>OZ010589.1:18715870-19355870 GCA_963932145.1 Acanthosepion lycidas
TTTATGAGGAGATTATCCCACATTCAATGCTACATATGGGGATTAGATATTACTTAGTAGTTCAGCATTCTTTTTTTTCCAAAGATCTTTTCTTATTTTTCAATACTTTGTTTAGTTTCTGGAAGTCATCTTTGGCTGTATTTCTTAATTATGATGTCTCCAATCGCTCTCTCACTGTTTTGCTGACTACTACATATTCTGTCTTAAACTTAATAGTTAGTCCTTTGTTCTTGCTTTCCTTTACTACCTGTCTAAGAATCTCTAGAGGAAAAAGTGTGTGAAAAGTGAAGAAAAGAAATAATCTTCAAGCACAGCTCTACAAATTTTAATAATTTTATTATTGAATATAAAAGTAATTTTTGTTTTCTTTTAAGTTGAAAGAAACAAATTATAAAGTTCCTCAAAAACAAAGTTTGTACAAAAATGTTTTGTTTTTCTTTTTACAACACAAAAGAAATGAATTGTGTTAGTATGGAATGAAAAAGTCTATGTGAATTCTTAATGAGAAAATTCATGATTTACATTATATTATCTATGTGATTCCAGCAACTGACTGATAACAACTATTACGCTTTGTTTATTTTTCTCACTGTAATTAAAACAGTGCAAACAGGTTTATGAAAATATTTTAAAAGCGAGAAGCAATTTAATGAACTAGGAGTTTTATTGGTTAATTAACATATTTCCCAATTTCCAATTTTGATTTTTAGGTGGGAAAAGATTGTTAGTCATTTTCTATTTGTGAGCCTTCAATTTTTTAGCAAACGATAAAAATGGTCATCTGTTTTTTGAAAGCTTGAATGATGTTTGAGATAATGTTGCTGATTGGTTAACAAATACTAATGTTGGAATTTGAATTTGAAATTCGTGTGAGCCTATTCTTGCACAAAATTGATGTGACGACTGTGTGATTTTTACTTTTGCAGAGTATTGAGATTTTAGTGACACTGCTTAAATCTATTTCCTTTCTGAATTTTCCATCAACAAAGTGTCATCTTTGTATATTATGTTAGGATCATGTCCACCAATACTGATAGGTCTTCCTATGGCTGCATCCTGTTGAAACACTGGTTCTTGTCTGATCATTGAAGTTAAGCAATGTCGAGCCTGATCAGTACCTAGATTTCTTATTTTTATTAATGTTCACCCAATACAAGGCCCAAGAGCCACTCAAGGTAAAGAGTTACTGTGTAGAGTTATATTAGTGTAGGAAAGGACAAGCATTAGGTGCACAGAGCTGAGATAGACTTTAGTAGAACCTGGAAAACTAATCCTAAACAGTGAACAAGGGATAAATCTCTACCCCTGTTCAAAAACTAGGGAGGAGTGTGAACAGGGCAATAAGTGAACCTATTGGTGGAAGAATAAGATAGAAATGGAATAAATAATGAATAAACATTAAAAGTTCAGGCAGAGATGTTAGGAGTAAAGAGCTGAAGTAGACTTTAGAAGGAACTGGAAATCCAATCCTAAACAGGAAACGAGGGATAGACCTCTACTTCTGTTCAAAAGACTGTAGAGGAGGAAAAACAAAATGAAATAAATAGTGAATAAACTTTCAGAGTTCAGGCACAGACGTTAAGAGTACAAAGCTGAAGTAGACCTTTAGAAGGAACCAAAATCCATGTCCTAAACAGGAAACAAGGTATAAACATCTACTCTTGTTCAAAAGACAGGGGAGGTGTGTGAACCAGATGATAGGTGAACATATCTACTCTTAATGGTGGAGGAGAGAAAAAAAAAAAAAATAGTGAATAAACTTTCAGAGTTCAAGCACACGGAATATTTCTGAATATATGCATTTGGGTAGAATTAGTTATGGAACTGACAGTGTAAGTTTTAACTCCGTATAAGTTCAAATATCCTCAGTCAAATAAAATTGAGCAGGAATTAACATTATTTGAACTTCAAATGAAAAAAGAAAAAAATGTCTAAGAAATATGAGATGTACATAGAAACAAACTCAAAATTTAGTCAGGCTGTTTAGGCTAGCAAAAGATGATTACAAGCCAAAATATACATTATTATTGAATATTTGACAAAGCTCACCATGAAGAGAAAGTCCTTCAGTCTTGAAGTGAGCTTTTCTTTTTCATCATTCCACCCCAAGGCCACATAGATGCAAAGGGGTTATGGAGTATGAAAGAATAAGAGGAAAAGAAAAACATTATTAAGGATGGATGACCGCTTTGGAATAGCGGCTGCTGTCTGTGCATCTGGTGTAATGGATAATGGCTTGGAATTGGAAATTAGAAAGCTGAACTATTCCAGTTGGATTCATTATATTGAATTAATGCACTAATACCCTTGGGAAAGGTATGAATCCATCTCTTCTTCCCCCAGCTGTGGATTAATTAGGACTTGTATCAGTGAAATCATTATTATCTCTAAAAAAATTGTTACAGTCTAAAAATATTTTCTGTCTTTTAGATAACCTGAAAAGGTTGATAACCCATAAAAAACAATCAGTCTGGTTCCTTTAGGATTGTCCCACTGTATAGATATTTTTTAACCAATTAAAATTAAGGTTATTAATGCTTCAGAAATTTTGAAAAAAATTATGAGACAAAATTTGTTTTAATTAAAAAAATCACCTTGATTCTATCCTTTTAATCAAAACTTTTTTTTAATTATTTTAAAATGAAATGACTATGAAAATTTCTGCATGAAAAGTGGGTAGGGGAAGCAGGAGGGTAGGTGTTCATTCATTGTAGATATAAAATAGCTCATAATCCTTTTATTGGTTCAATCAAAAGCAAGATTACATCGTTGATGGTGTCTCCTTCTCTCTGACCTCATCTTACTGTAAAGAGGCATTCAACTTTGTTAAAGATATTCAAAATATTGATCTTTTCTCAATCATATTGATCTAGAATCATTTTAATGAAGAACAACACTATGATAAAATTATTGATGTATGTTAGAGTAAATGAATTTCTATTATGTATAGATAATTGAAATGCATGCAAAACATATGGACACGTGGGGGAGAATATGATACATAACTTTCTATATATCACTATAATGTTATGCAAATCATAGCAGATTTTTTTCTTGTCACAATATGGAATACTTAAAAACAAAAGCAATAAAAACAAAATTGTAGGAAAACTGAATGAGGTTGGCTAAACTCTATGTCCAGACACATTTAAATAATAATAACAAAATAAAATTCAGTGTTTCCATATCGTAAGTATTTCTCTTTGGAAATCTTTTGGATTGAACATAATTATAACCAACACTCGTGTTTTTACATCTCTCCTAATCAATAAAAATATTACTTTAGTCCAATGATGACCTTCTAGAGGGCATAACATGTTACACAGAATTTTTTAAACTTTTGCCATTCATTTGCCGAATATGGACATATATTGTACAAATGAGTTCATGCCTTTTTTATTTTTAAATATCAAAATAACAACATTTGTAAAAGGATGATTAACATGTGATTTTTTTGTCGAAGTGGAGTTGCTTGCCTGATTATTAATTATGAAAGGAAACCTAATTTGCAGGCATCATTAATTTGGTGCCTTGTTACAGAAATGTATAAGACTATTACTAAATTATTATCTTACCTAAACGTTGTGAATATTTAATATTTTATGGAATGGTGCTGATAAATTCTTGGCCTAACCAAGAAGCCCTCCTCCACAAATTCTGATATTTGGTCAGATTTGGGGAATTTGCATTCAGCCCATTACAGAATTATTCTTTTTCATTACTTATAATTGTGTGTATTTTCAGCCCACCTGGGGCAAATTATTCTGTAGACATTTTTGCCCTTTCTCTTTCTCTCTTTCTCCCTTCTTTCCCTCTACCTTGCTCTTTGTCCATTCTCTCTCTATCTCTCTCTTGTTCTTTGTCCCATCTCTCTCTTTCTTTCTCTCATTCTTTGTCCCTTTTCTCGTTCTTTCGTTCTTTGTCCCTTTTCTCTCTCTCTCGTTCTTTGTCCCTTTTCTCTCTCTCTCTCGTTCTTTGTCCCTTTTCTCTCTCTCTCTCTCGTTCTTTGTCCCTTTTCTCTCTCTCTCTCTCGTTCTTTGTCCCTTTTCTCTCTCTCTCTCTCTCGTTCTTTGTCCCTTTTCTCTCTCTCTCTCTCTCGTTCTTTGTCCCTTTTCTCTCTCTCTCTCTCGTTCTTTGTCCCTTTTCTCTCTCTCTCTCTCGTTCTTTGTCCCTTTTCTCTCTCTCTCTCGTTCTTTGTCCCTTTTCTCTCTCTCTCTCTCGTTCTTTGTCCCTTTTCTCTCTCTCTCTCTCGTTCTTTGTCCCTTTTCTCTCTCTCTCTCTCGTTCTTTGTCCCTTTTCTCTCTCTCTCTCTCGTTCTTTGTCCCTTTTCTCTCTCTCTCTCTCGTTCTTTGTCCCTTTTCTCTCTCTCTCTCTCGTTCTTTGTCCCTTTTCTCTCTCTCTCTCTCGTTCTTTGTCCCTTTTCTCTCTCTCTCTCTCGTTCTTTGTCCCTTTTCTCTCTCTCTCTCTCGTTCTTTGTCTTCTCTCTTGTTCTTTGTCCCTTTTCTCACTCTCTCTTGTTCTTTGTCCCTTTTCTCACTCTCTCTTGTTCTTTGTCCCTTTTCTCACTCTCTCTTGTTCTTTGTCCCTTTTCTCACTCTCTCTTGTTCTTTGTTCCTTTTCCTCTCTCCTGTTCTTTGTCCCTTTTCCTCTCTCTCTTTTTATTTGTCCCTCTCTCTTTCTTTGTCTCTCTTTCTTTGTTCCTCTCTTTCTTGTTCCCTGTTCCTCTTTCTCTTGCTCTCTGACCCTCTCTCTCTCTCTTGTTCTCTGTCCTATTTCTCATGTTCTTTGTCCTCTTTCTCCCTTGGTTTCTTTTCCTTATTCTCTGTCCTTTCTACCTCTTCCTTGTTCTCTACTCTGTTTCTTTCTCTCTCTCTCTCTCCTTCTACTCTACCCTCTATTTACCATTTAGACAAGAAAAATAAGCAAAGACTGACCAATTTATTCATTGTATAGTCGAGATGCAAAGGGAGGAAAATCACTCACTTGTGATTAGATGATATTGGACTTGAAGATACACACTTTTCTCTCTCTCATAAAATAACAAATTAAATAATAATACTTAATGTATTTGAAATACTATTTATATAGAAGATTCCCAATTTGACTTCTGTATTTCTTTTATAAGTTAGGTGCTATGGCTATTTTTGAGCTCTCAACTGTTTTTTTTTATTACTTGTAAATATATGTTAAGCAAATTCTATTTTTTTAATCATAACACAAAAAAGCGTGACTACATTCTCTTTTAAGAAAAAATATAATTCCCACCCCACTCCTTAAAAAGGGAAGAGATTTAAGAAACAAAAGAAAATAATCCGTTTTTTATGAAATGCATATTATGGATTTTATAAGTATATGAGAATGTTTATTGCTTTTCTCTTTCTGTTGGCCATATTCATCAACTCTAGATCCTGCTTCTGTTTGGCCTCATGTACTTACCACACCCATCCGAAGCACTTAAATAGCTTCCAAGGCAGACATTTATGAACTGTTTTGATTAGTATTTTCCTTCCTTTAGCTAAAAGAGTTGCTGGTTAAATTATGTGCATTCCACTTAATGTATCAAAAGATTTGGTAGCATTATCTCAGCAAATAAAGCAAGCAGAGACATTAATATTTATGCAGCCAACAGCAGTTCATCTGTCCTCAGTTTTTACTTATATATTATTTATCCCTTTTCTCTCTCTCTCTCATCCGAGGGCGTATTGGGATAGTCAAGGAAGAATTCTAAAAGCTAAGTAGAGTACTGAGAAATAGGAAAATTTCACTAGAAACAATGAAAAGAGTACTAAACTGCTATGTAAAAGGCTGAGAATTGATGATGACTGCAATAAAAGCATCATTTTTCAGACACACAGTATCAAGTGACGTAAAATTATTAAGGCAATCGCCAACAATCCAATTACCATAAATTAAATAAAATAACATTGTCAGCTGCATTATTTTTGAATTATTATTAAGAGAAACATTTGTAAGATGGGAATTTGGTTAGAAAGTGAAGGTTATAGTGTTTAATGTCTCCTGCCAATACCTCATAAATAATGGACTATTCCGTTTCGACCTCGTGGAAAAAGGGGAAAAGACACTACATGGTTTCAGTGAGAAAATGAAAGAAAGAAAGGCAGATAGAAATGTTTAATGTCTGTTTCAGTGAAATGGAAAAAGTTCAAATCGTTTCTACCCATTTCTTAAAATAACGACCAGCCTTTGCATTTATGATTGTTATTACAATATCTTATTAAAGTTGTTAAGCTCAAATATTTAACGATGTGATAGGGGAATTTCTACAGATATCTTATTATTGTAAAACTTGCCATGAGCTTACTCAATCATTAACAGAAGAATTAAGATTCATCAGAAATTTTAAATAGGAAAATTGTCAAATTTTCATGGTACTTTATTATTTATTATTATTATTTTTCAATACAATTGTTCACCCAATACAAGTCCTGTGAGCCCCTTAAGGCAGGGGGTTACTTAATGAAGTTGATGTAAATGGCGGAAGTAAGACATGCATATTATGAGGATATGTAGGATAGATAATGGTTAACCCTAGAGTTGCAGAGATTAAGATTGTAGTGATCAAGGAAGCATCTTTCAATGGGTTTGTTCTACAAAATGATAGTTTTTAGGTAGAAGCTATTTGAGTGGAACTTCTTCCTTACCAATGGAATATGAAGGGAATGAGGATGAGTTGACTGCGTATGCAGCGTGGCAGGTTCTAGCTGTGAAGGTATGGATGACTGGAACTAAGAAATATAGTTCGTCTGAACATTTGCATGGAAATAGCAATAGAATAGCAATGTTTCATAATATTTTTTTTTGTACGAAGAAGCATTTCTCACAGTTTGATCATTATTTCAAATTTTCATCATTAGCTGATTATTTTGTTATTTACTGGATCAGTTTTATGAATTTCTGGAATGAGGAGGTATCATTATATATATTATTTACATGCAGTCCATTGTCCTCATCTTTGTTGTTGTTGACCCACTTTAGCTGTTGTACCCTCCAATCTTTACCAGGGGCTTATCAATCTGGGTAAACTTGTGCTATTGACAAAGTGTTCAATTTTCAGTGAAAACATGCTGCTAAAATGGACCCTGACTTTGTGCTCGACATGAGCATTGAATGTTCAATTCTCAATGAAATCATACTGCTAAACTGGACCCTAACTTTGTACCCAACATGAGCATTGAATGTTCAGTTTGCATTGTAAACATACTGCCTAAACTGGACCCTGACATGGACATTGAATTTCTGTCTCAATTTCTGAGATGAGAAAATATTATTTACTGGTGAGCCATTGTCCTCATCTTTGTTGTTATTATCACAATGTTTTGGTCATTGTGCTCTCTACTGTTCACCAGAGGCTTGTCAATCTGACTAACCTTTTAGGAATTTTGAAAGGAACCCTTTTGGCTCTATGGGAGTAGTTTTTTTCTTTTCTTTTTTTTCTTCCACTATGTCTAGAGTTATCTTGCATTGTTCTTTTTATGATTGTTCTGTTATTTCTCACCCCATTTCTACCCGAGTCCAACTCATACTTGTGGATAATATTATCAAATTGTTGTGAACTTGTTAGTTTTCTTCTTGTCCACATTTTTTTGTCTGCTCAATAGCAGTTCCAAAATTTTCTTTGCCTTTATTGCTACTTTTTTTTATTTGATTCTTTTGGGTTGTTGTCCATAAGGATAAACCTGTCTGCTCAGATGAATGAGGAATGTTTAACACGTAGGCAAATGTGAAAAGAATTCTTTTTGAAAAGATGAACATGATAATTTTGTTTTCTTTCGTTGTATAAACACATTCTTTTAATACTGTAGGCTTCATTGTTCCTGGAGCTTGTGGAAAAGCCTCACAGCGTCTTATTGTCTGTTACTTTCCTCCTGTCCCTCTTCGACAGGTGAAAAGATATCCTTGAAAATATAAAACCTGAAAATGACTTCAGGCTGGGTACGCAATCAAGGCAGACATTCTGGGTATATGTGAAAATAGGGAAGGAGGAAATGTTAGGATTGCAGGAAAAAATATGCCTTCCTAAAAATGTGTTAATGAATGTGTAAGTATACAAATATGCACATTGGTAGGAAAATTGTGTAAGTATAAATATTTGTGCTGAGTATACAAATGTAAATGTATATTTACATGTTTTATTATATATATATATATATATATATATATATATATATATATATATATATATATATATATATAATATAAAACAGAGAGGATAAAATGATACATACATTTTTATATATCAAAAGTCTGCCATTAATTTCAATTTTAAAAAATGCTACTTTAATTAAAAGAGAAAGAAATTTATTAAGAAAAATGTGTATAGAAAGTGCATTAATCACCAGATCATCTACAGTAAATTTGCATCCAGGTTCTTACGTTTCATCTTTCTTGGCAGATCTTGGGATACTTAATAATAAAAGTTATAAAAATATAAACAAAAAGAAACCAAATAAAATTGGCTAGACTATATAACCAAACACATAAAAATAAAACAATTAAGTTTAAAATTTCAGCATTGCCTCTCCTTCATGCACATGTGAAGTTACACCAGTATAAAAATCTCTTTAGTATCTGTCTATATTTCTGAGATGAGGTATTATGTACATTATTTACATTATTCAGACTATTGTCCTCATCTAAGAAATATGGTAACAAAGATGAGGACAATAGTCTGAATAATGTAAATAAAAATCTCTTTATTTTGATGAATTCCTAATGGACAAAATGTTTAACACAAAATATTTTCTGAGCTGCGGTACCTCCATAATAACCATTAGACACATCCAACTCTTTCTGCACTGTCCTCAGATTGACACGCAAACACCTGTGAAACGTTTGTATTGGAGCTTCCAGCACCAATGGCAACCAGTAAAGTACGCCGTTTCTAAATTTCTGTCAGAGTGAATTGCATCATGGTACTCTTTTTCTCACACTCTCTCCTTCTAAATTCAGCTGCCCATTTTTGCACTGTTGATAAAGTTGGAGCTCCTGATGTAGCAACCATGTCAGCATGTATGTCTTTGTTGGAGGCTAAAACCTTTTTTAGCTGGAAAGAAACAATGCAGTTATTAATGAGAAGAGTTGAAATTAATGCATGAAAAATTTCACAGCTCAAGCATCACTCCTTCATAGTCTGCCTATGAACTTTTCAGACCACCCCTGTGTGTATGTATGTTTTTGTGTGTGTGTATATATATATATATATATATATATATATATATATATATATATATATATATATATATACATATATATACATACAGACACACGCATACATGTTATATTAGATGTACTCCCATTTTGGCAGGGCATATTATGGGAAAACGTTTTTAGTGTATTTAAGCCTATAATGTTTAAAGCAATCTATGAATACATTATAAAACATTACAAACATTCTCACTGTATATAAAAAGCAAGCGAACAGTATAGCTGAGCATAAAGCTAGCAATGACACTAGTAAACATGATTAATAAGTAATAAAAAGAGGAAAACATTTAAGAAAATGCAAGCTACCATTGTTATATTCTTGAATGTAAATTTTGCAAATTCAATTAGCACACTTTTACCAGACATACTGAATGTACTCATCACATATATAAAAAAAAAAGCCAAAACGTGAGGTAATATTAAAGCCTGCAATTGTGAACATTGAAAGATTAAATTAGTTGACAAGAAGTTTCAATTTTACATACAAGTTGCAGGGCCATTAATTATTTTTGTTAGCTATTCTTTAGTGAAAAAAAAATGAGTGTCCTATGTTCCATCAATTACTTTGTGTATGTAAGTATGTACATCTGACTAATAGCAAGGTCTGTTTCTACACTTGATGGTAAATCATCCAACTTCACAATAAGGTCATATTGTGATATACTTTTAATAGCAGCCTCGTCCACAATTGATGGGTTGAAGAGCAGATTGGTAAAGTGTTCCTGCCAGTTCCCTAGAGAGTCCTTAATTAATGTAGAACCATGCTTAGATTTGACTGAAACAACAGAGGCTGAATGTTTTATAGTGACACTGCCGACACTTGAGTTTGAACATAGATTACCATTGAGCAAACACAGGCAGTCCCATTATTGAATTAAGTGGATCACGTGACCATAGAGGAAACGCATATATAAAAAGTTGCATGACATCTACATGGTCACTATACTATTTCTCTATTCAGATCACTATATGGGTTACTTGTTGAGCGAGTATTATCAGGCAAGTACTACTAGCACAGGTGCTATTTGAAGGCAACTGACACCATTATTGTTCAACAGCGTACTATAGTTGTATCTGCGATTACAAAGTCTCTACTACAATGAGCATTACGAAAGTGACAAGGAGTATTCATTGACATCACAAAACTGAAGATAGACCAAAGACAGTTCTTAACAAGCAGAAAAGTTGCCTTGAGTTGTGCCGAACAGCCACATCTTGAACTTACACTGAGTTGTTATTTGTTTTATGGTGAGCTCACTGCTGGTGGATGTCCGAGGCATAAGCCAAGGAAAAGGTTCAAGGATTGTGTGAAAAACAATCTAAAGGAGATCAGTTTGGATGTTGAGATTTGGGAGGAGATGGTGGAGAGCTGTTGCAGAGAATTGTGTGACATTTGAAGTAAAGAACTTGGCACATGCAGAATTTAAACGAGGTTTGCAGATTGTCATTGTGAAGGGCTTGGATGTTAACATAGTTGGCTGGAAATGTGAGAGATGTGATCGTAGTCTAGTGTCTAAATCTAGATACATTAATCATCTGGAATCACATGAAAGCCAGCCTTCCCATGCATGTGCCACATTGCCGACCAGGTGATACTGTTTGTGTGATTTGCAGCAAGGTATGTAAATCTACGGCTGGATTGAAGAGACACATGGTAGTGCATAAGGAATAGATATCACAGCAAGATCTGATTAATCCTATGAAGACACTAGAGTTTAGCTGTCATCTATGTTTCAAGCTATGCAAGTCAGCTGCTGGTTTGAAGAGTCACCTTCATAGCCATTCAAGAATGGTCAGCGATGAGCAGGAGAGGAGGTGTGAAGATGGAGCAATCAAGATCATATAAGTTTCATTAAAAACAACTGACAAGGTACTGCAATTAAGTTTTTACTTAATTTTTCTTGTTTACTTATAATTTTCTTAACTGCAGTACCTGCCAAGTTGTTTTTATGAAACTTGTATAAAAGAGGGATTTTTGCCAAATACACAATTTTTATATATATATATATATATATATATATATATATATATATATATATGATTGCTGGCCACTTGTATCTCAGGATGCCCATCTACTAGGGTGGCTAGCTAATCCCCATTGCAGATGTCTGTTCAGGCACATTTTGTATTTGTTCAACATACACAGAGCTCATGTGTGGTTTATACTGCAACTATGCTGAGCAGACCATAGTTACAGTTTCTCGGATAGTGTGTTATCTAGTGTGAAGAGTCTGAACAAGGCCAACATGCTCAAACCCTTGGTCACAATGTCTTGTTACTTTGTGCTAGCACAGCTATCGACGGCAACCAAGGATTCTGCCTACCCAGTTTCATTCACAAGGCTTGGGACAACCCATGTTATGGTTTCAGGCACTTTCAAAAGGTGTTGCATGCATGGTCAGAAAGTTAATGTTCTAACCATTTGGCAACGTGTGTGTGTGTGTGTGTATGTATGTTTTGAGATATACAGGGTGCAATGGATAAATTGTCATCTAAATTATGCAAAAATAACACTGACATCTCATTTTAACAGATATATTTACCAAAATTACACAAAAATATCTTGACATACTAAAGAGTAAAGTTATTCAATAAAATCGTCATTGGCTTCAACCACAGCCTCCAGTTTACTTCAGAATCTTCTACAACTCTTCTGGGCTGTCTCCTTGTTTAAGTTGGTGAATGCTGCCATAATCCTTGCCTTCACTTTGGTTTTACAAAGAGTTTTGTTGGTTTTCTCGCTAAACTGTGCTCCGCACATAATAATCAAGGGTGTTGTTGTTTGGGGATTTAAGTGGCCAGATGTAAGGGGTGATGTGATCGCAGAAATTGTCTGACAGCCATGACTGGGTTCTCCTACTTGTGTGGCATGGTGTAGAGGCCTATTTCCAGACATAGTCTTCCAGCAGCCATTCTCTTGGCCCAGAGCTGCACTAGCCCCTCAAGGCATGATGTAGGCTTCCATGTTAAGTCTGAGGCCCTATGGGAAGATGGAGGTATAATGTCACTATCACTATTGATCAATAAAAACACCTTTGTAATCACCATAGACTCATCCAACTGTTTCTAAATGCTCTGCACTGTCCTCAGATTGATACCCAAACACTCTGAAAAGTGTGTATTGAAGCTTCCAGCATTGATTGCAAAGCAGTACAGCATGCTGTTTCCAAATTTATGGCATAGTGTATTACATCATGTTCCTCTTTTTCTCTCAGACGGTGCCCAACTGATCCTCCTATATTGTGCAGTTGACAAAATCAAAAACAAGCAATGCATATGAGTGAAATTAAAAATATAAAATGGTGGCAATTTACGCATCACACATATAGGTTTGGTTCAAAAGTTTCAGTTTATTAACTAAATTTTCTATTTAATAATACTTTTTTGGTCAATTCAATGTATATGTTTTATTAAATGTGGCAGGAAAAGAAAATTTTGTAAGTTTTACTCAGTTTTACTCAGTTTTACTGGTGTTCTTTATATAGTGATTGTTGTCCTGAGCATCTGTGGCCAATACTTCATACATTTTCATGTTGAGTCAAGTGGAGGGTCAATGTTAGCAAATCTGTTTTGTTTTCTATTCTCTGTTTTGTGTACACAGTAGTAATTCACATTGGAGTTTTTGTTTCATATTCAAAACACAGTCAACATGATTTGAACAGTTTCAAAGCAAATGATGTTCAGTGTGTATATATATATATATATATATATATATATATATATACACACACACAACACAGCTATGTATATGCTTTTATTCAAATATGTGTATTTTTTATGCAAATATGTGTATCTGTAAATGAATGCAGAAGCTGGTGTGTGGTTTTTGATAGTTTCTAAACCAGCCCCTCTCAACCATAACCCTACCTAGGTGGAATTCATTCCATTACAATAAGTCAGAGAGAAAAAAAGAAAAACCAAAAGGAAAGGCATTTCCTCCATTTTTTTGTTAAGGAGAATACAGAAAGGAAATCCCTTGAAGTGTCTGAGAAAAGCCAAGCACAAACAATGTGAATTCAAATTAACTTGACTCATGTGATTTCTGCTTTGTACACAAGGTCCTGACTATCAGTGTTTGCAAAGGTTGTTTAGTATGGAAATGGCTTCAAATTGATAATAAAATTGTTGTAAGTGGACACCTGTCTTTCAACAGGTGTCCACTCATGTCAGAAACATATTTTGTACAATGAGTATGCCGTATTAAGGACTAAATACATGTCTAATGATTAATCTAAAATATTAGGTGGAGTTATAAATAATTTCCTTTTTTTTTGTTTATTCTTCAAAAAAATAAAGTACAATTACATTTTGATTTTATATCCACCATTATTTGCAATGTCTTGTTGCCGCTTATCAGGTAGCTCTTTGATACTTTTTTAGTAAGATTTTGCAGGGTTTGGTGTGAAAAAGTTTTGAGAACTTTCACATTGGTTTTTTATTACAGAAAACTTTCCCCATCAAATCTTTTTGCAGCAATCAGAAAAGGTAACAATTAGTTGATGCCAGATCATTTAAAAATTGCAGGTGAGGTAGAACAGATGACACAAAATCTCAGATTTTTTTCCCCAGTGTTAGTCTTGCTGTATGTGGCCTTGCATTCTCATAGAAGAGAACAATATATTCTTATTAACGAGCAGCAGAGGGGCTTTCCAACTAAACTTTTCTAGACACATTGACGCTAAGGAACATGTAAATATGTATTTACTGTTTCATTGACTTTTAAGAATTCTGGCTTATGGCCACATCATGTTGAAAAATTGGTTCCCATATGATCACCGAAGTTGAGCAACATCGAGACTGGTCAGTACCTAGATGGGTGACTGCTTGGGAATACATTTTTTGTCCTTTTTGCTAAGAGCAGTGAGGGAGTAAGTGTATACAGTAATAGTGGTGTCAACGGAATAACCGTCATTTTAATATACCATTTTGATATTGTCCATTCGTCATTACAAATGGTTTCCAAAAATGAAAATTGCTTATGACTCAGCCTAATATTAGGTTGGTGCAAAAATAATGACGTAATAATGTTGTTTTTTGACATATTTTTTAATGCCAAAAAACGACATTATTACGTCATTATTTTTGCACCAACCTAATAGTTGACATTATTTTTTGTCTTTTGTATTTTTCTCTCTCCAGAGAAGCAACTATCATCAGTAAGATTCTTTATTTGCATTCTTTTTTTCAGGTAAAATTGCTCCATCCAAAGCCATTATTATCGGAGATTGAACCACACACTCTTTATCATCAAGTGATATATTGCATTCATGAATGTATTAAAGGTAAGAAATGTTTGTTTTCTATTTTGCTTAATGGCTGTTGGAAGAGAAGCCATTTTAGAACTTTATAGAAAGTTGCCATATTGTTTTTTTGATACTAAAGTTCACTCAAAACAAGGCTTGAAAGGCACACAATGTAGAGAGTTACTGAGTGAGGTATGTCATTGATATGAATGTAGAAGTGGTAGATAGTGAAGATAGATAACAACTGACATTTGACTTGCAGTGGTTAAGATTGTAATGTCCAGAGAAGCATTTATGTGGAAGTTTGTTCCACAAAATAGCAGTATTTGAGGGAAAAGCTGTCTGAGTGGAACTTTCTCTTGACAAGTGGAATATGAACAATGAGTGCATGGTACTTTCACACACTGTCACAACTACACTACATCTTTACCTATTATGTTATATATACAGTATTTTTGTGTGTATAATATGACTCTATGCTTTAAAAGCTAAAAACAGTGAATAAATTACATCCTTGAGTATAATCCAACACTGTAGTACAGCCATCCCTATGCAAATATCTTTTGAAAAGTACCAACTTATTTTTGAATTTTTGGGGAAAGGTGCTAACCACACACACTCCAGTAATACATTTTCGGGTGTTAATTAATCTATCATACTTTTTGTTTGATATGAATATTATATTTATATATTATTATTTTATATTAATAAACTATGAAAATAAATTTCTTTCATCAAGAATGAAGAAAGAAACAAATATTTTTGGGACATATCAAATACCTTTTGTAAACAATTATCATCAACATCTGTCTACTTTGGGGCTTATTATCTATTGGGCTAACTGAGTGTATTTACAATCTTGCTGCTTCAAATAAGAGGGTTTTTTTAAGCTGAGTAAACATTTTTGAAAATGTGTACAATGTGTATACAATTCCCTTCTTTGTTTTTAATTTATGTTCAAAACTTTTCATGTTTTGCACAAGAAAGTATGATACATCATCTGGCTGAATTTCTAGAAGTGTACTACTTTCTCTGATTTTTTGGCACTTCAGTGTGATTACTTTCATGTTAGCATGTAAGATTTGTATTTTTTTATTTTTGTTTTTGTATCAAAATACCTTTCATTTTATTTGATCTAATCAAGGCGATACTTAGAGTAGGTTTTATAGGCATTACTTTGGATCGTATTGAGGTTATACTTAGAATCAGTTATAGATATCACCTTGGATCTAATGCAAATAATTATCTTCACTGGCTTAAGAATGAGTTGAATGTAACTCGAAAAGTAATGATGCTGTTATAAATAAATTAGTATTGAAACGACTCTCCAGTGAACCCTCCAGTATGTCTGTATTGGCAATTTTTTGTGTCTGCTCATTTGCATGTCCCTCATCACTTAATGTATTCGTCTATGTACAAATGGCACAAAGTGACAAGTTCTCATACCATTGTGCTATGTCTAGAATAAGAATAAATGTCAACATGTCTTGACTAATTTTTTGAACTCCCCAGAATCACCATAGATTGCCTGCCAATAGAATAATTAGATCTGACCATTTTCGAGCAGTATGCATCATTGTATGTATATATGTATGTGTGAAAATTTTGTGGATTTGTATTTAAAGATTTGGGACAGATTTGTGGGGTGGGGTCTGAAAGTAATGCAATTTTGGTTATATTCTTCAGTTTGACAATTTAGGCAGCTATGTTTTCCTTGTCAGATTGAAATCAGTTAATAGTTGCAAACATTTTACCCACCTATGCACCTAAATTATTTTATTGAGAGTTAGCATTTAATAAATATTTAATTTTATTATTTATTTTATTCAGATTTAGCATTTAATAAAAATATGCTCTTTGACAATTGACAAAAACACAAGCACAAAAGAAATAAGTCCCTAATCATTTCACAATGCCTCATGCTCCAGGTACAAGGTAAAGGGTATATATATATATCTTTGGCTAATCTGAAGGTGAAATAGACCAGTGTCAGATAGCATAAAAATTGAAAGCCTACTTGTGATCCTGAAGTGTCTAATTTTAGAATTCACTAAACAAACAAAACCACTGCACCTCATTCAAGATGAATTTGGTTGTCAGAAAAGTATTTTCTTCTAAAGGGCTTATTATGGTAGAGCAGGCAGATGAAAGCCACTTCTAAAATCAGACTATATTCATCAGGAGGTAATTGGGATGATGGACAGACCATTAAAGATTTGGCAGTATTACTTTTTCAGATGAATCCTTATTTGCTCAATTTTTGAACTAAAGGTGATGAGTGTGTAGATTGTTGAGCAAAAAACTGTTTGAACCACCTACAGCCCACCATAAAGCATGGTGGATTTTTGGTGATGGTGTGGGGAGCAACTTAAAACAATGGTTATTCTAAGGTTTTGAAATGTATAAAGAGTATGAAATCAGAAAACATATTCTACCTGAGTGGATGATGATTCTGTAGAAGAATGCAACAGTCTTTGCATGAAGTTCCATACCATACAGCATAAAATCTCCTAAAAAATGGCAGGTTCAAGAAAGTATTAAGTTTATTCTTTTTGGCTAAATCACTCTTCTAAAATGCATCTTTTGGATTGTAAAAGAAGGAAAATATCTTCTTTTATTAAAAGATTTCCTTAACGTTTTCAAATCAGTTTGATCAAATATCCCAGTAGAGGAGATAGCAGATCTGTTAAATTTAATACTTGAAATAAAAGCATTAGAATCTGCTAATCATCATGCGAGCCATTTTGACTTGAAGGTACACTGCAGATCAATGTGATTTGTCCTTTTCACTATGGCTGCTTGTAGCTGCCAAGCATGCCCATCTACTCAAGTTATGTCTGTGTTTCTTCAAAAACCACAGAACTAACCTTTGGTTTATATCACAACTATTTTGAGTTTAAGTCTGTGCCTCACCAAGGCCACACATGTTTTTGAATTCAAAGTCATCCTTCTCCTAGACTGGTTGCTACCCATGGCTAAAGAGCCCAGTCTGCCTTTTACTATTTAATTGCTGGGTGAAGTGGATAAGAGATTAATTCATATCTTTCTCAAGAGTATTTGTACAAAAGTGAATGAACTTGGCCAGAATTTGAACTCGACTTTCCAATTTTTAATTCCCAGCCATTAATCATTACATTACCTGCACATCCAACAGGCTACTAGCAAGTTCTAATTCGAATTTGTATAATATTCTTTAAATTGATGAATAAAAGCTGTTGCTTAGAAAAAAAAACATGTATTTATACACAAATTATATTAATTTTTATTGAAAAGCATTTATTTATACATTCGATCATGAATTTCAGAAGCCCTTGGGCACCACATCTATTGAAGCTGCATTAGAAGTGGTGTTTCCTGGGCAAGACAGCCTGATGGGGCCCAACCCTCTCCAGGCTGGTTTGAATTCCATTTTCCTTCTCTTAGACTAGTTGCCAACCAAGTCTGTAGGGACCAATCTTTCCTGCTATTTACACATAGCTAGGGGAGGAAGAGATGGATTCATGCCCTTTCCCAAGGGTATTAGCATGTAAGTGAATGTAATGAACTTGACCGGAAATTGAACTTGGCTCTCTGATTCCTTAATCCGTGCCACTATCCATTAAATTACATTCTAATTTATACATTAGGAAAATGTAAAATATTTTGCATCCAGTTTGAGGATTACTATTAGAACAATTTTGAATATTGTCTTTCTTACCATTGTCTCTTCTCATGTATTTGGGGCATGTGGTCTGCTTGCAAAATGTCTGTTTGTCTCTGGAATCTTTGTGCTCATTACTTTGTGCAAATTGAAGAGAAAGAGCTTAACAAGAAAGAATAACTAAAACATTTCAATGTAGATTGACTGCCATTTTAATTTTCTGTGCAATTTATCTAATCCAAAATGTCCTCCTATTCTCTACAAGCATTTATTCTTTTCATGCTCACTTTTTGCATGAGCCATCTGTCGATCGTTCCAATGGTTTAGAAATTTTCTTTTCAGCTTTTCTTCTTTCACTCAACATATTTTCTTTTCTTTTGTTCTTTTCCCCCTTTCTCTTTTATTTTCATTATTATTTGAATGTTTTTTTCTTATTACCTCATTACTCCTCACCTTTCTTTCTTTTTTTACCATCTTCCTTATTCACTCTCTTTTTTTCTTCCTCTTTTATTGTCATCTTTCTCTTTTCACCATCCTTCTCTTTTAGGCTTTTGTTTTTTGCCCTTCTTTTCTTTTTGTCATTAATTTCTTAATTCAACCATTCTCACAAAAATTATTTCTACTTATTTCTTAAATCTCTCAATACCCTAATAGTCCTGGGTATAATGATAAACTACATCTGGGAGCAAGGAGATTGGAGGTTTTGAAGTGTGAAATTACCTCTTAATTGCTGTTGTTCCCAGGTTCACCCTGACCCAGAATGGTAGCACCTGATAGGGTCCCAGCTATGAGAAAATAGTGAACCCCCCAAATGAAAATCAATTCACTAGGAAATTATAAAAATACCTTTTTATAGTATAATTGCCAATACATTTTTATATTAGGTTGGTGCAAAAATAATGTCGTTTTCTCACATAGTAACATGTGAGAAAACGACATTATTTTTGCACCAACCTAATGTCGTTTTCTCACATATGTTACTATGTGAGAAAACGACATTATTTTTGCGCCAACCTAATAGTAAAATGACCAGCAATACATTTTATAGTACAACTGACGACACGGCATACATTGTCACAAAAAACAAAACAATTTGGTCTGATTACTCTCATTGCCTGTAAGGAGTAAGAAGTTTTCACTCCTTGTTTGATTTTGTAAGATTATTTGGTAACAAAAAAAAAGCAGTTGAGGAATTATAAATTTTATCATGAAATAATGTCATTCTCTTGAACTGATTATAAGTTTGAATTTTAAAATTTAGATTTTGGCATTAAATAGCCCTTATGGGTTGATATGTCGCTGAACAAAAACAACCTAACAAGACTCAATTTTGATACTTTAAAATCTCCCCTCTTTCTCCTCAGTATTATTTTTAGTAGGGCACCTTGTCAGAGTATAATGGTTAAGAATCTCTTCCTGCAAATCATTATCACTGAGTTTGAACCTCACTAGGTGCTTGTGGCCTTGTGTCAGATCTAAGCTTAGCTTAGTAAATAAATCTCACTCTTTATACTTCCATATATTTTTTATATTTTCTAAATCCTCAGTCATCAGCAATTCTTACTTTTTATTATTTTCTCTAAATGCTTTCATACTTTGGTATTAGGTTGGTGCAAAAATAATGACGTAATAATGTCGTTTTTTGAGGTGTTTTTTAACGTCAAAAAACGACATTATTACGTCATTATTTTTGCACCAACCTAATATCAAGTTTTCAAAATACCAAAATGGTATTTGATGTGGAATAAAAGTGAATAAACTGATTTCTTAGACAAATCTTGCCATTCCTTAATGGGTAATGAATTATCCTCCACCCAGCGCACAGAAACATGCCATATGATAAATTTTCTATCGATATTGGTTTCTGTTTGAATTTCTGAGATAAGAGAAGCTATCATTATTTTATGTTGAGACTGTTGTCCTCATCTTTGTTAACACATTTCAACTGCTGTGCCCCCCCCCCCCGTTTTCCTTGTGTATATCAAGCTGGGTAACTTATGGTGAACTCTAAACTGCACCCTTTATCTGTTCTCATTCCACTGCCCATATTTAGGGATATCTCAACTAGTGCTTATTTTTAGTACTGCTCAGTTATTGGCTCACCTGTTTCCAGTCAGTCTAATTACACACTTCCTGACCCAGGGATTGATCTCACAATTACTATATCACCAGATTCACAAACCAATGCTTTAATTCACTAGGACAATCCACTGAAGAATGCTGGAAGGCACAATGGCCAAAATGGTGAGGTATTGAGTTATCTGAATTTTCTACAGAAAAGAATGGAAAAATGGTTTTATTCGTTGATATTGACACGGGAATAGTTTAGAAAATTATTAATCAGACCCAATTTGATGAATTATTATGTCAAGTGTGTTTATTTATGAATTATTAAAATACACTTGTGTGGAAAATTGTAAAATGTTTGTAATTGTTAAAATAGCAGAACATGTCTGAAAATTTATCGGCAAAATAAAAAAAAATGTGCATTTCTTTTGCCTTCTGGCAATATGTCTGTGTGTCTAAGTGCATCTTTATTTATGCAACTCTATAATTTTCTTTCTGAGACAAAGATGCAATATAATTTTGTTTTCATGTTTTTCATTTTATTTCTATGATAGGAAAAATTATTTTTTATAACCATGTTAATATTTTAATTAATATATTAATATTAGTTTTAATTAAGTATCACTAATAATATGAGCATTAAAAGTGAAAAAAAAAATACATCTTTTAGTTTCTGAGTTGGCATTCTTTAGTAGAGAGAGAGAGAGAGAGAGAAGAATGAATGTCTGTCAAACTGCATTGTGCTTCTTCCTCAATCACAGTTATAAAATTATAGCCAGTCAGTAAGAAGAGCCAACTGAGATATGGACATATTAAGTGACCAGACTGCAAACTCTGTCAGTTTAAAATCCATACCCTTAACAAATGTATCATCAATATGAGAAATGAATCTAGGCATATCACTGATTCTTAACCAAACAAAAAATGTTTAACACATCAGTTGTTTGATTTAAAGGCAGAGAATTAATTCTTTGATAATAGAAGATAATTTTTGAATTTATATTTACATTGAATAATATTATAAAAATATATTTTTTTAAAATGAGATAGCATTTTTTTTTTTTTTTTTTTTTTTTTTTTGAGTAAGAAGATTGAAACATATACAGAAATCTCTCATAAAGCTTTACATCAATTATTAAAACAACCAATATTTGAATAGTATTATGTATATTAGTGGAGTGACATGTAAGTAAAGCACAGAGACTATATAAGTTCCTAAATAATATTGGAGGGCACAATGAATGAAATGTTGTGGTATTTTGATTTATCTGAATTTTCTACAGAAAAGAATGGAAAAATTATACAAGAGATGAGATTAACAACTACTGCTGGAACAAGAAAATTCAAAGGAAACCATATTTCATAACAATTACGATGGGTATATTTTAGATTCTGTAAAACTTTTCTATTAAATGGTTTTGATTTTAAAAAAAAAAAAAAATATATAGTTATCAAATGATTTTTCTAAAATAATTCTCAAACTGTCCACCATTCAGTGAGGTTCTTTTTTCTTCTGCTTTTAATCCAAGAGAGATAATTCATTTATGGAATGATTTATCTCTATAAACTTCAAAATATAGTTTGGAATATATAGCACACACACACACACACACATACATATATATATATATATATATGGGCCCTTTTTTTTTTTTTTTACTAGAGCTTTTTCTAATTTGTGGGGTGCACTATTTATCCCTAATAATATTGGGTATATTGGAATGCCTGGTTTTATAAATTAGAGTTGTTGGTGTGTGTTGGATTTTTAAATCTTGCTTAGATTTTATAAAAATAGATTCCAAACTGATCAGCCTTTTCTAAATTCTTTTTCTCCCCATTTCATAATGTATATTTTGTTTTTCAAATTGAGATTTATGGTCACTGTATTTTTTTCTCTGATGATTTTTATCTCTTTATTTAAAATAAATATGTCTGTTTTGAGAACATAAATTGGATTTTAAATTTTACTTTGTTAGTTATCCAACTGCCATTTCCCTGCTCTCGAATGCTCTCTTCTTACCCCTAATTGTAATCATTTCTCAACATATTGCCTTACTTATGAGCTAAACTGATCTTGTGGTCTAGTTTGAATCAGGAACACTTTCAAAACCAAAAAAATCAAAAAGGAAGAAACCGTCCTTTCCACAGAAAACTCCCATCCAATGCCAGTACACAATGAATTGCAACATTTCAAATCTCTATGAATATTACTGTAGCCACAAAGGCACTCACACTTGAATGACTGTCCCCACCCCCAAATAAAGAAAAAAAATGTGTGCATTGATTGTTATCCTTTTTACTCCTTTACCGTGTCCCTTTTCCCTGTTCTATTGTCATTTATATTATCCCCTGTGCCTGTGTTACTTCTCAGTTTATATGAGGTCTTATAAAAAAGTATTGGGACTGTTACTATGGTAACAGAGCTAACGTACACAAAGTGAAGCTGCTTGCCATGGATTGACCTTGAACTCTGCTCTGCATGCACACTAAGTTATACCATTCTCACCTGGTCCCATTGTTTATACCAGTGCTTGGAAGGAATGTGTGTAGAGTGTGGTTGTCTCACCACACAACACCACGGAGGTTCTGTCACTGACCATGGTTTGTGCAGCAGTTTTTCTTCAAGCACAATATTTGCCAGATCTTTCCCCTTGCATCTGTTTCCTCTTTCCAAAAATCCCACTTGAAAGGAACAAGATTTCAAATATGTCTATGAAATCAGTCAGTTATGTGCCATGCGTGATACATGCTTAGGTGATCATGTATCTTTCAATATATGACTGACGAGGCAGATTTTTTTCCCACAGTAGGTTGCCATTTCTTTCTGCAGTAGACCAGTTGCCGTCCAAGGCTATAGAACTTGGTCTGTCCTACTATTTACCTATAGCTGGGGGTGGGGAAGAGGATTAATACCTTTTTCAAGGGTATTAGCATGTAAGTGAATGTAAAGGATTTGACTGGAATTCGAACCTGTCTCTCCGATTCCTCAATCCAAGTCACTACCCATGCCTGATATATATATATTAATCAATCACAGTGACCCATCAGGGTCATAGGGGCACCATGTGTACTGCAGCCACAGTAGAAGTGATGTGTCTTGGACAAGATAGCCTAAGGGAGCCCAACCCTCTCCAGGCTGATCTGAATTTAGAGTTTTCCTTCTCCTAGACTGATTGCCACCCAAGGCTATAGAACCCAGTCTGTCATACCATAGCTGGGATAAAAATTGGATTAATACCTTTCTCAAGGGTATTAGCATGTAAGTGAATGTAATGGATTTGACTGGAATTCGAACTCAGCTCTCCGATTCCTCAATCCGAGCCATTAGCCATTACTCTACCATAGGAAATTACTATTCCAAAAATGGAGTTCCAGGAATGCTTCCATCAACAGAAACTTTGCTGGATAAAGTGTGTCACTTTAGAAGGGGTCTACTTCAAAGATGATTAAATGCTGGATTGATTTGTGTTATAGTTTTATTTTTTATATCAACAGTCCTGATACATTTGAACAGCCCTTGTACTGCAGGAAATTCAAAGAGGACCTTGATACACATAATTTTACATAAATATCCTGCCTTTGACAGAAAATATTAAGCAGTGGATGAAATATGAAGTTGTGACTTTTATTTCCCAAACTGTTTGCTGTATTGGTGTACCCTAGGATGAATGTAAGTGCACCATGAAAGAGCAAGATTATATTTCAAAATGTGAAAAAAAATCCAAACTGAACTTCATAATGAAGTTCTTTTATAATTATCAGCTACAGTGTTGTTGGCTGGAGGGTGGGTCACAAGTACAGGTAGAGGGGATGAGATGGGTGTCAGCACTATAACAGGGCCCACAGTCTCATAATTGGCTGTGCAAGGTTTATATACAAAGGACACTAAAATATTTTTACATGTTTTAAGATGTACTGTGAGTAAAAACAAGTTTAAGAGTCACTGAACTGGACATTTACTTTTTATTAATAATTATTTAATAATAATACTAAATCTACTGCTAGAAAAGTTTGTTCCCTGTGTCGTGCTAGGTAATTTTTCCCTTCAAAATCTATCTTATATATTTATAAGTCTATCACTCGTCCATGCATTGAATATTACTGCCACATCTGATCTGGTGCTCCTATTATATATTTAGAGATTTTTGATAAAATCCAAAGAATCTGCAATGTTATTGGTTCTGACCTGGCATCTTGGCTTTAGTCATTTTTTTTTTCCACTGCTGTAATGTAACTTCCCTGTGCTTTTATTTGTATAAATACTTTCACGGTATATGTTCTGAGATAAGAGGAGCTATCATTATTATATGTTTCCTCTATCGCACCTAGACTTTATGAATTTAAGTGCAGTACTTGATTGGTGGCAAAATCTTATCATTTTACATTTGAAATGGCTTGATGTAACAGTAAATTCTATGTTAACAGTTTCTTCTATCACACTACTCACTTGTGGAACTATTGCTTTCTAGTCAACTTTGAGCTTCAATAATTCAAATGTAGTATCAGTTGTTATCATCTTTGGTCTTTTTAATTCTCATTCTTTTATTATTCTCTCTCTTTAATATTATATTTTTCTCATATACTCTAATACTCGGTAACCACTTGCATCTTAGTGTTTTAGTGTGAAATGATTTTATATATATATATATATATATATATATATATATATATATATATGGGCTGCAATATATGTATATGCCTGTGTGGGTGTGTATGTATTTACATGCAAGAATATCCATAAAAACACTTGCTAGTTTCATTAGACTGATTTAAAACCCAACAAAATGAAATGGCTCTTTGATATATATATATATATATATATATATATATATATACACACACACACACACACACACACACACACACAAGTCGATTAGTAAAATTAATCAACACAAAATGTTTGTTTTCAATAATGTTTGCCTTAAAATAAATAAAACTATATTAAAATAAAAAAATTTAAATAAACAAATTCAGTCCGCTGGGGTGTCTATTTCAAGTAGATATATAATATAATATAATATATATATATATATATATATATATATATATATATATATATATATATAATAATGTCTTAAATAATAAAAATGTTGATTTAAAAATAAATCAATTCTTTAGAAACACATACACTCACATGTATATATGTGTGTGTATGTATATATATATATATATATATAGTTGAAATTTGCTATATTTATTGGGGAATGGTGTACAGTATCATAGAGCATTTATAAATATAGACAATATGGATATTGAAATCAACAGTTTATAGTGACTGTCAGTTTCACTCCTTAATGTGATCTTCAGGTATTTACGGTCTGAAGATCACAATGAAGTATGAAACTGACAGTCATCATGCAAGTATTGATCCTTACATTCATACTGTCTATATCTATCTCCCTCCCTCTCTCTCTCTCTCTCTCACATATCCTCTCTCACTCTCTCTATATACACACACACACATACACACACACATATGTATATATAAATAAAAAGAAAGAACAGTAAGATATTTTTTATTTTTACAAAATTAATTTATAATATATATATATATATATATATATATATATATATATATTTTTTTTTTTTTTTTTGTAAGTCTTTCACCCCAAGCAAGGCGGGAAGCCACTAGGATGCAAGGGGTTACAGAAGATTTGGAGCAAGATCAGATAGGAGTGATAGAGGAAAGGATGAGGAGAAGGATAGTGGATAGATCAAGGCAACTGGAGATGTCGATTGACATTACATTTGAATAGTTGGAGATTATAGCTCTCAGGGAAACTGGAATAGGGAATGGAGTTCCACAGGCGAGAGGTGCGAGACATGAAGCTATTGGAGTAGAAGAGATGGCTACATTTAGCATTTAGTAGTTTTGACAGTGAAAGGGTGAGAGCAGGATGCCAGC
Source organism: Acanthosepion lycidas (assembly GCA_963932145.1). NCBI lineage: Eukaryota > Metazoa > Mollusca > Cephalopoda > Sepiida > Sepiidae > Acanthosepion > Acanthosepion lycidas. The sequence goes on from OZ010589.1 coordinate 18,741,951, forward strand.
TTTATAGGGCGCTTGAACTCATGAAGTCTGGGAACCAGCGAATGCAACTCCTTGGAGCAATATATATCTATATATATATATATATATATATATATATATATAATTAACAATAATCCATTCAACAAACTTGCTCTTTTTTCACTTGTTTAAATAATTCAGTACAGTTTTCCAAAAATCTAATTAAAATAATTATTTTGACTTATTTTGATAATTCCATAAAATTTCTTTTTGCTCTGTTTGACTAATTTGCAGTAATGTGAAATAGTAGATGACAGCAATGCAAACACTGTAGGTTTTCTAACTTACAAATGAATTTAAACAAGGAAGATATAAATTCTTTCAATACAAATACAATGTATTTAAAAAAACTTTATCAAAAGAAACATTGCTCATATGTGACAATTTTTAAAATTTGAATTAAGAATAAATAACATTGATGAAGTATTTATTAAAATATGCTTTTAAACTTCATTATTCAAATTAAATATTCCAGCAATGTTAGGAGTCAACCATTAGCCAATGAGAATTTATTGAGGCATGGTTATTGTTCTCATATGCTATGTTTCTACTCATTTTAGATGGGAGAAGTTTCTCAGCCCTGGGGATTCCATCCCTGTGGCAGCATCTCCCTCATTGCAGTAAGAGAAGTGGGATCAGTGTAATACTGATGCCAGTGTGATGGTGATTGCAGGGGCTGAGCAAAACAACAGTTTTTGTCCCTGACCCATATGTATACCGTGCTCCCCACATTAAAACAAATTTGTGTCACATCTGACCTTAGTGGGGAACCCTGGTAAATATACCTTCACACTGATATGGAAGTTCAATTTTGGCCAAAATGGAGTAAACCATTCTCTTCATTTTAGATGGGAGAAGGCATCTGGTTCAGGTTATTCAAACCCTCTAGTAACACCTTCCTCATTGAAATAAAAGAGGTGGGTTCTGTGTAATATCAATGCTAGTGTGACAGTGGTTGCAGAGACTGGACAATATCTGTCCTTCGCCCATATGCATACATATGGGTATGGATCCCCACATAAAAAGAACCTTGTCTCACATTCTGCCTTAGTGGGGAAGATGGGTAAATATGCCTTCATATGTTAGCAGTATAATTTGGGTTGTTTTTTTGTTTTTTTCTTCTATTGATATAAGGTAGGGTACACTCAGACAAAATTTAACCCTATGGAAATTTATAAAAGATCAGATTCAAACATAGCTGAGTGTCATTGCCCTTTTGTTTTTTAAATAAAATTTTCTATTGACTTTTATAACTTTCAGAATGATTTGCTTTGTATCATGAAAGTGACTGAAATTTCTGTAATTGTTTCAATAAGAGAACATATTGAGCAAATGAGACTTCAACTAGAAAGTCTCACAATGTCTACTTAAAGGTATAATTGAAATTTATGAAAGTTTCAAATTTGATCAAACATTAGGAAAACATTACAAATATTGACTTTTATTTATATAGACCAGTTTACTCCTGATGTTTAAAACAAGATACTTTAAAATATTTCTTTTTCCGATTATTGTTAACACTCCACTCTTTCAGGTGGTCAGTGTTTCCACCTCCCAGTATTGTAGATATTTTCCAACAGTTCACCAGTGATACTCAGATGCTGCTACACAGCATTGCAGTTGCAAGGGAGATAACTCTCTACAGAAAAAAAGCTATAGACATTACAGACAGAAAAATAAAACAAAAAACACTTGGTCTATTATATATACAGATTCCAAATCTCAACTAGAATTGATTTCTTGTTAATCTGATAAATCCAGTTATCTATCAAAAAAGTTCTATTTTTTGTAACATTTTCCCTCTTATGCATAATGCAAGGAAAAGTTTATTTTGTTTTCCTTCTTTTTTTTTTTTATCTCCTAAGTTAAAGGAAAAATGGCCGGACAGTGGGGAAAAAGGTTTCTCATGCTTGTGAAATCTTTGGAAAAGAGTTGACATTTGGGCAAAGCACTTCTCCTTCCCGGACCCCCAAACTTTTTTCTCTTTTGCCTCAAACAATAATTTTGGACTTGTAATGCCATCTTTCGATACCAGAGTGCCTACTCCATAAGTATGGATAGCAAATGTCAAGAGGTCAACTACCAGTTTCGGTCCATTTTGTGTGAAACCTGTTCTGACTTTATTTATAGGTTTATCAACAAAAACAGTCAATCAAGAATACGCGTGTTGGAAATTCTGTCATTTTTTTTTTTATTCAAGTTTAATGTTTTGAAAAAACAAAAATTAATTATTATAGTATTTTTTTTATTGATGAATAAGTTTGTAAAATGCTTAAACTTGTCTGACCTTACAGGACACATCTGCCTGTATATTTTTTAAAGAAATTTTATATATTTAAAAAAAAAAAAATGATCTGATGCTTATTAAATTTTAGTATTCAGTTATCTTGAACAGTTCATAAAATAAGGGAACGGTTTTCATTTGTAAAATTTCAATATTTACATTTGCTATTAATAGAAGGAAATATTGAAAACAACTTTTTTTTTTTATTTATCGTCTACTTAATTTTTACTAACATAAATAAAAGCAAATAAAAATAAGTTACATTTGGAAGTCTTCTTATGATTGAGAGATAAAATTAATATATTTTTTTTGGTTCTCATGAGAAAAGAATTCTGAATGTAATGCTGAAAGCTAATCTCCAAGTTTAGATGTGAATCTGATAATAACCTTCTCTCATTTACTCCTCCACCTTCTCCTCCTCTTTGTTTATCAACAAAAGTAGCTTTTGAATTTTGCCCTTTCTCTTTCATTGACAAACATTGGTGACTCTTTTTATTAACTGTTCTGGGGTGGATGGTGTAAAGGAGAACTTTGACACTTTGTTAGGAAAATTAAGGACAAAGTGGAAAATTTATTTCTTGTGTGATGCTTTTTGTTTTTTGGAACTTTATTGCATTGAAGTGATGTTTCTTTTGAGGTAACTACACATGCGCATGAAGGGGAGGGGGAATATAAAAATGGAAACGTTCATTATAATTATGCATAAACAGGAAATGCTGAAAAAGGTGGGACACTGTTGACATCCTGCACAATGGATTCTTTCAATGTATGCATAAAATAAGCTTTGGAGTAGAGGTCTTTAAAAAATGAAAATATTTTTGATATATCCTTATATGTATAATAATATTTAATATAATAATAATTGCAGAGTAATTGGCCATAGTTAAGTGTAATTAACAAAGGTCTCAAGAAACAATCAGAAAAAGCAGAAAAAAACAGGGCAAAATAATGCTAAACAAATAATATATATGCAAGTTAACACTAGACAAAGCAACTTTAATCAGGTAAAAAGTTAAAGTAAAAATTATGCTCACATACAAAAGGGATACAGTCAAGTGGTTACAGTGTCCTGACTTCAAGACAAGAAAGAACAAAATTATAGGGGATGAGGCTGAGAATTCTCATTTTTTTTTTTTTTTTTTTTTTTTTTTTCCATTTAGGAAGAAATCCCAGCATGCATCTGTAGGATTTGTTTATAAATTTATGGAGGGAATATTTTCAGCAGTCATTCCTACAGATTGAAACCAACAGTAATATTAATATTATAGTGGAATAATAGGTTGTCTTTGAATGTGTACATGAAATAAACTTTAGAGTAAAATGTGTGAAAAATGAAAATAATTTTGATACACTAATATTATCAGCTCATTACATTAAAAATATTTTTTAAAAGAATTAAAGATATCTTTTTTTTTTTTAATGTTAATTATCAGATCAGATGTGAATGTTTTTATCATTTATTTAACATCATGATTTTATTTATGAGATTTTTTTTTCTAAAATCAAAGGAAGGTCCCCTTTTTTATTTGTTTGCTTATAACCTATAAATAAAGTCAGAACAGGTTTCACACAAAATGGACCGAAACTGGTAGTTGACCTCTTGACATTTGCTATCCATACTTATGGAGTAGGCACTCTGGTATCGAAAGATGGCATTACAAGTCCAAAAGTTCTAACCAACAACAAGAAAATACTAACTTTATACATTTACTGTATAAGTTTTCTTTTCAGATAAAAGAAAATGCAATTTTAAAATGTATTTTTTGTTTGTGAATTTGACTCATTATTATTTATTTCAGCTGCTGGCCTTGTGGCAGACGAAATCACATGTTTGGGGATTGCCACTCAGCGAAACACTTTCATCACATGGGACAGGTGAGTTATACTGAATTATAACTGAATGCTTTTATGTTATTTGTGAAGATTTTACAAGGACACACATGGTAATATCATTAACTTGAAGAAGACATAATTTGTAACGGCTGATGCAGGCTTAAACTTAAGAATGTAAACAAACAAAAAAAATGATTATTTATATTTGGACTACTGTCCTCATCTTTGTTGTTGTTAAAGAAGTCTGCAGGACACAGGGACCAAAATGTGATAATGACAACAAAGATGAGGATATTAGTCTGTAAATAATATGAATAATGACAACTCCTCATTCCAGAAATTCTGATAGAAACAGAAATACCATTTTTAATTATCGTTTCTTGATGAACTATGTCCTGTATTAGCATTGGATATGTGGATAGTAAAATGGTTATCCACACAGAAAATGAAATTGGTGAGATGAGTTCAAACTCTAGTCAAATCTATTGCATTCACTTTCACACTAATACCTTTGGAAAAGGCATAACTCATAAAATACCTTTAGAAAAGGCATAAATCCTCCAGCTATGGCTTAAGTAGCAGGATAGAATGAGTTCTCTTGCCTTGAGTGGCAACCAGTCTAGGACAAGGAAAAGTTCAAAACCAGCATGTAAAGGGGTGGGCTCCTGCAGGCTATCTAGCTCTTGAGATACCCACTGCTACTATGGGGTTATGGGAATCTTGAAATGATGTGACGATATAGTTACTTATTTTGTACCAAGTGATATTTCATTTTCTAAAGTATTTTAGTATATGTGATATACATACTATTTTGCAGAATATGGTAACTAAATTTTGATATTACAATTGAGAAAGTACTTCACCTGCATTTGATGTCATAAATTATATATATGATAATAATAATATTAGAGAACAATCAAATTTAATTGCCCTGATATTGTTGTTAGAGACTGCAAACAAAACAAGTACCTCCTTATTGATATGGCAGATCCTGCAGACTGCAATGTATCTTTGAAGATCTTCAAAAAACTATCAAAATGCAAAGACCTTGAAATCAAAATCTCAAAAATGTGGCACATGGGAACATCAACAATCCCTGTTGTAGTTGGAGCCCTCAGATCAGTTGAAAAAGATTCCAGTAGACTCATTGAGGTGATTTCTGGAAGCCCATGTCTTAAAGAAATACAAAAAATTGTTCCCACGAATACAGCCCACACCTTACAAAGGGCTTTATCTATGTAAAATATGTCTGTTGTTTTTTTGTTTTTTTTTAATTGGTTAGTGGAAAATGTGATGATGCCATTTCCAATCCCAGGTCTCTAAGCGAGATCTGGAAAGAAATGTGTACACACCAGAAATCAAAGGAAATAAAATAATAATAATAATATAATAATAATAAATTCAATAAAAATAGATTAATATAATATTACCTACCACCTCCTTAACTTATACTATTCAAAATAATTTATCTAATCTTAATATTAATTATAATTACATCCAAAACTATTATGGATATGATAATAACCCAAAATGTCCATAGTAACAATAATCCTGAAGCAGGCATATATAAAATAAACTGTCACAGCTGCTCCTTGCAATATATTGGTGAAACATGCAGAAATTTAAAAAGATGTTTTTATGAACATAAGAAAGATCTTCTGCATAACAATTTATTCAATGCATTTGCACAGAAATAATTTCAACCAAAACTTTGATCACAAAAATATTGTCCTTATTAAGAGAGAGAATAAGTTAAGAGGAAAAGTTCTTGAAAATGCATTAAATACTATCCCAAATATAAACTTATATACTAGATTTTTTTTAAATATCTCCCTTCTTAAATGAAACACTCCTTATAGCCATAAAAAATATTAAAGGAAAATGTCTGACTCATAGTTTAATAAAAATAAACAAACAATAATAATAATAACATCATTAATTGACTTTCATTCAAACAACATGCCAAAAATACCCTGGCAAAAGCCTGGTGCCTGTTCTACATAGGAATAGAAGATGAAAATAATGCCACAATGGGAAACAAAAACCCAAATGCTGCTTCCAATTTATTTGGTTACTTATTTACAGATTCTTTTTGGTTGGGTGTTGGGTTTTGAAGTTAGGTGACAATTGGGGCATTTTTACTGTTATTTCCATCTTTCATGGCACATTAATGGACCAAATCTTCCCATTGGCCAGTGAGAACTCTGACCACCCCTCTGCCCATCCATCACTAAAAACTCCAGTTCTCATTCAGCCATTAAAATTAAGTGGTATAGAACCCAGTCAGTACTTAGTTGGGTGGCCGTATAGAAATGCCAGGCAAAGTAAGCAACCTCCTACAATCCCAAATATGTGTCGGCTTTAAATAACCCATAAAGGGCTGATAATTTTTTGTCTGAATGAGTTATGCTTATTTACATCCAGACTATTGTTCTCATATGTGTTGTTATGACAACATTTCAGCTGTTGTGCCACTGGCCTTCATCAGGTGTATGTTGATCTAGGTGAGCTACAGGATATTTTGAACTGAACCCTTTTTTTTTAATCTATGAGGGGAGACTGTTCTTGTTCTACTGCTCATGTTTTAGTACTGCTCGGTTATTGCTCACCCAATTTCCACTGAGTTCAAGTACACACTGCTTGGCCCAGGGATTGAACTCACAATTACTATGTCACTAAATTCACAAACCAATGCTTTAATCCTCTAGGCAATTGTCCCGTGGGAGTTACCCAGATTGGCATACACCTGATGAAGGCTGAAGAGCATAATGGCTGAAACATAACAACCATGTAACAGTCTGTATGTAAATATGGGTTGATAAGTTGTAAAAAATGATTGAATCAATCAACAATCTCTACATCTCCATCAATTATGTGTCAGCCACCAGCATAACTGACTGACTTTATCACTCTGCCATTATAAGCCTCTGACTGGAATTTCCTAACTTCTGGCCAAATGGCATTTGATCTCAAAAGTTTTCATTTATTTATTTATTTGGTTCTCTTCCCTCCTACTTACTTGTGGACACAGTGGCTGACTGCTTCAGTTATCTTTAATGTCTGCGTAGCCATGAAATCCAGGCCAGATAAAAATCATTTAGGGCTGACTTGACTTTATATGTGTTCTAAGCTAGTTCAAGCATGGCCGTATTGTGTCACAGATACGAGTATAGTTAGGCAGTGGGTAACACATTTCAACAGTAGTAACAACAATGCAAGTGAAAAGACACATACCAGGAGGTTTTTTACAGTTGTTAACACACAAAGAAAGATTGCCTTGAAGATAGATTGACAATAGTTGTGACTTGTTTTGTAGCTGAAAACTTGCTTTATCCAATGAGGTCATTGGGTTCTCTGTATTTGTTGAAGTTTCAAAGGAGCATTACTTTTGGAGCAAAAATACATACATAGCCAATGGTGGTGTGACTATATGGGAAATAGTGCTTTGTAGCTGAAAACTTGCTTTATCCAATGAGGTCATTGGGTTCTCTGTATTTGTTGAAGTTTCAATGGAGCATTACTTTTGGAGCAAAAATACATACATAGCCAATGGTGGTGTGACTATATGGGAAATAGTGCTTTGTAGCTGAAAACTTGCTTTATCCAATGAGGTCATTGGGTTCTCTGTATTTGTTGAAGTTTCAATGGAGCATTACTTTTGGAGCAAAAATACATACATAGCCAATGGTGGTGTGACTATATGGGAAATAGTGCTTTGTAGCTGAAAACTTGCTTTATCCAATGAGGTCATTGGGTTCTCTGTATTTGTTGAAGTTTCAATGGAGCATTACTTTTGGAGCAAAAATACATACATAGCCAATGGTGGTGACTATATGGGAAATAGTGCTTTGTAGCTGAAAACTTGCTCCATCCTGCAGTGCTATTGAGCTCTCTGCATCTGAAATACTAGAAAAAAATAGCTAACGGTATTGACTATATGGAAAATAGTGTTTTGTAGCTGAAAACTTACTCTATGCAACAGTGTTTGTTTTTATTGTATTTCCAGTGCCCGTTGTAGTTCCTATAAGAGCAACATTTTCGGAGCAAGAAGGCTTATCAAATTTTGTTGACTATATAGAGGGAAAATAGTGTTTTGTAACTGAAAATGTACTCTATCCAATTTCCACAGAATAAATAAGAGGTATTTTTAAATTTGGAGATTCCTTGTATGATTCAACATAATACGTACTCCCACATACACCTGTGTGTCTTGCAGAATTTCTTTCTTTTTTGCCTAGCCAAACATTCACACATTTTTCCACATGTCTATTAGTTTCATTTCTGTTTATATCACTATTAAGATAATTTAGTAAGTTTGTATTTCTATTTACGCTCTGTCTTAAAGATATCATACAAAACTGTCTCTTTTAGCACCTGTAGTTTTTTTTTTAGGACATTAATTAGAGCATCAAACAAGGTGTTATTGTGAATTATCTTTTTAGATGCCCTAGTAAATTAAAAGGATTTGAATAAAAAGCAATTCAGATGTTATTATAAGAAACACATATGGAAATCTTCAAAGTCACTGGGAAGTTGTGTTTCGGTCATTTTTCTTCCTTTTCTGACCAAAGACATTCAATCATTTCATGAACTGTGAAATAAACAGAACTTCAGAAACAGGTACAACTGAAATTTGGGAGTAAAAAAAATGGCAAATTACTTTCTAATCTTAAAAACTTTGCCTTGTTTAAAAAATGAAGAAAGGAAAAAATAAATTTACAGACTGGTCTTGTTAAACCCCAATCTTGTAAGAACTTTCCTTCTCAAAGATAATAAACAACTTCTTTGTAATTTCTTTTTTTTTTTTAATAAGCTCACCCTAAGCAAGGTGATATCACCACTAAGATGCAAAGGGCTATTGGAAGTGAAAGAGAAGGAAAAGACTTTAGAAGGAACCAGAAACAGTGGATAAACCTCTACTCCTGTTCAAAAGACTGGGGCAGAATGTGAACTGGACAATAGATGTGGTACTGGGTAAGACGATAAACTACATCTGGCAGCAAGACCTCTAATCAGGAGGTTTTGAGGATTATGGAACCACCTCTTAATTGCTGTTGCTCCCAGGTCCACCCTGACCTGGGTTGGTAGTACCCGTTAGGGTCTCAGCTATGGGCAAATAGTTAACCCCCAAACTGGGATCCTGGTGGTCCTGGGTATGATGATAAGCTACATCCGGCATTGGGTAGGTAGAGCTCGACAGCCTGGGAAGGCAGTTCATCTAGGAGAAGGAAAAACCCTTATTTCAAACCTCCACTGCCTTGCAGCCATATCCAACCATAGAAAAGGCTTCAGGAGTAAACCTTGAGAAAAAAATCTAGAGATCGAACCTGTTCTGGCAGCTCCCCCAAACTGTAGTGACCTGTCATTCCTTTGGCCTCAACAGTGATGTGAAAAATGGGGATGTGCTACATGTCTTTCATATCCCATTGCCTAGGGTTGCATCCGATCACACCACACTGCACCTAAACACCCTGCACCTTGCCAAGTAAACAACTAGGATGCTACCCATGGTCAACCCTAACTGACGGAAGCTTATGACAGGACAACAGATGAACCTATCTACTCCTATAAAATTATCAGAGCACTTTCAATGACTGATCAAAAATATTAGCAGTTCATCATGAAGAGTGATGAGAGTATTCAACACTTTTTTTTTTATACAATTGTCCACCCAATACAAGCCCTAGGAGCCACTTAAGGTAGAGGGTTACTGAATGAGGTTGTAGTAAGAACATAAAAGGAGGAAGTAAAAATGGATATGATTGATTGATTCATTCATTTTTTATGACTGATCAACCTTTTGCAGGTTATTTAAAGCCACAAAATATTTTTTGATTGTAAGAATTTTTTTTATTTGGCGATAATAATTATTTAGTGATACAAGTTTTACTATTTAACCCATAGCTGGGAGAAGAGGGGGATTCATACCTTTCCTAAGGGCACCCACACATAAGTGAATATAACAAACCCAACAGAAATTGAAACTCAGCTCTTCAATTAACAATTTCAGGACATTATTCATTACACCATCTGCACATCCAAGCTTACAGAACCTGGTAATTCCAAGTGGTCACACATCTAGGTACTGACCAGGATTGACATTGCTTAACTTCAGTGGTTGTACAGAAACCAGTGTGTTAATGTGATGTGGCTGTAAGCCTTAAGAAATGCATATCATGAGGATATGTAGGATAGATAATGGCTGACTCTAGACTTCAAGAAGTTAAGATTGTTCACAAAGTGTCTTTTCTGGTAAAGAAGCTGTCTGAATGGAACTTCCTCTTTACCAATGCAATACAATGAGGATGAGTTAATCCTGCGGCATGGTGGTATTTAGCTGTGAACATCTGAACTGGTAGAAGTAAGGAATGTTGCTTGTCTGAATATTTGCCATGAAAATAACGATAGGGTAGAGAGAGTCTAGTAATGTTTTATCTGTGGTGAAAGGGGTTCTAGAATGGAGAATAAGCCATCACCGACAATTATAATTAATATGTTTATATTGATTGAGTCATCAAATATGGATCAGAATCTGACAGAATGATATAGGATAAAGAACAAATAACAAACGTTTATAAATCTAACATGTTTCACATTTATGAAAGCTTCATCAGAGAATGAGATAAGGAAAAAAATTTCTGATATTTTTTATTTTTTATGTTGTTTGATTTTCTCTGCTTAAACTAACTTTGCATGCATTTGACTAGTCTAGCAGCATGTGTGTGCATCATTTATGTGTGTAAGTGTATCATAATTCTAGTTTGCCTATGTGAGGTTTGAATGATAATATATATATGTATGTGCATGAATTAACACTGAAAATAATGCCTCCTATTTATAGGCACTGGGAATACAACAACATCAATGACCTCATTGGATAGAGCAAGGTTTCAGCTACAAAACACTACTTTCTGTATAGTCACCATCATTGGCTATGTATGTATTAGGTTGGTGCAAAAATAATGTCGTTTTCTCACATGTGAGAAAACGACATTATTTTTGCTCCAAAAGTAATGCTCCATAAAAACTACAACAGATACAGAGAGCCCAATGACCTTGTTTTTTTTATTTTCCTCCATTATTTGAAATATCTATTGTTCCTTTGTGTTTGTATACAGTACTCTTGTACTGCACAGATATTCCAGCCAAAGCCTTCGGGCTCAGAGATGAAGTAAAAGGGACCTAACACTCTGGGGTGGATGTATAGTATTACATTTGCAAGAAATCAGTGAATATATTTAAGTTTCTTGTATATTTTTATGATTTTGTGTTTTTTTCCTGCTATCTTATTTTGATTTCTGATTTATTAATCTCTTAAGACATCTGTGACTTTTAAATCTACTGTTTGCATTAAATTCTAAAATCATTTCTTGGTCTCTTATAAATATTATATTGAATATTAAATTGTTTAGAATTTATTATATTTATAGGCAAAAAGTGCTCAGTATCAATGATAGAGATTTCTAGATATAAACAGTGTGGACATGGAAATCAACACTGTATTGTGACTGTCATTCTTCATGCCTTAAGTAGTCATCAGGCCATGTGTTACTCCTCTTTGTATGGGTTCTATATAGAGGCTACTATAGGCTTATGGTAAATGTGGAAACTGGTTTGTTCCTGTCTTTTAATTTATTTATAGGCTTAAGCTTGAGTTTGTTTCATTTTTATCTGAATTTCTGGGATGAGGCATTATCATTATTTGCACTATTTGTATTCAGACTGTTGTCCTCATCTTTGTTGTTGCTATCATAATGTTTTGACCTTCCTCAGGTGAGTATTGATCTGGGTTACCTACAGGGATTTCTGAACTGAATCTACATGGGTAGACAGTTCTCATTCCACTGCTCATGTCTAGGGATATTGCCTAGTTTTTATTTTATTTAGTACTGTTCAGTTATTGCTTGCCCTTTTCCACTGAGTGCAAGTATGCACTACCTGACCAGTTGAACTCACAACCATTATTTCACCAAATTCACAAATCAACACTTTTCTCCACTAAGCCATTGTCCCGTAGTAAACTTAAAGTCTTAAACTTAACCTGGCTGCTGATTAATTTGCAACTGCTGCTGCTGGCTGTCATGTTTTGACTGCTGCTAATTTATTTTATTTATCATATTTCGTTTTTATTTTACCTTTTATTCTTTTTGTAAAATTTCTTTGGTTGCATATTTTGGTATTAGAAATAAAATTTATTAGATTTAAGTTATGTGTTATTAGTTGTTTAGTTTTTTGAGTCATGACATGAGTTTAGGTAGTGTAGTAGGAACTTGTTTTTTAGTCTAAATATATATTTATATAATATATTAAAACTGTGGACTATAAATTTTCTCTGGTTACATTTGTTTCCTTCTTTACAACTTCTCTTAGTTTTATTTTTTGAGTGATTTTATAAAAATGAATTTAATTTATATATTGTGACGTCGTCCCCTGGTTGCAGCGCCAACCGTGACGTTCTATCCTAGTCTACCACGGCACCAACTGTGACGTCCCTAAACAGCACCAATTGTGACATCCTCGCCGCGGCGCCAGCCATTCGCTCCTCGCTGCTCCGTTCGGGTGTCGCTGCTCCAAATGTGACGTTCTAACCTTTTGGTGATTCGGGTGGGAATCTGGTTAGATTTGATATCAGCCTCGTCGTTCCCAACTCGCTTCCAACGTCTGGTTACCAAGGTAACTGCACTGATCCCCCAGTCCGCCTACCCACGTTGTGACTTGATCTTAGGCAGACGAGATCAAACAGTGGTTGGGGCCGTACTGCAAACCGAGTTCAACGGGGGTGATACCACACAAATATGCATAAAAGACAATAAAATGAAAACTCAAAATTTCAAAGTATCAAAGGAAAAGGTAACAAACTTTATGTCTAGTTGTTCGATACATAGGACTGCATCTATCTCCTGACCCGTTCTATGGATTGTGACACATCGTTTTCCGCTAGGCAAGTTTTAACACTTCAAGTCGTCTGCTCTCTAAGAAATTGGTGTTTCGGTGGGTCTTTGGACGAAAGTCAAAAAAAAACTTATTTCGGTGATCTGGATCTAAGTCGATCTTCAAAATAATTGTTCTTGGTTTGAAGAGGGGTCCGGAATGTGCGTGAATCTTGGTCAGCTATCTGCGAGGCTTGCTTCAACTGAAGACTGACTCTGGGAACTGCTGGGACTCAACTCAACTCTGCTCGTTGTGGCTTCGTTTATATGGGCGCCGACCAAAACCGGGGTGAGTTTGTCGGTGCCGGGGGGTTCCTCGATAATTCTAAATACATATCCACCTCTCTGGTTAGGAATTCCCACCTTTTTTCCATTTTTGGGAACCTTTCCTCACTCCCACCTTCTCATCATACTTCAGAGGGGCGTGAACTGCCCTCCCCACATCTTCGTAGCAACCTCTCTTACTCAGCCTCCCTCGTGCGTCACGTGATCACCACTCGACCAATGATGTCTCAGTCGGGCGTGGACGACTCCGCGGCTTTGTTTCAGGAAGAGAAAAAATATCTTGCTTAACTAAAAAAAAATTATCTCTTCTCTTTCCCTTTTCTTCCTCTTAATCGTCGTTATCATTTCTCTGGTCACGAACAGGACAATATGACAATGGCGGTCATAACTCTTGTTCTACACGTGGTTTACGTCAGGTATTTTATCGCTAATTATCAGAATGGGTGGTCTTCTTAACACGGTCTCGAAAAGAAACATCTCTAAAGTTTCAGTCAGTCTGTCGCCTCGAAGAAAGAAAAAAAAAAAACTTCTAGGTTCCCATTCATTTTCCTTCGGTACATATTTCTGATAACATAATTTTATATCTGTCCATATCCCTTTAGTTGCCTGTTTTTCGTCATTTATCGAAATAACATTTTCATTTGAATTTTTTTTTTCTTTGGCCAGCCAGTCTGTAGTTGATAATAAGATGTCTTCCCGTACCAATAGTTTGTTTTCATATCCTTAGATAACACAGCCGATGCCAAAACATATCTGATTCTTTCTTTCTTTCCCTTTCTTTTTACTCAGAATTTCCCTGTCATTGTAATGACACTCTTTTGCCATTTGTTACTTATCAAAATATCCTTTTATCCATTGTCTCTTAGCCGTGTGTGTGTTCTTGCTTATCACTCACGATTCGGTCCTTAGCCTCTCCTTTTCTTCTTTTCTTTCTTTTCCCTTTCTGCCTCGTTAAATGGTGCCACATATATTGTTTTTAAATGTCTCTTTTTTTCTAGGGAAACTGGGGTACCATTCCATAATTTCATCACGTGGCAAGATTTAAGAGGGAAAGAATATGTCAAAGACTGGAATCATTCATATACCATGAAGGTAAGGTGATGATAAAAAGCTGACCCAAATCATTGTTGCGTTGTTATTAAACCAATTTTCTTGGCTTCATCTCATATATGAAATTAATAAAACATGAATTTTAAGTCCCAAAGATTTTCTCAAAAACAACCCATCTGCAGTGAAAATTGGATTTCCCTACAGTATTCTATTGGGTTGGAACAAAAGTTCATCATGATTTTTAAGAGAATTTCTGATACAACATTTAGATATTTGTTTATAGATTTATTCAATGATGTATGTGCCATTTCTTTCCACTTAATTCTGCCATCTTTGATGCAGTTTCATAATTCTACCCTCCCAGAATTTGTCATCTTTCTGGGTGATGATCTGGCCTAAGTGATTTTTACAGGCCTCCAAAGAATTGATGTTTTTCCCATTAAGAGAATTTTGTAGAGATTGAAATCAGTGGTAAACGATATGTCTTTTTTGCTGTTTGTCTAGTGTTTGTTTTTCCTTTCCTGAAATAAAAGAGAGCATCAAATGAGGAAAATGCATTTCATTTCTCACCATTTTCACTTTTAATGTAAAAACATTTAAAATTCACAAGCAACACACAAATCATGTAGAAAGGCATGTTGAAATGTCACCTTTTGTGTATATATATATATATATATATATATATATATATATATATGTATGTATGTATATCTGTCATAAATTTCAAGCACATATGAAACAAAATCATGTGTTCAAATGCTGTCTATTGAAAAAAGCTACAAACTTTTGATCCAACCTCATAAGCTCATTTTGAACATCAATGAATTTTGAGATGAAGAAATCTACAGTTCATATCACTGTTATTTGATTTGTTTTTTATGGTTTATCAACCTTTTGCAGGTTATTTAAATCCAGAAACTCTTTTTAGATTGTAAGAAATTTTTTGAAGATAATGATTTACTGATACAAATCCTACTGATTAACCCATAGCCAGGGGAGAAGAGGTAGATTCATACCTTTCTCAGGGTATTTGCGCATAAATGTATATAATGAACCCAACTGGAATTGTAACTTGATTCACTGATTTCCAATTCTGAGCTGTTATCCATTCCACCACTTGGACATCCAAGCTTACAGCACCTGGTATTCCCAAGCGGTCACTCATCAAGATACTGACCAGGCTTGACATTGCTTAACTTTAGTGATCAAATCATAAGCCTCAAATCTCAGTGAACTACATACTAACAAGTAGAAAGTTTATCAAAGTTTGGTATTTGTTGAATATATTTTAAAACTAGGAGGCATAGTGGAGTAATGGATGGCGACTCGGACTGAGGAATCGGAGAGCCGAGTTCAAATTCCAGTCAAATCCATTACATTCACTTACGTGCTAATACCCTTGGAAAATGTATGAATCCTCCTCTTCTGCCCCCAGCTATGGATAAATAGCAGGACAGACCAGGTTCTATAGCCTTAGATGGCAATTGGTCTGCCGCAGAAAGAAATGACAAGCTACTGCGGAAAAAAAAATGCTTTGTCAGTTATGTCTCGAAAGATACATGTTTGCCTTAGCGTGTATCACACATGGCACATAACTGATTGATTTTAAATCTTTAAAGTGTTTATTTTAAAAGAAACAAATTTGATGATTTCTGATGAAATATTTCATAAAATTACTAAAAATTTGAGCACTATAATGCTGCTACAGCAACTAGATCTCATGCTATGAAGGCATTGAGCCCACAACTGCCGCCTTTCTCTCCAGTGCACATGGTCTTAAACGTCAGGAACATCCTTCAGCACTAGATTAATCTGCTAGCAGTTCTGGTTAATGATGTCCTTCCAAGAATTGTATGGTCTGCCGCAAAGTTGTCCCCAATCAGCAAATGACGTGTGTCAGCTGTATACAACCACTTCCTAAGATCAATGGTGAAAAAACGGTTTTGAGTGAGTAAAGTCTGGGGCTTTTGCTTCTTTAAACCTTATGGTACAGATGCTACAGAATCACAAACAAAGAACAGTACCAAATAGCAGAAGCCATGTCATTTGAGGACTTTCAACAGCAGCAATAGCTAAAATGCATAGCACATATAACCCAAAGAGAAAATACTGACAAAAACAAGATGTTAACATGCCAAACCAGTTCAAATAGAAGGTTCAGAGAGAAACCCCCCATCAATACTGGAAAGAGCAATAACAGCTACAGGACTTGAGAAACCTATTTTTCTAATTTAAAAAAAAAAAAAAAAAAAGAAGCATTTTCAGAGAAAGATTTTATAAATTTTAACCAAAAACCATACTAGCTGCTTGGTTAGTGAATAGTGAATTTTTCCTTATAGGGAAATGGTTAATATTACCATTATAAGCTGATGAAATTTTTTTTATAAGGACCATTTAAAATGTTTTTTTTTTTTAATATAAAATTGTCATTCATAGGGTTAGGATCATGAATACAGTTGTTTTTTTTTGTTGTTGTTATTTGGTAATAATTGAATTAAATTTTTGCAATATTATACTTTTTGTCATTTTGCAGGCTTTAAACACAGGTGCAAAATTATTACATACTTTCACAAGAAGTCCTCGGCATTTAGCTGCTAGCGTACTTCGGTTTCTATCTCCTCAGGTAATTATACATTTTATGACTTGAACTTGTAATTTCTTTCATTGTACCAATATCGCTGATTTATATAGTCTTTGTTCTCTTATCATTTTTTTTTGTTTGAACAACTGGCACCACAGTAAATTAAAAAAAAATTTTGCTTGTTTTGAAAATCATCATTTAAAATTCTAGCTTGAACTTG
Organism: Acanthosepion lycidas; assembly: GCA_963932145.1. Taxonomy (NCBI): domain Eukaryota; kingdom Metazoa; phylum Mollusca; class Cephalopoda; order Sepiida; family Sepiidae; genus Acanthosepion; species Acanthosepion lycidas. Next base: position 18,759,152 of record OZ010589.1, read on the forward strand.
GGTTTGAACACTAACCACTGGTGCCAGTGAAAAATACACAACTGACTTGGCTTGGCCACCACACAGACCACACATTTGACATTGTGTCTGTGTGTTTGGCAATTTACTAAGTGTAGCTTAAATGTGGCACAAGACCGAAAATATGGAGCACCTAGTGAGGATCAAGCTCTCTACTCAGTCATAATTAATCTAGCAAGACAAGCTTGTTAACCATTACACCATGCTGGCTAATATAAGTTTTCCTTTTCTCTTTATTCGTATTGTCCTTTTACAGATATATTTTTAGTTATTATTTTAGTTAATTTAAAAAATTTTACACTTATGTATGTATATAGAATTAAGAATTTTAATATTTTGTTTCAAATTTTTTTCTGCTGATGTTGGGACCATAGTATAAAATGGGTGCTAAAAAAATTTTGGCCTGACTGACTTCCCAAAATCTGACCAAATCTTTTGGGATAACCAGATCCTGGATGGGCCAAGAATTTTTCTTCAGCATGTCCTCACAGAAAAACTTGCTTTATTGTATCTTTTGTTTCTTCAAACCCCCTCCCCCTCCCCACTTCATTTTGTCTCAATGTGAGCTGAGTGTCTATTGTTCTTGGAACAATAGATGATGATTACAATGGTAAAAACTATTTTGTCTAACTGTTCCCATGCAGACAATTACCAAATGTCACTGTGTTTGTGTTACAGGTCACCATGCGCTTGAAATGGCTGCTGAATCACAATGAAGAGGTATGTCTGTCGTATTTCACTTATTTTTATTATTTACACAACCTTGTAATTGCGGTTTAGTTTCCTTTTAAGAGACAACAACTGTCCCACCAAAAACAATGTCTGGCATAATGTCTGTAAGCACTTATTTCCTCTACAGCACTCATGCACTGTATTAAAAATTTATCATCTTTTTATTGTAATGGAAAATAAAAATAGTTTCTAGCAGTAACCAAAAAACATTCATATATAATTCTTCAGTGAATGTAGTCAACTCTTTTTTTTTTTCTTTTTTTAAATCATTTCACCTCAAGCAAGGCAATAATGCCACTAAGATGCAAGTGGTTCCTGGGAGTGAAAAAGATGATTTTAGTAAGGAGAAAGGACAATAAAAGAACAGGTTTTCAGGAAGAAAGAAGATGCCAATTGATGTATTTAAACTTTTGAAAAATGTAGGTGACATGAAAGCAAAAAATTGCCATGAAAATATTTATAGAAAAAGTATATATAGAAGCCATGTTATGGTGATGGCTGAAGTCAAGATGCCAGGTCAGGATTGATAACATTACAGATTCTTTGAATTTTGTTGAGAAACTTGAAATATGTAGTAGGGGTACCAGACCAGATATGACAGCAATATTCAATGCACGGATGAATGGTAGATTTATAAATGTGCAAGATGGATTCTGACGAGAAAAATTGTCTGGTACGACACATTGAACCAACCTTCCTAGCAGTAGACCTAGAAATTGGATCAATATAACCAGCAAGAACATGCAATGAATTACTCTCCTAGAGATTAGCATCGGCCATCCTGATGGAAGGCATAATTGGTTCTCTATTGTGATTAAAAGATAGAATATTTTTTTTTGTTTGAAGGCATTCAAATTTACAAGCTATTTTTTGCCCCAGTTAACAACTGATTGCATTCATTTTCAAGAGCACCTATTCCAAATAATGATAATCTTCATTTATTCCACTTCTGAGAAGTTTGACTGTAGCCCCCTCCTAATGTAGAGTTATTGCTTAGGGAGATGCAAGCCTCTGGGAATTAACTTAAGGAACAAAACCTATGTGACGCAATTCATGGCATAATTGTGACAATGTTCTGTGATCCTCTCTTGTTCACTGTACCTATGATGACATCCAATGTTGATTGTATTTGCATATACACCCAACTCGCTATACGCATAAGTTTGTCTTCTCGGCCATAATCGAATTCAACAAATAATACTAGTGACGACAAATGCTTTTAAAGATGCTGGTTGGGTGTTCACAGCAATACAATTTCTCAGCTGGCTATTCTTCCCTTTGGCTGAACTGCTATCTCCCTAACTTCACTGGCCTCTGGGCTTGGTGACTCCTGATTCCTCACTACTGTTCCTTCTGTCACTAAATACTGGGCAGCTCCAACTCCTCTAGTCACCTACCTACTTCTCTCATGGCTGGACCCACTTTTCCCTAACTTTCTGCCTCTCTCTCTGCTTATATAGATAATCCTCGAGTCCCATCCCCCCCATCCACAAGTGTTGAAACCACCCGAAAACCTCATGCATGGTCAAATCTTCAAAGGACTAGTTTTATGACTATCTAAAATCACTGATAAAATTTTTATGTTTCCCAATTCAAAGGCAGCTGTAGACATAAATCCCCCAAAATACTGACACTTAAATTTACTCAAAGATGAACTGGAGACAGAATTCCTACAAAACTCAGATAACTAAGTGGACTTAATAAGCAACGAATTTATCTCCTTGTTACACATGTAACATGATTTTTCATGTTTTTTTTTTTTTTTTCAGTTTGTCTATATTTTTTTAATCATTTCATCCCAAACAAGACAATAAAGCCACTAAGATGCAAGCAGTTACTGGGTGTGAGATAATGAGAAAAAGTAGGAAATTATTAAGTTGGAAGAAAAATAAAAGAACAAAACAATTATTACTGTCCATTTTCTCTGGCAAAACTAACTATCCAGAAGGTGGCTAAGACTAAGTCATAATATTGCCCCACGGTTGTCCACCGGAAGTATATGTAGGGGACACCTATACATGCACAACATGGCACTTCAGTTACCCTGATATTATGTTACAGTTGACAAGAATGGTCTCTTCAAGCGCTACCAAAGAGTTTGGGCTCCTTAATAAGAGTTGGGTTGCAAGCAATCAAAAAGATGCCAACCTGGTTCCTTCACAATAATGAAAAGTCACAAGCACTGATCAATCAGATTATCCAAAAAGTTAAGACATTGAAATCATTAAGGCCATGCAAGAAAGAAAAGAATTGGTAAACTATATCCTAAATAGGAAACCAGGAATAAACCTTTACTCCTGTTTAGTAAACATGGAAGGAGTACTAACCAGGTGATAGGCAAACCTATCTACTCCTATTAACCCATTCACAATACAAAAGACTGAGTGCTTTTATTGAGACGTCATCTTTAAGAAGGTTGCTGAATAAGGCTACCTATTATTAGTCTGATGTCTGATATACAAATTTGTATATCATTGTTTACTGTCACTAACATACATAATGAAATTTATATATTTGATAAATTTTTGTATTATCTCGTTGATTTTTTTTTTTTTTTTTTTTTTTCTGGTTAAGCTGAAAGAAAGGCTCCATTATGGCCAAGTATTGTTTGGGTGCATGGACACATGGATTATGTGGAAATTAACTGGTGGTAAAGTTCATGCAACTGATTATTCATGTGCAAGTTCAACTGGATTGTTTGATCCATTTCAGGTGAGATTCTTTTAATTAATATTATAATTTTCAGGTAAATTAATGAGGTTGCTCTTTGGAATGGTGTACAGAATTCATGGTGGATGTTTCAAAACAAATTTTATTCTGTGAGAGACAAGGCTAAATGTTAACTTAGTATGTTAGAAAGAAAGTAAGATTTATGTGCAAAAAAAAAAAAAAAATAAGGTGGGACATCTTATATGTTGTCAAATGGGTTAATTTTTAGTTTTTCATCCCTAAGTGGCATAAGTAAATATATTGAATCTCATCTGGTATTAACCTCATATCCTTTTGGTGTCAGTTTTAACTGAAGCCATCTTAGTTTCCAAATATCTTGACTATAATTACAAACTATAATTTTGATAAGTAAAACAATTGACTGATATATATATATATATATATTGGAAAATACAAACTTTATGCAAAATGGTTACAATATATAGGAAAAAAAGGTGGTGTCCATTTCAACTGGCACCAGGAATGTTTCGGTCAATGAATATATTGTAATTCAAATCGGTGAAAAGGTTTTAATGAATCACTTAAGAAGGGTGTGGATCAAGAGATTAAAGTTTCTGCATTGTCATTAATATATTGTGAGTCAAGCAGCATTGACATGTTTTTTTTTTTTTTTTTTATCTTTTAATCATTTCACCCCAAGCAAGGCAATAAAGCCACTAAGATGTAAGAGTTTACTGAATGTGAAAGAATATGAGAAAAAGAAAACATTAAAGAGAGAGAACAATAAGAGAACAGGAATTAAGAAGACAACAGATAACAATTGACATTGCTTTTTCTACTAAATAATGTTGATATAATAGTAATAAGCATAGTAATAGACAATAATATGTAATATATATATAGTAATATAATATGTAATATTTATATACAGTAATAGACAATAATATATAATATATATAGTAATAAGTCTAGTAATAAACAATAATAGGATCATGACAGAATTTTTTTGACTTTAATGCTGTTCCAAACATTTATCAAACATTTCTGGTTTTTTGTAAAGAACTTGAAAAAAAATGCTTAAAAATATTTAAATATAACTTTGGAAATCTTAAAATCTTTTGGAGACGTGTTTTTTTTTCTTTTTTGTTTCACTGCAAGTAAGGTGATAAAGCCATTAAGATGCAAGGGAGTTACTGAGAGTGAAATAAACAGAGAGGAACAATATAAGAAGAGGATTTAAGGAGACAGAAGATGGCAGTTGACATTTAATTTAAATTTTTAAAGTTTGTAGTTGACAGGAAAGTAGGAAGAAAGTTGTACAAGTGATAATTGTAGAAGAAAAACTATTAGCATAGTGGATATCCAATACTAATTCTTGGAGGTATGATGTAGAAAATAGCAATAAAATATTCAATGCTTTCCTAGCTCTTGAAGGAGATTCTTCTTGAATGGAAATCCCAAGCTGATCAATAGACACCTCTTTATGTTTAATTTGTAAGCCAGCTCCCCTTATTCTGTTAAGGAACTTAGCATCAAGTTTAAAATATCAAATGACAAAGATTGGCTTAGACATGGAAGCCATGTGTTTGGTGTCTCTAGCTTTTTAAAAATAAAGATTTTTCTTTTAAATGTAAAAATTCATAAATTACTATTCTGTTAACTTGGGGTGCACCTGACTACTTTTTAGTGCACATTGGTTGAGAAACATTGATATATACATACATATATATATATATATATATATATATATATATATATATATATATACATACACACACACATACTATATTTTGCTACTTCTAAGACATTCTGATGCATAAGGCCCCCTTAAATTTAGAAGGAAGATATCAGAAAAAAATATTTTTCTTTGTATTTCATAGCTCAATAGTGGGAGGGCACAACCCCCAATTTTGTTTTCTGTCAGTTTTACAGTATCCCAAATGTTTCTCTCAAAATGTTAATTTCATTTTGAAACACTGGACTTGTTTTACTTTCAAGGGCTCAGATTTGGATATAAATAGGGAGCTGATTCACACCCAAAAATCATAATTCTCATGAACGACCTTTGATTTATAGGACACAGGGTGGATTTTGGAGATATTTTATAGGAAAAAAAAATTTATCTTATAAGCAGCAAAATATATATATATATATATATATATATATATATATATATATATATATATATATATCTAGGTAGTATATCTTAATTCAAACATGTTACATTGAATAATATAGACATATTGTGTCTATTTATTCTTATACTGATCCTTTCCAACTGTCGAATGAGTTTCTTGAGGTTGAGATGAAATTCATCAAGGAAGGTGTAGTTTTTTTTTTTTAACCCAAGTACTTTTGACCTTTTCCAAGATCATCTTCAGGAGTAAATTACAAAGAAAAACATGCTATTGTAACATAAAATCTGCATTCTGTTGTCATAGTGATTTTTAAAAAGGAAAGGATCAGTAAAAAAAATAAGTAGACACAATATGTCTATGTTATTCAATGAAATATCTAATGCTACAGATCTTGCAATTATACTCCATTTGTTCTTTTATATATATATATATATATATATATATATATATATAACTTTTTATTATTAGAGAATTTAGAGGATTTTTTTTAAAGTATCAGGAGAGATTCATATGATTCTGCTTGATTTTGGTAACTCAGACTTTTAGCCCAATGTATTGATTCTTGCATATTGCCATAAATAATGTAGGGAAAGTCCAGTTAATGGAGAGCTGTTTGAGAATATGAAATTATGCAACCAAAAGTCTGGCAACCTTGATATGTTTGTCAACAAAATTCTTGAACTGAAAATCATCATCATCAGTAAGCAAGCAATTACAATTTTTACATTAATTTTTGCATTACATTTAAGGCTCCAAGTTCAAGATTGAGGATTGTCCCACAGGACAATAAGCTAGTGGATTAAAACATTGGTTTGCGATATTGTGAGTTCAATCCCTGGACCAGATTCAAACTCAGTGGAAACAGAACTAACAATAACTGAGATATCCCTAAACATAAACAGCAGAACAAAGGACAGTCTACTCTCATAAAACCTGAAGAAGGCTGGAGGGCACAATGGTCGAAATTTTGTGACAATAACAACAAAAATGAGGACATTAGTCCAAATATAAATAGAAGTTATCATAATATTAGAAACAGGTCCTTTGCAAAATTGCCTGTTTATGAGAAATTTTTGACATCAGTAAATAATTGATGTGTTTTTGTGACACAACTGAATCAGCCTATTGGTGATTAGAAACAAAATAAACTGTAAAATATCTAACATAATAAAGAGTTGATATTTGTTGAAATAACTGTTAAAGCTTTGCTTGCAGTTTTCTTCTCCTATCTGGTAAATAGGGTTCATGTTATTACTTCCTCTTCTGTTCCTACAGTTTATCTGTTGCTCACTCATTCTTTGCATTCCAATTCTTCCTGAAAAACCAATCCTTATGAAAAGCAGACATTTCTTCAAATTTAGCAGAATATTTACTCTTTCTACTGACTGACTCTACATCTAATGTTTTTTTTTTTGTTTTGTTTTTTTTTGTTTCTTGCTTTGGGGAAAAGATGTGAGGAGACACAAATGTCTAGGAAGACTATCTCATCAATCTTAAGTGTAAAATAGATTTTATCCTGGTAGAATTTGGTTTTCTCTTTTCACAATTTCATTTCTCTCTTTGTCATCCAAGATAGATCAACTGTAGGGTAGAGTGAAGTTTGTTTTTTTTTTAACCTGCTAGATTTTTGTGTTTCAAATAGAAATATGGGTAATGTTTAAACTTTCTGCCCACAAAAAGAAAAAAAAAAGATATGCAAAAAGGATGATTATTCCCTTGACACTGCTATAACTGTATACACTTATGACTCCCTCAGCAATGTTTATTTACAAGGTTATAAAAATATGTGAACAAAATACAATATGATATTTATTATCTACCTTTTATAAAAGTTTATTATTTACCATTTTATAAAGAAATGTGGTATCTGCCATACAGAGTTTACTGACTATTCTGTGTTAGGAAGAATAATGTTTTAGCCTTCCAGTAGCACACCGATACTAATATTAGCATTAGTCTAGCCATTGATACACTGAATACGAATATAAAAAGACGAAATACACGAGTGTAACAAACAAAATATTTAATATGGCAAACAACTTACGTACATATATTCAAAAGATTCACAGATGTCCCAAAACAAATGATTGTCCATATTGTCCCAAAGGAACAAGGAGGTTTACAGAATTAGAACAAAGAAATAACATACCAACTTTATGGCCTTTGGTTGTCCGCAGATAAGTGAACAGAAAGTACGTTTTTCTTTCGCTAGGCCGTACACATGTTGACCAGTTTCCACGTGTGTGGACACCCTGGTGGTCAGGAAGGTAAAGAGGCTGTTCCTCCCAGAATGGAAGTAAAGACAAAAAAGGCAGAAGAGTTCTACTCTCTAAAAGGGGCCAAAACTCTCATGAGCTAAACCCAAGGGAAAACAACCGTGGTCTCCCTACAAATTTATAAAAAAAAATTACAAAATTATCAAAATATGTCAGAGGAAGAGATTCTCTCAAGCTATTTTCGTGACTTTATATGGTCAGTTATGGCATGCTCCATTTAATGGCGGCACAGTAGGCAGATCTCATCAATGCTATTTTCCTACCAATGCTGATATACCAGTGCCAGACATGGCTCCTAAGAAAAGTTCTAGAGAGGAAACTGATCCATTTGTGAGATGAAATGCCCAAGGAAAGCAGTGAACAAGACCAGGCAAGACAAAATCAGGAATGAAGCAATAAGGAGATATGGTAGGAAAATATCAATCATACAATGCATCAAACGACAGAGGATCAAGTGGTTCAGGCATCTCACTTGTATGCCTGTCAACCAACCATCCCTATGAGCATACACCCTCAGGTACTCTGGCTGGAGAGTGAGAGGCAGACCAAGAAGATGCTGGAGTGACTCAGTGGCAGACATTCTCAGAGCCCATAAGATACCTCTCCTCCAGGCCACTCGCCTTGCTACTGACAGATGTCTCTCCCCGCAACGCCTAACAGCACAAGCAGAAGGAAAAACTAACTAAATGGTAGAATAATGGATTATGGCTCCAATTGAGGAATCGGAGAGCCAAGTTCAAATTCCAGTCGAGTTCATTACATTCACTTATGTGCTAATACCCTTGGGAAAGGCATGAATCCAACTCTCCCTATTCCCAGCTATGGGTAAATAGTAGGAAAGACTGGGTTTTAAATCCTTAGGTGGCAACCAATTTAGGAGAAGGAAAACTCTGAATTCAAAACTGTATGTAGCCCTGGCAAAGCACATACTATGCAATTAAAGGAAAAGAGCATTTGCATTGACTTGATCCTGATTATGGTCAATTCCTATGGCATACGTGGTTTAAGTTTGCATTTACTTACATAATTCTTTGTTTCTGATGAGCCATAATCCTATATACTCTACCATTGAATAAATGTATTACTATTGCAGCTTGTATAAGGAGGTGCTGAAAAGTTCTTGGCCTGATGAAGAAGGCATTAAAAATCTGTTTGGTCACATTTGCGGATGTAGGTCAGGCTAAAAACATTTCATCATCTTCACCTTGTATAAAGAATTTAGAAAAAAATTGGAAAATAAATGAAGAAAATTATACATTATTATCCAAATCCTACATAGACGAACTAGAATTATGATATACTTACATACATAAAGAAATATTTACATTTTTCAGTTAGGCTTGGAATCCGTTAATTTTTTTGAGCTTAAAAAGGACATGTCATCTCTTGAGTTCAGAACCCCATAAATTATACTAACACTACTTAACAAGTCAAATGCATGTGAAGCCTGATTAATCAATGAAAATCAAACCACACAAAAATAAAAGTGAAGCATATTAGATTGATAAACATTTCTTATTTATTCTTTATCCTATCATTCTGTTAGATTCTTGATCCAAATTCAGACATATATATCTCTACAATTTATTTTTTTTAATGACTTTTTATATTTATCTACAAGCAGACATATTTAGATTCTTATTCAACTAGAAATTGTTTAATCAGCAAAGATGGTTAAACACCTCATTGGTAGAGATAAGGAAAATTTATTTTGAAGAGAAGTTGTGTCTATTTTGTTTTTGTCATAAGAAACATGGATGATAGTTAATGTTTTTTTTTCTTTCCAGATGGAATGGAGTGCCGTGGTATGTAAGCTGCTGGATATTCCAATGTCAATATTCCCAGAGATCAAAGATACAAGGTAGTATCATGATTTTTGTGCAATCAATAAAATGATTCAACATTATCTAGCATTTTTTAAGGTTTTAATTTATTTTAATATTTTGATGAAAAAGGTATATATTTAAGATTTAAAAAACTTGTTTATAATTTTAAATATTTTTGAATGATTTGCTTAACATATCTAAAAACATAAATTCTTGTTAAACTCTTTAACATTCAACCCGCCCTGTAAATATTGGTTTTCATTGTTCAACCCACCATAACCCATGCCTCATGTATACACTGCCATAATATATGATGATATCATCTCAAATAATGCACAAAGTCACGCAAATAGTGAGACTTTGGCCACAAATATTTACAGGGCAAGTTTGAATATGTTGAATGAAACAGGAAGTGTATGTTCTTTTAAAATTGGATCTTCATCAGTTAATTCAGAATCAGAATGTTCTGATTGGTTAATTCTGAATTAACCAATCATAACATTGGTTTCATCCTGATGTTGATTAGCTCATTCTGAATGGATTGTTATTTGAAAATTTGTTTTGTATAACACTCTTTTTCTTTGTTTCCTAAATTTTTCTCATTTTTTTTTCTTTTATTTAATGAAGATAAAATGTAAAAGTTCTTTTTAGAGCTGAACCTTTTTATGTTTCTGGATAATGGATATTTATAGGTAATTTAGAAAAAGAAAGCTACATTAGGACCTTAATACCTACAGAATTAATAATTTCATTGACTCATGCTCCACCCGATCAGTAAAACATTCATTAAATTATTGGGTTGGCCAAAAAGTTAGTTCATTTTTTTTAAATATGTTATTTATTCAGTTGATGATATCATTGACATTTTGTTCTTGCTGTTAATCTCAGTTGGCTGTACAGAGTGAGGTGCATCTTGAACCAAAAGATTTCCTTGAAAGATATCTTGAAAACCACTTTTGGCACCCATGTTCCATTACAGCATCCTCTCTGTACACAGTGCATATCTCCCTGCAGATTTCTACTGCTTTCTTGCCTTTTTTTAAAATAATAAATCATGTGATGTTGATAATGTTTGTTTTTGTTCATTCTTTTCAGGGTGATCAGAAGTATACAAAATTCAACATGTCTCTTTGCAATTTCCCGTTGAAGTGTCAATTATTGAATTAGTGTATATGTGCAAAGGACAGACTGAATTTACCTATGTCACAACATCATATGATTAAATGTAACGTTTGGCAACCATGATCCTTGTTCTGTATTAGGCAGTCATTTCTGTTGCTACGTTAGTCTCCACTGCTGTTTTCAGGACAATATACCAACGTTGCACTGTCTCTTACTGAAAATCAAATCAGCTGTCTTTTCACTAAGAGAAAGTATTTTTGTAGTAAGAAATACCACAACTCGTATAGTCTGTATTGACTACTTTTATTGTCCCCCAACAGGAAACTTTTGCCAACAATTTGTCACTGATGTAGACAAAGGAGTGAGAGAAACTTCCAGCAATTTCAGACATACATACTTACAAAGGCAAAAATATTTACAATTCTCACTGAAAAATTTTGGAGGTGGGGAAAATTTTTTTTATCAGAAAATCTCATCTTCTCACTAATTGCTGATTTGTTTATTCATAAGCCAATGAAAAGGCACCCAAGCCTGCTGCATCCGTCTTCTTTTTTTCCTTTTTATAGGACAAATAAATTGGATTTCAGAAATAAGATGTATTTTTAACAACCTGTTTCACCCTTTATTAGTTATATCCTTTTCATTCTTTTCCTAATACATAATTTATTCTCATCTACTTTGCTCACACGCTATCTTGCTGTTTCAAAGGAGTAAAATAGAAATAAAAGAAACAAACATACGTTTAGCATATCATTAATAATAATATTTTTAATATTTTAATTTTAATATTTTATTTTTAATTTTAATAATATAAAAATAGTATTTTTAATTTTAATATTTAAATAATAGAATAATAGTGTTTTTAAAATATAGAAATTTAATCAATTTAGATGTCCTCAAATCCACCAACAAAGAAAAACCTGAAATTGATTAAAAAATAAATTTAAAAAAGTTTCTTTCATTATCTATTGCAATATCTTTGTTTAATTCAAGTTTACTGAGAAGTCAAATATATTTTGGAGGAGGGGTTGTGACACCTCTGTCATCAAATGGGCTTACAATGTGTCTGATATCATGAAATTAAAGTAAATAACCTTTGACTTTATGACAGTCCAATTCTACATTATAATTAATGATGTTTTTCTTGAGATAAATTTTTGGACTCTTTTCTTTCTAGTAAAAACAAGAGTCTATATTTCTGAGATGAAGTATTATTTTTAAAATCTCATAATTTTATTTACATTGTTTGGACTGTTGTTTTAATCTTCGCTGCCATATTCACAATGTTTCAGAAATTGTATGCTCTGGCTTTCTTCAGGTGATTTAAATTTCAAACTGAACCCTTATTTCATCCACTAGGATAGATTGGTATAGTTCCACACTTCTTCTAGGTGTATCAGTTATCTCCCTTTAACTCAAAACTCTTTGAGTCAAGTCACTGGATTCAGTCAACATTTTTATCCTTGAGGTCATCAATGTATGAATTTTTGAAACTTATAAACCTAATGTCTCAATAAACATTTTTTACCAGAGCTCATATTACAGTTTTGTTGTTATTGTTTTTCTCTAGCACTCTGTATTATTTGTTCCCATATTGTAATCCTTTCTATGCTTGGCTGGCCGAGGAAATTTTTGTGGCCAAGCATATGCACTGATTCCTTAAGTTTTCTTATTTTCCAGTGACGTTCTTTGTGGATTATTTCATCATTGACCCACAGGAGGCAGTGATCTCGCCTTAATGCCCTTCATATTATGGCCAGCTATGCCTGATTCTTTTATTTCTCTTTGTCTTATGGCTGTATGGTGTTCCTGCAGTCTTATCTTAAGGAGACAGCCCACTTCTCCTTTATATTTCTTACAACAGCTGCATGGGATGGCGAACACACAGTCCTTAGTCATGTTCTCCTCTATTGGGGTGGGGTCTTACTCAGAAGAGGTGTCTGTGAAGTGTTGAACCACTTTTGAAGGTTGTCCTGATGTTATATGGACCTCAAGGACACATGACCCAGTGGATAAAAATGTTGACTGAATCCAGTGACTTGACTCAAAGAGTTGTGAGTTCAATACCTGGGTACAGCTGAAGTGAACAAAAACTTTGAGGGTTGAGAAAAGGAGATAACTGATACTGAGGCATCCAGAAGAGGCATGGCACGTGGAACTAGAACAGTCTACCCCAGTAGATGAAATAAAGGGTTCAATTTGAAATTTTCTTCACTCAGAATGAATGTGTAAACCTGAAAGATCATAGACTTAATGCACACTGTTTAATAAATGAAAATCGGATGTCTATTTCAAATACCAAGCATAATAATGTCTGAAGTAATAAAAATTTTTGATTAAAAATAAATCCATTAATTCTTTAGAAATTGTGTAGTTTACATTTTGGGTACAAAATTGAGCAGTTATGGGTTTTTGAGAAAAAAAAAAAAAAAATCTGGGTGGTGTCCTTTCCTTAAAAAAAAAAAAGGGAAAATATAACCTTGCTTACTGTGACATTCTTTGTGGCCAACTGGTAAAAAGTGTGTTAGGTCAAATGGTAGTTTCCCCTAGAAAGGGAGACGCAGGTTCGATCACTGCCAGAGAAGATATTTTGTTCATTAAGATTTCTTGGATGTGAATGCACAGACTAATACACATGGCTTAATAAATAAAAAATAGTGTATCTGTTTCAAATAAAGGGTGTTTAATATAATAAAAAAAAGGCTGATTAAAAATAAATCCTTTAATTCTTTAGAAATTGCATTGTTTTAATGTGTATACAACCATTTGTGATTGCCTAGAAAAGACAAGGACAACTTTGTAAGCCAATCTAATTCTGCTGATCTTTAAACAAGAATGCTATTGCCATCTTAAGTGTAGAGATTGTGAATGCACTTGTGAATTTTTAACATGTCTAAAGTACTTCTCCAAACAGGAATTTCTTCCATATAATTTCTTTTCTTAAAATAAACTGACTTTGTAAACTTATTTCTGTGGACCTCTTTAACTTTGAATAAAATAAATTTCTTTATTTTTTTCAGCGGGTTTTTTGGAACATGTGATCCTAAAATTGTAGGTGCTGCCATCCCAATAACTGCAGTTGTAAGTAACTTCATTAAATCCTCATTTATTTTGTTTTTTTTGATGTTGTTCATTTGTGTTTCCACAACAAAGCACATCAGTAAACATTAATTTTGAATTAAATTTAGCAAATATTTTTTAAAAAATAAATACTTTCTAATATTGATATGATCTAAACTTAGAACCCAGAAGATGAGAGAGAGAGAGAGAGAAAGGAAAAAAAAAAAAGATGGGGTTGGGGCCAAACTAAAAACGAAGGGCATTTATAAGAGAATCGATGTATAATCAAGAAAATTTGACAAAGCAAGTAATATCACCTACAAGTTACAAATTTAACATAAACATATAAAAATTAACAAATATTTAATCTAGTAAGGACCTACTATTTATATGCCCAAAAACACAAAGTAGATACACACATACACAACAACATATCTATATCTACTCACACATACGTGTGCATATATATATATATATATATATATATATATATATATTTTTTTATTTTTTTTTTTTTTATCGCAGAGCCGAGTTCAAACTCCAGTCGAAACCATTACATTCACTTACATGCTAATACCCTTGGGAAAGGTGTGAATCCTCTTCTTCTCCCTCCAGCTATGGGTAAATAGCAGGACAGACTGGGTTCTATAGCCTTGGATGGCAACTGGTCTAGGAGAAGGACAACTCTGAATTCAAAACCTGCGGAGGGTCGTTTGGGGACATTGTGGCACTTAGTGCACCAGGTCTCTGTATTCGGCCCTTCAAAAAGTGTGGCTGGTCCTGGACGAAACGTTCACGACTATAATCAAATCTCATGTGCCATTGTCGGGCTGTCGGTTTCCTGGGAACTAATCTGTTTGACCCTCATATGTTGAACTCAATGGGAGAGTCAACTATATATATATATATATATATATATATATATATATATATATATATACATACACATACACTCATGCATACAGATGCACATAGACATACACATATGTGCACATACACGCATAGACATACACATATGTGCACATACACGCATAGACATACACATATGTGCACATACACGCATAGACATACACATATGTGCACATACACGCATAGACATACACATATGTGCACATACACGCATAGACATACACATATGTGCACATACACGCATAGACATACACATATGTGCACATACACGCATAGACATACACATATGTGCACATACACGCATAGACATACACATATGTGCACATACACGCATAGACATACACATATGTGCACATAAACATATATACATTAAATCTTACACACATCCATACATCACTCCCACACATACACTTTCACTAAAATTTTATTTTTTATACCCGGAGTTATATTTTCTGATTTCTTTTTGAATTTGTAGGCCTGATGAATTGGACCGTGATTACGATTCCAATGTAATAAATTATAACCATGGAGTATTAGTGTTTGAGGCTTTTTATTTTATATATGAGGAGGCACGGTGGAGTAATGGATAGTGGCTTGGATTGAGGAATCAGGAGAGAGTCGACTAATATATATATATATATATATATATATATATATAATAAAAAGGCTTAAACACTAATATTCCATGGTCATGTATGAGGCCAATTCATCAGACCTACAAATTCAAAAAGCTTTTTGAATTTGTAGGTCTGATGAATTGGATCGTGATTACAATTCCAATGGAATAAATTATGACCATGGAATATTAGTGTTTAAGCCTTTTTATTATATCCTTACTCTGTCCTGGACATTGAGTTCTACCTGGTTTCTATCCTTTCCGAATTTTTTTATTCAAAAAATATATATGTATGTGTATGCATGCATATATATTTATATATTTTGCATATGTATGTATATATTTACCACTAATATTATCTCTCTCTCTCTCTCTCTCTCTATATATATATATATATATATATATATATATATATATATATGTGTGTGTAGATTTGCTGAACTATTATATAGACCTGATTATCAAGAACACTAGGATATAGAACCACAATTATTTTTGCACTAACTTAATTTTTTTCTTAATTGGATTTACTCCAAGCAAGGCAGCAAAGCCACTAAGACACAAGGAGGTTACTGGATGTGGAAGAATTAGAAAGCAGTAACATTGCATAGGAGCAAAAACAATAGAAGAGTAATCAGGAAGACAGTAGATAACAATATAAATTGTATTTAAATTTTTGAAGATTAAAGTGGAAAACATGGAACCAGAAGAGTTCCACAAGTGAGAAGTACAAAAGAGGAAACTGTTAGCATAGAAGTTACGGTTGCATCTAGCAGCCAATTCAACTGTAAATTGATGAGACCTTGTTGCCAATCTAGCACTGCGCTTAAATTCATAAAGTCTAGGTACCATAGTGAAGAGCTCATCTGAACAATTACTATGAAAGTATTTATAGAAAACAAACAGAGGCAGGTAACTTTACAGCAGTGGGAAGTGACTGAAGCCGAAATGCTAGGTCAAGACTAATAATATTGCTGATTCTTCTTTGGATATCATCAAGAATCTCCAAATGTATAGCAGGAGCCTGTATCCAAATGGCTGTGTAATTTCTTATTCTTATATTGTTTGTCTTCAATCAACATAGATATTTTCAAATGTGGATAATCTAAGATTATCAAATTAAACCTGAATGAGTCAATATGACTAAAATGTATTCATTTTTGTTTACCAGGTAGCAGATCAACAAAGTGCTATGTTTGGTGATTGCTGTTTTAGTGTAGGTGATGTCAAGTGTACAATGGGATCAGGTACCTTTATTGATCTCAATACGGGGGACATGCCACATGCTTCAATCGCAGGTAAATAAATAATAAAAATTAATAATCCTTTTTGTTTAAATTCATTATTTCTTATTATTTCACATAAACTTAAACCTGCTGCATTTTATGTTGTTTTTTTTTTGTTTTTTTTTTTTTGTTTTTTTTGTTTGTTAAAACAGTAAATTTCTTTACGTGATTTCCAGTTAGTTTGCAGCCATGATAAACACATATTTGGAAATGATACATGGAATTTGATGAAAATAAAATTACTGTATTTACCACTAAATAAGACATATTTTTCAAATGAAACTCTGAAAACCAATACCCCCATTTTTGTGTTTGGGTTAACCTTTGAGTAGAAGAAGACCTTATTGGTATTACACTAACAAATAATCTCTGCTGTTTGATTATTAGTCTTTTGATCAGTGATTGAGATATATATATATATATATATATATATATATATATATATATATATATATATATATATATCCTTTATTTGAAAATTATAACATAAAAATGTTATAAAATCACTACAAAAATAGCCATTTTGTTTGAACACTTCTGGTGTCTTATCAAGCGATGGTGTTGAAACACTATATATATATATATAGAGAGAGAGAGAGGTAGTAATCCTTTGGTATAAACCAGCAGGGCAAGTCCTATTAACACAACATAGAATTTGAATTATGTTAAAACTGACTCACAAAAGAGAGCTTAATGTTTATTTTCATTAAACAGAGCAAATTTTCTTTACAATTGGAATTTAGATACCTTTAGTTAATGACCATTTTCACCTATGAATTTTAATTTTAAAATTCACAGGATTTTTCAAATTGTTTGATATCAGTTTGTGGGTTGGATGCTGTTTTCCCCTATCATGGGGTGTTTGGTTAATTTGAAACTTTTAAAACTCTTTATCCTACATTCAACTCCATCAATTGATAAGACACCAGAAGTGTGAAACAAAATGGCTATATATATATATATATATATATATATATATATATATGTATACACATATATATTTAGTGTATTGGGGCAGCAGATCATTATTTAAACATATATTATTAAATATAACAAACAATGTGTATTATGTTTGATTATGAGTCATTCTAATGTTTGAATATTTGCTTTAATTTCTGGTGAAAATATAGGCAAAAATTGTCCAACATTTGAATATTTTTTTTATTAAGTTGGTCCTAAGCTTTCGGCTCACATGAGCCATCCTCAGAGTGGTTATACAGACATGAAACAAAGATATCCACCACCAAAGATGAAATTTTGTTATTTTGACATAGAAGATTGCTATGTGACATTAACGGTCACAAAATAGCAGACACAGATCTTAAGTTCAAGATGCGGTTCTATGATGTCATACCATGTGATAGACTGAAGTATTACAACAGAAGCATATGTCTAGATGCAATGTAATGTGTTGTGACTAGTTTGAAATGTAATTTTGTTGAGTGTGGGTTGAAAATATAAAAATAGAATGAAGAGAGAAAATCTAAATCTCTACAAACTTTATTTTGTGATCAAAACTGTTCTAATTTTAAACATGGTGATTCACAAAGAACAAATATGGCTGACATCTCAAATATCTTTTGTAAACAATTGTTGTCATCACTGGCCTACTTTGTGGTTTATTATCTATTGGGTTAACTGATTGTATTTGCAATCTTGCTGTTTCAAATAAGAGGTTTTTTTAAACTGGATAATTTCTGAATACGTGTACCTGTGTATAATACGACCCCTTGCTTTTTTTGCCTTTAATTTATGTTCAAAATTTCTTATCCTATGCACAAGAAAATACAGTAAATATTGCTTGCTAAATTGTGAGTTATATGAAGAGGAATGTGATATATAAAAATGAGCCAGTAAAAGCTTTGACTGAAACTATTTTTATCATATTGAACAGTAACAGAATATTTTTCTGTTTTCTTCTTTACAAAAAGGCATGTTCATACATGAGACATTTTTCTATCAGTTTTTCTTCCCCCCCCAAAAAAGGGGAGATAAACTGACTCCAATTTCAGTTCAACTGAAGAGTGATAATTGATAAAGTTTAGTCACAGGTTTATTACTTAATTGTATGTTAGAAATGAATTCATACAAAAAAAAAAATTAATCTTCATGCTTGAATGGAGTGGAAAGGATGGTTTTTTCCTTGACACTGCTATTATTCCAACTAACTTCATTTATCAGCAATGTTTATTGTTTTAAAAAGTGACGATTAGAACTTTAATAAAATCTAAACATGAAAGTGAATTTACACATTTACTTTGTTCTTGAGAAATAATCACAAAAATAATAAACACAATTGTTTATTAGAATGCTTGGCAAAACATCGGTTAATTGCTAATCAATTTGAACTTCATAAAATGATAAATAAGGATTTCCATATAGTTGACTAACATATTTGAATAATTTAGTAAATGAAATAAATGTAAAAAATTTTTTATTCATAAATTTATAAAATTTATGACTAAAAAATTGTTTTTATATTTATTCCTTTATAAATAAATTGGTAAATGATAAATATTGTATTGCATTTACTTTAAAACAATTGTATTAATTTTTAGAATGTTACTATTCTTGTAAATAAACAGTCTAATAATGTTTAATATTTTTGTTGTAAATTCTCAAGAACAAAAATGTATGAATTCACTTTCATCATTTGTTTAGGTTTCATTACAATTCTAATTGTTGCTTTTTAAACCAATAAACATTGAGGGGTGAAGGTAGATACAATAGCTGTGTCAATAGAAAACTGTCCTTTTGATGCAAACATTTACTTATTTTTGTTTTGTGGGCATGAAGCTTAAATATTTCCATAAAAACAATATAAGTAAAGAAATCTTTTCTCAATTCATCACCAAATGTATGACATTTCTGCAACGATGCATTTTAATTGAATTTTTAACATTTTGAATTTTTTTCCTGTCAGGATTATATCCTTTGGTTGGCTGGAAAATTGGTTCTGAATTGGTGTATATTGCTGAAGGTGTCGCTTCTGATACAGGACGAGTATTAGAGTGGGCCCAGAATTTGAGTAAGTACAATTGACTTCAATGAACTCAGTTTTCAATTAACCATTTCCCAATGTCTCAAAATATTTAGGGCCTTTTGTTTTGTTTTTTTTTTGTTTTAAACTTTCCATGCATGGTTCATCTTCAATTTACTATGTATTGATTGATTGATTGATTGATTGATTTAGTCATTTTTTTTTTTTATGACTAATCAATCTTTTACAGGTTATTTAAACCCAGAAAATATTTTTGGATTTTAAGAATTTTTTTCTTGGGGATAATAATGATTTACTGATACAATTTCTATTAATTAACCAATAGCTGGGGGGGGGGGGGAAGAACAGGTGGATTCATATGGTATTTGTGCATAAGTAACGAACCTAATTGGAATTTTGAGCCATTATCCATTACACCACCCACACATCCAAGCTTACAGCACTGGGTATTCACAAACGGTCACCCATCTAGGTACTGACCAGGCTCAATGTTGTTTAACTTCAATGATTGTACAGTAAGAATTGTTTTATTTCTTTATGCAGTGTTAATTTGTTTTTCAAATAAATATGTTTTCTACTTTATAATATTAATTAATAAAAAAATTTTTTTTCTTAAAACAAGATTTTGTCTTTCAAATGTTTCATGTAAATCTTCAACTTAAAAATACTTATTAATATTTTTTTTCTTTAAAGTACTTTAAACTGAGTTACTGTGTCTTTCAAATAAATGCATTTCTACAGTACTTTAAAATATTAAATAATCAAAAATTGTATGTTTTTCTTTAAAAGCCTTCTTTTTTTTTTTTTTAATTTTAAATATTATTTTGGGTTAATATACTATGCAGCCCAATAAAATTGTGAATTTTTTAATGTGGCCCTTACACTGAAAATTTAGCCCATCCTTGCATTAAACTTTGTTTCTTTGAGATCTTAACAAGTTTCTAATGATGACAGTGGTTTACATGAAAGTAAAATGTGCAATATGACCAAGATGAAAATAAAATGCTTTCTTTTGCATTCCGCTGTTGGCCAAGAAAAGCTAATTACATTGGCTGAGGAAGCAGATAAGGGAAAATCAATAATTAAAAAAGATTCTTTTTATGAAACTGTTTTTTGAAGAAGTGGAAAATTGAAACTGCAGTTCAGAGATTAATTAGAGATTAATATATTTAATACCACTGGTCTAACCAAATGGGTTTCAATATGTGCTTTTTGCTTCTGACTATCCTTATTCAATCACTTAATATTTAATGGATTTTTAGGCTTTGTAAATTCTTGCATCTCTTTCTGCAGATGCATTTTTTTTTTAAAGATCAAAGTTGATGGGAAAGCAAGAAGCTGGAAGGGAGTTACACAAGTGAGAAGTGTGAGAAAAGAAACTTAGAATAAAAATGAGTTATAATTTCTGTGATATAATGAGGAAAGATAGTTTAGCAAATTTAACACTCACAGGATAAACATGGTGTAACCTATCTAACAAGCTTGTGCAAATGGATGGCTGAACAGAGACTGGGAGTGATAGTGAGGGGGCAAACATGGGTTAGAGCAAATAAGAATAAGAAGTTGTGGAGAGCCATGATCACCTGAAGGACATGGAACATAAAAGAAGTAAAATCACGGTATCTACTAGATATCTGCATGGTCACAACTGCAAATGCATGTCTGGGTAAATATTTTAAAAAAGATACTAATTAAAATTTAAAATATATTCAACATTGTAATTTAGAAAAAAAATTTACTAAATATTTCTAAAAATGTTAATTATTTAGAAATGGATAGAAAGTTTACACCAACTAAAAACAAATATCAAGAATAGTAATGTTAGCCATTTCTTTGTAAGGAAACATTAAACATTCATTGATTAGGCAGCCAGGACCACTGGTGGTTGAAACCTACAAGATTTTTCTCTTTAAACAATTTTTCAGGAAATGAGGTTTCTCAAATCTACCAGAAGTTACCACTTTATCCAAATTTACCATAAGGTGGATAAATGTTGTTAAAGCTGCAGATAAATAAATAAAAAAATTGTAATATATAAAGGATTAGCATTTGTGGTGTTCATGATGGATATTCACAAATACATAATTCATACAGAGAAATCTGAATAATGGCTTCTTTTATTTATATTTGAAGTTAAGTGATGTCAACCTCATGATAAATGGATATGTACATAAACAAAATGGTTTGCCGCAAAATGAACATTGAAGATACAAATCTCAATGTGATAACCAGTCCTCCAAGGCTGGCCGTTCAAATCTTGTAAATAGACATTTTCATTAAAGTCAATATTGCTGCATACAGGAAAGAAACTCAAGTGGGAATCAATGAGCAAACGCAGAATTGTCGCTGAGGAAAATGCCAAGTAAATGGTGTGTTTGACAACCAATCAGATTCAAGTGCAGAGAAAACAAAGCAAATTTTGATGGAAAGATACTTCATATTCACTTAGGGGAGGATTCAATGATTGGATGTGAATTTTTGTTTTTAAATTTCATTTTAGCCAATTTCCTTAATTCACTTAACAACCATTTTTTTTTTTTTTAATTCTTTGTTTATTTTTATAATTAATATAATGTTAAGATTAGATTTTTAATGGAAAATTTATAAAATAATTTAAATATAAAAATAAATCCTGAATATAAAACCACTTATAACTTATTTTTTGTTCTTTCCATTCTTAGATAATTTTTGTTGTTGTTAGGTGAAAAAAATGATTTTCAAAGTGAAGGATTCATTATATGCAAACTAGATTAGCCAGAAACCCCAAATATATTTTTTATGAAAAAAAAAAAAGAAAAAATGGAAGCTATATTTTTAAATTTGTAATAAAAATCATTACAGTTCTGAAGGTGCATTGAAATAGCCAAAGATGCTTTCCAAAAGCTAAGCAGAGTATTAAGAAACAGAAAAATTTCATCAAAAACAAAGAAAAGAGTACTGAACTGTTACATAATATCAGTCTTCCTATATGGTAGTGAATGCTGGACAATCTCCTCACAGATGAAGAAGAGACTTGAAGTAACAGAAATGGACACGTGATCAACAATGCAGTTTTAGAGAAAATGCAAACAAAAAGGAAACTTATACTTAACATCATAGAGAAATTTTTAGAGCACATAATGAGGAAAAAGGCTTAGAAAATTTAATACACAGAGGACAGATTTTAAAAAATGCATAATCTACCTAGTAAGCTTGAGTAAATGAATGGCACATCAAGATTTAGGAGAGATGACAAAAAGACAGGAAACTGTGGGGTATCATGACCACCCACCTATAAATGGATGCAACAAATGGAAAAAGAGAAGAATTTGCTGTCATTCTTATTTTGTGCTGTTTCTGCCTTCAACAAATTGGGAACTCGCATGACATTTCTGATACCTTTTTAAGAATTTAAACTATTGTGAGCATTTTTCTTTAGCTCAGTACATCCCCACAAGTAGGCCCAGGCTGCTGGTAAGGTGCGGGTGTTTTTATTGAGTCACCATCTCAAGATAGAAGCTCTTCAGCCTCGGTTGACAGTCTAGGTAAGGACTTGTGACATACCAGCCTAACCAATTTCACTCACAAAGCTTGGGTCAACCTCAAATCAACCATACAAATCCCAATTGTGCCACACTAGGACAATATTATCAAGGAGTCACCTACTTGACTAATCGATCATGGTAAGATTTGAAGCAAGGTGGCTTACGTCAGTATCACGTTGAAATACTGGTTGTCATATGATCACTGAAGTTGAGCAATTTTGAGCCTTGTCAGTACCTAGGTGGGTGACTGCTTAGCTGTGCATGTGGTGTAATGGAAATTTGAGTTCCAGTTCCAGTCATGTTTGCTATATTCACTTACAAATCCTCTTAGGAAAGGTATGAAGCCATCTCTTCTCCCCCCAGCTATAGGTTAATTAGTATAACTTTTATCAGTAAGTCATTATCATCTCCAAAAAATTTTTTACAATTTAAAATTTTTTACAATTTAAAAATATTTTCTGGCTTTAAATAACCAGCAAAAAGTTGACAAGGTGGCAAAAGACAAATCAATCAATTAATTGAATCAAGGTGTCGGGATTTGAACACTAACATTCTAACCACTGGAAAACATCAAAGCATTTCCACATTGTTGATGTTGCAACCTTGAAATAATTGCATAGATTACCAATCAAGGCTTGAGATCTTCTATCTGTCCCTTAGGTGAGGACTTATGACTTTGTGCTAGCATAACTTTTGGCCGCTTCCAAACAGTTTTACTTACCCAGTTTTATTCATAAGGCTTGGGCCAGCCTATGCTATGATTTTCAGACACTTCCCAGTGGTGCTGCACCAGGACAATATTATCAAGAATTCCCCTGCTTGACTAATCGACTATGGTGAGATTTGAATCTGGGTCTCACGGTCAGAATGCTAATCCTCTATTTGGCCACATGCCCATTCAGTTGCTGTAAGAATAATTGATTTTATTATTCATTTCTATCATAAAAGTACAACTACAATAGAGCTTAGTTGAATATTACATAATAAACAAATGGTTATTTGCTTTTAGCTTTTTTTATATATATGGGGGTTGGTGATGAGTTCTTGGCTTGACCCCCTTTCTGAAATTTGGCTAGATAAGTAAACTTTTTTTTTTCTGAATCCTGTAACTGGGCTGAGAACTTTTCAGCACCCTATGGTAAATCATACAACTTAAAATAGTCCTTTTTTTTTGTTTTAGCATTTTAAAAAATTATAGTGCCCATTTTCAAATAAAAATTTTTCTATTTCAGAAAATGATATTTTGGTTGGTGCACAATTTATGGAATGTTAGCTTCTTTTTTTTTTCTTACTGATAGTTTTCCCAATACAAGACCTGAGAGCCACTCACTGTAGAGTGTTACTAAGTGAGATTGTAAGGAATGGAAAAAGAAAAGAGTATTATAAGGACAACTATGATAGATATCAGTTGAAACCTGAACTTAGATCAAGATTGAAGTTGTCGGGGAAACATTCTCTTGAGAGTTTGTTAGCTGTCTGAGTGGAACTTGCATTTTATCAAAGGAACATGAAGGGAATGGTGATAGTTTATTACCATGAACATAGCATTGGAGGGTCCTAACTATGAAGGTCTGAGCTAGTGGCACTATGGAATGTAATTCGTCTGAATATCTGCTATGGTAATAGTGATATAGTAGTGAAAGGCTAGTGACATTTCATCTATGGGTTGCAGGATAGAGAATAATTTGTACCCCACAATGCTGTGTAAGTGCTTTTGGATTCTGTTGAGGCTAGACAGTGAGTATTGGGCAACTTCAGCCCAGATATAACCACAATACTCCATTGTTGGTCTTCTATGACTTTTATAAAGATAGACCATGGCAGCAGGAGTTGGGTATGTGTTTACTGGAGCGATAAAATGAACCAAGCATTCCTGTAGCATGTTTTGTAATAACACGAATATATGCATTCCATTTGTAATCAGGACTGAACTTTACCTCTTGTAGGTGTTTGAGACAAAAAAAAAAAAAAACTCTTTGAGAGTATGACCACTCATCAGGATTGGGGTAGGTTTAGAATGTTAAGGGCCATGCCCCCCCCACTACGTCCTGAAGGAACACCGCAAATAAAATAATAATAATAATACAAAGGACAAATACAAAAGAAAAAGTAAACATTGTTTTTTTGTTTTTTTTTAATTTACTGATAGTTCACCCAATACAAGGCCCAAGAGCCACTCAAGGTAGATGAGTGGGTGACTGAGATTATAAGAGTGGGGAGAAGTAAAAGAGTATTATAAAGACAAGTAGGATAGATAATGGTTGGCCAAAATTGTACTTGTTAGGGAAGCATTCTCTTGGGAGTTTGTTCCATGAAGTAATAGTTCTGGAGAAGAAGCTGTCTGAGTGAAACTTGTTTTTTTATCAAAAAAGCATAGGAGGAATAAGGATCATTTTCCACCATGGACATAACATGGATGGTCCTAGCTGTGAAGGCCTGGGCTTGGCAGCACTGAGGCATGTAACATGTCCGAACATCTGCTGTAGTAATAGCGATATAGTAGTGAAAGGCTGGCAACATTTTGCCTGTGGGATAAGGATTGCAAGGTGGAGAATAATGAATCATCCACAAGGCAGCGTAATCATTGCTTTTGAAATCCATTCTTGGTCTGCTCTGACTTTTATAAACATAGAGCATGGCGGCAGCAGCAGTTAGGCATTTTCTGGAACAATACAATGAGCCAATCATTCTTGCAGTATCTTTTGCAATGACATGAATAGAAGCATTCCATTTGAAATTGGGAGTGAGTTTTAGTCCCAGTAGGTGTTCAAGGCAGAGCCTCTTTGAGAGTATGAACACTCATCAGGATTGGTGCAAGTTTACAGTCTCTGCTTGGTGGTGATAAAATGTAATGAGTTTAGTTTTGGATGTGTATTGAATGACATCAGCCAGTCTTATTCCTATTGAGCTATGAGAGGTCAGAGGAGAGATCAGCTGCCAGGCACCAGTCATCAAGTTATTTGGAGATGCACACATATACTGTGGTACCATCTGCATATATATTTGCTAAAGATTTTAGAGTGTATTTTGGGTAGATTGTTGATATAAAATGGAAAGACGGTAGGACCAAGCTCGATAATATATGATCTTTCTGTTACAAAGTAAGATGATGACATTTGAT
Source organism: Acanthosepion lycidas (assembly GCA_963932145.1). Taxonomy (NCBI): domain Eukaryota; kingdom Metazoa; phylum Mollusca; class Cephalopoda; order Sepiida; family Sepiidae; genus Acanthosepion; species Acanthosepion lycidas. The sequence goes on from OZ010589.1 coordinate 18,785,451, forward strand.
GAACATATGATAGCTGTCTTTGTGATCATAAACTCTATTTTCTTTTCAATTTTCTCTTCTTTCCAGTCAAGCAAACTGGAAAATCTAAAATTTTATATTTTCCTTTCTAGATATCTTTGATGATGTTTCTGAACTTGCCAGTATAGCGGAGTCTGTTCCTGGTAAGTAGCAACCTAAATTTATTTGCGATTAATTATTATGGTTATTATTTTCATTTTTAACAAATATTTGAATGTTTTGGATGCAAGTTAGTTAATAGTGAAACCTAATATTACACAGTTGGAGAGTGGCAGATGCTTCCAGATTGCTTGTGAAATTCCTGGGCGGGATTCTTGTGACACAATAGGTTCCCCATATGATTAGCTGAATATACACAAAGTGGGTCCTAACAGATATCAGATTCAAAGTCTCTTTTTTTATCTGGAAGATGATAGTCTTTGAAGTCTAGGGTTCAAAGCAGCAACCCACTTGAGCAAAGAAGGAGAAAATAAAGAAATAAATAAAAAAAATAATCAAGTGGCATTTCATGGGAAATTGATATAAACTGGATTCATATCTTCATATCATTCTCTAAATTTCAACTTTCATTTCTTGTGAATGTACCACACAAACCTTTACCAGTTTTTGTACACTCCAGCGTGAATGAACGAGAAGCAAAACACAAAGTGGGTATCAATTTGTCTGGCCTGCTGCTTGATTCCACATGCTCTCCTTGTGAAGGGCAGGCTGAAAATAGAAAGTCTCTAAATTTCCCACCAGTAGGATGATTTCTTTTTTTCTGTGGCATCATGGGAGTTACATTTTTTTGTTATTTCAGTTGGTGAAAGACAGAGGTATCCCTACACATGATCAGTGGAATGAGAACAATCTGCCTTGTAGATTAAATAAAGGCTTCAGGTCGTAGGTTATCCGAATTAACATAATGTCTGATTGGAAGACACAGGGACCAAAACATTGTAACAACAACCAATATGAAGACAATTGTATACATGTAAATAATAAAATTTTCATACTTGGCAGACTCTCAGGCACGAAGAAGGAAATATGGTACATTATATTTAAGAATTAATATAATGATTTACTAAGCATAGCTTAGATGTGGTACAAGGTTGAACCAACTCAGTTGTAATTGATCTAGTGAAACAAGTGTGCTAATAATTATACTACATTTTTTTTTTTTTGTACATAATTGATTATTTAAATTCAAATTTTTTTTCAAATTTCCATTGGATTGATATTTGAATGATCAAATTTTTTTTTATCACATTAATATTAATCCGAACTAATTATTAAGATACTACAATTATTTCAACCTGAATTACAAATCTTCCGTCATGTCATATGGCTCCATGATAAGTTTCTCCAGTTGAAGTAATTTGCAGTATAATAGTTTCCTAGGTTGGTATGTACTACCCCTGAATGGGTGGGGTGTGAGGCAAGGCTGATTGGGGGCCTGGGCATGTCTTAGTAACATTTGTTTTGTTCTCTCTAAATTTATATATATATATTACAAAATCAAACTAAAAGGCTGAAGAAATTTTGCAGATTTTGTAATGAGTCAAAAAAAAAAAAAAAAAAAAAAAAAAAAAAACAGTATATAAAATTCACTATTTTTTTTATTCATAATGTTGAATGTGTTAAAATTAAAACTTTTTAACAAGAAAAATCTCAAGTTAATGTTAAATGCCACAAAACATTGCTGATTTATTTAAGATGGAATGATCTGTCTATAATTATGACATGTCTCTAATTTGTATTGAGGTACATTTGTATTTATTTTCATTTTTTCTTCTTGAATTGTTCACCTATATTGCATATGATTCATTATACATAATTAGGTTGCAATAAAATTTATATTTTATATAAATACTACTATATGAAAATTGTGATGTAGTAAAGTGGGTGGAGGCCATGAGACCCTTACACTGGCCATGACAGTATCACATGCAGACCTATATACCAGTGACATGTCTTGTTCTTCAGTGACCCATTATATGCATACATGGGATGCTCTGAAAGTAACATCTATCTATTTCCACAGAAACTAAAACAAATACAGAGAGCACAATAACACCGTTGGATAAATCAAGCTTTACGCTATAAAACAATTCCTGTTCCACCTCATCAGCACCATTGGCTATGCATTTTCAAGGCACTCTTCATTTTGTGGGTCGGGCCAGTGCCCAAGTGTGCTCACATCCCTTGTTTCTTCTCTGTAAATATGCAACAAATATGATGGGTATAGTTTTTTCCTCATGTGGAGAAATTCAGAGATACACCTCTGCTACCTACATGCTTTCATGTCAGATGCCATTTTGCCAGATTGCTATCTGTAAGCAGGTAAAACAGATTTTGTATTGTTGATGGGAAGGTTCAGCCATTTACTGCAATTATGACAAACATCTACCTCTAATGTAGGTCAATATAATAAAACAGAAGGCTTACTTTTAGAGTGACCCACGTCTAATAATAACTAATAATTAATGTGGAAGTTAATTACTAAGTTCATATTTGTTTACATATTTTATGTAGATTTATTAGTTAATAATGGGCATAATTAAAATAAAATTTCTCAAAATTAAATCTAACTTTTTTTAGCCACTTTGAAAAACTAGAATTTTTAATGAGCTTTAATATTTTCTTTCAAATAACCAACAGACAATGGAGGTGTATATTTTGTAGCTGCTTTTAGTGGATTACAGGTAAGTTATTGCTTTTTTATCATCATTATTATTATTACTATTTCAGTTACTACTAATACAATTACTAGGAATACACTTAATAAATTTATAAGCAGAGTTACTTGGGATACTAAGTTAGAAATGCTATTATGGATGCATATTCTTCTGATGGCACTTTGAAGCTTAAACTTTGTATTTTCTTCATTTCAGACAAAAACTTGGATATGTTCCAAACTTTTTGTGTGAAATTTTTTTTAACCAAAATTATAGTTTATAATTAAAGTTTAGATATTAAAAAAAAGTTGTTTGTTTAAACTGGTGCTAGCATTATATATCTCAAAACATGCATCAAAACATGACTGCAATTGTGTAGTGATTTTTACATGTTTTTGGTGTAATATCCTAAAATAAATAATATTGCTCTACTTTGTATTGAGCCCTCTTTTAAATTAACTGTTACTAACATTGAAGTCAACACCAAGAGGCAGTAGTCTCTTTCTTGCTAAATGCAATTGTCAGGCTGATATTTAACAGTCCCCCCATGAGGAATGTATGTGGCACAAGGCCGAGTTTAACGTGGGTTTCTCCAAGCCCATAGGCTCAGCCAAAAATATTCCCTTAGAACCTGCATAAGTGGGTTCGGGATCTGTCTACCTCCCCGGATGAAACTTTGCCCTTCGGCAAAGTCTCGTCTGGGTTCCTCTCTGCCAAAGCAAGAGAGTTCGATAGAAGTCGCACACAGTCAGAGATTTTATGTCGACTGCCTCAATGCAATCGTCAGATCATGTGTTGCGTTTTTGCTCAACTATTTATAGATACAGGTCAGTGATGCATTGTGGGTAGTTTATTGCATTATTCTAATAATTATTTTGGTGGGTGTGGTTTGTTAATTTATTTATTATTTACTTATTTATTTGTTTGAATTAATTTATTTTACTCATTTTTGTTTATTTTCATTTATTCTTGTTCAGTTTCAATTTTTAAGTAGTGTAGTAAAAATTTGTTTTTGTGTCTGCATTTTGAGATGAGTTCTGATTGTTTACTTAGTAATTTGTTTTGGTCTTGGAAGATAATTATGGCTATTTTTTCCTCCAGGCAGGAATTTGTATTTACATATGCTCTATCCCTGATATTGAGCACTTTAACCTATGAATATAGCACACCTTAAAACTATATTTTATTATATATATAAAAGAACAAATAGGAAATTTATATCAGTCTAACAGGTTTCACTTTTACTAAAGATTTGTAAGAGATTGAGAGAAAAGAGACAAAATAAAGTAACTCTAGCATTTTCAACTTTGTTTGGGTCAGTTCTCATTGCTCAGTCACATGCATTAAAATCCTAGATAATTCTATATGTATATAAGTTTGTGGAAAATTCTTGTATGCCATTGGATGGTAATGTGTATTTGTAGTTGTGTATATGTGTCTGTCTAGTGGGAGATCTAATGTCTTCAACTTTGTGTACTCAGCCAACACAATGGGATGCCACATTATACTAATTTATGACTGATCTTTTTATTCTTTGTATTAAATAGATATAAGGTAGATTCTTTAAGAATGGATTCAAAAAAAAGATGGCAATGTAATGTTTTAGGCATGTGTTTATAATTGGTAATAATGTTATTAAGTTTTCAATGTATTTTCTCCTTGAAAAATTATGTTCTTTTTAGGGTGGCATTAGTGAACTCAAAGTTATCTCCAGCATCATTTTGATGCAAAATGAGAGTTAGATCATTTGTCCAAAATCAAGTCTCTCTTGTGTTCATAGATGCCAGCTTTTAGATCACATGATGTCTCCCAAACATAAATATTTCTTCATTGTAAACAATTTATTTGATAAATCCCAGCATTTGAATTGGTGTTGGGTTTATTTTTCTTCATAATTATATTTCTGATTATCTTGGAGGTTGTGGTAACAATCCCAGTATTAGGGACAACTAAATAATGTCATAGTTTTATTGCAGTTTTTATTTTATGATTCAGAGCAGATTTTCAATAAATGGTGTTTCTCTTTGACAAATACAAATTGAGGATTTAAATTTTCCAAGGACTCCTGCTTTTAACTAATATAAATCTGAAGAGGCTGGAATTTTAATTTCTTGAAATTTCATAAAATTAGGTAAGTACGAGTAACAGATGTAAAAACAATATTTTTACCAAGATTTTCAAAAAATAAAATAAAATAATAATTTCATTCATTTGTGAATAAGTCCTGAAAATTTCATTAAAATCAGGCAATTATTTTATTTTTGCAAGAATTTTCAAAACAATGTGTTTTTTACCACAAAAAAAAAAAAAAAAAAAATACTAAATTTCCTAATACTTTTTTTGGCCCACCCACTGATGCAAAAAAAAAAAAACCAAAAAAAACCCCCAAAAAACAGGATTTTTAACCAAAATTTCAAACGTGCCAGAAAGGATTAAAAAATTTAATAAAACAATCAAAATATGCTTTTGGTCTTTTCTCTTAATAATAAACATTTTGCCAATAAAACTTTGTTTTCATCTAGTTTGGAGTCTTTTTCATCATCGTATGCTCTTTTTTAGTGATACCTAATTTAAACTGATACCAGAAGGTTGTGGGTTAAAAAGAAAGAAAACCTATTAATTGAAGTTAATACTTGTAGAAACACAATTATTTTGTAGTTTCAAAATGACAGCAGCTCTTATGAGACCTTTTACTTTGTTACTCTGGCCATACTCTTAATAAAAAAGAAGAAAAAAAAAATGAATGCCTGCCATTTTCTTATTGTTTCATTGAGAGGCCAGCTTCTTATTTGACAAGTTAAGGAAGACAATTGACAAAGGAAAAGTTGATTGCATGAGCTGAGAAGTTATAGATGTGAGTGAAACTGGTCATGTACCCCCCCCACTCTCTTTTTTATTTTACTCTATAGATATTCCTACCCTTAGGGCCTAAATATGGCTGGCAGATTTCGGGTTGGGCAGTGACAGGAAACACTTGTGAGAGATGAAAATCACTAGCATTGTTGTTAATTGATGCTACTTTCTTTTGGAATCTAATCAATTCTGACAGCTTTTTTCCCTTGAAAGGGTCCCCCCTACTTTGCTTTGGCTAATAAATGTCAGATTTCAATTATCTAAAGTGCAAGGAAATATCTTTCTTCCTTTTTTTTTTTTTTTTAATTCTTTGCTATTTATATCTTTAGCTACAGACCAAAGATAAAAACAAATGTACTTAAAAATTTACCAAGCTATTCAGGTCAATAGATTCCCTAATGTCCCCCCCACTCCTGAAAATATTGTACTTGGTCAGTAGCCAATTAGTTTCAAATATGTCTGCAAGCTGTCCAGTAAGCAGAAATTGTGAGAGTGTTTCATTTCGTATATTAACTCTGGGGACTTATGAATACAGATGATAAAATATTGATGGTTTTCAGAGAAAATTACTTAGAAATACTTTTGATATCTGCTGGCCTTGCATGATCTTGAATGTAGACATATATGATGAGACAAAACGTGAATCTTGGAGCAAAATCATCAAAAGAAAGATATTCACCTTCCTAGGACATGTAATGAGACTACCCAAAAAAATGCCAGTAAGAAAAATTTTGGATCAATGCTTGAGACAGGGTTTTCCAACCTGGGTGATATCGCCCACCAGGGGACAATTTCAGCTGTTGGGTGGGTGATAAACAACTGAACAGAAAATGGTGGGTGATTGGAAATTTTGGTGAGTGATACAGAATTTTGAGTATTAAAAATGTATATATTTCAATATATATTACCCACCCAAAAAAATTTTTCAAAGGAGATATTAAAAAAAAAAAAAAAAAAAAAAAAAAAAAAAAAGCCTCAAAGAACAGAGGCTAAATGTAATTTACTTGGTTATATTCCCGGATAGGATATAAATATTGCCCATCTCTCTGTAAAAAAAAAAAAATATTTTGGTATTTTTTATAGTTTTGAGAAGGGTAATTAACATTCAAATAGTTCCTCAGAATTTTTTGGGATATAAATCAGATAAGAAAAGACCAAAAACAATAAAAAAAAGTATTTGCTGAGTTTTTTCTTAGTTGCTGGTAGTGTATATTCTTTTTAGTTTTATAATTATGAACAAAAATCATTTAATTTTTTTCTCACCTCTTGCAACACTAACCCTAACCATAAAACTAACTATATATATATATATGTATATAATTTTCAATGGTCAAGTTTGCTTTTGTTGGTTCCTTTATATGGTAGGAGCAGCAACAGCTGCCACATTTGTTACCTCCCTTTGGTATTTTTCTACATCATAAAGTCACTTTATATGAGCCAATAAAAAATGTTTATCAAACAGTTTTGTTATGCTTTTGAATATTTATTATACAGTTGAGCAGTGGAAATTTTTTTCATGTGAAAGTGGACAATAATTCAAAAAGGTTGAGAAGCCCTGCTTTAGACCATACAATAAAATGGGGTCACCCAGAGATTTCATATCTAAAGCCAATTAAACCTGACCTTGCAAATATAAATATTACATTACAAATCCAGCCTCTCTTGTTCAAGTGGAGGACTTAACCGCAGACAAGTGCAGTTGGCGTCAATATAAATATTGTTCATCTAATTATTTTGTGTAAGATTTAAAAAAAAATAAAAAATAAAATAAAATATATATTAACATAAACTGATATAGTGAGTATAAAAAAAAAAACCCATAATTTCTTTTTTTCTAAATGCGACAATGGAATCCAAACATTACAAAACATTATTATGATTGGAATTGTTTCATTTTTCCAGTGACTTTTTAAATATGGAGAAATGTTTTTACAGCTTTATTGCAGTTGATTTTTATTGTCCGAATTCTTAGATTGTTATTCTGTGATGATATTCCTGGTCAATGGTGTTTTTTTTTTTTTGTTTTTTTTTTTCATTTCACTCCAAGCAAGGTGAAAATGGCACTAGGACGCAGAGAGTTACAGGGAATGAAGAGGAAAAGGACAATAAAGGGACATGGTTCAAGAAAACAGAAGATGGCAATTTACATTTCATTTAAATTTTTGTAGATTGTAGGTGGTGGGAAAGCAAGAAATTGGAGTTCTACAGGTGAGAAGTGTGAGAAAAACTATTAGCATAGAACTGACAGTTGCATCTAGTTCGTTCAACAGTAAAACAGCGAAACCTAGTAGCATGCTTAAATTCATGTAGTCAGAGCAGTAGAGGAATAAAGTTCATCAGAGTGAAAATATTTGTAGAAAAGACAAAGGGAAGCTATGTCATGTTGATCAGAAAGTGACTAAAGTTGAGATGCTAGGTCAGGATTGATTACATTACAGACCCTTCTTTAAATTTTGTCAAGAATCTCAAGATATACACCAGGAACATCAGACCAGATATGGCAGCAGTATTCAAATGCATGGATGAATGATAGATTTATAAATGTACAAGGTGGATTCACATGAGAAAAATTTCCTAGCAGTAGACAGAGCAATTGATTTGATATAGTTGTTCAACTTCATACTAGTGGAAACATAAGGCCAGGAAGGTGTAGAGTGTTACTATCCTGGAGTTTGCTTGCTATCAGTTTTAGAATGAGAGCAAGTTGTAATAAAAACTATGGAAATTAAGATGAAAGAAATACTAAAAAAAAAAAAAAAAAAAAAATTAATGCTTCATCTCCAAATTTTTAAAAAATAGTCTCTTGAGCATAGCAAACAAATTTGCTCTTACACATTTTTTTTTTTTTTTTTTTTTAATATGAATTTTTAATTTCTGGCATGATATATTACATTGCCGGATAGATGCTATCCTTTGCTAAATAGCTCCACTGATTTTGATATCACCCGCTTCCTTCTAATAACTGAAAATACTGATTATATTCTATGCTCAAATGAACTATGCTTGTAAATTCTACCAGTTCAGACCTTTACATCTAGGAGCTGCCATACCATATACACAGGTTCAAATCATCCTCATTCCCTTTGTATTCCATTGGTAAGTCAGAAGTTCTACTCAGACATTTTTTTCTTGAGAACAGCTACCGTGTGGAACAGATCCCCAAGAGGTCACTTCCCCAATTACTAGAATCTTGACATCTTCAAGTCTAGGTTCAACCGTTAGATATCCTCATAATCTAAACTTAGGTACTTCCACGAGATAGCTAAAAAAAGAGTATAGCCTGGAGAAAAAGACGCCAAACTTGACGAAAACAAAATTTTATCGTCTAAATGTTTGTTATTATTAAGAGGAAAGATCAAAGTATTTTTGGGGTAGTTCCTAGCACGTCCGAAATTTTCGTTAAAAATTTAGTTTTCTTTTGAGTCAGCAAAATTGACCATTTTTTTCCATTTAAAAAAAAAAAAAAACTGGAAATCTCACTTTGAAATTCTTTTAAATATCAATTATCATTTTTTCAAAACTTATTTTAAGAAAATCAGAAATTATAATGTTTATTTAAAATATTTTGAACCAAACTTAACTTAGCTTTTGTGCCAAAAAGATGTAATTTGAAAATAAAACAAAGCAAGTCATAAACTTTCGCATCTCTTGACAGGGGATGAATGACATATTTACGAATTCCATGAGGCTAATTTGTTCTATGGAAGGAGAAAAGTGAAATAATTTACATTTAAGTGAACAAATTATTTACCTCGTTATTTTTAACGAAAACTTTCAGCGGTCTATTTTTTTTTTTTTTTTTTGTACTTAGCTTTCACCTTTACGTTTATGATGCTTTATGGAAAATATATTATAAAGAAATTAAAATAAGACTGTTAAGAGTGAGATTAAATTTCATATTTCCTAAGAAATGTATCTAATTAATTTATAGGTACCTTTCTTATGAAATTTTATCAGAACTGTACATAAAATACTATAATTTTATGTACATTTATTACATTTTACTGTTATTTGTATTTGCATTCATTTTATTATTAATTTTGATATTTCATTTATGGAAAAATGTCATAACTGAGATTAATATAAAAATAAGATCATATAAATTTCATAAGATGATACTGATACTTGTAGGTACCCTTTTCAGTTGAAATTGAAAAATCAAATTAACTTCTCCACACATGTTTCGCAAAAGTAAAGGCCTTAACAGCGGAGAAGAATGCTTAACTCAAATAACGCAACTTAATCCTATTCTGGTTGGTCTTCCGTACTTTATAATTACAGCCCGGTTATAAGCACAAAATGACATTTCTTAATTACTGTGGATCTTCTGATTAGTCAAAATGATACAATTTACAACGCGCTAAAAAAAGATCTATCTCATAAGGACACTTAGGAAAGCCGATGGGGCTTTTAACTAATTTTATAATATTTTAACAACTTAAATGTAAAATCTATTATAATTAAAGAAATAACAAATAATTGTATTAAAAATTCATTTTTCATCGAAAAAATTTTTTTCTTTCAGAAAAAATTGTCCATATTCATAAAAACAACTAAAAGCAAATAAAAGCATTTGAAATTAAATAATATCTTTGTTTTATTGAGTTTTGTATGTTACAATTCAGAGCTGATTTTCAGGTACGTTGGCTCCAATTAAAAACAAAAAAAAAACATGATTTGCATTCCTCAAAGCCCTGTGCTTTTAATTATTGTAATCACTAAACCCGATGCGATCGAATTTCTAGCATTTTCATAAAATTAGTTAGGGGGGGGTAATAAATATTTTTTTAAAATATTTCTACCATGACTTTAATAAAAAAAAAAAAACATATTTATAATAATTTCAATCATCTGTGAATAGTTCCTGAAAGTTTCATTAACATCAGACAATTATTTCTATTTTTGCACGATTTTTAAATTAATGTGTGTCATACCAAAAAAACGTGCTAAAAATTGTCTGTTATTTACTAGTTCCGCTGATACAAATAGAAACAAGGTTTTTTTTAATCAAAATTTAGAATGTTCTAAAAAGAAGGAAAAATTTTTAAAAATAATTAAAAAAAACTTTGGTCTTTCCGCTTAATAATAACATAAGCATTTAGACAATAAAATTTTGTTTTCAGCAAGGTTGGCGTCTTTTTTCATCAAGCTATGCTCTTTTTTTAGCGATTTCGTGGAGGTACCTATCTAAACTTCTTACTTCTCTACAGCAATCTCATTCTGTAACCCTCTACCTTGAGTGATTCCTGGGCCTTGTATTGAGTAAACAATACTATTTTAGAAAAAAAAAAAAATAAAGGAAAAATTAATTTTATTGGTCTATAAATTGAGTGAATGTTTGCCTTCTTTTACTATCTATTGGTGTGTATTTGCTTTGCAGGCCCCAATTAACGATGATACAGCAGTCACGACAATGATTGGCATGACCCCAAGTACTGACAGAGCACATGTGGTAAGGGCGATTCTCGAGTCCTTAGCCTTCAGATTCAAGTTACTTTATGAGACAATGTTGACAGAAACTAAACAACCAATTAAAACAGTCAGGTGAGAAAATATTTATTCATATATCTACAATAGAGAAGTTTGTGTGTGTTATATATATATATATATATATATATACACACATTATGAAATGGACAAAGTTGGACAATTATTTAAGGCATAAAAAGAACATATAAACATAAAAAATGTCTTAAATAATTGTCAGACTTTGTCCGTTTCATAATGTATGACGTCATTTGTTTACATTTGAATATGTGTTGAGCAGATATGAATGAGAAAATCATGGAGAATTGTGTTTAAAAACAGTGAAATTGACCATGCTAACTGAACACTCCTCTGTGGCCCAATCAGTTAAAGGGCGTGTCAGGCTATATGATGGGTCCGTATAGGATACAGGTTCGATTCCTGTTGGAGGATGCATGTTTTCTATGAAAATATCTGACATTCAGGCCGGTAAATGTTGTTAAAACTGTTTATTATAAAACAGAGCATTTACTTAAATATTTGTATCTATAAAAAGAACATATAAACATAAAAAATGTCTTATATATTACTTAAAATATTATTATAGTGGATACTTATATTTGAAATAGATGCCCCATTTTTATTTTTACTTTAAACAGTGTATATTTTGTCTATTGGCCTGTACACTCAAAAAATCTCAAAGAAAATGTGATCACTGGCAGGGACAGAGCCTTGCTGAACTGTGATGCTCTTTGTAGCTGAGTGGTAAAGCACACCAAGTCAAATGGTAGTTCCACCCTACAAAACAGGATCCCTGACAGAGCACACATTTTCTTTTTAAGATTTCTCGAATATGCTGATAGATGAAATGCACAGTGTTTAAAGTAAAAATAAAAATGGGGTGTCTATTTCAATTACGAGTATCCACTAATAATAACAATTGAAGTAATAAAAATCTCAGATTAAAAATAAAACCATTAATTCTATAGAAATATATGTATGCAAGTAAATCAGGAAATAAAGGCAATTTTAAAATTATACATTAAAAATAACAGGGTGGTGCTGACATGCAACACCATGCCTGTGCATGAGATGATGTGCAGCATTCCATCGTTCAATCAAGTGGCAGGGAGAAATGAGGTTAGATGTATGGATGCTCTACTTTTCACTTACACTATTGAGGAAAAACATGCTGTAGTACACTTTCTGTAGGAAGAGGTGGTCGCTCAGTGAGTCAGTCAATGCCGGACGACTGTTAGACGGATACTAAAGTATCAGCGACCACAACTAGATTTCTCTGCGTCATTACCTATTATATCAAGTTCCTAACGTTTTGTACGTCGAACCTATTTTAGGACCGACTTAGTACAAATACAAGCCTCCACTGTGAAACCACTACATAACAAGCATGAAACATGAATCAGTGAAAGGCATATGTGTAGGTAGAACGTTTTAAAGCAGGAAGAAGTGTAATGGATATATATGCCCGATCTGATTGCTCATTAACATCACGCATAGAAGGACACGTCCAAAATGGTGGATACCTTCATCAGTGAAAACTGATGAATCATGTTAGCACAAATGGTGACAATCGTGGGCATCAGCTATGGATCTGCACAAGCCACAGCACATGATAACTTGGGATCCCATAAGGTTTGTGTGTGTTGAGTGACCAAACACCCAGGTGGTGCAGATGTGGTTTCATGAACAACTGAAAAGCTTCTATTCAGAAGAGATGAAAAAGTTTGTTGAATGTTATCAGAAGTTCTTTTCTGTGTTGGGGTATGTCAGAAAGTCGCATATACATCTGTTCTTCACCAGTGGAAATAAAGGTGCTGTATAGAAATTTCCTTTACTTTTTGATCTACTCTTGTCTGTATTCAATTAATGTATATTTGGGCAGCAACCTTTTTCTTTTTTTTTTTTTTCTTTTTTTAAATGTTTTATTGAATATGACAGACAGGGGAAAGCTTAATAAACTTTTCATTTACTTTTTCCAGCATTCTTACATTTTCTGTTTGGTGGGATTAAGGGTGTGCAACAAATTGTTCGTATTACCCAAATGCTTTTGGCTACTTCTTTAGCCATTTTCAAAGACGTTTCTTTGACGTGTTGTTAAAGTTCATTTCAGCTTTGACTGTTTATTTTTTTGTGTTATTTTGGGTACAAGTAAGAGTATGTTTGTGATGAAATATACAAAAGAAAGTTCAAGTGTTCCATGAAATACACTAAGATAACTAAAAATTTAAATGATTAATTGATTTGTTTTTTACAGGTTATCCATTCTGTGATTTATTTAAAGCCAAAACATTTTTGGGATTCTAAGAATTAGTTTTTTTTTTTTTTGGTGAATATTGCATTCACAATTTTTGGAGAATAACAATGATTTTCCCCAGATACATGTCCTATTATTTAACTCATAGCTAAGCGGAAAATGGATTCTTACCTTTCCCAAGAGTATAAAAAAATTAAATGTAAGATTATTATATGAATATAAGAGAGGCCTTTTACAAAACAATACACTCAATGCATTATTGGTCATCATAATAGATAAAAATGCTTACCATCTCCAGATCTTTTGAACAAGAGCAGAAGTTTATCTCTTGTTTCCTATTTAGGATTGGGTTTCCAGTTCTTTCTAAAATCTTTTCATTCTTTTTCACTTCCAGTAGAGCCCCCCCCTTTGCATCTTGCTTTGCTTGCAGTGAAAATGATTAAGAAAAAACAAAACAAAACAAAAGTAGAAATTCAAATTTGTAGATTCAACCTGAATCTAGCTGCAAAGTTAGTGACCTTAAGGCAAAGTTGAATGACATATTCATACGCAGGTACTCCTGTTTCCTTTTCTGAATTCAGGTGGAACAAGGAACAATTTCGGATTATCAAATCTCGCCATTGTAATAAATCTTTGGTCATTACAAAACCTGACAAAGGCTCAGGTGTTGTGATCCTGGATTATCAGGATTATGTAAACAAGATGGTGATTCTTGAGGATTCCTTTAAATTAGTTCAGTTAGGCTCAATAGATAAGTTAGCCTCAATAGTTAATGTAGAGTCAAAGTTCCAAAAATGTCTAATCAAGTGGGTTAAAAATGGGGTTTTGCCCATTGACATTTCTAATTTGTTTAGACCTTTGGGTTCTATTCATCCCCATTTCTATGGTTTATCCAAAAAACAAAGGTTGAGATCCGATTGAAATTTATTTTGTCTATGATAACCACGCTATATTGTGAGGACTCTAAGTGGCTTGCCACTGTATTGCAGCCAGTTTTGGAATGGTTTAATTTGTCCTGTATCAAAGATTCCTTTTAATTTTCTGATTTTATACAGAATTATCCGTCGACTAACAAATTTATGTGTTTCTTTGAAATATCTAGCCTTTTTACCTGCGTGCCTCTTATTGAGACTTTTGATATATGTGCTAACGTCTTATTTTGTAGTCACTTGTCCCTTCCTCCTATTTCACAGGATATCATGTATAGGCAGATTGATGGAGTTTCAATGGGTTCCCCTTTAGGACCCATTTTAGCTAACATCTTTGTAGGCTTCCATGAATAGTGTATTATCTGATCCTAATAGACCTGATGTGTATTATCATTATGTCGATGGTACCTTTTCTCTCTTCAATAGTGAAAATGAAGTGGACCTTTTATAGAACTTTGGGTTTTCTCACTTCAATTTATCAAAAACCAATGTTTACTGGTTTGTATACCCGTTGGGACTCTTTTTGGCCCATAAAACATAAAATAAATTTAATTAAGACTCTTACCGATAGGGCCTTAAAGATTTGTTCTAAAACCAAACTGGATGATATAGATGAGCATTATTACTATTACTCATTGCAACAATGCCTATCTTTTAGACATTGTTCAATCCGTAATTAAAAATAAATTTTCAGAGTTTAATAAAGTCAAACCTGCTTCGTTTACTTATGTCTTCCTTGGCTAGGTAGTATTAGTGACAGATTTACTAAACGGGTTTTCATAGCAGTTTGACAATGTTACTTTGCTGCTAATACATGTGTGGTTTTCTCTGCTAAAACAGTCTATCCATCCATGTGCAATGACGTTCTTCCACTTCACCATAATAGTTCCCTGATTTATTTATTTAAATGTAGTCGCAGTTCGCACTGCATACGAAGAACGACTCAAAGGCTGGATGCTAAGATTAAACAACACGTGCCTACAAAAATCCAATGCCTACGGGTCTTCCATTGTGGAGCACCTTATAAATAACTGCAATTGTGATGCTAATTTCAGTGTCAACTTGTTTTCCATCCTGAGCAGGTCTCACTGAAATTACCACCTTAAGATACTGGAGGCCATATATATTTTATCCATGAAACCTTCAATCTGTAAACAAAAGGATTTCCATTTAATTTTCTTTTTCTTCCCTTATATTTCATCACTTTTATTGATAATATATATTTATTAACCTCGATTTATCTCTGTTGAACGAGTTTTGAAACTGGTTAGCTTGTTCTTCATCCCCCCCCCCTTTATTTATTATCATGTGTGGTATTATTAAAAATACAAATAAATTTTGTCTGTTCATGGTGGTTAAGTTTTGTACCACTAATAAAATGTTTAAATTTATATATATTGAATGTCCGTATCTAAATTTAAATGTAGAGCCCTTCTCTTATTGAAAGTTTTGACTATAACTGGCGTTTGCTGTATTGCTCTCACCAGTTCTCCACTTTTATTTATACATGTACACACACACACACACACACACACACATAATGTAGCTTCTCTGAACCTTTTGTATGAATAATTTCATGGTAATTGTTCTGATGACCTCTTCGCTATGATACCTAGACTTTATTAATTAAAGCGTAGTTCTAGATTGATGGCAAAGTCTCATCAATTTACAGTTGAATTGGTTAAAATGTAACTGTACGTTCTATGCTAACAGTTTCTTTTCTCATTTGTGGAACTCTCTTCCAGTGAACTTTGATCTTCAAAAATTTAAATGTCAATCATTATCTTGTGTCTTCTTGATTACTCTTCTATTGTTCTTTAGTAATGTTTCTAATTCTTTCACACTCAGTAACCCCATGTGTCTTAGTGGCTTTACTGCCTTGCTTAGGGTGAAATGATTTATATATATATATATATATATATATATGAAAGTCTATGACAAAGTGGAAAAAGTTATGTGATGCATTTTGTCCTTTAGTACTTCACCAGTCTATATTGATTATGATGATACGACTACACATGCGTATGAAGGAGAAAACTGAAATTTTAAGTTAAACTTTTTTTAAAATATGTGTTGTCTACTCTTATAGATTTTATTTAAGTAGTTCTTGATATATTAATCTTTATATTGTTTTCCTATATATAAATTATATATATTATAAAAATGTCAAGGCAGAAAATGAACAGTTGGTGGGAGTAGGGTGTTATGTATCCTTTGTACCCTCAACATATGTCGTTAAATATTCGCTTGCAGAAATTAAACATTTAAAAGAGAAATGTTCAACATTTTCAATTCACAATATATTCATACTATAATCTGTTTGCATGATAACTATAGAATGGGAATTTTGACATCTGCTTGTTTCCTATACATGTTTTTATTCTTTGCTTTGTTCTATAAGGTTTTCTTGGCTTGCCCAAGAAGCTATCCCTACCCCTAAATTCTGGTTATTTAGATAGACTTTTGGAATATAGTTTCAACACTTCCTCAGATATGTATAATCATTTTCAGTAAATGAAAAAGTTATTTTTTTTCTCATAAATCCTATTTGTGGTGTCTGAGGTTAAAATGAACAAGCCATACAATTTAATGGCTTCCCACTCACTGTATGTCGTAAGGGGAGATAATTTTCTTTTTATGCATATCCAAAAATGTTTGGTATAAAGGTTAAGTGTTCAAAAGTTACTTTTATTTTTAAAATTTAATAGAAAATTATAAAAGCTAATTTGTAATTTCCATAATTACAACTGCTAAAAAGTTTATATTTGAATCTCACTTGTTTTTTTTTTTTTAAATTAATAAATTTTGAATAAAATACAAGCATCTAGAAATAGAATATTACTTTTTCTTATAATGTATGACCAAGTGGGTGTCTCCCAGCAAATTTAATTTTTTAGAAGTAAAGAAGAATATAATTTCTTTTCTTTCTTTCTTAAGTTCTAAAGAATGCAACAAATTATTTTTATTATTTGAACCTTTCATATTTTTGCTTGTCTCGAATTTCCTGTTCTATCAGAATGTTACGTAAATAATGCTTCTATACAAATTAAAGATTGTATTTGTTCTGCACCAGCATTTTGTCTCTCACTTATGTTTAATAATAATAATAATGCCGCTGTAATAATGCTTGTCTATAAGAGATTCAAAGAATTCCTACTAATCAGTGATGATTCTTTGCTCGTTCACTCAAATTTCTCACAATTTACTCTTAAGCTCTATAAACATTGACATTCAAACCAGTTTTGTTTTTGTAATTCCCATTGACTGACCTATTTTGGTTGGTCTTCCTGGCTTTGGCCTTAGAAGAAAATGTCCTCCGGCATATTAAAATATCGTTGTGTGTAACAATTCTGTGAAAACACTGCCTCTAATGGAATGCCTGGCATTGGGAGCTAAAAAGAAAAGAAAAAAGAAGCTATCTTTTTTCTTTTCAATGCTAATGTTCACCTAATACAAGGCCCAAGAGCCACTCAAGATAGGGAGTTATTATAAGATTTTGTATGGAGGTAAGAAAAGGCAAAAAGTGAAGTTAATGGGGCTGTACACGAAAGATAATAGTTAACCCTAGGCTTGAAGAGGTCAAGATTGTAATTTTCACAAAGTTGAATCAAACTTCTTATTGTAGGAATATGAAAGGAATGGGAATGATTCACTCTTGTGTATGTGGCATGGCATGTCCCAGCTGTAAAGGTCAGTGGTAATGGGACTATAGAAGGTAGCTTGTCAAAACACCTGCCATGGAAATAGTGACAGTAGTGAGAGGCTAATGAAAAAATAACATTAAAGGCTACCTTTAACTGCCAACAACCATTCCTGTTTACAGAGATTGTTGGTAGGACTTAATATATACCAATTCCAAAACATTCAGATGAAAATTAGTATTAACCTTTCTCAGCACTGAGAACATGGCCAAGGTGTAAGACTGAGCACACTGCTGGTTTTTGATAAAATGTTCAGCTATCACTGAACCTTGTACATTAGCACATCTATGTAAATTGTCCACCTTTTTAATCAGTTCACTCCAAGCAAGGTAATAACACCACTAAGATGCGAAGGGGGGGGGGTGCTACTGGAAGTGAAAGAGAATAAAATGACTTTAGGATTGAGTTTCCAGTTTCTTCTAAACAGGAAACAAGAGAAATCTCTATTTCTATTCAAAAGATGGGAGAGGAGGGTGAACCCATACTCCAAGGATTATGCAATATTGGTTGTGCTTATTTGTAGGCACCAAGAATAGTGAATTCTTCATCCTGTGTCCTTATATAGTCTTATATTGGTGAGAACATGTTGGTTGACCCATGTCTACAACCTTTGACCTGTTCTGCCTATGTAGTCAGCCTTACACGGACACCAGAATTTGTAAATCATAAAACTAATATGACCGATAGGTTGAACATCTATCCAGATCGGCCTTGACATATTACTTTGTATTTATTTTATTCAATATTTATTCTATTTTCTTAAACTTTTAATTACTTCTCTTTTTCTTGTTATTCAAACACTAATTCTTGGAATTCTGAGACATTAAATTTGTTCAGATATTTAAAATAATTCATTTATTAAATTATTTTCTGGTATTTTTTTTCTCTCTCTTTGGAATTGGTTAAATATTCCAACTTTTTTCTTTTTTTTTGTAAATTTTATTTTAATCAGTATTGCCCCATGCCAAGCAGTAAAGCCATTAAAAAACACAGGGTTATAGAGTGTGGAAGAATTAGGAACAGAAACATTAATAATGAGTTGAAAGAGTAAAGAGTATTCAGGAAGACAGTAGATAGTGATTGACATTGATCTGCAAAAATTTAAATGCAAAGTTAACTGGAAAGCATGGAGATGGAAGGGAATTCCACAAGTGAGAAAAGAAACTTTTAGCATAGAAGTTATGGCTATATCTAGCCATCTCAACTGTAAATTGATGAGACCTTGTTGCCAATCTAGTACTGTGCTTAAATTCATAAAGTCTAGGTACCATAGTGAAGAGCTCATCTGAACAATTACCATGAAAGTATTTATAGAAAAGGCACAGAGGCAACCTTATGCCAATGGGTAAGTGACTGAAGCCAAGCCACCAGATCAGGACTAATAATATTGCCGATTCATCTTTGGATTTCATCAAAAATCACTAGATATATAGCAGGAGCACCGGACCATATGTAGCAGCCATATTCTAAGCATGGATGAATAGATATGTAAGATAGCTTTATAGAATTAAATAAAGTCCAGAATCTGTATTTGTTCCTTTTGGTCCACTTATTAAATCCTTGAAACAGATTATTTGTATTTAAAACAATTTCTTGATTGTAATCTCTTCATTTTCCCACTAAATAATTGGGAAAGGTTGGAATTATATTTTCTACTCTATTATTTCATAAAATAAGCCTTGACAATTTTAAACTGAACATAAAAGTTCTTATCAGCTGATAGCTTATCAAAGAGAAAATATTTGATTATTTTTCAAAATTTAACTGGATAAAAAAAAACCCTGGTAAATGGTATATCTTCAAACCAGGAACAACATTCAGTTGTGTTTGTCAGAAATAGCAGGAGTGTGTGTGTGTGTGTGTGTGTGTATATAGAGAAATTCAACATGCAAGAGGACTGTTAGTTTTATTTACTGGTATTTTTCTAACAGCCAGAATCTAAATTTATATAAAAAAAAAAAAAAGTTTTTTTTTTTCTTTTAAGTGGGAAAAACAGGCATATTTTGTTTAATTATTCAAAACCAAAAATATTCTGAAAACTATTCATTTTTTTTATTTTATTTTAACAGAGTCAATGGTGGTGTTTCCAACAACAAATTTGTGTTACAGCTCATGGCTGATTTAACAAACCAAGTTATTGAAAAATCACGATTCACAGACATGACCAATTTGGGGGCTGCATTTCTTGCTGGGCTTGGCCAAGGTAAAAAATCAAAATTTTTTTTTATTTTAAATATATATATTGGAAACAATTTGATATATAAATTATTTCTACAGTTAAATATCTTTCACTTGTGTTCAGGGAAATATTATTAAGAATATTGAAGTCAGTATGATTTCAGTTTTAGCTGAACATTCTGCATAAAAAGAAAGGTAGGAAACTTTATAAAAAAAACATTTAACCTTCATGCTTGCAAAAAAAAAAAAAAAAAGTGTCAAAAGGACTGTTTTCTGCTATTATTTTTACTACCTCCACTCCTTGGCATTGTTAATGGTTTTAAAAAGCAACAATTAAAATTGTAATAAAACCTAGACATATACAAAAAGTGAATTTATACATTACATATATTTTGTTCGTGAGTTGAGAACAAATTAATTATTGATGATAGTTTATTGGCTATAAGTGATTTATTACATTATTAATTTACAAAATTCTAAAAACTAATAAAATTGTAATTGATGCAATATTTATCATTATTCAGATTGATGTCCTTCATTTTTATTGCCATATTCATAACGTTTCGGCTGTTGCTGATTGGAATTTCGAACTGAACCCTTTATTTCTCACCGTTAGTATCTCAGTTATCTCCCTTTAACTTAACTCTCCAAGATTTTGTTCCCCACTGCAGTAGCCAGAACTCTTTGGGTCAAAGTCACTGGATCCAACCAACGCTTTTATCCACTAAGCCATGTCTTTGAGGTATATGAATTTTTGGGACTTATAAACTTAAAATAAACAATCTAATAAATAAATAGTGCTTGTTCTTGAAAAGTGACAAAAATAATAATAATGAAAAAGTGAAATTCACTTTCAGATGTTTGGATTTTATTAAAATTCTAATCATGAATGTGGAGGTAGTTAAAATAATGATGGTGTCAATGGAAAAAAACTGTCTTTTTGACACTCCTTTTTTTTATTTTTTATTTTTTTTTTTTTTTGCTGGTGAACAGATCCAAATTTACCAAAAATTATATATTGGTGGGAGTCCGAAAACTTTGAAAACAAAATTTCTCAGATATGTAAATAAACTTTTTATTGTAAAACATTTGGCAAGTCGCTCCAGTTGTTAATGACACTACAAAATACTAAATTCTACTTTATTGTTGGTCGATTTTAATATCTTATGCATGTGAGAGTATAAGCCTGTGTCAATCCCCAAGGGAAGATATACAGTGTATTAATAGGGGGGGGATCATCATAGTACTATTGATACATCCCTTAATTTGGAATCTTTGTATCATGTGGATCATTTACTCTAATCTAGCTGTATTACTTGGGCAAATTGAAACATATTCAGTGTTGCAATATTATGCATGAATTCTGAGCATGAGATGTCGGTTTGAATCTCAGCATTGTCAATTTATCAAGAAAGTGGCTTCTTGATTATATCAGCCTGGGGAGATGATCCCAATGTGTGGCACTGTTGGCACTTTCCTGAAAACCATATCACTGTTTGAAGAAAGCCTTCCTAATTAAATTTGGTAGACAGAACTATGTGGAAGCTGTCAACAGTTGTGCTAGCACAAAGTCACAAGTCATTGTGACTGAGGCTTAAAGTGTACGGGTTTTGTTCAAACTGTTGATTATGCCTGCCAGATTATGCACTCTCTCCCAGGAACCCTAACATAGTCGCTCAGCATAATTGCAGTATTAATAGGAATAGATAGGTTCACACTCCTCTCCAGTCTTTTGAACAGGAGTAGGGTTTATCCCTTGTTCTAAAGTCTTTTCATTCTCTTTCATTTCCAGTTGCTCCTTGTGTCTTGGTGGCATTATCACCTTACTTGAGGTGGTGCATCTTAACCATCTACCTTGACTGACTCTTGGGCCTTAGTAGGTTTTGAAGAAACACACACAGGTGCTTGCAGTAGGGATTAGCTAGCCGCCCTAGTAGGCTACATAGTCTCTCAACCTACAGAGACGTCATTAGCCAAATTGAGTTTGTTTGTATAGATATTTGGGGAACAAAAATAATGAGTTGTATATAAGTATAAATAATGAAAATCTTTCATCGTTTTATATATTTCTAATTTTCTTGCTAAATCTATATGCATTTTAAGTTGAAATAGTTTTTTGCTTCAAGATGTGTATGTATTTGAAAACACACTCAAGTATGTCGGAATGAAATAAATCCTGGAAAAAAAAAAAAAAAAGAAAAAAAAGAGAGGCAGATAGTCTTAAAGGTGAGCAGTAGACTTTAGTTAATATATATTACAGTGAAACTGCAATGTCTTTCCCAGAAGTTTTGCCACCCACATAAAAAACAAAAACAAAACATAAAACTCTTGTCATGTTTCACTTGACAAAAAGAGTTAACCCAAATGAGAGCCAAGAGAAACAACGCAGTAGACATGTGGCATTCCCATCAAAGAAAATTTTGCTCTGAGGAATTGTCTGATATTTGGAGAAGTTAAAAAACATAATTGGATTTTGCTAACTGGGAAGGAATTGGTCTGGACTTGTCATCTATGTCTCCTGACTGAGTTTTCATTCACACATCAATAGAAATTCCTGTTTTGTAAAAAACAGAATGAAAAAAAACAAAAACAAAACAAAACAATATCACTCACAAGGAAATTTGTGAAAACTTTCAAAACTGCTATTTTTGTTGGGCGTAAATAGAACTTTCCTGACGCCATCTTAAAAAAAAAAAAAAAAAAATTAGCATACACCTTAAAAGTTCTATATGAGAATAATACATCTCTGACATTCAGATTAATTTTTGATTGATTAAAACGATGTATTTTCTATTTTAAATAAAAATCAATCAATATGTATTCAATAATTATTTTATTCTAAGTTAACACTTCCACTGCCATGATTTGATTCATTCATTCATTTTCTACAGGTTATTTAAAGCCAGAGAATATTTTTAGATTTTAAGAATTTTTTTTTGAGATAATACTTTAGTGATGTAAGTTTTACTAATTAATCCATAGCTGAGGGGAAGTGAATGCTTACCTTTCTCAAGTGTATTTGCACCTAAGTCAATATAACAATTTCAACTGGAATTGGAACTCAGATCTTTAATTAACAATTCTGATCCATTATCTCTTACAACATCTGATATTCCATAGCGGTCAACTACCTAGGTACTGACCAGGATCAGTATTGCTTAACTTTGATGATTGTACAGGAACTGGTGTTTCAATGTGGATAGACTTATGGCTTTGGTATAGAATGACAATAGGAAAAAAAAAATCTTAGTTTTTTTGCTGATGTGTTTTTGTCTTTCAACTTTATCAAGGTAAAAAAGAAAGCAAAATGTTTTTTGTTCTTATATTATTTTTGCACCAACCTAATAGTTACATTAATTCCAAAAATTTAAAAAGAGAGAGAAACGCTTTTGCATAAGCCTCTTTCTGAATAATGTTAACTTCCTTTATACTAAGAAATTTTTTCTCACAAATTACTGACAATATAGTAAAATTCCCAGAACAATTTATGGCTTTTTTTAATAATTTCATCCTAAGGAATCCATAAGAACTTTCTGAGTGTGAAAAGAAAGAGGCCAGTAGAGAGTTCCACAAGAGGGATGAGAGAGAAAAAAAAAAAAAAAACAACACTATTAGTATAGAACTTATAGTTACATTTAGCAATTTGAACTGTAAAATGATGAGACCTATCTGCCAATCTAGTACTGTACTTGAATTTGTAAAATCAAAGTACCAAACATGAAAGCAACATTTATTTTGCTATAATACAAAATGTGACACAAGGTCAAAAGTGGTGATAGGGGAAAGCTGGTCTTCAATCTGTTTCATCTTAAAATTGGCTAGCCACAATTACTGACCCAAACATACTTACTTACCATTCTCACTACAGCCACGATAATGCCTCAAAGTTTATGTAGTCCTAACTAGTCTCCATATGTACAATTTGTTGGGGGATTTGGATAAAAATAACAATATTTAAAAATGAAACCCCAATGAATACAATTTATAGACAAGAAACTAAACAAAATGAAAGCTCATCAGAACAATTACTATGAAAATATTTATAGACGCTGCACAGAGAAGATATATTGCAACTGTGGAAAAGCGACTGAAGTTGAGATACCAGGTCAAGACTACAAATTCTTTGGATTTTATCAAGAATCTCTAAATACATAGCAGAAACACCAGACAAGATGTGATGGCAATATTCAATGCATGGATGATAAAAAAATTTGTCTAGCACGACACAGTGAGCCCACTTTCCTACTAGTAGCAGACCTAGCAATTGATTCAATATAATCTTCCCACTTCATGTCAATGAAAAATGTTAACGTAAGAAGGCACAATGTGTCACTCTTCTGGTGGTTAGCATCAGTTATGGTGATAGAAAGTAAAAAAGGTTCTGGAAGATGATGAAAAGAGAGTTCCACATTCACTTTCCAACCAGGAGACAAAATTTATCATAATTGAATAATCAGAAAGGTGTCTTTTTGATGTTATGAGCCTGGGGAGATGATGCCAGCATGCAGCACCTTTTGTAAAGGGCTTGAAAACTATATCAAGCCTCATGAGTAAAATTGGGTAGAAGCAACTATTTGGGAGCCGTCAAAGGTTGTACTAGCACAGTGTCATAAGACAGATAATGCACTCTCTTTTAGAAACTGTAACTAAGGTCCAATTAGCATGGTTGCAGTATAAACTACAGGTGTGCCTAAACAAACGTTTGCAATAGGGATTAACTAGCTGTCCTCGTAGATGGGCATACTCGGATGCAAGCGGCCACAGACACACATATTTTAGGTGTGTATATACATTTTTTGAGACACCATGAAGTGTCATCTCTACTGCTTATGTTATAAACTAACACTGCTATTTCTGAACTAGTCTCCACATGTTCTACTTGGACAATCATGGTACTGTGCAACTTTCTACAATGCTGTTCTTTTAACTATCCCTCTGACATCTATTTACACAATCTTGTTTGGTAGGTTACATTCTGTTGCCTTCATAAAATATGACCATTTTGTGTATGGTTTAGTTTAAACTGATCATAAAAACTCACACTGTACAGTACATGAAAATGGACTCTTTTGAAAAAACATTACAGTTGCTGTGTTGCCTTTCATATTTTATTTGTAACAATGACAATAGAAGCATTTATAAAATATGCCAGTTGTGTATATACAAATATTTTTTCCATTATTCAACATTAAAAAGAAAAAAAAATGATAGATTATTCCAACAGAAAATTTTAAAACCATTTTTCTATTTTCTACTTCTGTTCTTGTCTGTTTAACTAAAAGAATAGAGATTCATGCAAGCTGTTGAAATTTTTCATGTGATTTCAAATACCTTTTTGTGACATTTATTTTGGCCTTTTCTACAGTAGTAATTAGGCTAAAAGGGAGCATTGTATAAGAACAGTTAATGTGCTGTTGGTTAAGACAAAAAAAAAAAAAAAGAAAGAAGATTTTTTAACATGAAATTAATTTTCAACACAAACCAAATTCAATTGTAATTAACTAAAGAAAGCAAATATAAGAAGTTGCATTATTTACATTATTCTGACTATTATCTTCATTGCCATATAACAGTCAGAGTACATAATACCTCATCTCAGAGATATAGACAGATATAAAAGAACTTATTTTACAAAACATTACAATCCCACTTACCTTTTTATTGGACCAAAATAATTCACCATCATTTTTGTTATTCATTTTCAGGCATTTGGAAAAGTAAAGAGGATTTGTTAAATCTTCAAGGCTGCGACCAAGTGTTTGCACCACAAGAAAAATGGTGCAAGTACAAGACTGTCTTTCGTACGTGGGAAAGAGCGGTCAACAGATCGAAGAAATGGTATTTATAGCAGTTGCAAAATAAATTGAGTTTCCACTGGAATTTTGAAAAGATGTGATTAAATAAAAAACTGTACATAAAGTGTTTAGTGCCTATTATTTTAAAATTTTATATTGATAAAAAAAGAAAGAAAAATCTTTGAATGTATCACTGACTTTTGTATTTTTTTTTTTTGCTATTTAATTAAGCTTTATATATATATATATATATAAAGAGAGAGACTAAACTTAGGTAACCATGTACAGAATCAATTCATGAAGGACAACTATTGACAATTCAAAGCCTATTTTTTTTATTAAAAAAAAAACAAAAAAAAAACAAAAAACAAAATTCATGAAAATTTCAAATTGTATATATTATGGAATTTGAAAATTGCATCTCAGTTTCAATTTCTACTCTGTGAATGTAAGACAAGAACCTGATATTTACTTCCAAACTATGTTTGTATTCTTCCTTGAATGGAATCTTACTTTATGATTTTGAATTCATCCATTAAGCATGTGTTCTTGCAACCCCCAACATAATGCTTATGCTGACATTAAATTCTTTTATTTTGAATTTAAACTTGTTAAATTTTTTTTTCTTTTTGTTCTGAAACTTACCAAACAATTTTAGTTAAAAAAAAAAAACAAAAAAAAACACAAACACACAAAATCATTTAAATGATGCTAAGTTAACAGTCAAAAATAAAATGGAACTGTCTGAAGGAATTCTTGATCAAATAATGTTGGTTTAAGGTTTTTTCTTGAACAAAATTTGGATGGAAATTTTATATATAATTTAATAATTGTGTATTTAGGTAACAATCCTTCTTTTATACAAGTTTCATTGTAGATGACTGATAAGGCACTGCGATTAAGCTTTTTATTAAATTTTCATGCATTTGTACAAAAGTCCAGAAAAGAAAATCCATGTACAAATGCAAGAAAAATTTAATAAAAAGCATAATCAACAGTATCAGTCATCTACAAGAAAACTCATCTGTGTGTGTGTGTGTGTGCGTGCATGTGTATATGTTTTAAGGTATGCTATATTTATTGGTAAAAGTGCTCAATATCAGGGATAGAGTATATGTAAAATATATAGCATGAAGATTGCGTTCAAGCATAAAACAAACGGAGGTCAACACTAAGCGGCAACAGTGTCACTTATATATAAGCCTTGGAGCGGGTAGAATGGAGATCAACTTGTTTTAGCAGTTTTCAATCTGCTTGTCAGAATCATCTTCAAGAAGTGAGAGCAAGATCTAAAAGGTCAGCCAATCTAACAATGATCTCATCTCACAATCCTCACACTTGCTCCATATGTGGCCTCCTTTGTAAATCACTAGTGGGTCTTAAATGCCACTTCAGATTATCGCACCAAATTTCATAACTGAATGAACTAAGCTGTCAGATCCTCATATGTTGAAACCGATGAGAGAGTCCATTATTATTATATAAAATATAAAAACTCAATCATAGCTCTTAATGTTTTAGAACATTTCATTAAATGTCAATAAGCAACAAAATAGGTAAACAAATTACAAACTACAGCCTTAATGTTCAAGAAATAGTCGGAATTTATTCTTGTTATTGCATATTTCACTTTGAAAGAAAATATAAATTTGATTAAAATCATTATTTATCAAAATAATTCAGATCAGAAAATTAAATGCATTTTTTTTAGTGAATCCCATTAACATTTACAATAATTTTGTTAAGCTCATTTTCAACTAGTTCATATTTTTAATTTTAAAAATTTCTAGATTTACTGAGCATTTGATTTCAGCATTTTTCATAGGATTTACAAAATAATACTATTCTACATAAAATGTTTTATGTTGATTTATTTTTTCATTCTACAAAAATAGAATAATACAAAGCTAGCATACTTTTCTATAAAAAATAAGATATGGTTTTATTTATTATGGAATAATTCTGCAAAAAGGCAGGTATAAAATGGGGAAATAGATTCATGAAAAATAAACCTTCACTTTGACTTACAGTGTAACCTGGATATAAGAGACCCGGATATAAGACTTCTTCTCCGCTCCCGACAACTCTCTTATGTCCGGGTTACACTGTATATCAATTTTAATGATTTTGAAAGATGTTTGCATGAAAATGAATTTTCAATAGCAACAAAAATACAAAGAAAATTGTAATACCAACCTCAATTTTCTTTGTTCAGATCTTTTGGAAATCACTTAAAGAAAAAGAAAAGATTGTTAAATCAGCATCACTTTCTTTTACAAAACAAACTCAAACGGATTAAACTGAATTTCAAGAATACGCATTTGAAATAAAATTTCTAAAAACTCTTGTTCATGTGCAAATTAACAGTAAAATTGAAAACAAAATCAAACAATTTCTTGTATCTTTGAATGAAACATTATCTTTGGCCTAAAATAAATAATTCTTTATTATCTTTCAATTTTCCATCATAATATTTTTTGATGTAATATAGGGTGCCATAAACAGTCACCGAAACAGACTTAATTTTAATTTTTTGCTAATACAGTTAAGACCTTGGGAAAGATGTGACTCCACTTCCCCATCACTATATATCTTCATAAAATATCCAGTCACCTGCACGCCATGATAATGGGCGAGTCATCACTTGGGTAAATCACTCCCTCCTCAGTAACTAGTTTAACTGCCAAGATAGTACGTTAACTTCACTCAACCATAGGAGGATCAATAAAAAAAATATGATGGAAAAGAGAACAGTGGCAACGTATTTTGTGAAGCGAGAGAGGAAAAAAAAAATAGTACAAGGGAAGTAATTTTGCTAAGAAAGTCAATCCATACTTTAAGTTCTATTTTCTTTACTTGAGAATATGCAAAAATTGAACTTTAAGATAGACAAGCAACTTGTGCAGACGTTCCATATTTTTGATCTCCTTTCAACAAATTTTTTTTCAGTTCTTTTTTTTGCTAAAATATACATAAGCATAGAAGTTGAGCAAATTATAATTTGCTTATGTTTGAGAATTAAATTGTTGATCACAAAAGTTAACACCATTTTATTTTATTTTTCTAAAATAGCTGCTACTCAAAGCAAAAAAAAGATTGCTATTTTGTGATCCCAAAACCATGGGACAGAAAACATTGATTTTTTTTTTTGTAAAACTATTTTAAATTTATAGCTTTTATGTAATAGCCTGCTTGGTTCATTTTCTCTCTCATTTCATTTAATTATTATAAGGAATAAACTTAAATATTTTAAGAGAGGGACATTTAAATTTTTAGCAGTTTGATTATTTCAACATATCACAATACTACGGACACTGACATAGAAAGGAAACAGGTAGTTTTGTCTTGATCTCAAGTGCTTTTGTTTAATAGACCAGCGGATAGTCCCTTTTGAAGTTCGGTCTTCTAAGCATATCCAATTTAACACAAAAAAAGGGATTTTTTGAGATCAAATGGCAACAAAACTGAAAAGAGAGTATATGAGATTTGTGGTCTATATTAACAGTCAGGCTTGAGATCAGGGGTAGTTCTAATTCACTAGACATGTCTGTTGAGTGGTTCCATTTAATATTGCCGCCTACCATGTCTAGATGAATAAATGGGCAAGGAGATGGTGGGGGGTGGGAAGAGCTGACATAGCAGAATTTGTCCCAAGTATCAGCCACCCATCCAGACAAACAGGTGAAGCCCCGAATAAAACATCTACATATGAGAAATAGGGTTTGCATTCTGATTCTTCAATGTGCTTTTGTCTTCCATTGTGACCTTGTGAGCACACCCTTCCCCAGTTTTGTACACTGAGATTGCAGGTCAGTGGAAAGCTTAGGTGAGGGTCATGTATGTTTACAATAGAAACGTTTGTATATTTCACAAGTTTCAAAGCTAGCGCCGATACGTTTCAGAATTTGAGAGGACGTCTATTACTCAGTTTAAATCCAAAATAGCCTTATACTCAACTTGATTCAGTCACTTGGTTTTCTTCTTTATATAATTGTTGCAGTTAAAGAACGTTGGACTAAAAGCTGACAACAGTAAATATTTTGCCCCCTAGTGTAGTTTGGAATCACCGAGACAAATGGTGCACCTGATACTGTGAGAAATTAACCAACCCAGGGGATACTACATTAAAGGACAAGGTCTGTTAGTAGTTGTTCGATATACTACTCCTGACAAGGGCCAAGGATATTGTTTTAACAACTAACTCTATAAAGAGATTTCAGTTTTCAAACAATGTTGGTTATTTTTTATGA
Organism: Acanthosepion lycidas; assembly: GCA_963932145.1. NCBI lineage: Eukaryota > Metazoa > Mollusca > Cephalopoda > Sepiida > Sepiidae > Acanthosepion > Acanthosepion lycidas. The sequence continues at coordinate 18,815,573 of OZ010589.1, forward strand.
AATATTGTTTAGTAAATACACATATTTGAGTATATATCCTTTAAAAAAAAAATGGTGTGGTGGGGTGAACTTAATGGCTACTGGCCTAGAGATGGAAAAGTTCTATAGAAAATGTGCATCCAGAAAGAAATCAGATCTGTATGCCAGTTTTCAATTAGGAAAACCACTTTTAACAATTCGTCTACTAGAAACCGTCACGGCAATACAAGAGTCAATTAACTTATTTAACAAATGGTCTGTCTAGGTCTGTATCTGTTGAAATGAAAGTAAATTTTAAGCATTTAATGAATTTTTTAAAACAAGATATTAGGTTGGTGCAAAAATAATGTCGGATTTTGATGTTAAAACATACATCAAAAACCGACATTATTTTTGCACCAACCTAATATTTCCTACATAAGATTTCTTGATCTCTTGGCTAGTTGGCATTAAGTTCACATTAAAAATTCACAATAATAATAAAAAAAAAAGAAGCCCATCTTGGACTTGACTGTGGCCAAACAAGCTGATCCCTAAGTGGCAGTCCCTAGCACAGCTTCTGCTACCTCGCCATCTCTTCTGTTTGACTAAAGCCAGGCTCATTTCTGCAATGACGTCCCTTATTACAGCTGCAGATGCCTACAGCTCAGGACACTGGAGATGCCCATAAATGATGTCTTTCAGAAAGCAAGTAATCTAGCACAATTTTTTTTTTTTTATTGTGCAGGACATGGTGATTAGATCCAGGATATCCTTGGTCAGCACAACAGACACTTTATAAAAATACCCAGGACTCAGCTTTTTCAAGATATTTTAATATGAAAAATTTTTCTTTAAATATAAGACATGTACCAAAAGTTAAGACTTTCCATTATTAAAAAAAAGAAAATATATATATATATATATATATATATATATATATATATATATATATATATATATATATATATATATATATATATATATATATATATATATATATATATATATATGTGTGTGTGTGTGTGTGTGTACCATGTAAAAAAAAAAAAAATTAAAATTAATGGAAACAAAAAGAATAAAAAAAGAAAGAGCGAACATGCATTAGCATCAACTATGAACATGGCCACAATGTTCTGACCGCGTTTGGGAAATAAAACATTCGTATAATTCTAAATACATACATTTAAAAAAATAATATATAAAAAAAAAAAATCCATATATTGTGAAAATAAATGACATATTCAATAATGTTTTAAAAGAATAGCTCAAAGTGCTTAGATATGCAGAAAATTTTACCATTTTTACCACTTTTTCTCCAGAAGAGAAACAGCTTATAAGAACACAAGAAAAATTAAGTAAAAAGCTTAATCACAGTACCTTGACAGTCATCTATAATGAAACATATATATATATATACACACACACACACACACTAGCTTAAAAGCCGCCCTATTAAGTTAGCTCCTGCGAAGGACACTAGCTTGAAAGTCGCCCTATTAAGCTAGCTCCTGTGAACAGCAGTTGATTGGGCCTTTGGCCCAACTTATGACACTTCATGCATTGAGTACATATTAAATTTTATTAAACTTGAACAATATTTTTCAAGCAATTAAGTTTTCATCAAAACAATGATATAATTTGTCTATTTGGAACTTGTTGCAAAACTGCATGATAAACAACATTTTTGGTTTTGACATTTGGGTTCAGTATAGATAGCTTGTTTCCATTCCCAACCCTTGAACAAAGCAACATAGATCTGGCTGGCTGTGAGAAAAGCATTTTCATTAGATAATGTTCCATTACTTTCAATGATTGTCCTTGGGACTTATTGATTGACATTACATAGCTCACTCTCACTGGAAGTCTTTTGAACTCAAAAGGAAGATCTGGAGGAATTAAGGACTTTCTTCCTTTCCTGGACCAGTAAGGATCTCTGCTTCCAACAAATGATGAAGCAGCATCTTGACAATTAACCTTGTTCCATTACAAAATTTTGGAAAATACAGACTTCTCAATAGCATAACTGGCACATTTCTTGTTAGTACCAGCTTGTGTGATGGCATTCCAGGAGTTCAGGAACTCTATTAGATAATTCACTGCCTGCTCTTGTTCAACTTCATGCTTTCATTTGGAATTTCTTGGAGATGTTTCCAGTTGATTCTATCTGGTTTGATTCCTGGGAGCTAATATGGCCCTCTCACAAAGCCAGTTTGAATCTATGAAATGATGTTTAATGTTTGGATAAACAAAGTCTTGGATACTTGAGTCTGAAATACCACAACCATTTGGGAGTGAAATGTCTCCATTTTGGCCCTTTTTTAATTGTTCCATTGCCAAGCAAATCTTCCTGCTTCAAAGTCACCTGATATTTTAACTCCCATGTTTGTTTACAAGCTGAGTCTTTGAACATGGCTCCAGATGTAAGAATTTTTCAGAGTTGTGTCCCTTTAATTGAAAAAGTGTGACACACAGACATTTTCACATTTATTATGTATGTATGTATTGCCCAGTGTCAACCCTGATCAACACTAACCAGTTATGTCACTCAGTTGTTGGTCCTAAAGTTCCTTCAGACTGCTGTTGTTACCATTTAGCTAACTCTTCACTCATTAGTGTATGACTCATTTTGTCACTAGTATTATGGTGGCACAGTTCTACTTGACTTAGCCGGCATTTGTCTGTTCACGACCATTCACTCCTCTGCCACATTTTTGATCTCAGAGGGTGAGAAGATCATTGATGAGTGTAGATAGTTCAACCATATGGAGCTACACACAAAAAAAAAAAACAGGAACCCTTTGCAATAAAGAATGACCTTGGGTTAAAAATGTAACAATTTGATTCATATATGATTTGTTGTATACAGCAGATTTAACCCTTCCCACCTGTTATAATCAAATGACACTGGGATCCCTCTTTGAAGGTTGCAGTTTGTTTTAGTAGAAACTTAAATTTCTTAAGTTACTGTCTTCATGTCTAGCACAAGGTCTTGGCAAATGATGCCGATTCCAGTGTGTTCTTCTCTGTCTCTCTTCCTATTATCTTAACTTTTTCTGAGTCCAAAATCTCCAGCTTATAAGGAGTCCTGTATCTGGCAGGGTGGAGTTCTTGGGTCCGTGTTCAGTTGTCTTCTACCCAAAGTATCAACATCTTCTAAATATCTATATATAAAAATACATTTACTCAAGTGGCTTTCCAAATTTGGGGTTGTCCAGCCCACTTTAGTGAGTGGTCAGAGGGATCAAGCTACCCCTTAACTCCTACTCTCTTTAAACTTCACCTCATACCATTGCTCTATAGGTGGTGCTAATCTCTCTTTCTTTCTTCTCCTGCTTTCTCAACAACCAACCTCGGCTTGGTTTCTTGGGGTGGAGTGATAAGTCCAACTTCAAGATGGTGCAGTGAAGATAAAAGGGATTTTCAGTCATTAGTCTTTATTTGTCAGCTTCCCCCATACTGATAAACTCTCAATTGACCTGACGACTGAAGAATTGGAGAAAGAGAAAATCTATTTCCACTTTCCTTAAAACACAAGTTGATCTTTCCTGTTTTATGCATTTTGTTTATGATCAAGTACACCACACATCTTTCTTGTCCATGGTCACTTCAAAATAGTAATTTTTTTCTTACCACTTGTATCCAAGTGAATCCATTATTAATGTTCTGATATAAAATTTTATCTGGATGAATGACACTGAAATTATGACGAATGCATGGAAATACTTTTCTTCTGGTTGGTCGATTTGAAGGAGACTTTTTTTATGTTCCTTGTCCAGGGGAATCATGAATGTCATTTCGCTGACCACACAGATTTCTCTATCGACAACATTTTTATTTTATCTAACATCTTCACGGATACCTTAATGATCTCTTTCTTATCGGTGGGAGATGGGGAAGAACAGGCAGTCTTGGATTTGCTCAATCTTACTGAATTTCGTCTACTTAAATTTGGATTTGATTCTTCATGGAATTATCTCAAAACATGATTTTTTCAATGAATTTTGTTTTTAATTTCCTTCTCAACATTTCAATCCATCTTCCTATTCCTTCTTTATCTTTATGTTTGATGAACCTGTGGAGATCTCAGTGTTATTTGTTTTAGGATATCACAACAAAAGCATGTAAAAATCACTACACAATTGCAGTCATGCTTCAACGCATAAAAATGTGTTTCCTCAGGTGATTGTAAATTACTGGCAAGCGAATTATTAATTTGGTTTCAAAAGCAAAAATATCTCCTCTTTAAAAAAAAAAAAAAAAAAAAAATTAATAATATAATGCTCGAGACATTTAATCTGATCCACCAATTGAATATAACCTACATTAAATTCAAAGTAGGTGAAAAAGAAAAAATTAGAAATTATCGTAAAAATGTGTCATGGCCAGGAGTTGAAATAATAGATTGGTGCAAAAATAATTTCCGTTTTTTAACGTTAAAAAATACGTCAAAAACCGACATTATTTTTGCACCAACCTAATATTTCTTATGAAAGTTGACTGTCTGTAAAGTGACCATTTATTGTAACCATTTGTATCAGTATTTACGTTATTATCTGGCTGCAGTTAGATGCCAACATTTAACGTTAACAATACCAACAAGTTGGTATCTTTAACATATCTTTATTTAAAAGTTGCATAGTAATTTGCCAAAGTAGTCCTGGATTGTATCTGTTCTTTTTCTTTTCAAACAGTTAAGTTATTTATCAGTTTCTTAAAGAAACCTTTTATTTATCAACTATAAAATTTGATGTAAGCTGAATGGTTAGCATTGTATTAAATTACCTCCCTACCCTTTTAGCTTTTATTTATTTGGAAAGTTGAACATAAGATGCAGACATCATGTCATGACCTATATTAAAATATTTTTTCCAGTGAGTTTGAATTTAGTGTAAGTCACATCTGATTGGTTAATCATGACAAAGCCCACAAGCCTATTTTTTTAAAAAGTATTCTGATCTTGAAATTAAATTAATCTTTTGCCTGAAGAGACACATTTGTGGTGTTGAAACATGATTGTAATAGTGTAGCAATTTTTTAACATTTTTGTTTTAATACCCTAAATAATATATATATATATATATATATATATATATATATATATATATATATATATATATATATAAATGAAATGGACTTAGTACGACAATTATTTTAATATATTTCCTGTTTATACATTATTTTTATAGATACAATTATTTAAGTAAATGTTCTTAATTAGCATTAATTACAATTACCATCCTGAATGTCCAAGAATATCTTGACATGCTGGAAGTGTCTGGTTAACAAAGTCAAATTACTGTTTTTAAACAACAAATTTCCCATGATCATTTCTTGAACGCATATAAGCTGTGTACCACAGGAAAATGACAAGATTGTTGCAGTTCAAAAACAGAGTGGAAAGGAAATTGTGGAGAGCCATGATTACCTACATCCTGAAGGGACACAGCATATAGAAGGACAATTGAAATATTCAACCAAATTAAAGGACTATGACTGAAGGAGACCCTTATATTGAGGATTAGAAATTAAAGATGTCAAATGGAAGAAAAAAATAATTAAAAAGTATAAAAGAGATGTCTTTTCTTTAAACAGTTACAGATAAGAAAGACATGACATAACACCCCCACCCCACTTTAGTCATTTGTTTCTGCTTTGATATTTAAAACCCAAGAGTTGCACTAAAATAAAAAAGGTCATTTTTACAGCCATGGGTCAAGCAAAGATTAAAAGGAGAAATGCTTATTAACAAAAAGAAATTATGTGTGTGAAGTGATATATATATATATATATATATATATATACACACACACACACACTTTTTCAAGACTGAAGCAATATTTAGAATAGAAGTATCTGTTTATAAAAAATATGTATTTAGAAATATTTTTTTGCCATATTTCTTGCATGATACAAAAATTATAAACAAACAAACTTAATTTAAATTTAAAAATGCTTTTTCTTTTGTAAGGCAATTGTCACAAAAATGCAAGGGGTTACTGAGGGTGAAAGAAAATAGGATTTTTGTCAGGAGAAAGGGACAATAAAAGAGCAGTTTTTAATACATAAAATGGTGACAGATATTACATATAAATTTTTGAAGATTGTTTCGCTCCGTGCAAGGTGATAGTGTCACTAAAATGCAAGGGGTTACCGAGTTAGTCAACTGAAAGCACAATAAAAGAATGATATTCAAGAAGACAGAAGATAGCAATTAAAGTTGCTTTTTAATTTTGAAACATCATAGGTGAAAGGGAATCAAGAAGCTGGAAGAGATTTTCACAGGTGAGAAAAACAACTAGAATAGAACTTATGGTTGCATCTATGTATTTCAACAGTGAAACAATGGCACCTATTAGCCAATCTAGTAATACAATTAAATTCCTGCAATCAAGATACCAAGAAGGAAAGGTCATCAGGACAATCATAAAAATATTTATAGAAAAGACAGAGGGAAGCCATATCATGGCAATATTTAAAGTAACTAAAAACAAGATACAAGGTCAGATAACATTACAGAACCTTTTGATTTTGCAAAGAATCTTAAGAGATATGGTTGGAGCACAAGACCAGAAATGGCAGCAATATTCAATGCCTGGACAAAGGGTAGATTTATAAATGTGCAAGATGGATTATGTCAAGAAAAACTGTCTATCACAACACAACTTTCCTAGCTGCAGACCTAGCAATTGATTCAATATAATCATTCCACTGGATGTCAGTGGTAAACACAAAACTTAGGTGTAATGAGTTTCTCCCCTGGAGGTTAGGATCAGGGCAGAAATGGATTGCAGAGAACTTAGACATATTCTTGTTTTCATTTCTACAAAAAATAAATTTCTTTTTTTTAACCATTTCACCCCAAGCAAGGCGATAATGCCACTAAGACGCAGGTGATTACAGAGAGTGAACAAGAATGAGAGGACTTGTGGGGAAAGGACAATAAAGGAACAGGGTCCAGGAAGCCAGAGATTGATGTTGCACTTAAATTCCTGAAAATTGTGGGCGGCAGGGAAGCAAGAAATCAGAAGAGAATTCCACAGGTGAGAAGTGCGAGAAAAACTGTCAGAATAGAAGTAGCGGCTGCATCTAGCTAGTTCAATGGTAAAATGGAGAGACCTTGTTGCCAATCTAGTAGCATGCTTAAATGCATGTAGTTGAAAAACACCATTGTTTAGCCCATCAGAACAGTTGCCATGAAAATATTTGTAGAAAAGACAGAGGGAAGCCATGTCAAGACAGTGAGAAAGTGACTGAAATTGTGATGCAGACCCTTCTTTAAATTTTGTCAAGAATCTCAAGATATACACCAGGAACATCAGACCAGATATGGCAGCAGTATTCAAATGCATGGATGAATGATAGATTTATAAATGTACAAGGTGGATTCAGATGAGAAAAATTTCCTGGCACGACACAGTGAAACAATTTTCCTAGCAGTAGACATAGCAACTGATTCAATATATTAGGTTGGTGCAAAAATAATGACGTAATAATGTTGTTTTTGACGTTAAAAATACGTCAAAAAACGACATTATTACGTCATTATTTTTGCACCAACCTAATAGTTACTCCATTTCATGTCAGTCAAAAACGCGAGCCCAAGAAGGTTGAAAGTCTTGCTCTTCCGGAGTTTAGTATCAATCATGCTGATGGCAGGCAGAAAACGTTCTCTGTGGTGATTAAATGAAAGCAATTTTGTTTTAAGACATAAAAATTTACAAGCCATTACTTGCCAAAATTAACCACTGATTGGATATTCTTGATGAGAGCAGTTGCCAGATTTAGTTAGTGGCCTGTTGGACAGACCCGACAAAGACAGGTGTACATGGTTATATCATCTGCATAAACACTAATTAAGAACTGATGACATCAGGGAGGTCATTGATTAAGATCAGAAACACAAAATCAGACATACAAATATTTCCTGATTTTTCTGTAATATTATCTTATGACCTGGAGATTTTTTTTTTTTATATAAAAGTAAATGCAATATTAGAGTTCATTTACAAAATTGTACTTCGAAAGTAACAATTATGAAATAATTTTTGTGCATTTGGAAAAATATGTAATTAATTTTATATATATATATATATATATATATATATATATATATATATATATATATATATAAAGGCAATTCACCCCAAGCAATTTATCGGTCGGGGGTTAAATGAAATGTACATACTTTCTTTTCATCCTGGTTCATATGAACTCAAAAGGAACTTTTTAGCATGTACTAGCAGTAGAGCCCGGGGATGCAACAGTAAGAGATAGATCAAGTATCGACCATCATAAAGACTGAAAAATAAAATTGACAAAGATTATTGTTTAAGGTTCACGGACATGCAGGTCTTAGTTTTTTTTTTTTTTTACGAATTGGTCAAACCCAAACTCAAACAAAAACATTGTTTTCTATCGTTATGAGTCTACCAATTGAATAGAATTTTATTATAAACAATTGTCTTGTAAATGGAATTTTTAAAGCATTCTGAATGTAAAAATAAAGAAAAGAGAGTACAAGACAATAAGAAACACTACCTGCCAAAAAAAAAAAAAAAAAAAAAAAAAAAAAAAATGAAGTTTTGTTGAAATCAGTTGAAAAATGTAGGAAATCTGATCCCATATAGAAGCGAACACACACAACCTGGGTTTTATAATAAGTATAACTCGATATGAGTTGTCCCCCTTTCATTCTTGTGATGCCTCTTAATCATGTTTTCAAATTGATTTTGTGCAAAACAATTGTGTTTTTCCAATTTTTGGTGCTGTTAGAACCACCGCAAGGTAATTTTACGTAGCCCTGTGAAGTTTTGTTGGAATCGGTTGAAAAATGTAGGAAATCTGATCCAATATATAAACGTACAGACACACACACAATGTGTGTTTTATAATAAATGTCTCATTGAAAAGATGTTTTGGGTCTGGAAATGTTATTATAGTTAACTTTTCTTGTTTACAAAGGTTGCAGGTATTACTATGGTTATTGTAAGGTTTGATATTTTTTTTAAGGCAATTCATCCCAAGCAAGGCTTGAGTGCCATTAGCATGCAAGGGGTTACAGAGAATTAAGAACAAAAGTAAAGAGGTGTGTTTGACAAAAGGATACAGAGAAGGACAGGGAACAAGCTAAGGGTGTCAGATGTCAACTAACATTACACTTGAATATTTGATGATTATAGTCATTGGGGAAGCAAGTAAGGGAGTTCCACAGACGGGAAGTGTGGGAGAAGAAGCCGTTTGAGTAGAAGAGATGGTTACATTTAACCATTTTGACAGTGAAAGGTTAGGACCGAGATGCCAGCCTGGTAGTTCGTTTAAATTCATGCAGTCTGGGAACCAGCGAAAGTGGCTTGTTGGAACAGTTGCTGTGAAAATATGTGTAGAAGAGACAGAGGGAGGCCACAGTACATCTGTGGTATAGTGATTGTAGACTAGATGCCAGATCAGATATCAACTTACATATTCGTGTCTGGATTTTTGTCTCCTTTTTGATGAATCTTAATACATGTAAATTTGATACAAATACCAGACTGTTATATGACTCTGGGAATTTCTACTTTATATCTTATTAATAGCATCATTCTTAAATTAGTAGATCATTAACAGAATCAATAAAACTTAAAGATGTTTCGATTAAATCAACACAAGAAACGTGTTTATGTTTCAGGAACAATAAAAAATTCAAGCAGATGAAGAGCCAGGAATTGCAGCACAGAACCCAGTTTCTCCAAGTGCCTGAATCCCAAACTGAAGACATGGAAATCTACAGGTAAATTAAATGGCCCAACACATAACAAGGGAGAATAGCAGAATTTATCAATCAACTGCTAGAGAGGCAATTAAAAACTAAGAGATTGCTAGTTGCCATCATAGCCTCAGAAAGGTTTGAGAGAATTGAGTTGAAACAGACAAAGCTCTACAAGAACAATTGTAGAGCTAAGAGGGTCGAGGGACCGAGAAGGGCGCTAAGAGGGTCGAGGGACCGAGAAGGGCGCTAAGAGGGTCGAGGGACCGAGAAGGGCGCTAAGAGGGTCGAGGGACCGAGAAGGGCGCTAAGAGGGTCGAGGGACCGAGAAGGGCGCTAAGAGGGTCGAGGGACCGAGAAGGGCGCTAAGAGGGTCGAGGGACCGAGAAGGGCGCTAAGAGGGTCGAGGGACCGAGAAGGGCGCTAAGAGGGTCGAGGGACCGAGAAGGGCGCTAAGAGGGTCGAGGGACCGAGAAGGGCGCTAAGAGGGTCGAGGGACCGAGAAGGGCGCTAAGAGGGTCGAGGGACCGAGAAGGGCGCTAAGAGGGTCGAGGGACCGAGAAGGGCGCTAAGAGGGTCGAGGGACCGAGAAGGGCGCTAAGAGGGTCGAGGGACCGAGAAGGGCGCTAAGAGGGTCGAGGGACCGAGAAGGGCGCTAAGAGGGTCGAGGGACCGAGAAGGGCGCTAAGAGGGTCGAGGGACCGAGAAGGGCGCTAAGAGGGTCGAGGGACCGAGAAGGGCGCTAAGAGCTCTTAGAAAATAATACAAATGTGCCAGTGTGGAGAAAGTTCAAAATATATTACCACACTATGGAAGGTGAATAACTCTAAATAACCCCTCAAGAAACTATAAGAAATAAACCCAATGGAGTAATAGACTTGTGTGGAAGAATTTCAATGGCTGATGGCAGAATGACTGAAACATAAATAATAAATAAAGCAACCAAAGAAGAGAGAGAAAAATGGCCCAAAATAGAATAAAAAAAAGCCCAAAATGGCGAGAGGGAAAAAAAGAATAAGAAAACCCAAAATTGACTGGGGAAGTCTCAAAGTGGAGAAAGAAAGCTAAACAAGCATGTCTGATGAATTTGTAACATGTGACCACCATGTTGAGAGCTTGTACTTGATCAACACAAGCGTGGTTACCTGGTGGAAAGATTCCGATATTGAAAAACCAGAAACTTTTAATGAAGCCTGTAAAACATTACTGACAACTCATTTTGGAGCAGATGAAGAAAGTATATTACAAATAATCATTATAAGGGAAAGTTTTTCCAATGCTGTAAGAGATTGGATATAAAATATTAATGCTGTTCAATTAGGATATTCAAAATGGATTTTATAATCATTACCTAGCAGCTTGAATGTTTGGAATTTTTTTTAAATATTTTCAAAGAAACTAATATTATTTCAAAAATTTTTCTGGGGAAGTCCTGAAGATATGGCAAAAGTGACAAACTTTACTTTGTTTTACATTTTCAAATGGTAGGGGGTATTTTTTAAATTTTTTTCCTTAATAGGGTTAGATATGTTTGCCCATCATCCAGTTAACACTCCTCCTGGTCTTCTGAACATGAGTACAGGTTTAACCTGTTTAGGATTAGGTTTCTGGTGACCGTATATACTTGTGTATAAGCCAACTTCATGTATAGTGTGACCCCTGAATTTTAACTTCTCAAAAAAAAAAAAAAAAATTACCTGTATATAGTGCAACCAGTCACTGAAAATGCATGTTTTTTAACTTCTTCAAAAAAATAAAATCCCCTGTGTATAAGTGCAACCTCCTATTTTTTGTGTAACATGCTGATCATGAAATGACGCACTATACTCGAGTATATACGATACTTCTTTTTCATCTTCTTTTACTTGCAGTAGCCTCTTGCGTCTTAGTGGCATTATTGCCTTGCTTGGGGTAAATTGATTAAAAAAATGGAGAATTTGAACTCATACACAAGGGGGGAAAAAAAAAAAAAAAAACGTAAGCATGGTTGTTAGAGAAATTTTACCTGAAATACTTACCTGTTGCTTGTAAGCCTTTTTTTCCCTGTGAGCTGTGAGTGGAATGAGGGAAAAATAGACATATTTATCACAAGGTAGAATGAAGCATTTAACAAAAAAAAAAAAGAAAAAAAAAAGTTGAAGAGAACACCAGGAAAGAGGCAATAAATTTGTTTTTTTTTTTTTATTAATTGTACATTAATTAAAGAGTTAATGCTTGAAGGGAAATGGAAAGTTATGTTGCTTATCTAATATTTCTGAAGATTTAAAATAAGAGACCCCCACCACAGAAAAAGGGAAGTTTATTTTGTTTTTAAAGAAGTTCAAAGATTAAGAAACCCAGCAGCATTTAGTAAGAGACTTAAATTTCAATTAAAACAGCCTGGAACAAACAGACTATCTCAACAGAATGTTGTCTAGTCAAAGAATATTTATTCCCAGAATTACCAAAAAAATGCAATTCCTGAATGTTCAGAATTTGTACTTAATGATGCCTTGGCTCATGAATAAAAATCTTACTGTTGAAAAAAAAAAAAAAAAAAATTCAAAGAATTAAGAATATAGTTCCTTGCTTAGATAAGGAAAGAAGAATCGTATATCTACCATCATTTGATAAATATGTACTTTATAAGATTTTGTAGTAGACAACTGAAGTCTTCATTGATCTTTTAAAATATTGTAGTAATTAAGAGTGTAATAATGGGTCAAGGAAAAAAAAAAATTAATTTGTTTTCTTGTAAAATAAAATATTTGTTAAATATTAAAGCTGTTAAAAATTTAAAAACAAAAAATAGTCTTAAGTACCTATTGATAGGAAAACTTGCCTGAAGATGGCAACTTCATGTATTGTTTAAAGAAGGGGGGGAAAAATAGAGTCTTTAAAAGCAAAGTGAATCATAATTATAAAAGCCTTCTTGGCTTTAACTGAATCTTACCAGCCTTGTTTGGCTTTCTTGGGAGCAACAATGATAAATAATGACATAGAGAGAGAGAGAGAGAGAGAGAAAAAAAACCCAGAAAAGACATGGGTGAAAGAAACGTTGATAAACCTGGAGTTAAGATTGTCTTTTCAAAAAGGAGTGCAACTATGGTTGTTTGCAAGCTGATGACTGAACTAGGATGACTATTTTTTTTTCTTTTTTAAATAAAGTCAATGAAAGAAGCCACAAAATGATTAAAAAAAAAAAAAAAAAAAAAAAATTCAGATTGATAATTTTTTTTTTAAAATAAAGTCAATGAAAGAAGCCACAAAATGATTAAAAAAAAAAAAAAAAAAAAAAAAAAAAGATTGATAATTTTTTAGCTGTGAATTATAGAAACTTGAGATATGACACTGCTTTGGAAGAAGAATTAATTTTTCTGTTATTACCAAAGTAATTAGTAAGATTGAAACCCATGAGAAAAGGCAAAATTGGGTCTAATCAGGATTTTAGCAGCTGCTCTGATTTAGAAGTTGGGGCGGAGGGGGATGGGATAGGAAGATGGGAGAGGAATTTGTGTGCTTGTTAGTGTTGCCAACTGTCAGTGACTGTAGCAGTCAGAGTGTAATTGTCATGGTCAGTTGCAGTGTTGATGTCCAGACAACAGGGCAGTTACAGGCTGGAGACGACGACGACAACACATGCATGCACACACACACGCACACCTATAGCACATGTATATACACACACATACATACTTGTATTCATGCATACATTAACACAGTCCACCATGGTCACAAGGATTTTTTTCTCTCCCCCAGATTAGTTGACTTTCTCAAGTGAAACTTAAAGATGTCCATTTGTATAATCGATAGCAGCCCCAAAACACAATACCAATTAGACTTGCTCGGAATGTCCAACGGAACAAGCGACCAATCACAGATGGTGGCGGACATCTAAAAGGTAAAAAAAAATAAGGAAAATTAAAAATAATTCACATTCAACATTTTATTTATTGATTCAATTTTTTTTTAGTTTACATCTAAACAAAAAGAAAAATTATATAAATTATTATATATAGGTACTAAAATCAATCAAGCAACCGAGAGAAAAAAAAAAAAAAAAAAAAAAAAAAAAAAATGTACACACACATTGTATAGAGCACCCCCACCAACCCATATACCATATATACTCAAGTATCATGCGACGTTTGAAGACCTAATTTTGAAGCTAATTTGACTACAGTATGTATATATATATATATATATATATATATATATATATATAGTTTGGTCAACAACGTACCCATGGCCAGCAGTACATATACTAATTCTATGTCTTGTGTATGATGCGACTTGCGTATAATTGGCTTCAAAAGTCACATGATACACAAGTATATACGTCATATTCTATATAGGTACCTTAAAAAAAAAAAAAAAAAAAAAAAAAAGCACAATATTCAAGGTTTAAGATACATTTTAAGGAAAAAAAAAAAAAATCTTTCTTGAAGATTTTTTTTAGTTTTTTTTTAATAAATTAAATTTGATATTTCCATTAAACAAAATACTTTGCTGTATTTCAAATTGAATTTAAATCTGAATCATTTATCATTAAAATCTATAAAATTGTTCATATTAACAAATCTGTCAGCACAAAATATTTCTCTTCATTAACAAAAATCTTTCAAAAAAAATTACTTTTCTGAAATATTATTCAAGAAAAATTAGTTGATATCCAGCTTAATTAATATAAATTCAAACAAATAATATATAATATTTTTTTTACCACAGAGGTGAGTGTTTTTATAAGGTGTTGACAAATTTATTGACAGCTTAATGTTTAAGAAATTTAAGTAAGGGAGAGATAACGGAAATAAAATTACATGATGAATACAACTTAAATAACTTATACAAGTTTTTAACCACCCAGTAATGTTAAATATGTAAAATATTTTAAACATTCTAATATTTTATTGAATCGTAGGTACTTTGGCGCTATAGTCCAAGTTACAAAAATGCTTATTATAGTTACTGTTCTTATTTTCTGATAATGCTGTGTGTGGACATCTGTATTTACTAAAATTGGCATGTTTACTCTCTCACTCACTCACACAAAAATACATTTTGAAATTACTAAAATTTTTTGAATGTCATGCCATTTTTAGCAAATTGTTATAAAAAATGTAAATCTATTAAAAAATCTTCAAAAATTAAATAATTTTCCAAAAATTTATTTGATGAATATTAGCTGATTTAAAACAACTATTATTTACTTTATGTTTAAAATATTGCAGAAAGATTTAGAATGTGCTAGAAAGGATTAAAAAAATTTAATAAAATAATAAAAAAATACTTTGGCTTTTCCTTTTAATATTTATTATTTGATTTTTGAAAGAATTTCTAAATTAATGCATCTTTCTTTTACCACAAAAAAGATGCTAAAATTTGCTATGCTAATGTATAGTACACCTGCTGATGCAAGAAAAACAAAGATTTTGAATAAAATTTATTTTTCATCAAGTTTAGATCTGTTTTTCATTCTTTTAAAAAGACAGATTATGAAAGACAAGATAAATATTCTTAAGATTTTCCTTTCATGCTGGCAACTTAAAAAAGAAAAAAAGTACATTACCAAAACCATCAGAGTTAAGGGTGGTTGATTAAACTGAAGGACAAAGATCTAATTTGAAGCTTGTCTTTTTTCATTTTTCTTAAAACAAAACTGTCCCCACTCTTCAATACAAAGCCCAAGAGTGCCTCAAGTATCAAGGGATTTAAATAAACCGTTTCCATATGTAAAGCAGTGTTGTGAAAAATAAAGTTGTGCCTCCACAAAAAAAAAACAAAAAAAAACAAAAAACAACAACAACAACAACATATACTTACTTCATTATTTCCTTGATATCGCAGTCTTTATCCCAATTATTGACAATGCCAGGAATATGGCCAATGCCGACAACACCCACAACAATAGGGCACAACATTTCTACAAAACACAAAAAATAAGGAATGTTTAATAAAAAAAAGTTAAAATTATTAGAAATACATTGTAATGTTGTCATGTGTGCCAATATTGTTAATTAGAAATGTTTAACTGAGGAAAGGAAAATGAAACAAAGAAAAACACCAAGTGATAAGAGTAAGCTTTTATATATGAAGCATGTTATAACATTCATTTGGTAGCAAAGTTCAGTTTAAACTTGATTTGTGTCAGTTTGTTGTGTGATGGCTCCAAGTAATGGCGTTCATTATTCATGAGAAGAGCAGTTATAGAAATTTTTTTTTGGGGGGGGGGGAGAGAGAGAGAGAGACAGAAAGTTCTGCATACCAGCTGGAATTTAAAGAGTTATGAAAGTTATTTTAAAAAAACAAAAAAAAACATTGCATTCAAATGGTGTAAACAGGAATAAGCCTGAGATTCATGGTTGTACGTTCCCTTCCATCATGGCAACATACAGCTCAGACATTTGGTTATTCCCAAAATTGAAAGGGTTGTTGAACAAACATTTTTTGGCAATGTTTAATGGTGTGTCAAAAGGATGGTTATTCCCTTGATACCACTATTAATGGATACACTTGACTCCCTTGGCAAGGTTTATTTACAAGATTATGAAAACATGAGAACCAAGTACAATGCAATATTTATTATTTACCCTTTATAAAAAAAAATATTTATTATTTACAATTTTATAAAGAAATAAATTTGAAAAAGGAATCTTTTTATTCAAAAATTTATAAAAAAATTACAAAATTATCAAAATATGTAATCCAGCTTCAATGCAATATTTATTTACTATTTTATAAATAAATAACTATGAAAACAAGGTTTTATTGAATCCAATAAATAGTGTTTAAAATCTTTGTCAATTCTCAAGAATATAGAAAATATATAAATCCACTTTCATGTTTGGGTTTTATTAAAATTCTAATCATTGCTTTTTAAAACAGGAAGTCAAGTGTATACAGTAATAGTGGTGTCAAAGGAATAACCACCCTTTTGACACATTTCCCACCCCCCCCAGTCACGAAGATTAAGCATTGCCCATTTTTCATCTGATTGAATAGAAAGTAGAACCTTATTTCATGGAAAGAATAGAAAAGTGAATGGAATATTTGAAAATATGTGTAGCACTAAATGATGTTTTATGTTACATTCTCTAACACTTAGTAACTTCTTGTGTCTTAGTGGCTTTAATGCTTTGCTTGGGGTGAAATGATACATGTATAAAAAATAAAAACATGTAAATTTGAAGATAAATTTATTTCATTTTCATACCAGTTTTATGTTTCTGTTATATCCGGGTTTGGCCTATTTTATATACATTAACACAGGCTCTAATTTGGGACCAGAGAAAATCTCTCTTATATCCGGGTAACACTGTATAGACTTCGAGGCCTTCATTGTGCTTAATTATTTTTCAGTAGGTAGACAGAGAAAATGAAAAAAAAAAAAAAAGAAAAAAAAAGTAAAATAAAAATATAAATAATGTTAGTTAAGAAAAAGTTTTCTTACTTTCAGGATCCTCATTCAAAGGCACTGGCTTAGAAAGATTCTTGAGTGAGTGAGCCAAATAAATGTCTCTCTCTTCAACAAATACACGACTCAATGCAGGGAATTCACCAGTCATCTCTTTTAACATCTGTTCTAGTAAATCCTTTTGTTTACACTTTTCAACATCTTCCTTCCTGAAATATGCAAGGAGAGTTTAAGAAATAGAATAAGTAAAAAAAAAAAAATAAATAAATAAAAAATAATCATCTCTAGAGAAGGAAAAAGTTTTGTCATGAAATACCAGTAACCCATTGTGCAGTACAAGTCTTAAAATACCAAATCAATACCATTAAAAAAAAAAAAAAAAAAAAAAAAAAGTCAAAATATTGAGAAAAATTCTTTTTGCAGTATTTTTGAGTGTTTAAAGTTAACTGCACTTCTCTACTTGTTTTATACACAGACATTGCACCCCAAAATGCTTCCTTGGTGATGCCTATTTTGTGGTCATACAAAGTTTCTGGCTTCCATGACATCAGACATTTTCTTCCCAGGGACCAGTCGAGAGCAATCACTTCCCAACTAGCATTCTGGCGTAGCTTCCACATGATTATAAGAATTATAAAAAAATATTTGTTCCTATTCAAAAGAGATCCTTTTATTCAATCCTATGTAGGAATTCTGAACAACTAGGACATATGAATCATACAAGGATACAGCTTTAATTTTCAAAATAAGACACGCTGTGATTTATCTTGCCAGCTTTATCTTGTACCCAAGAATTTAATTTCTTCTTTGCTAATTGCTTCCTTTATGATAATATCATTGATATTGATGACTAAATTTGCTGCCAACATGCAGGTTCAGGACTAGAAGCTTCCATTGTCACCAAAACCAGCTCCCTTGATCCATTCCTTATCACCATTTGGCTTTGCAAGAGTTGGTTGGAGTCAAAAGAAAATCAGAGTAGAAGACAGTACCGCTAACGTGAATTTGCTTAAGGTGGACCTCAACTTGCCAGAAAGTGACCCACACAATTGATCTCATAACCTTCCTCTGCAGCACATATACAATGAAACCTGCAGAATCTGGGTATGAACTACCATTGACTAAGTTATGTATAAAGAAGAAAAGAAACAAATAAAATTTTCTTTTAGTTAGTATAAAATCAGATTGTATTCATTGTATGAATTGGTTTAGGCTTATTTTTTAATTTTTTTTTTTTTTTCATGCATTTTCAGTGTCTGTAACCTACCTGGTAGGCCTAAATTTGGCTAACCTTAATGTTACAGACTGTCTCCTGTAGCCTAGATTCTTTCTTTCTGCTGTATCTAACCCCTGTCTGAAGTTATTAAGCAAATCATATAAACTTCAATTCAAGTTTGGTTAAAAAAAAAAAAAAAAAAAAAAATTTTAAACAGTCAATTTAGATGTCAAAACAATGTCCAAGTTAAAATTTTAGTTAGTATCAATAAGTCTGATTGAAGTTATTTGATGTATTCTAAAAAAACAAAAACAAAAAAAAACAAAAAAAAAACTGCTGCCTGAAGTTATTAGGCAAAACCAAATAATCACATTTTACTTCAATAAAAAGCTAATAAAATCATCAAAAATTGAACAACACCTATAATAGAACAAATAACACCTACAAGTCTTTCAATCCTTTACATTTTAATATTATGACCCTTCTTAATAACAACCAGTAATCTATTATCTATTGATTCAAAAAAAAAAAAAAAAAAATTTTTTTTTGACTTCAGCAGGTTCAATTTCTGATATGGTAGTTCTAATTGCTCTTCCCATAGGTCGACTTTGCTGTTATATTGTTTGCCACACCTTCATATAATTTCATCTTCACCATAGACCGTTCCATTTTCTTCTCTTCTGTAAATCTTTTATGCTCAAAGAATTCCCAGGTAAGCTTAGATACACGAGAAGGAACATTGTCATGCACAAATTCACACATTGAAACTGCGAAAATGGGACTTTTACCATGCATAGAAAATCTTACATTATGAAATGGACAAAGTCTGACAATTCTTTTAAGACATTTTTTATGTTTATACATTCATTTTTATAGATACAAATATTTAAGTAAATGCTCTGTTTATGATAAACAGTATTAACAACATTTACCGGCTTGAATGTCCAAGAAATTTTCACAGAAAATATGCGTCCTCTGATAGGAATTGAACCTGTAACTTATACAGAACTGTCATATAGCCTGACATGCTTTTACCAATTTTGCCACAGAGGAGCGTTCCAGTTAGTAAAAACAATAAAATCGACCTTGCTAACCGAAACGCTACTCTGTGGTGAAATTGGTTAAGGCACGTCAGGCTATATGACGGTTCCGTATAAGATACAGGTTCGATTCCTGTCGGAGGACGCATATTTTCTATGACAATTTCTTGGACATTCAGGCTGGTAAATGTTGTTAATACTGTTTATAATAAACAGAGCATTTACTTAAACATTTGTATCTATAAAAAAGAATGTATAAACATAAAAAATGTCTTAAAATAGAAAGTCTTGTTCATAAAACTTGCAATAGTTAGCACTTCTCATTTTAACTCCTTCATTGACTTTGAATGGTTAATAATGGTTTGGCTGACAATTCCAGCCCATATACACTACCACCTCCTTGTTGCCTTCTTTTAGCCACAGGCATGTCTGAATTGGATAAAATCTATCCTTTGGCCCATTAATCCAGTCCATCAAATGCCGATTGAGGTTTGTCCATGAAAATTACTTTAGAAAAGTCAATTTTCATATTTTAATGGTAGGGAATTTAAGTAAATATTTTACTAAGGGTGGAAACGGACAAGTTTAAATTCAACAAATATTAGTTCAAAACTGAGTTTTATTTGATTTGCATAATAACTTCAGACAGGCTGTAAATCTTCATATCAGATATTTTATGGGGTAGCGTTGTACAAAAAAAGAATGAAGACCATTTATTTGCTATAAAATATGTTCATAGATGATGCCCAGTACAACATTTGACTACAGTAGGCCTACTAGTATTGCTCAGAAACTGGGGTCACATTATACATGAGTTATATGAAATAAATCAGATTTTTCACAAAAAAATTCAGGGTTTATACTATCCATGAAGTTGAGTATATACATTATCTATGATTATGTAATCCAAATATCACTTGGTCTTCTCCACATTTGAACTTTGTTCACACAAATCAACTAGAGTCTATGTATGTTCATACTTTCCTATATATTTGATATTTAAGATCACGTTCTACTGTTCAAAAAATTTTATATATTGTGCAGTATTGATCTTAAAGTACCAAATCTATGATAAAAAATAAAATTATCTGAATTCAAACAAATATTACTTAGTTTTAGTTTAAAATCACAGAAAAGCAAGCATTTTTTAACACAGAGGTTTTTGAGATGTCGACACATTTATTGACAGCCTAATGTTTGGGAAATTTAAGTAAGAAGTTTACAGAAATAAAATTACATGATGAATACAACATGAATTTTTTTTTTTTAATAAGTTTTGTAATAACCCAGTAATTTGAAAAACTTTTAAATATTTTAACATTCTAATATTAAAAAGAAAAAAAAAAGTTGGAAAAGGGAAAATTTAAACAGTTACGTGATTGGTTCTTTGGCTGTGATCAAAAACCAGGCCAGACGTAATTTCTGCCACCAAGACAGCGACTGTAGAGCTCTTCTAAGTGTCACTTGAATTGGTCGGTCACCAAGATGAAAGTCACACCCAGGAATATTCAACGTCTATAAGAGAAAAGAAATTCCATTTATCACTCATCTGGAGTAATTTTGTTTTTTTGCAGTTGCAAAATAAAGAGCCCACCTAATATTCAGAAATATTTACAGGAATAATAATAATTTAAAAGTGATTAAAGCAAATATACACTTTAATTTTTATATAGATAGTATGATGAACATACAGTATGCATCTGCTTAAACAAGTTAATCAACACTGGTTACTATTTTATAAAGTTTATAGTTAGCAAGTATAATAATCAAGTCACTGACATGAAAATAAATGTGGAAAAATTTAGCTGGATGTAAAATTTATGAAATTTATTGATATATTTCTACAAAGACAAAATTATTTAGTTTGGGAAGGTTGCTTTGTTAGCTTGTATACTAATCAGTAAATCCAGAGAGAAATTTTGGTTTAAAAAAAAAAAATAAATAAATAAAAAAAAACCCTATTAACTCTGTATTTGTATAACATTGTTACCTGGCTGCGCTAGCCCAGTTTGGAAAAAATAAAAAATCAGAAAGAAAGGACAATAAAGACACTGGCAGCAATTTCTCATGGATGTCATCATTCTGGTTTTGATTGCAAACTGTGCAGTAGAGGCCAAGCCTAACGACTTTCCTAACAGGAAATATTTTATGCTACTATATTTCTACACTGGTTTTGCAAATAGCACTAAATGCTATTATTAGTTTACAATATGAATGCTACAAACCAACATTTCAGTGCCTTGAAAATGTGCACACACACACACACATATATATATATATATATATATATATATATATCTTGTTGGTGAAATGTCAAAGTGGCAAATTTTCAATTAGGTTGCATTTAATAGTTAGGTCAAACAAACCTAGTCTAACTTGCCTTGTAATAAATAAAAAAAAGAAAAGAAAAAAAAACTGGTTGCTGGGTAATATGAAAATAATCTAGAACATGCAAAACATTGAAAACTATTTCTGGGTTGTTAGGATAGAGATTATAAAAGATTATAAAACCTCTTTAAAGGCTCGTCTGAATTCTCCACCTGGTGCCATTCCAAGTTCTTTAGTTAAATGCGCTGATAAACTCAACAGCAGCAAATGTAAGCAACCTTGAACGACTCCACTCTGAAAAGAACACAGAGAAAAAAGTTATAAAAAAATTAAAGCAGTTAATTCTTTGTTTTTATAGGTGAGCATCAAGGACATAGATTTTTTTTTTTTTTTTTTTTTAAATATAAAAACTTTTGTTGGATTTATATTGTGGAAGCAATACATACATGTTTATTATTTGAAATAGAAGACCAGTTTTTATTTTAAACATTGTGTTTGACATTTATAAAGAGCTGTGCTTCAGGGCTCATTTTCTCAGTGTTGCATACAGGCCAAATAATACACTGCTTAAAATAAAAAACAGGGCATCTATTTCCAATACAGGTATCCACTAAACATAACATTTGAAATAATAAAAATGTTGGATGAGTTTTATGACCACACTTGTCTGCTATGGCGGTTAGACAATCCTTGTTGTGTTGCAGATGCCTTTTCAGATAAAACTGTGTTTATTCAAAACCCACAGAGCCCACCTGTGGTTTATACTGCAACTATGCTGAGTTGACTTTAGTTACAGTTTCTGGGACTGAGCTCACGATCTGGTGTGATCCATTTCAATAATGGCTGGCATACTCAAATCCATGGTTAGGGTTGGTGACTTTGTGCTAGCACAAAGTCACCAACCATAACCATGGATTTGAGTATGTTATGTTTAGTGTATTTGCAATTTATTGAAATAAATCACACCAGATCAATTGTTGATCATTTTCATCTCCCCAATTTATTTCTCAAGACTTGCATCTATCTGTGGTATAGTTTTCAGGAACTTTTCAACAGTGTTTCATGCTGGGAACAACTCCATGGACCGATAACACCAAGAATTCACTTTCCTCCTACAAAGTTGATCAGTGTGAAATCCAAAACTAAGTTGGTTGGAAACACACACATAACCTCAATTTAACAGATTGCTCGTTAAGTTGAACCACTTTTTTTTTGGACTCAAATCACCCAGTACAGTATAAAATTATTGTAAATAAATGTAAATACAGTATATATGCATGTGTATATTATTTTTAAGTTACAATATATCTTTAAATAAAGTTTGAAAAGTTTTAAAATTAAATCTGGAGTCTGTTGGTTCCAGGACTCTTAATTTGAGATTTTACTGTATATATTTGAAGACTTATAATAAACATTGTTGAGAAGTCAATGTTTGTGTCTTGATAGTGCAGTTGTTTGTGCTACAAATACAAACAAAATATGATTTTTATTTTTTAAATCTTTATTTTTGGGGTAAGGTAACAACTGATTTCTGGCTATGAGATTTTCAGCTGGACATATACGATTTAACAAAGAAAGAAAGATTGGATTTAGTTAAATCCACAGGCACAAAAATAAGGATCTAATTTTGCATGCAATATACTCACCTCATTAATCGAAACCCCTCGCTAAAATCTTAAAGAAATGTTGATGGATCCATTCTCTACAGCTCTGCAGGTTATTTAAAGTCAGAAAATATTTTTTAGATTGTAAGAATTTTTTTTTTTTTTTTTTTAGATAATAATGATTTACTGATACAGGTTTTACTAATTAACCCATAAATGTGGGGAAAAGAGATGGGTTTATACCTAATTTGAATTTGATAAACAAACAAGAAATTATAATGTAGATATAAAGTGGGGGATCAATTCTATATTACAATCGATATAGAAACTGATCCCTCACTTTGTGTTCACAGAGGTTTCTATACATTTATATTGCAGAGAATGTAAATAAATCTATAATGAATTGTAAGAATTTTTTTTGGTGGGGAGATAATGATTTAGTGATAGAAGTCTTATTAATTAATCCATAGCTGGGGGGAAGAAGAGCTAGATTCATACCTTTTTCCAAAGGTATTTGTGCATAAGTGAATATAACAAATTCAACTGGAATTGGAACTTGGCTTTCTGATTAACAATTCCGAGCCATTATACTATCCAAGCTTACAGCACCAAGTAATCCCAAGTGGTCACCCATCTAGGTACTGACCAGGCTCAACATTGCTTAACTTTGGTTATTGTATGGGTGTTTCAATGTGATACGGTTGTAAGCCAATTGAAGAAATATTGAAATTTTCAAAAACTAATATGCTAGAAAAACGACATGGTCGAGGCTCCCATTAAATCTGGTGGTCTTGTCACTGGCTATCCTTGTCTTATACAAGGAAAGACTGCTCGTTTCTTAAATTAGAGTTCTATGTGCCATGTCTCTTCAGGATGTGGGTGAGAATGGCCCTCCACTTTTTCTTTTGATAAGGCCTGTGAGTGTCAAATTCTCCAAGCCCACTTTCCTATATATCTAAGAAATTTTAGCAGTCTTTTTCTGATTCTTAGTATAAGTGGCCTTTTTGTTTCAATTTTCCTAAAGATTTCATTATTGCTTAAGCATCCTGTCCATAGAATTTTCAGTATCCTTCTGTAGAACCACATTTCTCTTGTCTCCAGTGAAGGATTGTCCAGTATTCATTGCTATATAGGAGGAGCAATATTATATAACAGTTCAGTTCTCTTTACTTTGTTTTGAATGATATTTTCTTTGTTTCTTAATACTTTGCTTAGCTTTCATTTCTCTATCCCAATGCACCTTCAGATTTCAATGCCACACTTTCTGTCCTCTGTTAAAACACTTCCCACACATTTAAATTTTTGTACTTGGTTGATTTTGGTGTTTCCAATTTGTCATTTGCATGTTGGGCTGTTCCTTTTGTTAAAAAATCTGCATTCTGTTTTCATACCATTGAGGTTTTGTCCTTTCTTTTGGCTTTCCTTCATTACCTTCTCTCCAGGGGAGTCTGTGTCATTTCCTTTCTGTTTGTGTAACTACTCAATTCATTTTTTGTCTGTATGCAGGTGATTTGCCCATAGTATAAGTTCAGGATTATTCTAACATTCTTCCTAATCAAATAGAGTTTTCCTCATAGTTCAAATAGATCTATGTTCTTTTGCAGAGGCAGTGCATTTGTGCTGCTCTCTATCAGTCTGCATTTATTGTTCTAGTGTCCTTGAAAGAGCTGCCTTGTTCTTGTCTTATTTTATGTTTCATTCTGCCCTGAGAATAAGATTAGACTTTGAAAATAATGCTAGAGGCTGATATTAAATGGGGCAAAGGAAATTCTTCCTCACATAAACAAAAATCTATTATGTGGAAAAAGATATAAAAAGTAAATAAATATTTACCTGCTTAATTGAGAGTTTGATTTTTTCCAAGTTGATATTTTTGGCTTCCTCTAACAGAGTCTCCTCATCAAGTTGCAGGATATTGACACGACTGTTGCACAGCTCAACCATTACAATATTGGGCTTCACACCCTGGATAGTCTGCAAATAAAAAAAAGAAAAAAAAAGGTAACTAAAAGCTGAATCTAATACAGAGAAATATCTTTTTAACAACTAGCATGTTGATGAAAATTAAAAATTTAAATACAAGAATGTGCAGGTGGTGTAAGGGATTGTGGCTCTGGATGAGAAATTAGAGGACTAAGTTCAAATTCCAGTCGAGTTTATTACATTCAATTATGTGTAAATACCCTTAAGAAAAGTATGAATCCATCTCTTCTCCCCCTGTACCTATGGTTTAAATAGCCAGACAGACAATTTGGCAACCATTCTAAAAGATAGCGACTTAAAAATCACCCATCATTCAGCAAGCTTGAGCCACTCATGGAGATGCATTGGCCCATAAAAATGCAGTGACTGAAATTCTTCAGTTGTATGAACTGCGCATTCTATCTAAAGTGTTTTTCTTTAACCACATCCAACAAGTTAAAACAATTACTGTCAAATCTGTCTTCAGATTTCATTAGTCTAATTACTTGTGTTTCTTCTCCCACCAACTATGAGCCAAATAGACTAGGTTCTATAGCCTTGATTGGCAACCAACATATTGCAGAAAGAAATGGCAGGCTACTGCAGGAAAATCTTCTGCTTAGTCAGTCATGAATCAAAAATGTCATGATTACCGAAATGTGTACCATGTATGGTGCTTAACTGACTGGATTAGCGTCTGAATTACAAACCAAGAAAGTCATTACCTAAAGAATTACTGTTAGTATTTAATGGTAATTGATATTTTAAAATTTGCATTGCATGTATGTAATGCATGTGTGTGTCATGCACGAATGATTTACAATATGTTTGCGCCATTTAATATACACACAAGCAGACGATTTGACTGAGTATGACATAAGACATGTCAATAATACATTTTACTCCCACTCAGTCTGAAGAGTCCCAAACCCATGCTGAGCAATAAAATCATACTGTTAATGAAAAAGGAACACTTAACAGCTTCATGTCCATCAAAGTCTCTTTGCTTAGATGTGTGCATGGCTGTGAAAGGAGATTCAAAAAATAATCAGCTTTTCTTTCTCTTACCTACAGTGAGAGGACTTTAGTATTTTATCGATAATTATTTAAATCCATTTCTATTAATTGATATCGATCTATCCATGTCGGTCTACGGGTACCTAGAACCTGAGAGTATAGCAGCGGCCACAAAGTAAATATCCAGTTTTTCCTTTTCTTAAGATGATAAAGTGAATTTAGGTTAAAGTTCAACAAATTAATGGCCACAAAAAGTGAATTCTAGTAAAAAATAGAACAAGTGGAATTAGAAAGAAATGGCATTACTAAAAAAAAAAAAAAAATATGAAGAGAGAGAAAGAGAAAATTACAATTTCATTAAACTTTTTGGGAATTATTTAAAAATATTTTAGGAATTAGGAATTAGGAATTTTTTTTTAGATCTGTCACTGAATTAAAATATACATGCAAGCATACATATACACTGTTTGAATGCAAGTGAAATGGACATCTGTCATGAGGGCTAATTTCCCTTTTTCTGGCAACAACCCTGGGCAACAGGAAAAGAGGTAGAAGCTGAAATGTGCGGCACTTTTATGACAGCTTTTGGAATTAAAATTACTATATTTTCTAACAGATTTTGAATAGTCAAACAAGTTTTATGTGAAATTTGATCATCTTGCTGTCAAAAAAGCTACAGGATAGTGAATTGGTAACAGCATTATATAAGATGGTCATTACTCAACTACTAGTCACTTTCTAAATTAATTGATGGTAATAAATTTTTTAAATTAAATGTTAAACAATAAAGGCATAGTGCAAATAAATGATCACAATTTTGAAAAATAATATCTGTTCCTGTTTTATGCTTAGGCAACTGGAGCTGGGCACAACTGCGGTATATTATTAGTATTATTATTTTTTATTACTATTAGCATTTTTTTTTATTACTATTTTTTATTATTATTATTAAAATTATTTTTATTACTATTTATATTAGTTTTTTGTTATTATTTTAGATTAGCATTATTGTTATTATTATTATTATTATTATTAGCATAGGTACCTCCACTAATTCAGTATAAATTTAAAATACCTAAGGTTTAAAATGAATTTTTAAAAATGAAAAAGCATTCTTGAAGATTTCATTTTAGCTTTAATTGAAAGCTAAATGATTAAATTTACTATTTCCAGTAAGTAAAACATTCTGGTGTATTTCAAATAGAAGTTATATAGATCGGAATCTTAACTTATTGGCTGTTTTAAAAAATTTTTCTTAAAAGTGTCCATTTTCTTAAAATTAAGAAATTTGTAAATAAAACAAAATTATTTAAAAAATTCTCCAAAAATAATATATATATATATATATATATATATATATATTTGTGACATTATTTGAGTAAAATTAGCAAATTAAAGTTAAATTAATCCGATTTGAAATAAACATTACTTATAGCATAAAAAAAAATAATATACAAGCATTTCTTAATGACAGATCCTGTTTTTGTTTGGTCTTTATTGATGTATCAATAAGTTTCAAGGTAATAACAGCTTGTATGGATGACTCAGAAGTGACAAACTTATGAAATCTAAGTGAATGCATTTGTTTTCGGTTTTTTTTAAACTATCTAGTAATTTTTAAAAATTAACATATTTTCAGCAATTATATAATATTTATTGAATTTAGTCACGTTTGAAGATGCTTTATGAAAAAATAAAAAAAAATTTAAAGCACTATAAAATTTTCTTAATTTTAAAATTTAATAACAGATGAAATTAAAATAAAAGATAAGTAAGCAAAAAAATTAACACATTGATCTCGAATTTTTTTATAATTAAAATATTGTTTAATCATTAATACTCAAACTTTAATTAATTAAAGTAAAAAAATAAAAAGAATTATTTTAAAAATAGAATAGTAAAGCAACATTTATTAATTTTTTCAATTTTGTATTTGTTCCCACTTAATTACAATATCACATCCAGGACATAAAGTATACAGCATTTTAAACGATTTTTAAACTATTATAAATTATTGTAATTAAAAAAAAAAAAAAAAGAAAAAAAAAAAAAAAAAGAAAATCTTTTTGCAAAATTCCTTGAAAAAAAAAAAAAAAAAAAAAAAAAAAAATAATAATAATAAAATAAAAGTTTCTTCAGACAATCGTGTCCTCAATATAACATATTTACAAAAGCAATTGAAATCTTTTCTAGTTATGTCATAGTTTGATTACATTTTTTAGTTTACTATTCAGAGCAGATATTCAGTTAGAATAGTAAAAGTTTGGGGAAAAAAAAAAAAAAAAAAAAAAAAAAAAAACTTATAAAAAAAATTAGTTGAATTCTGGAAATAAAAAGGAATTTTGTGAAATTAAAGTAAGTGGGGTGTAACATATAAAAAAAAAATTTACCAAATTTTTCTAAAACAAAAAATTTCAAAAATAATTTCATTTGTGAATAACTTCTGAAAGTTTCATTAAAATCCGACAATTATTTGATTTTTGCAAGAATTTCCAATTCAATGTGTTTTAACCAGAAAAAAAAAAAAAAAAAGAAAAAAAGTCATTGTAATTGCTATGTCCACCACTAATGTAAAGAAAACGAGTTTTTGAACTAAAATTTTGAATGTACTAGAAAGGATTTAAAGAAAAAAAAAAAAAAAAATACTTTGGTCTTTCCTCTTAACAAACATTTTGACAATGAAACTTTGCTTTTATTAAGTTTGTGTCCTTTTTCATTATGCCATGAAAAAGTGGAGGTACATATGTTAACATTATTTTTTATTACTATTATTTTTATTATTATTAGCATTATTATTATTATTACTGCTATTTTTAAACAAAATGATTGTGGTAACTCTTCCAATATTTTTCAACACTTAGTTTGATTTAAGAAAAGAAAAAGAAAAGAAAAAGAAAAAAAAAAGAAAAAGAAAAGACAGTGTTTAACAATGTTCAACAGTATGTCTGTATTCAAGTTATGTTTAAAAATCTATATTATAATCTATATTATCTATTGTATAAAAATATAAAAAATCTACAAAAAGAATTATAAGTCTTTGTAGAATTCTTAGATGAAAGGAAACCAAGTTCACCAATGAAATGATAATTTTTAAAATCAAATAAAATTGTTTAATAATAATAATAACTATTATAGTAAACAAAATAATTGACGTAATTTCCAATATTTTTTAATACTCAAAGATTTAGATTTGTTATTTTACCATCACACTAACTCCATGGGTCATTTGTTTTTTATTTTGTGTCTATTTTGCAGACAAATTCTTTTAGAAGTTATTATATAAGGGTGGGGACGTAATTTGGTTTTAGTTGCATTTTGTAGCTGGGTGTTTATTCAGTTTCCTTTTTAGATTTTGGGGTAGAGTTTTGTTACTTTTAAGAATTCTGAATGGCTTTGGGTTCGATACTCTCAAAGAGGGACCCTGAAGTTAAGTACATTGTAAAAATATTTTTGTACAGATGCCAGTTCTTTTTGAAGTTAGTTAAGAAATGTTTGACAGTGAGTACTTGGCATTTTGGTTGGTCAGCATTTTTTTTTCCCCACCCTAGGAGGAAGGAGTGTGTTATATGGGTGTGTCTGATTTTTATTCTGTAAGTGTGACATCTTTTCTTGAGTGTCTGATACTGTGATGTACAGTAAGAATGAGTTTTATTTGATATAGTGTATGTGTGTATGTATGCCATGCTTTTTGAATTGGCTGAGGATGTAAGAGTTAATTGTGAATATTCAAGTCTGTAAAGGGGATTTTTGAATTTGATATTTTCATTGAGAAGGAATTCTTCCTTGGCTGTCTTATTAGCCCTGCTATTCCCAGGGATCCCAATATGGCTAGGGATCCAACACAGTTGGATGTGTTATTGTGTTAAATCTATTCAAGAGTTTGGTGATTAGTGGGTTGTTCATGTTTTTCTTATTGATGGCTGCCAGTATGGACAGCGAATCTGAGAAAATAACAAAATGTGTTGGCCTGTGTTCTCAGTTATTAGGTCCAAGGCTAGATGTATTTTTTTTTTTTAATATTTTGGTGTCAGTATTGGCTTTTTGGTGTTTAGTAAGATTCATTAAAATAGCGGGTTGCTTTAGTAACTGGGGTCGTGGGGGGGTCATGTCAAGGCAGATTCATGGATCATGTTGATGTTGATTTTATCTTTTTTTGTTTAGTTTTTCCATGGAGAATCCAAAAGGTTTGATGGGCCTTACTTTCTGGGAGTAGAGCAACACTTAAAGAAGGAGGGTGATTTAAGAAAAGAAAAGGAAGATACAGAATTTAACAATATTTTGACAAATGTCACTTGTCTTGAGAAAAACGGTTGTACTATCATTTTTTATTATTATCATTATTGCTACAACTATCACACCCACTTCTGGTTTTGCTGTTTTGGATGACTGACATACCTGACTCACAATGTGTACTGACAAATATTTTCTTTCCAATATGGTTGCAATCATTTTTTTTAAATGGAGTAATAGTGTATATTATGCAAATGAATGAACCAGCAAGATTTCTGAGTGGCTAGGTTTTGGGAAAATCTTTTACTTCTGCTCAAGCAGCAGAGTTCAACTATGTGCTATACTCCTTCAGAATGCAATCATGGCTCTCCACAACTTCATATTGCTTGGAGCTCTAAATATTTGTCCCCATACTGTCCCCTCGAATTCCTGTTCCAATATACATTTTAACAACCTTGTTAGGTTAATTGCTGCCATCCTCTGCCTCTCTTGCCTCCAATAAGTTGTGTGAGTGTTGAATTCTCCAAGTGCTCTTTCTACATTATGTGTCCCAGAAGTTTCAACTGTCACTTTCTGATTCTAAATACAAGTGTCCTTTTTGTTTCCATTTCCCTTACAACTTCCACTTTGCTCACATGCTCTGTTTATGCTATCCTTAGCATCCTTTTATAGAACCACACCTCTGTGGGTGTAGGACAACTTAACTCTGCTGAATGAATCCCGGGACAACTCAGGACTGAGACAACTCAGCACCAGGAAAACACAACTTTTTTTTTTTATAACCGAATAAAAGTAATTTATTAAGGATTAAAACCTTAATTAGTGAATATTTTTCTACAAATAAGGCATTTGAAAATGGATTATATAAAATATTAGCGATTTTCTGTTGCTTTTAATTATTTTCTATAAAGTAAATCATAAAGAAATTTCCTTTTAATAAAATTGACATAAAAAATAATTGAATGAAACACTTGTTTTTTAAAAAAATGTTTTTGTTTTTTTATTTTTTATAAAAATATTTTAGAATGTCTATTTACTTTATTAAAAACAAAACTGCTTCATTTTGATTTACTTTAATAAAAAAATAATTAAAAAACAAGTGTGTTTGATTTAAATATTTTTTTTATGTCAATTTACTTTATTGAAAATAAAATAAAAATTTCTTTACGATTTACTTTATTAAAACTAATTAAAAAAAAAAAAAATCCTTAATAAATTACTTTTATTCAGCTATAAAAAAAGTTCTGTTTTTCTGGTGCTGAGTTGTCCAGGTGCTCAGTTGACAGTGTTGAGTTGTTCCTTCTCGATCTGTTGCCTCAAGTCTCCACTTCATCAACAAGGAAGAAAATAGAAATTTTTTAAAGTACATGATTCATTCTCTTTTTCTATTAATATCTTATGTGCTGTATCTCTTCACGACGTGGGTAATCAAGGCTCTCCACAACTTCCTATTCTTTGTAGCTCATAGCAATATTTATTTTTTTCTTTGTTATCCTTCTCAGGCAGTGTTCCAACATTTATTTACACAAACTCATTAGGTAGGTTACTTGATGTTACCTCTGCTCTTCTTGCTTTCAATACAACCTGTAAGTATCAAATTCTCCAAGCTTTCTTTCCTCATTATGTGTCTCAGAAATTTCAACTGTTCTTTTTTGTTTCTATTTCCTTAAAACTCCTTTGTTGTTCACATGTTCTGTCTGTGGTATCCTCAGCAGAGAAGAAATACTGAAAAATGCTGAGTGTAAAAAGCAAGCTGAAGACAATTTTGTAGTGCTGTCTGCTGATATCTTGGTAAAGACCCACCTGCATTGCATTACAGAAACCGCTTTGACAATTACCTAACTTGGCAAAGGTCAGGTTAATGGAGTGGACCTACAAAGAAACAGGTCAAATGATCCTGACAAAGAAGGTCACAGAGTGAAGCCAGATCTTGAGTTCCTGATGAATGACATTTTTAGACAAAGATGACAAGAATGCTGTTCTCTATAAGACAGTGGTCACTAGCAGCCAAAAATAGAAACTCCAAGAGAAAGGCATGGAAAATGACGAGACTGCTTGCCACAATGATAAAAGGAAGACACACCCATTAGACCACCTCCCCTTACTGCTGCCTCACTCATCTACAGAAGATTACAACTGAATAAAATTTACCTATTGCTAAAATAGACCCATAATTTTATTTCATCTGGCCAAAGAGTTATCTTTTTTTTTTTTTAAGCAACAAATATTAGATCAGAAGCTGCACCCAGAAAATGAACCTGGTATCTGATTTGAGTTGCAATGCTACAAATTGTAGAAGAAATCAAATTTGAAGAAACAAAGTTCAATTTACACACACATATTTACCTTTGCAACATCTTCTTGACTCTCAAGACTGAAGTGAGCTGTACCTACAATATAGACCTTACTGCCATGCTCAGTGTCAAGAATTGTCACAGTTGATGGCAACTCAAGTTTAGGGATGTGTCGCACTGAACCTAATGAGTTTACATCATTATCATCGTCAACTTCAGACTCGTCACCACTGTATGTCACTAAATCTGAAAACATAAAATATCCAGAGACATGAATTAGTGATACTAAGTGGGGGGGGAAAAAAAATTTAGTATGAAAAAGACTAATATGTTTTTTTTCTATTATTCAAACATTTTGACAGCATTAGTTCTTTGAATTTATCAAAATATATCAAGAATGGAATATGATCATGAAAATTAACAATAATTAATGTTTTGGGTGACTATATTACAGTAAATTTGTTTTTGTTTTTTTTCCTTTGTTGTATTGTATTTTTTGCAGGACTAAAACCAATTACATGACATTTAATATTTCTATATATTGATTGAATTTTTTTCTTTTCTTTTACTAATGTTCACCCAATACAAGGCCCAAGAGCCGCTCAAGATAGAGGGTTAGTATAAGAAAAGGGAAGAAGTTCTTTGGGCTATGCTGGAAAGATAACAGCTAACCCTAGACTTGAAAAGGTCAATGGATAACATTTCAGAGTTGGAGACGTTAGAAGTATATTGTGGATGTAGACTTTAAAAGGAACTGGAAACCCAATCCCAAACAAGAAACAAGTGATTGATTTTTTTTTTTTCACCTTTTGTGGGTTATTTAAAGCCAAAACATTTTGGATGATAAGAGTAATTCTTTTATGTTTTTTTTTTTTTGCAACTTTTGGAAATAATTTTTCCAAATACAAGTTGTACTATTTAACCCATAGCTGGGAGTGAGAAAAATGGATTTATACCTTACCCAAGTGTATTTGCATTAAGTGAATTTGAATAGTGCCTTATAAATACAAATCTATCTCCAACTCTCAAAGCACTCATATCTACTCACATAAACAAAGCAATTTCTAAAGCAACATATTTTTCACTTATTAAGCTGACAGATTTTATTTCTCTTTCCAAGGGGGATGTAGGTTCAAATCCTGCTGGAGATTGCATACTTTTCTTTAATAAGATTTCTTGAATATTCAGGCCGGTAAAGGAAAATAAATATACTGTTTAATAAATGAACAGAATATCTACTCAAATATGAGTATACAATAAAAATAACATTTAAGTGATAAAAGGTCTGTCAGATTAATAAATAGATTCATCAATGACTTCTTTAGAAATTTTTTTTTTTTTTTTTAATGAAATCAGTATCACCCCAAGAAAGACAGTAAAGCCACTAGCACACAAGGGGTTACAGGGTGTGGAGGAACTAGGAACAGAAACATTAGTAAAAAAAAAAAAAAAAAAAAAAAAAAAAGAAAAAGAATAAGGCAATCAGGACAGTAGATAGCAATTGGTATTGCATTTAAATTTTTGCAGATTAAAGTTGGCTCGAAAGCATGGAGCCAGAAGAGAGTTTCACAAGCGAGAAAAACTGTCAGCATAGAAGTTACAGCTATATCTAGCTAGCTCAACCATAAATTGATGAGCTCTCGCCACCAGTCTAGTATTGTGCTTAAATTCATACAGTCTAGGTACCATAGTGAAGAGATCACCTGAACAATTACCATGAAAGTATTTATAAAAAAAGGCATAGAGAGACAACCTTATGGCAGTGGGAAAGTGACTGAAGCCAAGCTGCCAGATCAGGACCAATAAAAATGCTGATTCTTCTTGGGATCTTATCAAGGAGATCCAAGTAAATAGTAGAGGTAGCAATATTCTAAGCATGGAAGAATGCAGATTACAGAGAGAAAAATTGTCTCACCCGACAGTAGTGAACCGATTTTCTTAGCAGCTGATTTGTTTACATTAGGATACGAATCTGAGCAGATAGGTTGTTTTGAGTGCTGATGATTCACTTTGCAGCCAAGTTGGCATAAATGTAACAAATCAGAGTCGCTACCCATTACGCCAACTGCACATCCACATACACCTAATATAAGCAGAGTCAAGGCAAAGGCTCAAAGTATATGTCTTTTCATTTTTAGGTGTCTTTCTATAGCGATGTCTCTATAGTTTCGTATTTGAAAAGTTTATTCTAACAACAATAATTCACTGTGATTAAAAAAAAAGAAAAAAAAAAGATTAGGTTTTCAAACCCACAAAAAAACTCATTTATGACGTATATATATATATATATATATATATATATATATGGGAATTAGAAAAAAACAAAAAGACATATAAATGAAAAAAAAAAAAGACATATAAATGAAAAAAAAAAAGACATAAATGAAAAAAAAAGACATATAAATGAAAAAAAAAAAAAAAAATATTGAAGAGTTTTTCTATAAGACATATTATACTTACCACTTTCTGGATCCGAGAAAACTTCTAGACTGTCAACTGCATTCATCATCTTGCGAGGTGAATTTTCATGGTTTCTGCTTTCAACTGAATCAGATTGTACTTTTTCTAAGAAAGCTTCCAGCATGCTTGTTCCTTCACCATAAGAAACTGGTAAAGTTGGTTCCCGATTATTATCATCCAAATGACCGGAAGAGTCCAGCAATGGAGTTGTATCACCTGTAACTATAAAATCATAATTTCTACAAAAAGAACTAGATAAAAAAAAAAATTCAGTTTGAACATTTTTGCATGACTGAAACATCATTAAACTATGACAAGGGAAGTCTGGTCCTATTGAAATGGTAACTATATACTAATAGAAGGAGAAAAATACAGTTGGAGAGCCAAAAAGTAAACTTGCCCTTTTAAGTAACAATAGGAAAAAACATTTGAGACATTGAATTAGGAAAGAAAAAATGTAGTGTTTTTGTTGCTCAATCAGTTACCATCTTTTCTTTCAACTTAATTTTATTCTATAAATTTTGCAGAAGGAGAGAGAAAGACAAAAAAAAAAGAAAAGAAGAGATAGACAAAAAAAAGAAGAGATAGACAAAAAAAAGAAGAGATAGACAAAAAAAAGAAGAGATAGACAAAAAAAAGAAGAGATAGACAAAAAAAAGAAGAGATAGACAAAAAAAAGAAGAGATAGACAAAAAAAAGAAGAGATAGACAAAAAAAAGAAGAGATAGACAAAAAAAAGAAGAGATAGACAAAAAAAAGAAGAGATAGACAAAAAAAAGAAGAGATAGACAAAAAAAAGAAGAGATAGACAAAAAAAAGAAGAGATAGACAAAAAAAAGAAGAGATAGACAAAAAAAAGAAGAGATAGACAAAAAAAAGAAGAGATAGACAAAAAAAAGAAGAGATAGACAAAAAAAAGAAGAGATAGACAAAAAAAAGAAAAGAAGAGATAGACAAAAAAAAGAAAAGAAGAGATAGACAAAAAAAAGAAAAGAAGAGATAGACAAAAAAAAGAAAAGAAGAGATAGACAAAAAAAAGAAAAGAAGAGATAGACAAAAAAAAGAAAAGAAGAGATAGACAAAAAAATAGAAGAGAAAGACAAAAAAAAAAAAGAAGAGAGAGAAAGACAAAAAAAAAAAGAAGAGAGAGAAAGACAAAAAAAAAAAGAAGAGAGAGAAAGACAAAAAAAAAAAGAAGAGAGAGAAAGACAAAAAAAAAAAAGAAGAGAGAGAAAGACAAAAAAAAAAAAGAAGAGAGAGAAAGACAAAAAAAAAAAAAAAAGAAGAGAGAGAAAGACAAAAAAAAAAAAAAAGAAGAGAGAGAAAGACAAAAAAAAAAAAAGAAGAGAGAGAAAGACAAAAAAAAAAAAAGAAGAGAGAGAAAGACAAAAAAAAAAAAGAAGAGAGAGAAAGACAAAAAAAAAAAAGAAGAGAGAGAAAGACAAAAAAAAAAAAAGAAGAGAGAGAAAGACAAAAAAAAAAAAGAAGAGAGAGAAAGACAAAAAAAAAAAAGAAGAGAGAGAAAGACAAAAAAAAAAAAAAGAAGAGAGAGACAAAAAAAAAAAAGAAGAGAGAGAAAGACAAAAAAAAAAAAAGAAGAGAGAGAAAGACAAAAAAAAAAAAAAGAAGAGAGAGAAAGACAAAAAAAAAAGAAGAGAGAGAAAGACAAAAAAAAAAAAAAGAAGAGAAAGACAAAAAAAAAAAAAAGAAGAGAGAGAAAGACAAAAAAAAAAAAAAGAAGAGAGAGAAAGACAAAAAAAAAAAAAGAAGAGAGAGAAAGACAAAAAAAAAAAAAGAAGAGAGAGAAAGACAAAAAAAAAAAAAAGAAGAGAGAGAAAGACAAAAAAAAAAAAAAAGAAGAGAGAGAAAGACAAAAAAAAAAAAAAGAAGAGAGAGAAAGACAAAAAAAAAAAAAAAGAAGAGAGAGAAAGACAAAAAAAAAAAAAAGAAGAGAGAGAAAGACAAAAAAAAATAAAAAGAAGAGAGAGAAAGACAAAAAAAAAAAAAAAAAAGAAGAGAGAGAAAGACAAAAAAAAAAAAAAGAAGAGAGAGAAAGACAAAAAAAAAAAAAAAAAAGAAGAGAGAGAAAGACAAAAGACTTGTTTTTTTAGTTTTCCAGGAAATTGAAAATTTTTCCATTATACAATTTCTGCAAATGGAAACCAAACAATGAAAGAGTGAAATCTAATAAAACCCTGACCAAATAACAGATTTACACTTGTGAATCTTATCACAGTCAAGACAGGATTCTTTCTGGCTTACTAAATGCTTTAATATCTTTGAGAATATATAATAATTACCAATGTCAGGACCAGTATATCAAACTTAAAAAACAAACAACTCCTGAAAAATAATAAATGATTGTAGAAATGTTTTAGATAAGGCCTGAATCATAAATACCTGGATTGAATGTAGTAAAAAGCTTTTTATCAGTAGGTTTTGACAGAATAAAAATAGAGAAGAGAGAAAGTAAATATAGTAGTTCTGAAAAAGAATATCCTTAACCTGACTTACTCCTTAAAATATGATCAAAAGAACAAACATTTGTTTTTCAACATCACATTGTCAGCATGTATGAATCATTAATTGAATATCATTTCTTTTTCTAATAATCCCTTGTCAAATGACAGGTGTGTGTTCTATGGTGGGAAATGCAGTAAATTGTACAAGAATTACGTGGTTCTTGTTGTCTTTTTGTACATATTACTCAGAATACAATATTCTGTTAACTCTAATTAAAAAAAAAAATATATAAAAAATCCAATACAAAAAGAGTTTTTGCAGTGAGTCAATAAATCAAGGTGTTCATCTAGGTTGTCCTATGTGCCATGTCCCTTCAGGATTTAGGTGATAATGGCTCTCTGCAACTTCCTGTCATTTGTAGCTCCAAGTAAGTTTCATCTTTTTTGCTCTCCTAATCCTTGTTCTGCCAGCCATTTACACAAGCTCATTAGGTATGCTATACACTGCTTTTCTACAGAACAAATACCAATTCATATTTTGCAGACAACTTATTCCTTTAGAACAGTGATTTTCAACTGGTGTGCTTGTAAGAGGATTGTAAATGTGCTGCAAAAGTTTTTAAAAGGTTATTAATTGAATTATTTTTGAATAGCACAATAGGTGTGTGAAGCAAGCACCGCTCTCCTGTAATAAACAATGTCGAAAGCAAGCTCCGCTCTCCTGCAATAAACAATGTCAAAAGCAAGCACCGCTCTCCTGCAATAAGCAATGTCGAAAGCAAGCTCCGCTCTCCTGCAATAAGCAATGTCGAAAGCAAGCTCCGCTCTCCTGCAATAAGCAATGTCGAAAGCAAGCACCGCTCTTCTGCAATAAACAATGTTGAAAATAAACAAAGATCATGGCTAGAATATTTAGAAGATTTAAGAGTATGCCTGTCCGACATAAAAAAATGTCAAGCTCTGAGATCTCATTAAATGTTAAATTATAATAAACAGAAAAATAAATAAATATCAGTTTTTTTTTTGTTTTTTTAAGAATTTTAATTATTTTCTTTTTATTACAAATTAAAATAAATTATTTTGTTTGTGTTAGTAAATAAATCATAAAAAGTATACTTTTTTTTTTTATCATCATAATTTAAGTGCCATAGAAGTTTAACTATAGGTTCAAGTGTGACAGGAGATAAAAAAGTTGAAAAACATTGCTTTAGAAACATAATTATTGATTTTTCATTACAAAAAAGAAA
Organism: Acanthosepion lycidas; assembly: GCA_963932145.1. NCBI lineage: Eukaryota > Metazoa > Mollusca > Cephalopoda > Sepiida > Sepiidae > Acanthosepion > Acanthosepion lycidas. Next base: position 18,854,532 of record OZ010589.1, read on the forward strand.
CTTGATAAAGTATATGTTGAGAGAGTAATGTTTATATAGTAACAAGAAAACTATTAGATTACAAGATAGGTCTGCATTATAATGGTAAAATCTTATTTAATAATGTATAAAGCATACAACCATGTTCATCATGCAGTTTTTTTCCTGTCTAGACAATTAACCCTACCCACACCTGAACATGTGAACAATGACAAAGTTTTAGAGAAAATGGAAACAAAAGGGACACTTACACTTAACATTTGAAAGAGGTAGTTAAAATTTCCAGGGTACATAATAAAGAAAGAAGGCTTAGAAAATGTGACCCTCACAGGACAGATTGAAGGCAAGAGGGTCAAAGGAAAGCAGCACAACCTATCTAACAAGTTTGTGTAAATAGTTGGCAAATCAGGGATTAGGGGAGAGAGAGAGCAAAAAGACAAAATTTATTAAGGGTTACAAAGGACAGGAAATTGTGGAGAGCCATGATTGTTCATGTCCTGAAGGGGCATGGCACATAAAAGATTCACCAGGTACTTCTGTTTTACTCTACAACAGACCAGATTTTTCCTTTGGCCAGCAAAAACTGATGCCCCACCCCACCACCATATTGCTGCCCATGGGCAGCTTGTAATTGGCTTCTGGCTGTTTTCTCACTAGACCAATTACAATTGAATAATGAGCTTGACCCTCACTGGGTGCTCCATTTTTTTGGCCTTGAGCCACACCTAACCTATGCTTAGTAAATTGCTACAGTTAGGGCAATTTGACATTGTGTAATGGTTAGCAAGCTTATCTCATTAGATCCTTGCTGGGAGCTCCATACATCCAGCCTTATAACACAGCTATGGTATGCTTAGTAAATTGCTATCTCTCCAACAGACACATCTTCACCGACTAACAGATGGCTTTTTCTTCTCATTCCTCTTTTATCCTGATTCAGCATGACTATATAGTCCTGTGATAGAAACTCCTTACCTACCAGTTGAGTAGTACTTAATCTTGAAAATTTTCATTTATTTAGTCGTTCATTTCCGTTTTCCCTACTTGTAGACAGTGAGTGATTGCTTTGAAGTCCTCATATCTTGACTTTACTGTCAGTTGTAAAATCAGGCCCAGGTAAAAAACAGATTCCACTTGACTGCGTGTGTGTGTGTGTGTCCTAAGCCTATTCAAGCAGTGACCCATTGTGCCTCAAATGACAATTATATTTTAATACAAAGTACTAACAGAGAGGTGAATACAAATAACATTATTAATAATAAATTATAAAAAATTAAACAAAAGTTGTTTTAATTTAAATTTTCTATATTGATGGGTAGAATTTTTGTGTACATAATTTTTTTTTGTAGCAACTCAGAATTTTGTACTTAGGTCACTTAATTTTGGTGGAATAATTAGTTCACGAGTTTTTTTTAATTTTTTAATACTTAGAAAAGTAAGAAATATGTAAATGTATATGTATTTAAAAAATCTGTTTAGTAGCTGTTTTTGTTTAATTATGTTTTTCTGTGTTTTCCGTGTTGGATTCAAAAATCGTATAACTTATACAGCAATCACTATCATTTGACTTAAAATATTTTTGCCCTTTCTTGCCTTTAAAGGAGTGCCCTTTGCCATGCTGATGTTGCTATATGCCTTACTCACACTGCGGATTTTTCTAAGCTCTATACTAAACATTAAATCTGTTACGAAAAAAGAACTAAACAAAATGAACACAAACCGATCAGCTTTAAAAAAGGACTCGTAACTGGAAAAACCGAATGAAAAAAGAATGTTAACAACAAATACTTTTTCACACCCAACCCAGTTCTGCAGAATCAGAATCAATGTTGAGTTTAAGCAAGCGAATGAGCCAATTGGAGTAAAGTGCCATGCAGATTTAAATTTTTCCCCACTTGTGACAAACGCAGCTATCAATTCTTTTTGCATGCTAGTTAACATTTGTGTCAGTCAGCTGTTGGCTCTCACGCTGGCCAATAGAATCTTCCTGCCTATTCGTGGCAGCCAGCTATAGGCTCTCACTCTGGCCAGTAGAAAATGGCCGCGAACTACATGAAAACTGCTGTAGAAGCATGAAAAAAAAAAAAATCAATTATTTCCACTATTGATGGGAGTTGGGAAAGGCAAAGTTGGTTTTGGCCTTCCTGCTAACTTGGAGCAGGTGCATGTAAATTTTGGTGCAAATCCGTTGAAAATTGCGGCCCTGCATTCGTTACACACACACACCCTGCCTTTTATAGATAGAGATAATAACTGATTTTAATCATTATTAACTGATTATTACATTGGTAACACTTATGCTGACATTGCAGGAAGAATTTGACAAAGTGTTGAATTAGATGAAGATGGAGATGTTATTGTAATAAAAAAAATATTTAGAAAAAAATTGCTGCTAGCATGGGATAAATGTACAAAAGTGGAAAAGGAAATATTTTAACTGAATAAGTTTTGCAATTTTTTAGAATTTATTTTGTAAAAGAAAAAAAAAAGACAATTTCACATTGCTCAATGAACAAACAGAATTCAAGAAAATATAATTTACCACATGAGTTTACTCGTGTAATAAAAAACATTTTTTTACAAAGGTTTATATAAATAGCTAGGGAGATAACTCAAAAAGATATGGACAACACACACTGTATTTTATATTGGATGATAATCTTTATATAGATTTCAGTTAAAAATGGGTGTGACATCAGAGATAAATAATTTTTTTTTTCTTTACAGTTGGGTGCCACTTGAGGTAGAAAGTTATGTTAGGTGGCAATTTGTATGGCTAGGAGTGGAAGATAACAGTTGACCCTAACCATGAACAGTTTAAGATTGTAGTGATCAAGAAAACACACTCTTGGGAGAATAGTTCCACAGAGCGGTGGTTTGTGAGAACAAGCTGTTAGAGTGGACCTTACTTCTCACTGATAGAATTATGCAGGGAATGTGAGGGTTTTTCTACAAAGCAAATGGCATGTCATGTCATTGTCATGATGGTCTGAATTGGCAGGGACCAGAGAATGTAGTTCGTCCAAGCACTTTTTGTGGAAGTAGTGACAGAGCATCGAGAGGCTTGCCATATCCCACCTGTGGAAGAGAGTTTAGAAGGTGGAGAATAATTAGTCACCCACAAGGACTCGGAGATGCTTTTGGACTATTCAAATTTAGAATAAATTTGATCTTTGAAGCAGGTTTTCAAGTGACAGTCTTTGTTCAAGGGTGACCAAGAATTGGATAAAGTGGAAATATTTAATAACTTGAACATGGATTTAAAAAAAAAAAAAAAAAAAAAAACAACTCATAAAAGACAAAACTAAGTTAGACATAATAAAACCAGAATTCTTTTTGTCAATTTCAGGTTTCTAAATCCAAGACCTTCTCATACCTGTTGGAGGAACCCTGGTTGACCTTTACTGCTTCCTATCTCTGACCATACTCAGCCATGTGGGGCTGAGGTATCAGGTCAGATTGTTGTGCTATCTTGCCTTTGACCGACCTCTAGTTCTTAACCATTAACTTGATGCCTACTCTGTCACTTTAATCGTTCTTCCGTTGTTCTCAGAGACGAGAGACGTGGCCAGCCCATTTATGTTTGCCCCCTTTTTGATGATATTGGTCATGTCCTTCACTCCAGTCTGCTGTTGAAACCAGGTGTTACTCTTCCTGTCACACAGGGTGATGCCCAGATGATTCACTTCATTTTACATTGGGCCACTACAAAAATCTCTGCAGTGGTGGTGTTGAGCACCCATGTCTCACTTCCACAAGTCATCACTGGCAGGACATATTCATTAAACAATTTTGGGGGGGGTTTTAATCATTGACTTTGGACTTCCAATGATCTTATAAAATTAATCAAAAAGTCTCCCAGCCAAGCACAATTCTTCTTTTGACCTCCAGAAGCAGGATACCATTTCTTGTAATCTTCTTTCCAAGGTACACATAACTGTCTACTTTCTCAATTATATTTCCATCTATAATTAACGGTGATAGTTTAGCATCACTGTAAAACATGGCCTTGGTTTTACTGGTTGGCTCAGTGTGGAAAGCATTGAGCAGCTCCTCCAATTCTTGTGGTGTACAGGCTATTAGGATAATGTCATCTGTAAAGTCTAGATGGCAGAGGAATTTGCTCAGTGTTGATACCCTTGTTCTGCCAAATGACTTTGTTGATGAATTCTTGTAAACAAAATGTAAACATTCCCAGAGAAAGGTTATCTCCTTTTACAGGTTTACATATTTTTTTCTAAAATTTAAGAGAAATCATAATTAAGTATTATTGGCAGCCATGATGCCACCTAGGTGATGCTCTTAAAGACTGAAAAAAGAAGACTGTGATGAATGCAATGATAGCAACAGCAACCAGGACTAGAGCAGTGAAACATTTTACTGGAAGTCAGGAACAGTCAAAGAAGAAAAAATTCAGATGTTCCTTGTGTAAAAATGGTGAAAAGATGAGATTTAAGATAAACAGAACTGATTATAGGAACACATAAGCACTATAGTCAAGGTTATAGTGGAAAAAAATCTTCATTTCTAAAATTAAAAGAAAAAGGAAGTGATGTAGTAATAGAAAATATCAAAGTGCAACAAGCACAAGCCATTATCAACAGAAACCATGCCTGTTTATTGTTATAGAAAGAAGAAACATTGTAGACAATATGAATGCATTGAAAACTAAAATATTAGCATATGGTTTGAGGAACTTTTACATAAATTAAGCAATGTTTATATACAGATGGTAGGGGAGGACTAGAAAAGTTCTCAGTCTTACCAAAATATTTGGTCAGATTTAAGGAAGTGAGTTGGGCCGAGTTCGATTCAGTACCCATTTATATGCTTGAATGACATGGAGTAGGGGTTAGAAAGCAAGTCCCACAAACTATTAATACTGTAAACGGCTCAATCTTTACTGAGTGCTCTATATTTGTGGCCTTGTGCCAAACTAATTTTCTCTCATTAATACTTTACTGTTTTTGTGAAATTTCACATGTAAACTTATTAAAAAATTGAATTAGAAACACCCGTTTAAACAGAGTTATATTATTTTTAAAGAACATTTAAAGTCTTCAAATCTGGGTTGAAAGTTAAGTTTTGTCTCGTTTTCTCTCTAGTTTGTCATTTTGTTTATGGTGCTATATGAGTATGGCAAAATAAATAAGATTATGCAATCAAAATTAATGATCCTGTAAGCCAGCCATTGGATACAATACTAGCAATGTCTGATAATCTTGCTAATCATGTGTGTTTGTAAATGTGTATATGGAAGTATTGGGTTAAAAAAAAAAAAAAAAAAAAAAAAAAAAATGGTGGCATACTTGTAGCAACCTTTGAGTGTTGTGTCCCTTTAGGATGTAGGTAATCATGGCTTTTCTTTTAAACTATGAATTGCCATAATTGCCTTCTCTTTGGCTTTCTGAGACTAAATATTAGAGTGCCTAATATGCCTTGCCATAGGTGGAAGTAGGCGAGTGGGGAGTCAGGAGACACGGATTCAGGCCTCCTCCAAGAGCAGTAGTATAAAGTGTACAGAAGCTGGTTTGTCAATTCCATTTTCTGTACTTTTAGCAATTAGTTTGTGAAGGTTATCCTACCTGCCAAGACACCTGTTCAGGACTATAAAAGGATGGAACAATAAACTCACTATCACTTTTTTGATCCACAATGCAGTTACATCATTGAGGCTTGTCTCTGTTGGAGATTTCCCCTCAAAAAGCAACTACTTAATTTCAAACAAACCATGTAGACATCTCATACACACAATGACTAAGTACATAAATGTTTTCTTACTATATACACACACAAATATAATTTTCTTTCTCCTTTGTAAGCTATATTGGTCTCTACATAAAATAAATAAATAAATATAGGTGTAAAAATACAAAACAACCCTAATCCAAACTTTCCACTAACCAGCCCACATTGCATTTCAATCCTTGATCTCACTAGCGTTGCACCAAAAGCTGGGAAAGGACATGACAGTACGCTTACAAGGTAGCATGATGAAAGACAAATGCCACATTGAGGAATAAAAACATGAACACTTTTTCCCATATTATATGTAAACATTTTATTCAGGGTGCTTGCCTGGGTGGGTAGATAGGCGATACCTGGGACATCTTCTAATATATCAGCTCTTCCTCCTACCAACTTCTTGCCCATCTATGCATCCCAATGTAGTGGCTCGGCAATATGAATAGAGGCTTCAGAACATCCATCTCCTGACCAGAACTATCTCCAATCTCAAGCATGATTGTTTATATAGCCCAGCACATGGATATACTTTATTTCCGGTTTTGTTGCCACTTGATCACTTAGGAGACAGAACTTCAAAAGGGACCATCTGATGGTCTATCAAACAAAAACACTTGAGAAGATAAAACCACCTCTTCCTCTTCTAGATGAGTGTCCATATTATCACATATGTATAAAATCCTCCACATGCTGAATTTCTTTCCTTATGACAGTCTTCATCCTCACCAGTAAAATGTATGGACTCCTTCCACTATGACGGTCTTCATCCTCACCAGTAAAATGTATGGACTCCTTCCACTATGACGGTCTTCATCCTCACCAGTAAAATGTATGGACTCCTTCCACTATGACAGTCTTCATCCTTACCAGTAAAATGTATGGACTCCTTCCTCTATGACGGTCTTCATCCTCACCAGTAAAATGTATGGACTGCTTCCACTATGACAGCAACCTGGTCCATTACAAATTGTAGCACTATTTGTTACAAGTTTACCCAAACTTCCATAGTTGCATAAAAATATGGAAATAATAAAAATTAACTGTACATATATATTTTTTTTTTAATATTTAGAACAAAGTTGCTGCAACACATTTTATATTACTTGCCAAATTATTTTCAGACATAAAGAGTCAATAAATACCAAAGTTGAAAATAACTATAAACATAAATATTTCATCATATGTTTATAAGATTCTGGTCATTATTTCCAACTTCTATTAACCACTGCATCAGTGCCTCATTGAAGTGTAATGGCTAACAAGTTAGCAATCAAAACCAACAGCACCAACAGTCAAGATATGACTCATCAGCAGGCAGGCTAGGTTGAAATCTCCAAGTTCACTAAAGCGAATTGTTCTACAGGTCTAGTGGATTAAAGTGTTGATTTGTGAATTCAATCCCTGTGGAAACAGGTGAGCAATAACTGAATAAAAATAAGCAGTGGAATTAAAGGGTTCAGTTAAGAATTTCCTGTAAGTTACCCAGATCGATATACACCTGAGGAAGGTTATAGGACACAATAGCTGAAATATTGTGATAACAACAAAGATGAGGACAACAGTCCAAATATAAGGTAAATAACTTAGTCCCATAGATCATTGTTACTGAATAAAGAGTTAAATATTTTCAAGAAGTCATACTTATGAGCTTGTGTCAAAAACTGTACATAGTAATTGTATAGGGAATAGGAAAAAAAAAATGCTTGCCTTTTTCTTGCCAAGGAAGGATAAAGGTGTAGTAATTGTTATTTTTAGTTTTATTCCATAAATTAGAAAAGACATTTTTGTTATTACCAAAACATGTTGCGCTTTCTGATGTTCTTCAGGAGCCTGTTAGCCTCCAAGGAATTTTAAACTGTAAATGAAATAAAGGGTTCAGTTTAAAATTATCTAAGGTTGTCTGGATCAAAAGACAGCTGAAGAACACCAGTAGGGGCAAATAACAGCTTACAAGTGATAACAAATATGAGGATATTAGTCTGAATGTAAATAATAACTCCTCTTCTAAGAAATTCTATATTCATGTCAGTCACACAGTCAAGGCCCAGTTTAGTAGTCTGTTTACATTGCAAATTGAATATACAATGCCCAGAATACAGACTGAAAACAGGACCAGAAAATAAGTATGAAGTACTATAAAAAACAAAAACAAAAAACTAACAAACAAACAACAACAACAAACAAGTTATTTTGAGACATGGATTGAGAACAATTTACACCTGTAGATTAAATAATGTGCTTAGTTTGAAATTCGCTGATGGTTACCTGGATCAACAGACACAACAGCTGATGCCTCATGATAACAAAAAAGAAAAAAAAAAAAAAGATGAAGACATTAGGTCGAATATAAATAATTTTTCATCCCAGAATTTCAGACAGAACTAGCAAACCTATTTCTAGCATTTATTACATAAAAAGAAAAAATATGTTCCAAATAACTTAAAATTCAGAATCTAAAATTGAATGTTTTAAAAAGCCTTCATTGTCTAAAACAGACAGTAAAAGTCAAGTACTGTGGTCAGTGATAAGAGGTGTAAAACGTCACGAAAACGTGCGAAGAATTTACAGATTCGCATCAGGCAAATTTGGGTCTTCTTTTAACTCTTTCTTTAAGTGTTCCGCATTTAATTTTTCATATTTGTTTAAGTAAGTATTTGGTTATCTCAAGGTGATAATAATTACGAGCGGTTCAAAGCTATGGGCTTGCTCGGGTATTTTTCATTACTGTGTGAGCGGCCGCTGCTGTGAATTCTTCACATGTTTCAGTGACGTCACACACATTTCTGCACGGACCACAGTACTTGATTTGTACTAAACAAACATAAAAATCGTTACATTCAATTTAATCTTTCATAAAACCGTAGCATTTATAGTACTTAGAAGAAAAATATCAATTAACAAAATTGATTTTAATGGCAAGCTCACTATGAATTTTAAAATCAGAAAATGTTTTTATGTAGAATTAACTAACAAATAGACAATATTTTTGTTAGAACTTTTCATTGATGAGATGCTGAAGAAACTTATAATTTTTTTTCTTTTTAATTTTAAGAAAAAAAATCTCACCCATACACAAACTTAAACAGCTGTGTACGTTTGATTTGAAATTAATTCAAAATTATTCAAATTAAAAAACGAGTTCTTTGAAACTTAAAGAAAAAAAATCTTAGAAAAATTAGATTATGATGAATGAATGCCATCATAAGTCAATACTAGAGAGGACTTTTTTTTTTTAAATTGGGGAAAAAACATTTCCCTTGTATTTTAATTATTAAACAAAAATGAGAAAGAAGTTTTCTTAGTCGATTTCTTATGCAAAAGACGTTGGGAAAGAAACATTCATTAAAAATACAAACAGCATAAAATCAATTTGATTGCATTGATCAATAATAGAGTATTTTTTCTGTATTAAAAAGACAATCATCTTGTTGCAGTGTAGATTATATTAGATCTTACAAATAAAATCAAACTATATATATATATTTTTCTTTTAAAAAGAAAAAAAGAGCACAAAGACAGTTAATTATTACATAATCTTTGAAATATAAACACATGAAAAAAAATAAAACTACTAAAATCTAAACAAAAAACTAAAAAAAAAAAAACTATCTCCCTTGCTTGAAGAATCGTACTACATTTAAAAAGATGTTTGGATCACCACAAAATTGATTCTATCCTTTTTATAATTTTTAAAAAATATATGTAATAATTTTTTTTAAATAAATAAGATATTAAATTCAAGATCTTAATTATTCGTTCTCTAGTTACTCCGTTACACTTTGCAACATATGATAACTGGGGGAAAAAAGGTAAGGGAAGTAGTCATTTTGAAACGAAATGTAATAATAATACATAGTTTTTACTTTAACCAAAAAAGATACACTATGTAATTTTTTTTATTGATAACAAATCAAAAAGACATGAATAATCTTTTATGAAATTTATGAAATAATTGAAGTTATAAACCGGGAAAGAAAGATAAGGGTCGGATCCCAAAAGCCGGCAGCCATGTGTAGCTTTTTTGAGATCAGAGATAGGGGTTTACGAGTATAATTATTTTGAGTTATATAGGCACAGAAAGATATATATATTATAATTAAAATTGCAGGTTTATCAAGGAAAGATACAAGTAAAAAGAAACAGGACAGCTGGTTGATCATGTGAAAAAGATACAGCATTTTATATCCATCTTCTCACTTAATAAAGCAGAATCGATTATTAAAAAAAATACAATTCTGTTAAAAAACGTGAATATCTAGGTTAATAACAATTGGAAGCTGTTTTTTGTGTAATAACAACGTATTGAGATAATTATAGTATAACTGTAAAGAAAGTAACAGAGCGTGAGAAGGTAACATTTGGGGACAAAATACAAATATCATTTTAAGCTCACCTTTTGAATCCGTTTCGTTCCCAGCCATTTCTAATGGAGCAGTGGTTGTGTACACACAAATTGATGACGTCATCATTTATCGCTTTAATGTACACGTGGATTGAGCCGTAAAGTTCCCGTACATTTATTTGTTACTTAAAAAAAATAAAAAAAATATATATACATATCTATTTCGTGACGAAACCAGATGCCTTACGATCTATTGATAAATGTTTGGAAAACGATGTCGCTTTTACGAGTGTTTAGGTACGAAGCAACAAGTTTGAAGAATCTGAAGGTAACGTAAAAAAAATAAAAATCTATTTCACATCTTGCTGCTATGCAACTAGACGGAATTGTATTTTAAAGTTTGAAAAACAAAAAAGAAAAATTACATAGTCTTCTTCTTTTGAGCCGTTTAATATTCAATTGATTCTCTTTTTTATCTAATGGATTGGGGACAACACTCTTTTTGTGTTTTCAAGAGAAGACTGTAGACTAGAGTAGACTAAAATGTCACAGATGGGTGAAAAATAAAAGCAGTTTCAACTGGCGACAATTCACTACTGAACCTGTTTTACTTTTAGTTTTATGATTACCCTTTTTTTCACTTGTATTTCTTGTTTCTTAAAAAAGTTAAACCAAAAAATCTCTTAAACTAGTTTAAATTTTGGATATAATTCTCTTTTTAAGTATAAACTTTCCTTTCTGTCATTTTTCGATGATTTCGCGTAAATGACTTATTAATTTTGTTTGTTGTGGGCGTGACGTCATTGTCATCATGCTTTTTAGTAGCTTTATTTATCGATTATAAAAGTCACTGGCCTTTTGTTTAAAAATCTGTTGCCTATGTTTTTGTTTTTATTTTTTTAAGTTATCACATTCTGGTCGACTACATGGTGACCTTAATTAAGTGACCTGATATAATATGGGAAACTACCAAACACAACAGTTAAGCCCTGCAATTGCGTTTGAAGAAAGAGGAAAATGTCTTAATCTTCAAAGAAGATTAAATTCTATTGAAGAATATAAACAGGTGAGTTGGCTGGTGTTTGCAATTTAATCTCGTCTTTGAAGGGTATAAAAAAAGAACTAAAAATGTGCTTTTACGTGTATTGTCTCGTTTGCTGCCGGATTTTTTTTTTTTTTTTTTTGTAAAAAAAAGTTTAAAAGTAAAAATTTTCAAATATAACGCCTTAATTAGTTAGAAGACGGGTTAATTTTTATTTTAAATTGAAGTTTGTGGAAGATAATAAAATTTGAAAATTAAATTCTAAAAATATTTTTGAATTAGAAATATGTGTAAAAAAATTATTTTTACCACTTTTTAAAAAATATACACTCCTAAAATTATCCAAAAAACTTTTGACCGGGCTTTGTATGACCGACCAAACCAACCAACCAACCAATCTAGGAGAAAGATAGCACTGAAGGCAACAGGAAGGCTCTCCACTATCTTTTCCAATAAAAGTCATGACACTTCTTTATAATATTAGAAATGAAAATTGGAAAATTATACCATGTCACATAAGACAAGGAAGTGAAAAATAAAATACAAACTTTATTTTAAAAAATTTATGACCCATTTAATTTTATTTTCCTCAGTGTCTTTTCCTTCTATTTTCTCATTACTAAGCTGCTTTCTCTTTTGCTATAGTTTAAAAAACTTATTTTAAATTTGCATATTGTAAGATAAATTGATTGCTAGCCAAAATACCCCTAAAGATTATTAATTCATAAAAGCTAAAATGCTGCAGCCAATTTACTAAGCATTAAGTCTGCAGGAATAAATAATGCAGTTTTATCAGCTGCTTGACATTTAACCAAAATTATTTTCTTTTTACATTTTTGATTATCTTATGAAAATTTTCCAAAATAAAATTTTTTTTTGCTAGAATAGGTGAGCATAATCTTTTGAAATAGTCTTTTATTTATCCAGCAAGATCAACTTTTTAAGGTTCAGGAAATTATAAAAAAAATAAATCTAAAATGTTTCTTTTTTTTGGGTTTTTTTTTAATTTAAATTAGCAACTGCAAACCTAATAAGTTATTTTTACTTACTGCCTGTGTTAATCCACATTTAAGCTAAAATTTGTTAGGCAGCCTTGTCATTATGACATTGTAAAAATGATGTTAACTGAAAGATTTTGGCCACTAAATATTTTATTGCTAATAAATACTATTGAGAAAATGTAACTTAACCATCAGACTTGCTTCATTGGATATTAATTTTCTTGAAAGAAAACGTTTTTATAAATTTGAAAAACTGTTGCACTAACTCAAAGGTGATAAAATATTTTCAGTAGTTATTTTAAGAATGTTTTATTTTTTAATGCTGTTGTAACTTTGAAAAAAACACTGAAAAAAGGCCTAAATTACATCGAATGGAAAATAAAATTTTACATGGCAAATATTTTTCAACATAATCTCCTTTATCAATATATTTAATTCCATTGTGAATATTAATCACAAAGATTTGACATTATACAGTGATATTTTTTTTTTATCAAAATTCTGTTACTAATTTTTTGTCTACAGACATATTGATCCACACTTCTGGTTTACATGACAGAACGAACACTGAATTTGACATTTTTAGCATGCAATTATATTAACATTTGTCAAGCAGTTAATGTTTGTCTATTTACATTAAAAAAACACAAAACAAAAAAATTGTTCATTTATACAAAATACTCAACACTTATAGCAAAGGGCACATAATGATATTCAATACTTGAGAAAAATAGGAGAACTTTACTGAATTCAAATGCAGGCATCAAAAAAAAAAAAAAAATGAGTCCAGAAGAACCAAATTTTGTCTGTTCACAAAGTAGGCTTATAAGAATTGTTTCTAATGACTGCATATTTACAAATGCAGGTTGATATTGTTGTGCAACACTAGATGAAGTTGGAATTGTACAATAGACACTGACCAAAAAGAATCTTTTTCTTTTTTTATTTTAGTTTTAAAAGTTTTATACTAGACCACCCATAAATTTGTTGGGTTCCTTTTAAAAGCAGTTCATAATACAAAGGGGCTTTCCATTCAAGTAATAGCAGGCCCAAATAGTCAATTTTCTATTAAAAATACCGTAAAAATAGGGAAATGGCTTTAGCTCAAGAACCCTTTGTCTAATTTTAATGAAATTTGACACTGAACTTGGCATGGGTCCAAGGTATAATATGCTTCTCAATTGGTTGGGGTATTATGTATCATTTAAATTGCATCTCGGAACACATACATACAGACAAGAATAGAGTTTTAGTATTATATAGATTACTATAGATTAAGAACTCCAGATCTATAAAAAAAAAAAAAAAAAGATAGATAAATTAAATGTTTTATAAAATCTAATGTGAGCAGTCCGGTTTTGCAATGTAAATTCATTTGTAAATTGATCTCCTTCCAGAAGCCAAAACAAATGTTTGTAGGACGTAATTTCATAAAATTAAAAATTTTGAAATTCATAATTTGGAGTGCTTAATCAATAGAAATATATGAAAAAAAAAGGGTCTGTATTAAAAATTTAAAAAATGTAGGAGTAGATATGTTCACATATTACCCTGTTCACACTCCTCCTCCTTCTTTTGAACAGGAGTGGAGGTTTATACGTCGTTTTCTGTCTTCTAAAGTTTTTTTCATTCTTTTTCACTTCCAGAGACCCTTGTGTCGTAGTGGCATTATTGACTTGTTTGGGGTGAATTGATTAAAAAAAAAAAAAAACTTTTGAAGAAATCACATGACCATATTTTGTTTTGGCTAGTGGGACTGATTTGCAATAAATTTTTATAGAAAACTGGATCTCCCCACCCCCTTATAAAATTTTAAAAAAATTTAAGAAATATTTTTTATCCATGATCTTCAGTGCTTAATCTATGATATGAAATAAAAGATTTTGAAAAATAAAATGTTAGTTTTACACACAGTGTCTAGTGTACAATTTCACCTTGATAAATTAGTAAATTACTGAATTTTTATGAAACCACCTTGTGACTTCTAGAAAAAAATTAAGATTGTAAAGGATTATCATTAAATTAATTTCATTGCAGATTATCCTGCCTTATGTGTATTATGTACAAAAAGGTAACTATTTTTAGCACCCAGAATTTTTTTAACTTATATGCAGATGAGGAATAACATTCTCTAATTACCATCTAATTATTTTCTTGGAGAAAAAAATTTTTTTAGAAACCCTTAATGCAATTAATACTAGATTAATGTGTTATCACATTTTAGGAAGTGCTTAATTCAATACTTGTAGCAACAAAGACAGAATGCATAGTTGCTAGCAAAAGGGACAGCCCAAGATGCAAGTTACAAATTGGAGATGTGAAAATCAATAAAAAACAAGTACAAACAAGTACAAAAATTTAAATATCTGGGAAGTGTTTTAACAGAGGATGGAAAGTGCAACACTGAAATCTGAAGGTTTGTTGTGATAGCCAATGATGCATTTCAAAAGCCTAGCAGAGTATTAAGAAACAAAAAAAACTCTTAGAAACAAAAAAAAAAAAAAAGAGTACTGAACTGTTACATGATATTAGTCCTCCTATATGGCAGTGAATGCTGGAAAATCTCCTCACAGATGAAGAAGACTTCAAGCAACAGAAATGTGGTTCTACAGAAGGATGCTGAGGATACTATGGACTGAATATGTGAGCAACAATAAAGTTTTAGAGAAAATGTAAACATGTTTAACATCAGGAAGAGACAATTGAAATTTCTAGGGCATAAAATGAGGAAAAGGGGCTTGGAAAACCAAAGGGACAGAGGCAAACAACATACTTACTATGCTTGAGAAAATGGATGGTAGAACAGGGTTTAGGAGAAATAATAAAAAGACAAAATTTATTAAGAGCTACAAAGGACAAAATTGTGGAGAAACATGTTTGCCTATGTCCTGAGGAGACATAAAGCAGTAACAATTAGTTTCAGTTAACCCTTCATTAGTACTGTGGGGCATTGTCACAACAGTAGTACTGTGGGGTTTTCAAACACCCTATTTAAAAAAAAAAACATATAGTCTTGATATCTTCAGTGTTTTTCTAATTCTTATAGAATAAATTAAAATGAGGAAAAAAGGTTTTATTTTTAAAAAATCAAATTAAAAGGTTAATATTAAGAAATGAATTTGTAAATTTCAAAAGTTCAAATATGTAAATTATTTTCAGATCTGTAAAGGAACAAAATGAATAAAGAGATGAGAGGAAAAACTATTTTTAGCTGACATGTTTCATCCTCTGAGGGACTTTATCAAGGCAATGAATGATTTATTTTGTTGCATTTGTTTATATACAAAAGCGAGGATGCCATTGGTTTATCAAGGCTTTTAAATTTAAAAACATTCATAAATGTTCAGGGGGTTGAAAGGTTAGTTAAAATATGGAGGACACAAAGTGTCATAATTCAAAGTCTGGCAAAAAGTAAGCAAGTAATATTCAAAAACTTTTTTTTTATTTTTTATTATTTTTTTTTTTTTTTAACCAATTTCTTTTGATTTTTCAATGCATTTGTGGTTGCATATTTTGGTTTGGGAATGTAGTAATTCATGAATGTCTTCAAATTTAAAAGCCTTAATAAACCAATGATATCCTTACTTTTTTATGTAAACACATGCATCAAAATAAGTCCTACATATATATATATATATATATATATATATATATATATATATATATATATATATGTGATAAAAAGTCCCTCAAAGGACAAAATGCATTGGCTAAAAATAGTTTTTCCTTTTTCTTTTTATTCATGCAAAAATGTGTTTTATTTTATTTCAGTAAAAAAAACTGTTTGTAATTCATGCAAATATTATGGCTAAAACTAGAAACTCCTTGTAGCGAGATGAAAGGCATTCAAAAATCTACTTAAATAATCATGAAAATTTAACTTTCCCTTGTTAAATATGAAGGAAAAATATTTTCTCGGGTGTTAAATCCCACTCTACTAATAGAGGTTTAATTAGAGGCTGCATGGATATATAAAATTTATTAGTACATGTTTTTGTATGAAATCAATTGAATGATTTTTGTTTTTCATTACTCAGAGGTTTGACATTGTAATTTGACTAGTAATTGTAAAGGATCAATATAAACTTCCCCTTGAAAATATTTTTTGTTAACAATAACTGGGCTAATTGTGTTAGGTTCATCCTACACTGCCATCTTGCAAAAATCAATTACATTTTTTTTTTTTTTTTTTTTGTATTAAATATTTAGCAAATCTTTTATCATACTTCTAGGTGAATGCAATTTGAAGTGAACCTTTTATATCAAGCAACAGATGTTTCATTATTTTAACAATTAGAAATTTGAAGACATCGACATTAAATAAGCAATATAGAAATTTGCTTTATCATGAATATTTATTGATTAATGTCCATTTTTTGGAGAATAAAACAATGTTCTGTAAAATTTTAAATGTGCAGAGTTTTGTGAAATTGAATGACAAAAAAAGGGAAAGAATCCTATGTATCATATTTTGTTCTTAAAAAGGATTTCTTCAGTCTAATGTTTTTATCGACGGAATCCTATATATGTAGAGGGAGGGGATGAAATCTTAAGCAAACATTGTATTTAATTAAAAAAAAATGCTGAAAATGCAGGGGAGCTTAAATTTAAATTAAAAATTTTAATTTCTGGCATCCGATGTGTCTAGATGTACAGCCTAGCTGATTTCATTCAGCTTTTTACCACTTTTGTTTGTTCTTTTTACTGCTGCTGTTTTTAATTATAGAAAATTTTGAGAAAGTGTTAAGTGAATTTGGTGAAATAGTAATTGTGTTTAAAAGGCCTAGTAGTACAGAATTAGTTGAAACAAGATGAGCAACAACTGAACAGTAATAAATAAAAACAAAACAAGATATCCCTAGACAACTTGTACATTAAATAATAGGTTCGGTTCAAAATTCCCTGAAGGTTATAAGTGTAACGATATTTAACATGGCATATGGACGAAAAGGGTTAAAAAAACGATTTTTTTTTTTTTTTTTTTTTAATCAGAAAGAGACTCATTTACCCAGGATATTGAGAACAGGTGTATGAATTCTGTGGAAAAAAATACACAATACAATTGTTACTATTGAGTGAGACACAGCTGGCAGGTTTAGGGGCCAGAGGTTAAAGTCAACTGTTTAAAGGTGTCAATGTCTATGTACTGGGAAAATTATTAACCAAAATTTCTCTGAGAAACAAAATTATCATTGTGAAGACAGAATGAGCAATTGAGGGAGACCTCATATAATGGCTACTCCTAGAGGAGGGGGGATCTTCCAAAATTGGAAGTGTGAAACAGAAAATAAAAGGAGACTGGTTGAATTTTAGGAGATTTGCATAAAACCCCCTTATCTGCCTGCACCATACCAGTTGGAAGAGACACCCATAAATACAAGTGCCCGCAGGGGCTGAAGTAGTTGGAGTTGAAGTAGTGGTTCAGAGTTGCAGTGAGTTACACAGACGGGGAGGTAAGAGATTTTTTTGCCATTATGCTGTTTTGCCAAACTAATGATAATAATAATAATTATCTGCTGAAGAAGAAAGACTCCGACAATATCCATGTGCTGTCCTCGAAAATACAATCAACAGTACTTGAAGTTAAATCCAGTTGTCGCTGAAGAAAAACTCTGACGATATCCTTGTGTTGTTTTTGAAAGTACAATCAACAGTACTTGAAGATATAAATCCAGTTG
The DNA here is from genome assembly GCA_963932145.1 of Acanthosepion lycidas. Lineage (NCBI taxonomy): Eukaryota > Metazoa > Mollusca > Cephalopoda > Sepiida > Sepiidae > Acanthosepion > Acanthosepion lycidas. The sequence goes on from OZ010589.1 coordinate 18,872,319, forward strand.
TCAAGTCTGGCCACCCTTAGAGAAGTTAGTCAAAATTTTCGTTGCATCACCAAATATTAGAAACGGGTTGGGAAAAGAAGAAAAAGAACAGTAAATATTTTTTTATTTTGATATAAATATCATCTAGTGATTTATTCAGGTGTCGTCAGTTTTATTTTCAATTTTGTGTGCATATTCAACTCCTTGGTTTATTTTGGTTGAGATACACCCCCCCAGTGATAATTCAGCATGACCCTCTTAAGATCAAAAATCACAAATGTTGGTAAGAGAGGTCATAGTTGAAGAGGTCAACTTAAAGACCAGCTGCTGTGTCAAATGCCACCAACGACCGACAAGTGTGGGCTGACGGCTTGTTCTCCGATACCAGGATCGATCTTGACCAAAGACAGCAGGCCGTGGGTCTCAGCCATGCCACACAAGCACCTGAAGAAGGTTGAAGGGAACAATGGCTGAAACTTTGTGATAGTAGCCCAAATGTAAATAAGGTATTTTTGATTTTGTTATGAACTCAAAAATATCTTGTTTGCATTAGTTAAGTTATATGTGTGTATGTATGTATGTATGTAATCTCATTATTTTCTTAGAGGTACAGAATTATGGAAATAAAAACAGCAAAATGATCTTTACCATTCATGATTTAAAAAAAAAAAAATTTTGACCAGCCGACTGCTTTCACCCTCACATCAACAGAGCTGAAATCGAGGGAAGACTAAATACCACAATGTAAAATATGAGAAACGTGATGAAATAAAGGCAGAACAATCAGATGGAAATAATATCAAGCTCTAACAGACACATTCCCCTTGTTTACTGAGGGAAGGCTGTCTGGACTTGACATAGATCGTTTCCAATGCTTTCAAATGTTATAAAGAATGAGCATGACTAAGGATGGAGAAAGTGTCAGTGCTGAAATTGGTGGCACAGTTTGGTTTATTTATAAGATATTCTGTGGTGGCAGAGCCATATGTATTGTTGATCTTGTTGCCAGATTGGAATGTACCATTCCTAATTTTTCTGAGTACGTGTTGATTTATCCATGCATTTAACAACATCTAATATATATATATATATATATATATATATATATATATACACACCATATATTTATGCATATAAAGTGACCTTTAAATAAGACAAGGTAAAAAAAAAAAATAAATATAGCAAATTTTTGTGAATTTATCTTTTACCTTTTAGTATAAGACAACTGCTTATTGACTAAATTATGTCATTGGAGATTTTACTGTATCCTTGGAAATTCAAAATAAACAGAACAACAAAACCAATTCTATATCTTGTTTTTTCCTTCACATGTCCCTTAAAAGGGAAATGATTGTTTTGCTTAGTTTCATAAGATGATTTCTTGTGAATACTGATTCTTCTTCCTAAAAGTTTTAAATGCAACTACTGTAAAAGGATTTTAATTTGAAAAATAAAGCCTGTATTTAATTCTAAATTCTTTTATTATTTAACACCAAAATTATAATGAATTTTTAATGAGAAATAAATATTATGTTATCTTAAATGTTATTACTGTCGTAATTAACACTACCATGATGATTATTGAAAGTTTAACGAAAGATGAAGGTTGCTGTGAGTGCAATCATAACTTTTTCTCAGCTGGGCTTGTGTGGATACAAGTTGATTTCATTGATATGGAATTATTCTTCAAATAGGCAAGTTATTATGAAGGTATGCCAGTAATATATAACATAGAAATGGTTTTATTACTTTTATTATCAGCTTATTTGATAATGTGAATCTTTTCATGTACATTATTGGTTATTGCACTGAGGCTGATGTTAGCCTACCAACAAACATCACTCAGAATTTAAGTTTTCTTTTTTTAGAATTGTAGTATGACCCCAATTTTTAAGGATGATTTTGAGGATTTAAAGGTTGTCTTATACGCAGTAATATACAGTATTTGGCTTATCAAATCTCATTCTTTTGGAATGAATAAACACTAATTCTAATTATCAAATTTGAAATTCTTAACATTCTAGAGATTTTTTTTTCAGAAGAGTATAAATGAGATTTTATAGAAAATTCAATAGACTTATAAAATATCAAGCCCTGATGAGCGGTTTGACACAAATGTCTTTAGTCGGCTAACCAAATAAGTCACTTTAACTTGATTTAGTAAACACTAGCAGTATAACCTGTTTTTGACCAAGTCTTTCATAATAGGGAATTTTTGACATTCATTTGGAGCAGTTTAAGTTTAAAGTCAGCCCACCTGAAAATCAATATTAGTAACAGCATTTCGATGCAAATGATGCACATTCCCAAATGGGGGGGGGTAACAATTTGAATGCGGGGAGTGACCCTGAAAAGGGAACTATATAATAATATTATTGTAATAATTTAATCTATTTTTTATAAAAGTTTTTATGAAAGATATATATCCAAGAACAGATAGTAAATAGTAACATGTTGCTAAGAGTTATAATGGACAGGAAGTAGTGGAGAGCCATTGTCGCTAACAATTTGGACTCAAAACCGGAACTGAAGAATTATCTACCAAATAAAAAAAAATTTCATCAAAATCTGATGAAAATTGTGAAGATGCATAAACAACATCCAATCTCCCACATATACTCACATACAGACATACATACACACACACACATTTTGAGAATTATAGATTATATCTCTAGTTTTCTATTGAGTGCTTTTTGGCAGTTCTGCTAGCTTGAAAAAAAAAAAAGTTAAATTCTTGTAATATTCAGATATCTTTATCATTTGTATTATAATTACTATTAATATAAATATGTATAAATATATTTTTCTCATTAGTTCTTGTGACATATGCAATGACTTGACTTGTGTAAGCCATTGATCTTTAATTTTTATAATACTATTGATGTCCTGTATTTCCTTTTACAGTATGTGTACAGAAAGGCATCCCATTCTGGATCTTTACAGGATCTTAAAATTCCAGAGACCATTTCACTTTATGAAAGCATGGATGTGTCCTTCAACGCTCTGACAGAGCTTCCATATGAACTGCCTTTCCGATTACCACATCTCTCTCACTTAGATCTGAGTCATAATGGATTAACATCCTTGCCAGACAGCATTGGACTTTTCATCCATCTAGAGACATTAATAGTTCGGCACAATTATCTTCAAAAGATTCCTTTAAGTGTTACCCAACTTCACAAATTGAGCAAAGTTGATTTCTCACATAATCACCTTATCCAAGTTCCTGACGGATTTGGAGAACTCAAATACCTCTGTAAACTGAATGTTTCTTATAATAAACTTAGGGAATTACCATTATCACTAGCCATGTGCCCCTCTTTGACTTTGCTACTAGCCACAGAAAACTTATTGGAAACTCCACCGCAATCTCTTTGTGATAAAGGCTCTAAACCTCTTTTGGATTATATTCAGAAGAAATACCGATCTGTAAAAGAGGATTCTGTACCATTCAAAGCAGATCACCGATTCTCAAGACAGAGATGGAATCAACTGCCAACAAATGTTCCTAACCCACATTCTCCACAGGTAAACAATCTATCAAATTTTCTGTTTGTAACATTTGGATTTTATAAGTAAGTTGATGTATTCTGATGCTTCTGCTATATATATTTTGTAATAAAATCCAAAGAAGAATCTGAAATGTTATCAGTCTTGACGTAACATCTTGGGTTCAATCACTTCCCCATTACTGTAATGTAGCTTTTCTGTGCCTTTTTTCTATAAATATTTTCATGACAATTGTTCTGATGGGCTTTACCTCAACTTCATGAATTTAAGCGAAGTACTTGATTGACAGCTAGGTCTCCTTGTTTTACTATTGAAATTGCTGGATGTAACTGTAAGTTCTATTCTAATAGTTTCTTCTCTCACACTTCTCAACTGTGGAGTTCTTTGAAGCTTTCCTGTCAGCTACAATCTTCAAAATTTCAAATGTAATGTCAAGCACCATTGTCTGTCCTTTTTTAATCCTGTTTTTTTTTTTGTCCTCACTAATGTCTTTTTCAATTTCTTTGACTCTCAGTAAACACTTAGTGGCTTTAAAACCTTGTTTGGGGTGAAATAATGATTAAAGAAAAAAGTATCTTATCTCTATCTATAAAAGGCAGGATGTGTGTGTGTAACGAATGCACGGCCGCAATTTTCGACAGATTTGCACCAAAATTTACATGATCTAAGTTAGCTGAAAGGCTAAGACTGACTTTGCATTTCCCAACTCCCATCGATAGTGGAAATAATCGATTTTTTCATGCTTCTACGGCAGTTTTCATGTAGTTTGTGGCCATTTTCTACTGGCCAGAGTGGGAGCCTATAGCTGGCTGCCACGAATAAGCAGGAAGATTCTATTGGCCAGCATGAGGGCCAACAGCTGACTGACACAAATGTTAACTAGCATGCTAGTATGCAAAAAAAATCGATAGCTGCATTCGTCACAAGTGGGAAAAATTTAAATCTGCATGACACTTTACTCCAATTGGTTCATTCGCTTGCTTAAACTCAACGTTGATTCTGATTCTGCAGAACTGGGTTGAGTGTGAAAAAGTATTTGTTGTTAACATTCTTTTTTCATTCGGTTTTTCCAGTTACGAGTCCTTTTTTAAAGCTGATTGTTTTGTGTTCATTTTGTTTAGTTCTTTTTTCGTAACAAATTTAATGTTTAGTATAGAGCTTAGAAAAAATTCACAGTGTGTTATAGGCAAGAAGTAAGGCATGTAGCAACATCAGCACGGCAAAGGGCACTCCTTTAAAGGCAAGGAAGGGCAAAAATATTTTAAGTCAAGTGATAGCGATTGCTGTATGAGTTGTACGATTTTTGAATCAAGCACGGGCAACCAAAGAACATCATTTCTATCTTGTTTTGTTTAATTCTTGTCTATTTTCTCAATAAATTCAAAACTTTTCTTTTTTCATTTTGGAGTGATCCCCTCCACCCCATGCCAAAATTATCATCATCTTATCTCTTGTATGCTGATTTGAAACCTCCCATACACTAATTTTATAAATGCTAACTCCCATTGGCTACAATTTTACCTAAGGCTGTCACTTCTCTCTTGTACCTCATGAGTGTGTGGGTGGGAGGTCAACTTTAATTTCTTGTCTTTATTTTATCATTATTCATCTGAGTGTGGTTGTAGGGTTACTGCACACCTGAGACACCTGACCTGTTCCCTCCATATATCCAGAAAGCTAGCCCAGTATTCATTCACTTATTGCATGTCTTGAGCAAGCAGACTTGGCAGAGCCTATCCTTCTTTAGATCATGTCCTCTCTAACTTGAAGGCTCACCTTGGTCATGGATATGTAGCTGTTGAATACTATTGAATACAGCACCCTCTGCCTTAGCTATTGACTTCAGTTTAGGGAGCCCCTCTGCCCAATGATGCTGTGTAATCACTGCACTGACTGTATCACTAGCTATGGAGCCCTTTGTACTAGATGGCCATTGACCCTCCAAGAAGGTTTATTCACCCTTTTTCAGGTATTGTTTTTAATCTTGCTGGGTCTGTAGCCAAATGGAACAACTAGTATAGTACTAGGTTACATGGTACCTGTAGCACTTGTAGAGGAACCTGACATAAATTGTATTATTTTATTTTTTTATGATATCCAATCATTAAGACCCCTGCCTACAATTTTAAGTTTTTATACTTTATGCCACCCCCACTTGGGTATTAAAATAGAAGCTCATAGTGGCTGCAATTTATTTTGACACCCATCTGATATGTCCCGGAAAGAGATATATTTGTTCAAAGTAGCAATGTGGTTGTTTACTACTGTAACCGGGTAGGACAATCTAGCAGGTAACTGTAATGGACTGGTCCTCGTCGTAGTGGTAGGCAATAGGCAAAGACAATAGGCGTAGTTTATGTACTTCCACATCAGTCAGTATTTATGGCTGACACCGGCCAATCATATTACTGTGAGGGGGAACGCAGGTGTATGCATATTCATTACATCACCATCAAACAAGAGTTTGCAAGAAAATTTCTACTATCACCCCTTGTTATTTGCCTTCCCCTTACCCCCAGTTTATTAAGAACTGGTGAGTACTGTTATTGTTAGGTTTAGGGTCATTGTTTGAAACTAATAGAGCATTGGTGTTGAACAAAAAACTCAAAATGTTGAATTTGTTGAGATAATAAACAAAACAAGATAGAAATATTTATTCAATTGGGAGCATTTTTGTGTAGAGAAAATTTCAAGGAATGTACCTGAAAGAAAGTGTGAATTCCAGAAATGTTATTAAGAGTCTCTCTATAAAAAAGGATGTAGAAAAAGTTGAACTTACTCTGTTGGTGAATTAACGAGTGAGTGGAGTGTATTGTCTGTCATGTGCGTCCATTGCACAGAGCGCTAATTCTAGTGTCCTGTCCCAATCTTGGCCCAAAATGAAAGGGAGCTAGCTTCTTCACATTCACATCATGCATACGCCCAGTTTTTTCATTTTATGCATACCCAAAATTTGAAAAGGGGTTAATGCTATTGATAGTTATCAATGCATGAGTGTTTTGTGAAAAGACTTAATGTCTGATGCAGTAACTAGTCTGATTCCATGATATTGCTTACTCAAATTATTGTCATTGTACTTGTCCCTCCCTTTGTTAGTTTGCATGACTGTTACATTTTGCCAATACCTCATAAATAATGGATTATTCCATTTGGATCATGTGGAAAGACAAAAGACATATCAGAGACACTACTTGGTTTCAGTGACAAAAAGAAAGAAAGAGAAGTGGTTATTGTCTCCTATTCCATTTTGATTGCTTGAGAAGACAAAAGACATCAAAGATGCTATTTAGTTTCAATCAGAAAATAAAAGAAGGGAAGATAAACGTGTTTAATGGCTGTCTCAGTGAAATGGAAGAAGTTGTCAATTTTAAATCTTTTCATTTCTTAAAATAATGACCAGCCTTCATATTTATGATTTCTATTGCAGTATTTTGATAAAGTTGTTAAGCTCAAATATTTAATGATGCAAAAGGGGAAATTTTATGGATATTTTATTGTTGTAGAATTTGCCATGAGCTTACTCAGTTATTAACTGAAGAATTAAGATCCATCAGAAATTTAAAATAGGAAAACTGAAATTTTCACAGGTTAAAACTAATTATTACTAACACCACCAGCAGTACTTTAAAAGAAATTACCTTAACAAAAATACTGGCAATGATTATTGGTACCAGCTGATCCATCATATCTAAATAGGCCTTAACACATTCCTATCATTAACTAACTGGAAAGTATAGAAGAAAGAGGCATGGCTGAAAGAAAATTCTTGTAACACTAACTTGGGAAACATTTACATGATTTTAAGTCAATTTTGCCTGCAGAGACCATGGTATTCAACACTAACTTGGGAAACATTTACATGATTTTAAGTCAATTTTGCCTGCAGAGACCATGGTATTCAACACTAACTTGGGAAACATTTACATGATTTTAAGTCAATTTTGCCTGCAGAGACCATGGTATTCAACACTAACTTGGGAAACATTTACATGATTTTAAGTCAATTTTGCCTGCAGAGACCATGGTATTCAACACTAACTTGGGAAACATTTACATGATTTTAAGTCAATTTTGCCTGCAGAGACCATGGTATTCAACACTAACATGGGAAACATTTACATGATTTTAAGTCAATTTTGCCTGCAGAGACCATGGTATTCAACACTAACTTGGGAAACATTTACATGATTTTAAGTCAATTTTGCCTGCAGAGACCATGGTATTCAACACTAACTTGGGAAACATTTACATGATTTTAAGTCAATTTTGCCTGCAGAGACCATGGTATTCAACACTAACATGGGAAACCTTAAATAAAGGCTGTAGAGGAAGATGTCTGTCATACAAAGAAAAATAACTGAAGATGTGGGTGTGTGTTTACATGGGGTGAATGCATCCAGTAGGGATGCTTGGTATTTGTAGATTCTATAGAGAATGGTTGAGTGCACAGAATTTTTACCCTGCTAGAATGTGGCTGCAAGAGATTAGTTTAAAAATTACAATTGACAGACTATACTTATGGCAGTAGCAACAACAGAAAAGATTTTTAACCCACACCATTGACTGAATAAAATATGTGTCTGGTGATATCAAGATAATTAATGATGACTAACAAAAATATAAATATAATCTTTGTTGGACGTTTGGGCATCGTTCTGGTCTTCGGGATGTCATAAAAAGGTGGGTGTTAGATTAGAAGAAATCAGGGAGAAGTTTTGGCCAAAGTGATAATGAAGTCAGGTGATTAATAGAAAAAGGAAAAGATTCAGAGTATTGGAGGATTGGAAGGTTTGGTGTTACTGGTTTATGAAATGGCAGGGATTATTAATTTGGGTAAAGACACTTCTCAAAAAAAATTCCAGATAATTATGAAGAAAAAGTGTTGGTATTTATAGATGTCTTATAAAAGCATGAAAGGAAATTTGTTTTAAACTGGACCAGATAAGGAACACGGATGAACTAAAATTTGTATCATCCAACAATGCATTAAAAAAAAAACATAATTCCTGAATATGCCTTCCTGAAATGGAGGTGGGTCTGATGAATATTTTATGCTGTCAGATGGAAGACTGATTGGAAGCTACCTTCAATATTTTGGTCAATTCTGTTGCTTAATCTTGAGAGGGTCTTGCATGCTATCCAATTTAAGCACCTTCACCTCAGATTGCAAACCATTGTCAAAATCACTGCTGATGTGTTCTTTGATTTAATTAATGACACACTAAACTCACTGAAGTTAAGCAGCATTGAGTCTAGTCAGTACTTAGATGGGGGGAAACTTGTGAACACCATATTATTATGTACTGTAAGCAACCTTATACAATAACAAATGTTTTAGCTTTATGTAACTGGCAAAGAGTTGATAAAGCCTAAAAATACAAATCAATCAATCTCTTAATGATCTTTTTATTAGACAGATATTTACTAAATGATAAACTGATGAACAAAACCTTTAGCAAGTGATGTCATCTTTATGAAATGGCATATTGGCTTAAGAGAATTTTTGAGCATCGTTTTTAGGATAGAAAGGACAATGAGATCAATACTCTGAGAAGTACAATTTTTGGAACTGTAAACATACAATGCAACCCTTTCTCAGACTTTCACTAACTGGCCAATGATTACCCCACATTGCATCTTGATTCTTGATCATGTTGGTATACATTAAAAGCTGGGAAAGGGTCTGTTGCATGTCCACAAGGTAACAAAGATAAAAAGCAAATTCACATGAAGAAATGATAATATGAACCCTGATTCCAATATTATGAAGTAGGTGTTATCAGGGCTGTTCTTACTTGTCTGAGTGGGGAGGTATGTGACACCTGGGACAGCTTCTGCTATATCTATCTCATAGATCAGGTAGATCAGGTCTTTTTTCCTGCTCATTTACGTGTGGTCTGCAATATGAATGAGTGGCATTGGAACCACAGAATGGACAAACCTGTCCCTCACCTAGGGCAGAACAGAACTGTCTCCTCTGCTCACAAGCAGGTCTGCTAATATAGACTAACAACTGGAACTAACCAATGTCCTTGACCTCAACTGCTTTCCTTTGGTTAAGTGGGTTCCAGTTCAAAAATCCCAACTGCTGGTCATAAAACAAATGATTGAGATAAGATCACACTTTCTACTTCCATGTGAGTTTGCCAACCATAGTAACATTGAAGAGAGAGGAATTAAAAAAAAATGGCTTGGTGAGAAAACACTGTCATTAAAGCCCTGGGAGTATCTTAGCTACTGAGTGAATCACAAAATATTCCTAGGTTATTCGAAATGTGCAACTGCAAGGGAATCTATCCATATGTCATATTCCTGGATTGCAAGAGAAATCTGTATATACTACTGTAGAAGCACTAGCTATCTTTGCTAATAAGTGTCTTTTAAAAATATGGAGCATTTTGGAAATTATATAAAATTAAAAAAGGGTCAGAGGTAATTTCTCCTATTTTAATCTTGACAGGATATAGACGGTCATGACTCTCCACAGATTCTTTTTCTTTATTATCTATGAATTTTTATGAGTTGATTTATAGTTTCAACTGAAGTCTTAACACAGCTTTCACACTTAAAAGTATCACTGTGAATTGATGCCTGCAGATAAAAATGTGTTCTAATATATTTGGTCAAAACAGTCATCAAAATATTACTTTTTACAGTGCCACATCTGCACAGGAGCATGTAAGACTCAATCAGGACTAAAAAGTGACATTGAAAAAAACCCCAAAAAACTGAAAAGCCATTGCCTATATTTGAGGATGGATTTGTAGCATTGCAGTTTAGACCAGACACCAGGTTTGTTTTCAGTGTGAAGCTTCTTCCAGTCAAATGCTTGTGGCTTAAAAATAACCCTTTGGACAGATTGTTACCTTCAAAATAAAACCATGAGCCAACTATAGCAGTAAGCAAAATTTTATTCTCTGGTTGTAACCTACTGCTATAGACGAGCAAAGCTGATATGAGGCATAGGTGAAGTTGGGTGTACAGTCTAAAAGACATATTTACTTACACACCATTCTTTGTGGGTTCCATCAGGCTCTCTGATTTTTCACTGTCTTTTAGAGACCATTGTTCTTGTCATGTTTGTGTAAAAAGAAATATAAAAGAAGAAAAAGTATGTTATCTTCATTCAGTGACTCTGTTTGTCTTAGTCACTTGCTCTGACTTCTTAAGGACATAGAAAGTTGTGGAGGGCCATGATTGCCTATCCCATATTGCTCTTAACAGCTTTTCACTCTTTGCTAAGACTACCTCACCCCTCATTCTGCCATGTATTTGCACAAACTCACCAGGCAAGTAGTCAACTGGCTTCCTCTATCTCTCTTGCCCTCAATATGCCCTGTGAGGGTTAAGTTTTCTAAACCCTTTCATTATGTGTTTAAGGAATTTCAGTTATCTCTTCGTGATTCTGGGTAGAAGTGTCCTTTCTGTTGCCATTTTCCTTAAGACTTTCTTGTTGCTTGTTCCATCCATGGAATTTTCAGTATTCTTCTGTAGAACCAAATTTCTGCTGCTGCTTCTTTTTTTCCCCTCATCCATGGGTAGATTGTTTGATATTTACCCTCATTTAAGAGGATGAGTAACACACAGCAATTCAGGACTCTTTTCTTTGTTTTTAGTGTAAAGTTTTTTATCCTCTGTTAAAATGGACTTGCTTAATGTTGATATCTCCAATTTGTAACTTGCATCTTGGTGATGACTATAAATTTTCCTGTTGAAACCATTTTTTTTTTTTTTTTTTTTTTTTTTTTTTTTTTTTGTGATTAGTAGTAAGAAGACAGAATTAATGGTCACCAGCAAGAGAAAGAGCCCAAAATGCAAATTATGAATTGGAGATGTCAAAATCAAACAAGTAGAGAGGTTTAAATATCTGGGAAATGTTTTAATAGGCAATGAAAAATGTGATACTGAAACCTGAAGGTGCATTGGCAAAACCAAATGATGCATCCCAAAAGCAAACAAAGTATTAAGAAACAGGAAAATTTTGTTAGAAAATAGTGTTGAGCTGTTACATAATATCAGTGAATGCTGGACAATCTCCTGACAGATGAAAAAGAGACTTGAAGCAAGAGAAACAAAGAAAAGATTACTGAACTGCTATGTAATATCAGTTCTCCTATATGGCAGTGAATGCTGGACAATTTCCTCACAGATGAAGAAGTAACTTGAAGCAGCAGAAACAAAGAAAAGAGTACTGAACTGCTATGTAATATCAGTCCTACTGTATGGCATTTAATGCTGGACAATTTCCTCACAGATGAAGAAGTTACTTGAAGCAAGAGAAACAAAGAAAAGAGTACTGAACTGCTATGTAATATCAGTCCTCCTATATGGCAGTGAATGCTGGGCAATCTCCTCCCAGATGAAAAAGAGACCTGAAGCAACAGAAACAAAGAAAAGAGTACTGAACTGTTATGTAATATCAGTCCTCCTATATGGCAGTGAATACTGGACAATTTCCTCACAGATGAAGAAGTAACTTGAAGCAAGAGAAACAAAGAAAAGAGTACTGAACTGCTATGTAATATCAGTCCTCCTATATGGCAGTGAATGCTGGGCAATCTCCTCCCAGATGAAGAGATTTGAGGCAACAGAAATGCATTTCTACAGAAGGATAAGAATACCAGGCACAGAAAGGAAACTACATGGAATCTTAGAGAAGGTATTAAAGGAAATCTAGAAGAAAGGACTAACCATTAACTATAAGAAGATAGGAAGTATGGTAGGTTTAAATATCTGGGAAGTGTTTTAACAGAGGATGAAGAATGCGTCACTGAAATCCAAGCGTTGTATTAAAATAGCAAAAGATGCAATTCCAAAAGCTAAGAAACAGGAAAATTTAATAAGCAAGAAGGAAGACTGAAAGGAATTGAAAACAAAAAAACAAACACTTATACTCAGTATTAAAAAGAAATGGCTGAAATTTCTTGGACAAACCATGGAGAAGGGGGTCTTGGAGAATTTGACACTGACAGGATATATCAAAGACAAAAGAAATATGGGGAGGCTATGTGACCCCTACCTGACCAGATTGGGTGAATAGATGGCAGAACAGGGATTGAGAAGGATGTTAGTAAGACAAAGGTTACTAAGAGCTACAAGAGATAGGAAGTTGTGGAGGGCTGTAATCATCCACGTCCTAAAGGGACATGGCATATAAATGAGATCTGTGATCTGTTGAGATATAGCCATGGAAGTAACCCCATCTCTTTTCTGCCACAGCCATTTGTTTGCAACCATTTAGCTTCTCCATGAAGTCTTTATTGTCAATGATGCAGCATATTTTTAATTCAATATAATTTGATACTATCTATATTATACTGGCAATGTAAATGGCAGTTTCTGCACAGTCATGTAATACCATAGTCTCTGCTGACAAATTGATTTGAACCAGACCTGCACAAAATATGGTCCACAGGCTGAATTCTGACTGTGAGACACTCTAGTGTGATCTGCAAGGGATTTTTTTTTCCTTCAATTGGTTCACCCCAAGCAAGGCGATAATGCCACTATGATGCAAGGGGTTACAGCAGAGAGTGAGAAAACTTTAGTGATGAGAGAGGACAATAAAAGAACAGGGTTCAGAAAGAGTGAAGCTGAGAATTGTCATTGCATTTCAATTTTTGAAAATTGTAGGTAGAAGGGAAGCAAGAAACTAGAAGGGGGTTCCACAGGTGAGAAGTGTGAAAAAAGAAATTGTTAGAATAAAAGTGGCAGTTTCATCTAACTAGTTCAACAGTGTGGCGTAACTGCCAATCTAGTAGCATGCTTAAATTCATGTAGTCTAGGCACTAGAGGAAAAAAAAGCTCATCAGCATAGTTGCCATGAAAATATTTGTAGAAAAGACAGAGGGAAGCCATATCACATCAGTGAGAAAGTTGAGATGCTAGGTCAGGATTGATTACATTACAGACCCTTCTTTGGATTTTGTCATGAATCTTGGGATATATATATAGGGTGCTCAGTAAAATGCTGTACATTCAGAAAGACTTGAGATAACAATTGGAAACTGGTGACAACTGATGTGACTGAAAAATTCAGGACATTTTATCACTCATCACATCAGATGTTCTTTAAAAAGTATGATAACTTGACACTCAAAATCAGTGAGTTGTTTAGCCATACAGGAAGAGCAGAATGAAAGATGAAAGTTATCTGCAAATAACCTTTAAATGTCAAGTCATAAGATCAAATTGATCAATTGTAAAAGAACCAATCAGAGTTAAGTAATTACATGAGAGTTGAATGATTATTCAAGATCATAAATATTCAAAGTCAATTATTCCTGAAAGATAAAACTCTGATAATAAATTTGCCGCCTTTTTACTGAGCACCAGATCAGATATGTTAGCAGTATTCAATGTTCAAGATGTATTCTCAAATTTTATTTTATTTTTATTTTTATTTATTTATTTATTTATTAATTCTTTTTTTTGTGATCATCAGAATAAATTTGGCAAATTGTCACGTACAAAAAATTGTTTTGTGGAATTTATTTATCCAGGCAATATTTGTTTTTGATTAAGTCAAATCAAAAGCAAATATTGCTCTGATATAGGACATATTTAAATTACAGATGTTAAAAAACTAATATTAGGTTTGGTATTTGTTGTTAACCAATTTAGTTGACTCATTAATGTCTTGTAGCTTTTCTTCTCGGTCTCAAATTGTTCACTAGTTTTCTGAACTGCTTGATGACTGACGGAACCAGATTGATGATGCATATTGAAGTTGGTTGTTCCAACATTTGTAGAGATGTTAGGTTCAATAAATTGAAAAGACAAAACGTTTCTAATCAAGATCATGTTTCTCAATTTGTCAGTAATACAATTTTCAAACACACTTGAACCAATCCTGACACAAATCCTCCAGAGGGTTACAAATTGTTCCTTCAAACTTGCCATTGTTATGGAATAAGAACAGGCATTTATCTGAATACATTTTCTCAGAAAGGGACATTGATTTCTGATTTTTATGTCCCATGCTCGATCTACATGATATGATCCATACTGAGCTTAGGTATTAAAAGAAATTCTGTGTTTGAGATTCGAGATAAATTTCCTTCTCGGTCTTGTCAACCTGTAAATATACAACTCAAACATCCATTAATTTGATGAAGCTAAAGTAAGTGTTATATGAGCTGTGTTTTTGCAACATGTCAGTGAATCTTTTGATTAGATTAGTTTTGTCTTTCTCAAAGCTACAAATTCTCCGTTGACAGATGTATGCAGACAAGGTTGTCTAATGGGATGCTCCAAAGCATCCCCTTGTGTCTTCTTGTGCTGCTTACGTGGGCCATCATAGAGGTTTTGTCTGTACATATATTAGGAAACATAAGGTGTTAGTCTGTATTTCTGCATATTCTGTCTGACTCAGAATAAATTAGGTTTCATTCATTGTTTAATATAAAAAGAACCTTTTTTGTCTGAAACCATTACAGTTTAAGGTCAAGTCTTGTCTGTTAGATGCTGTCATTCACCATATCCGGCATCCTGCTGCTGATGCCTTCACATGAACCCTGGCAAGCTAGCTTCTGGGTGCTATGCCTTGCCAAAAGTCAGCCTATTATTTGGTTGTTACAATTTGGGATTTTGTTTTCTCTTATACTGATTGGCAACCATAGCTAGAGAGCTCAATCTACCCTGCTGTTTAACTTATAGATGTGGGATCCAGATGCTATACCTTTTCAAAAGGAAGCCCATAATTTGATAGTTGAAATTTACATGCTAATATCCTTGAGAAAGGTATGAATCCATCTCTCCTCCCCCTAGCTATGGGTAAAATAGCAGTACAGACTAGGTCCTATAGTTTTGGGTGGCAACCAGTCTAGGAGAAGGAAACTTTGAATTCAAACCAGATCCCTCTATCTTAATGTGGATATACATGTAGACGGGGACTGCTTGTGAATCCAAATTCCCACTGAAACTCGTATGGATTTGCATGTCTGAATGTATACAACTCTCTGTTATGCCTGTTCAGCTTTCGTTTGGATGTGGTGGATTCATTTGACAGAGCCAGCTCAACTGACTGGGTGAATGACCCTAAAAAAAAAGGTAACTGTAAGTTCTATGCTAACAGTTTCTTCTCTCTCGTGGAACTCTCTTTCAGCTTCCTGCTACCCATACAACTTTGATCTTAAAAATTTTAAATGCAACATTAATCATTATCTTCTATTTTCTTAATTCCTGTTCTTTTATATTTTCTCTCTCCTTAATAATGTTTTTCTTTTTCTCATATTCTCTCACACTCAGTAACCCCTTGCATTTTAGTGGCTTTATTGGCTTGATTATAGTGAAATGATTAAAAAAAAAAAAAAACCCCAAAAAACAAACATTTCACCCAATTGATGCATCTTAGTTTTATATTCACAACTTTTTTCAGAGAAAAAAAAAAATTGTTTATGGTTGGTTGCTATGAACCACAACTGTGCAAAGTCCCATAGCAAGATCAACAATAATTAAAAAATGCAATCAACCCCCTCCCTCCATTACTTTTAAATCTATAGAGAATGTTTGGTTAAATTTATTTGCCAAAAGCAAAGCTTGAGATTAACATTGTCCCAGAAATAATAGAACACTAGTTTGGAATGACTGGTTAGATTTTATTGGACAATGTTGGGTCAATAAATAATTTTTAATTAGAATTCTATTATATTTATTCTAAAAGTAACTAGTTCCTTAAAATAAAAACAAAACACTTCTTGCTTCTCACCAATAGTGTGCAGAGGCTTTTCATAAATGCAGCTCACACGTACACATCCCAAGAAATAAATAAACAAAATGAATATAATGGGGAACTCTCCCAGAGAAAATATCAAAGGACTGGAAATATTAAATCTGAAATTGAATCTGCACTGTCCAAATTGAATGGAAACAAAGCAGCAGGACCAGTCAGAATTGTAAGCCTTGGATGATTTTGGCATTGACAAGATTACAGACATAATAAATGAAATCTACAACAGTGGCTAAATACCAGAACATCATAATAGATCTATTTTCCTAGCACCATCTAAGAAGCCTGGTGTAAACAAATGTGAAATCCATCAGACAATCAGCCTAATGAGCCATATAACAAAACATTTGAATTCTGATGAATAGAGTGCACAGCAGAATCAGACAAAAAAGACACTGAAACAAGGAAGGTAATATTTATGCTGAGAATGTTATCAGAAAGTGCAATACAAATGCAGAAGGATATATACCTATGTTTTATAGATTACATAAAAATATTTGATAAAGTATGTGACACAGAACTGCTTAGTAACTGTGATAAATTTTGGAAAGTTATTAGAATAATCAAGAAGCTATACTGGCAGCAAACAACCTGCATAGGGTTAGAAAAAGTAAGACAAGGATGTATCCTCTCATCAGACTTTCGATCTAACCAGTGAGGCAATTCTGAGAGAATTAGAAATCCTACCAGGATTCATTATAGGTAGCCACAGTCTTAACGACATAAGATATGCAGATGACACAGTGTTGAAGAGACTTGAAGCAACAGAAATATGATTCTAAAGAAGGTTTAGAAAATTTGATACTCACAGGGTAGATTGAAGACAAGAGGGACAGAGGAAAACAACGCATAACCTACTTAAGCTTGAATAAATAGATGGCAGAACAAGGTTTCTAAGAATTGATTGCCTACATCTTGAAAAGACATGGCACATAGAAGAAAAAGGTTGACAAATTTAGATATTTCTATTATTTTTCTCTAAATGTGAAAAATATCTAAGAACCTTTTGCTTTGATAAAGCAAGAATTTTTTTTTTTGTCAATTTTTGGTTAAAAAATTTGAATGCATGATTAACTAACGTGTTATATTTTTGGCTTATAAGCTAAGTTGAAAATTAGAGAAAGAAGTTAAAAATGATAAACATGGAAAGTTTTAGTTACAAGGTGAGACGGGTAATTTAACTAGTTTGTTTTTGTATTTTTTCATTTTTATGACTGGGTTTATGGTCGTATCACATTAAGAGATTGGTTCCCGTACAGTCACCAAAGTTAAAAAATATTGAGCCTGGTCAATACTTAAAGGGTGACTGCTTGGGATACCAGGTGCTGTAAGCTTCGATGTGTAAGTGGTATAATGGATAATGGCTTGGAATTGTTAATCAAAGAGTTGAGCACCAATTCTAGTTGGGTTCATTATATTTACTTATGTACAAACACCGTTGAGAAAGGTATGAATTCACCTCTTCTCCCAGCTATAGGTTAAATAGTAAGATCATTATCTCCAAAAAAAAATTCTTACACTCTAAAAATTATTTTAAATAACTTGCAAAGGGTTGATAAGCTGTAGAAAACAAATCAATTTTTACAACTGTAATATTCTATTTTTAATTTTTTACACTTGCAAAAACAAATAAATTTTGTAAATTCTACCAAATTATTATTTTTTATTTTATTTTATTTTTTTAATGAATGACTAACTTAAATTAGTTAATTTTTAATGTGCCTTTTTAATAATACAATTGAAAGCCCCCAATTAAAATATGTAAAATTTATTAGAATTTAATGTATTTTAAGATCAGTAGAATTTTTCCCAAAAAGGGCTCGATTCTGTTCTTGCAACATTATTGACCATTTTCCAAGACAATCCATCAATGTCAGGATTCCTCAACCACAGGGTTTAAACCACCCCCACACAGTTTAAGCTGCCCATTGGTCGGTTTGATTTATATTTGCTTTATTCCAAGTTATGAAAAGGAAATGAGGTACTTTCCTATTAACAAAAGCCAATTGTTTTATTAAAGGATTAAGTTAGATTATTAGACAAAAGATTTCTTTTTCAAAACATCAATAAATTATTTATAGCAGAGATTCTGAAGGGCAAAACATTTTCAGTTTTATTCAATTATATATTCATCATTATTTGCAATGACTTGCCAATTATCCATCAGCTTTTCAATAACTTTTAAGTAATATTCTTCAGGTTTTGATGACAAATATTTGAATCTATTTTAAATTAGAGAAAGTTTTCCCTATCAAATTGTTTTTCAGCGATTGAAAGAGGTAATGAATTATTGGTGGAAGGTCAGGAGAATATGGGGTAGAACAGAGTTCAAACATTTTTTCCTGCATTATCATGGAGAAAAACAACATATTTCCTATTGACAAGGGCAATACACTTTTCAATCAGACTTCTATGGACATGTTGCAGCTGCTGGACATATAAATGTGCATTCACTGTTTCATTGCTTTTTAAGAATTCTAAAGGAATAATAGCCTGATGATTACACCAAATATACATTATCTTTTTTTTCCATGGAGATCAGCTTTCGGGATGTTTTATCCTTGTCAGTCCTCTGCTTTTTGTGTTGAACATTGTTGTATGTAACTTTTGTGATGTCAACGAATACTCATTGTTACTTTTGTAATGCTCGTTGTATTAGAGACTTAATTACAGATATAACTACAGTAACACCATTGAACAATATTGGTGTCAGATACCTTTGAATAGCACTCACACTAATAGTACTGGCTTGATAATACTTGCTCGAAAAGCAACCACCGAATAGTAATCTGTATGGTGATCACTTAGACGCCACACTAATTCCCATATGTACGTTTCCTTTACCATCACGTGATCTACTTATTCAAAATGGGATTGCCTGTGTTTGCTCTCCGGTGATCTATGTTCAAACTCCAGTTTCGGCAGCGACATTTTATTTCTATATAACAGTAACTCATTTTACCTTACCTATGATATATTTAAGGAGCACAAGGATAATGTACTCATCATTACAATTTCTGCTTCAAAACAAAAATTACTTATGACTCAACCTTTTATATCTTCACTGATATCCTTTATGCCATCCTCATTTACATTCCTTCCTAGCTTTTGAACAGGAGTAGAGGTTTATCCCTTGATTCCAGTTTAGGATTGGGTTTCCAATTCCTTCTAAAGTATTGGTTCTAATCCTTTTGGAATGATGGCAAAAATATCCCCCTTCACAAATTTATAAACAATACTTACAAGATTTCTTTCTAGCGAATAAGGTAGGCCTCTTCTTGGTCTCATCCGCCATATTTCTGTTTTTTCTTGTCTTGGGGCCAGAACACTGCAATCCCTTGTCTGTATCCCTTTGTGTGTTAACACCATTCTTACTTTGTGAACCTTTTGCCTTATTACTGTTGCTTTGCCTACTTTTGCCTTGCATCTGTATTGTTTACTTAGTATTATTTTTTCCCCTGTTTATTTTTTTGTCTTTTGTTATTATTTATTGCAAACTGTCAATTTTGTTTGTTGGGCATTTCTGCCAATTACATTTAACTATGGCCAATTACTCTTCATAAAGTTTTCTCATTCTCTTTCACTCTCTGTAGCCCATTGTGTCTTAGTGGCATTATTGCCTTGCTTGGGTGATTTGATTAAGAAAAATAAAAGGACATGTAGAAATAATACTGAATAT
Organism: Acanthosepion lycidas; assembly: GCA_963932145.1. Taxonomy (NCBI): domain Eukaryota; kingdom Metazoa; phylum Mollusca; class Cephalopoda; order Sepiida; family Sepiidae; genus Acanthosepion; species Acanthosepion lycidas. The sequence goes on from OZ010589.1 coordinate 18,892,220, forward strand.
ATTAAACTTTTCAATATTGCATAGCCCTTTCATTATAATTTGCTTGTCTGATTTCCTCTTACTATCATACTTATTATAAAACCCAGGTTGTGTGTGTGTGTCTGTGTCTGTGTCTGTACGTTTATATATTGGATCAGATTTCCTACATTTTTTTCAACAAAACTTCACAGGACTACGTAAAATTACCTTGCGATGGTTCTGACAGTGCCAAAAATTGGGAAAACACAATTGTTTTTGCACGAAATCAATTTGAAAACACGATTAAGAGTCATTGCGAGAATGAAAGGGGGACAACTTATATCTAGTTATACTTATTATAAAACCCAGGTTGTTTGTGTGTGTGTTCGTTTATATATGGGATCGGATTTCCTACATTTTTCAACCGATTTCAACAAAACTTCACTTTTTTTTTTTGGCAGGTAGTGTTTCTTATTGTCTTGCACACCTTTTTCTTTATTTTTACATTCAGAATGCTTTAAAAATTCCATTTACAAGACAATTGTCCATAATAAAATTCTATTCAATCGATAGACTCATAACGATTGAAAACAATGTTTTTGTTTGAGTTTGGGTTTGATCAATTCATAAAAAAACAAAAAAAAAAACTAATTAAGACATGCGTATCCGTCAACCTTAAACAATAATCTTTGTCAATTTTATTTTTCAGTCTTTATGATGGTCGATACTTGATCTATCTCTTACTGTTACATCCCTGGGTAACGCCGGGCTCTACTGCTAGTCATTACTAAAGTTGGACCATAACCATACTACTTACATTATGTGAACAACTGCCTTTGGTCAATAAGGAAAATCATACAGCCAGAGGATTTTATCAGTTAGCATTTTCCAAAAACATTTTTTTTTTTTTTTTTTTCCTGGTACACAAAATGTGTTAATCCATCATTTGGAACAAAGAGCTCTATGCCCTTCAAAGTAAAAACCAGATGCTGTAAGACATTTTGAAACTCTGACAAAATAGAAAAAATTTCTATCTACTGAATGATTCAAAAGAACTTTGTTCCTGCAAAGAATTTTATTTCATAATCTCATGGCCATGTGTTTTTTTCTGAGGAAAAATGCAGAGGAACTCATCATCAATCACTTGTCAAAGTTATTTTCCTTTCCTGCTTTTTTTTTTTTTTTTTTTTTTGATTGACCAAGCCAGAATCAATTAGTTGTTTGTAAAAACAACTTTGGTTTCAAATTTCAATTTTCCATATCTTACTCAAACCTAAAAAGAAAAAAAAATTTATAAGAGAAAAGAATTTGTTTGAACAAAACAAACATTTTAATAAATGACTAAGTCTTGTTCTAACTAATCATTAATAAAATATTCTGTGTAGTTTTCACTTTCTTGTAAAATCCATATTACTCATGGTTTCATATATGATTATATCTTTCCATCATTGTATATTATCTATGAAGTTTATACAAACTCTTCTTGGATGTGGGGGATCATAGCTCGCTACAACTTCCTGTCCTTTGTAGCTCTTAGTAAAGATTTTTTTGCTATCTCTCCTAATTCAGTCAACCAATTTACACAAGCTTATTAGATAGGTTATGCACTACTTTCCTCTGTTTTTTTTTTACTTTCAATATATCCTGTGAGTGTCAAATTTTCTAAGCCCTCTTTCCTTGTGTGTTCCAAATACTTCAACTGTCTTTTTCTGATTTTAAGAATTTGTCATTTGTTTCCATTTTCCCTAAAACCTTGCCATGTTCAGTCTATAATATTCTCAGCATCCTTCTGTAGAACCACATTTCTTTTGCCTCAAGTTTCTTTTTCATCTGTGATGAGATTGCCCAGCATTCACTGCCATATAGGAGGACTGATGTTACATAACAGTTCAGTACTCTTTGTTTTTAATTAAATTTTATTGTTTCATAATACTTTGCTTAGCTTTTGGAAAGCATCTTTTGTACTTGAAATGCTTCAGGTTATGATGAATTTTCTGCGCAATAATTAAAAAAATACCGAAAAAAAAAATTACTGACTAATCTTGAGTCTTGTATAGCTAGTAAGTTTATTCAAGATGATGAAATCTTCATTCTGTTTGTTAGTAAGTTAGTGTATTTGTTAAATAGACAGGGTCAGGTTCATACTACTCCTTGGTAGCAGGGCAAATTTGATTGGGGACCTCAAGCAGTGGTTTGTGACCCTTGCTATCTCATCAACATTTGTTTTTTCTATCTACATTTATATACCTTACAAATTAAACTAAGCACAATTAACCATTAAATGATGAAAATTTTTTATGATTGTTGACGTCACTCTGGGGTCTTTTTATTACTTCTTGGAATTTGTTTTACTCTTGATGTCTTGAAAAAAATGCTATATAAAATTTGCAGTTTTTTATATGTATGTTAAATGCATTAAAATTATTTTATAAAGTTGATGTTAAAAATTGCTGCAAAAAATTTATTTAAAATGGAATGCTCTATTATGACATATCTCTAATTTGTATTTTTACTTACATTGTATTTATTTTTAATTTTTCTAGTTGAATTGTTCACCCGTATTGCATATGATCCATTATTGTACAGAATTAGGTTACAATAAAATTTGTATTTCATATTTGAATACTACCTTATGAAAATTCAGATGTAGTAGAGTGGGGAGGCCCATATCATATATTCAGGATGTGTGTGTGGAGGTGAGATGATGAGACCCTTGAACTGGCCCTGACCTCAGGTAAATAATGGACCATTCTGTTTTGATTAAGTAAAGATGGAAGAAAAAGATACCAGAGACGCTGTTTGGTTTTAGTGAGAAAAAAAAAGCCTACATAATAAGAGACAAAGAAAAAGATAGAGGGAGCGATAATGCTCTCATGCATTTAACGTCTGCTTCAGTGAAATGGAGAACCTAGTCAGTTATGAATCTTTTCATTTGTATCCACTTACTTCTTTAAAGAATGGTCTGCTTTCATACTTATTGCTGTTGTAATATTTGGTTAAAGTTGTTAAACTCAAATATTTAACAATGCAAGAGGGGAACGACTGGTATTTTATAGTCATATAATTTGCAAAATGCTTATTTAGTCATTAACTTAAGAATTAGGATTCAGCAGAAAATTAAAACAGGAAAATCATTAAATCTTCACAAGTCTTTCTAGTGATTTAATAATGAGATATTTCTTAGAAAAAAAGATTATTGATCTTAAAAGAAACTTTGATTATCTCTTACTAAAATGATCTGGTTCCTGTACATTCACCGAAGTTAAGCAATGTCAAGCCTGCTCAGTACTTTGATGGGTTACTGCTTGGAAATACCATCTGCTGTAAACTTGGATGTGTAGGTAGTCTAATGGATAATGGCTCAGAATTGTTAATTGGAAAGCTGAGTTCCAATTCCAATTAGATTAAACCATTGTTACCTTCTAAAAATAAAATTGCATACAAAATATTTAGATTTTGGCATTAGATAAGCCATAGAGATTGATATGCTGCTAAACGAAAACAACCACCCAACCAGTAACTGAAATGTGTCAGAGACTAAGACTCATCATTATGAAGACTGCTGATTAACTTAAGAATTATGATTCATCAGAAAATTTAAATAGAAAAATCATAAGTTTGCAGTTATCTTGATCATTTTATTCTACAGATGAAATACATTCAGATGCAAACACATACTACCAATGTACCCAGTCGATTAAAAACACCTCTACTCTTCCCGCCGGACTCAACCAAGTTAGAGCCTCAGGAAATCAGTGACAGAATCTCAGGTAAGACTAAATTTGTTAGTCCTGATTTCTCCGATATCAGCAGTTCTTTTTAAAATATTTTGGGCATGGCATCATTTGGCTGCCTTGTACCAGTCACCCTCTCCATCCACATTGTGTAATATTAAGATCTGAAGAGGACATCGGATGGTGTTGGTTGAAACTTCTGACAAGGTGAGTGCCTGGCCAAAAAGGAAAAATTCTTGCAATACATACAGAATTAGTGAAAACAAAAGTTGTCTGTTTTATTGATATAAAACAGTTATTTCACATTGTGTTACAAGGCTTTCTCATTGATGACCTTCCCTGGTGTCACCAGTTTCCTATTCAGTACTTATGCTGATGATACAACTATTATTCCTATACAAGGTCCAAGAGCCCTTCAAGATCGAGGGTTACTGAAGGAGGTTGTTTTGTAAGTAAGTTGCAGTTTATGAGGATATGTGGGGAAAGATAATGGTTAACGGATTGTAGTGGTCAGGAAATCATCCTCCTGGGAATCGGTTCGTGTAGTGGTTCGTGGAAAGAATCTGTTTTAGTAGAACTTTCTTCTTACTAATGGAATATGAAAAGAATGAGATTAGTTCACCTCCATGTACAAGTCAGGTTTGGTGGAACAAAGGAATGTTGCTTGTCTGAACATTTTCCATGGGAATAACGATATAGTGAAAGACTTGCAAAATTTCATCTATGGGAAAAGAGGTTGTAGGGTGGAAAATAGTTCATCACCCACAAGGCCGTGTAGAACTCTTTTGGACTCTATGAAAACTGGAAAGTGAAGACTGTACAGCTCCTGCCCAGATATAGCAGCAGTATTTCATTTTTCGACTCTTGTAAAGGTAAAGGATATTTAGGAGGAATTGAATACAGGGAACCAAACATTTTTCCATCATCTTTAGTAATGAATTGTATGTACGAGTTCCACTTGAGGTCTTGAATGTGCTAAAGTCCCAACAGACTTTCCGAGCAAGGAGCCACCTTGAGGGATGATCCATTCATTGTGATAGGTGAAAATTTAGGGTCTCCTTGATGGAACTGTACTAGTTTGGTTTTTAGGGTATTGAATGTGACCAGTCAGTTTTTTTCCCCATTGAGTTGGTAAAGTCAGGCTCTGGTCATCTAGTAATCCTGATAGATTTGATAAAATTAAATTGGCAGCTGATATTGAAAATCACTTTCAATCTGTTGTTAACTGGGACAAGAAATGACTTCTCAATTTTAACACCTCCAAAATAAAACTGCTCTCTTTTAATCGTCTGGGGGTACTTTTTGGCCTTCCATCAGCATGGCTGATGCTAACCTCCAGAAGAGCAACTCATTGTGTCTTCTTGGTCTAATGTTTTCCACTGACATGAAGTGGAATGATTATATTGAATCGATTGCTAACCCTGCTGCTAGGAAAGTTCATTCAACATGTGCTAGTGAATTTTTCTTGTCAGAATGTATTTTGCACTTTTATATGTCTACCATTTGTCTGTGCATTGAATATTGAAGCCATATCTGCCTCAAGACATTTTGAAACCACGATAATTTAAAAAAAAAAAGAATTCAAAAGAACTTCTCCTACCTCCATGCAGAGAATGTTATTTTATAATCTCATGGTGGTGTGTTTTTTCTGAGAAAATGAAGAGGAACTCCTCATCAATCACTTGTCAAAGTTATTTTCCTTTCTTGCCTTTTTGGATTGACCAAGCAAGAATAAATTAGTTGTTTGTAAAGACAACTTCAGTTTCTAATTTCAATTTTCCATATCCTACTCAAAACTAATATCAAAAAATTATTTTACAAGAGAAAAGAATTTGCTTGAACAAAACAAACATTTTAGGAAATGACAAAATTATGGCTCTGACCAATCATTAATAAAATACTCAGTGTAGTTTTCACTTTCTTTTAAAATCCACATTACTCATAGTATCATACACATTTTTTTTAATAATTTCACCCCAAGCAAGGCAATAGAGCTACTGAGACACAAAGAGCTTCTGAGTGTGAAAAAATATGAGAAAGAGAAAAAACATTAAGTAGAGGGGACAATAAATTATGGTGATGGGTAAGTGACTGAATCCAAGATGCCAGGTCAGAACCAATAATATTGCAGATTCTTCTTTTGGATTTTATTAAGAATATTAAATATATAGCAGGATCACCAGATTAGATGTAGCTGCCATATTCAAAGCAAGGACAAATGGCAGACTTATAAATATGTATGATAGATTCTGGTGAGAAAGATTGTCTAGTAAACCAACTTTCCTGGCAGCAACCCTAGCGAATGACTCAAGATAATATTTTCATTTCATATCAGCAAAAAAATCATTAATCCGAGAAGTCACAATGAATCTCTCTCCTGGATTTGAGATCATCTGCCAATTTGACTTTATTAAACCGATTAGATTTACTGTTAAGACGGGAATAAATAATTGTTATCAGAATAGATACTGAGTTGAGATCTTATGATATCAGGAAGATCATTGATGAAAATTAGAAACAATATAGGTTCAAGGATGGAGCCGTAGGGAACACCTGCATTTATGCAAAAAGATCTCGAAGAGTGACCATTCAAGTCTAGTTTCATTTTGCGATTTGATATGAAAGATTGAATCAGTTAAAAATTTGTCCAGAAATACCTTAACCTTTCAACTTATGAAGAAGACAAGTATACCCAAACCCTGTAAAATGCCCAAGCTTCACCATTCTTATCTAAAGCTTTATAGATTCTTTCTGCAATAACTGTTAGCACATCCCCATTTGACCTAGAGAAGCAAAAGCCATATTGCTTATCAGAAAGAGAACCCTGTAATGTGAGATGTTTAACCAATTCAGAGTTAATTAGAGATTCTATTACATTGACAAAAAGAGGTAGAACGGTAAATGGACCAATAGAAGGATCAGATGGCTCACCTGAGTTCTTAAAGAACTACAGAAGAGGATTTCCAACAAGGAGGAAAGCAAGAAGCAGAAGGCATTTATTGTAAAGTTTAGAGAGAACAGGAGCCAGTTGAGGGGCAGGTTTCTTAAGGACTATTGCAGAGATGTCATCAGGTCCACATGCTTTGTGAGGATCCAGTTTAGAAATGGTAGCAGAAACCAAGGACAAAATTATCTGCATATCACTCAATAGAGACTCTGTTCTAAATGGAAAGTCAGTCAAAGGTACCCCAGATGAGTCAAGAGTAGAATTTAAAGAGAATATACAAACAAAACATTCTATTTTATCAGCAAAAGATGTTGACACCTCAAATTGAGTAAAAAGAGGAGAGATAGAAGACTTACTCTCATTTAACACGTTATTAAATCTGCCAGTAATTGTGCAAACCAAACCGAAAATTTCAATAAAATCTCATTTTTTTTCTTTTTTTTTCTTTTAATGTTTAAAAAAAGATTTTATTTTTCATGTTTCCAACTTCTGATTTTTTTGCTCAACCCAAGGTAGGGATTGTCCAGACTGAATTGGAGGGGAATGTATTATGCCAATATGTTAATTCAAATTCAGTCAAATTGTGTATACATTAAATGGCCCAAGCATGTAAGTTGCTCATGAACAAAATACATATACTATTTACACTTGGACTATTGTCCTCATTTTTGTTGCTATTGTTGCCACAATGTTTCAGCTATTTTGATCTCCAGCCTTCATCAGGTGTATATTGATCTGGGAAACCTACCGGTAATTCTGAACTGAAACCTTTATTTAATCTACAAGGGGAGACTTCTTGTTCCCTTTCCCATGTCTAGGGATAACTTGTTCTTATTTTTAGTATTGCTCAGTTATTGCCTGCCTGTTTCCACTGAAATTGTGAGTTCAATTCCTGGGCCAGGCAGTGTGTACTTGCACTCAATGGAAACGAATGAGCGATAACTGAGCAGTATAAAAATAAGAACTAGATGAGATATCCTTAGACATGGGCAGTGGAATAAGAATGGTTTACCCCCATAGATTAAATAAGGGGTTCAGTTCCGAATTCCCTGTAGGTTACCTGAATAGATATACACCTGAGGAAGTCCAGAGGGCATAACAGACAAAATGTTATGATAACAATAACAAAGATCAGGACAATAGACCAAGTGTAAATAATAACTTCTCATGTCAGAAATTCAGACAGACACATATATATTACGTACATGCATGCAAATAACAAGAAGATAACACGTGACAAACGGAGAATCAGGTCTTTTATAATGTCGATAAAAATAAATTTAAAAGTTTTTATCTATAATATGAGGCCAGAAAAAGTTCCTTACCATTTTTTAAAAATGTTTTTGTTGTTTGTGCAGGCATGATCTATGGAGCTGCTATTGGTGATGCAATTGGTTTAGCAACAAGATGGATGCATCCTGATGAATCTAAATTCTATTATGAAAAGAAAGATTTAACTTATTCTTCGATATTGCAAGACGAGCATCGTGTTCATTGGAAACCCGGAGACTGGACATCTAATTTTGATAATCTGGTGGGTTCACTTCTCTGTCTCTTTTCTTTCTTTCTTTCTTTCTTTCTTTCTTCTTCTTCTTCTTCTTCTTCTTCTTCTTCTTCGAAGATGTTTGGCATTCTCTGAATTTAGCATCCCAAGTAAGACTTGTATCTGGAAAAATCATTTTCAGATTCTAAAAATAATTCTTTTTACAATCTGAGCAGCAGCAAAAGAAGCATATTTCAATCTCATGCTATTAAGGCATTAAATCCATTAAGAGTCATCTTGTCCCTCCATCTCTCAGGGTCTTAGCAGAGCGTTATAACATTTTCCAGTGCCAGATTGATCTGCTGGAGGTCTTGATGGATGCCATCCTTCCAGTGGCTGTGTGGTCTGCCATCAGTTGTCGCCAGTTTGCAGATGGCTGGTTGAACAGGTAGACGACTCTGATAGGTTGGTCATCAGGTTGCAGAATGTGACTGAGCCAGCAAATACTGTGCTGAGTGATAGTACATGGGATGTTCAGCTGGTCAGTCCTCTAGTGGAATTCCTCATTGGATGCAAGATCAGGCCAGTTCACCCACCTCAATGGTCCTGAGGGTACATGACTTGAAGCAAAGGATGTGGGAGGCTCATGTTACTATACAATCAGCCCATGTCTTTGGTTGATCTCTGTTAGGAGGTCACTGGTGTTGGAAACTTTTGAGCCCAAGTATATGAATGACCGAGAAGTTCATGGGTCTCTGCCAATAAAATATTCTTCCCCTTTAAATGACTCACCAACTGCATATACATGTTGGTAAAATACACTTGTATTTAAAGTACCTGGAGTATTTAATTTTATTTTACTTTTCTAGTTCTTTACACTTTGTTATTATTTGATGTGATATCTGGTCAGTTGACTGAATGTCCATGCAACAACTGTCATAATTTGGACTGCTATGCTAAGAGATTATGATATGCTTTGCTATAATAGAAACATAAAACAATAAAGTGTTAATTTGGGATAGTGAATTGGACATGCTTACTTTATGGTTTTGCCAACATTTGAAGTAATTTTAGTTAAGATTTAGTCATAAGCAAAAGTAGAACTGTAACTTTTTAGCTCAGTAACCAGTTGGAAATAGGTTCCAGGGTTCAAAGATTCAAGTCTAAAAATAGTGTAAGACTACTATTAGGTTGGTGCAAAAATAATGACATAATAATATCGTTTTTTGACGTTAAACAATACGTCAAAAAACGACATTATTACGTCATTATTTTTGCACCAACCTAATAATATAAGGAATTTGTAAAACTTCTGTTCTGATATGTGAAATGATGTCATCAGCTAAAGAATTTTATTTCACAACAAAATCTACAAAATGTGATTCACATTTTCTTTTTGAATGCTTAATTTTCATTTTAACTATATCAAAAAAAAAAAAAAAATAAATTAGATTTGAAATAAGTAGAAATAAAAACTGAGTTGAAATTAGTTCATATTTTAAACTTCTATATCATCCAATGAAGGCTTTGTTGGAGTTCTTGCTCTTGTTTTAGCAGCATTAGTTTTATGAACATATAAGTGTGAGTATTTTTACTTGCACATATTTCATCTTCTTGGTTAGGAATGGAAGACATGAGTACAAGAATTTGTTAAATATTTTTTTCCAACTATTCAAGACAAGCAGCTGATGAAAAAATAAAGTGAAAATTCTAATTTCTTGATTTTAATTGAGTTCATTTCTAACAATGTATATATACTATTTTTTCCCTTCTTCCTCATCACTATGAAGGTACGACAGGATAATGAAAAGGTGCTGTTCATGGTTTTCCTAGGGTTATCAGTGCAGAAATGATGTTAGTGATGGGGGCACTACTTAAATAAACTGGTAAAAAAAAAAAAAAATAGAGAAACTTTGTTCAGGGAAAAATTTTTGTACATGAGCATGAACCTTCAAGATATATTTGTCACAATTGAAAAATATTGAATTTTTTTAAAAATATTTTTAATTGATTTAGATTTAGGAGTGTGTCCTGTTCATTATGTAAATACAGTCACAAATCATGTCTAAATTATGCAAAAATGAAAATAACACTGACATCTCAGTTTAACAGATATATTTACCAAAATTACTTAATATCTTGAAATACTAAAGAGCAAATTCAATAAAAATTCAGCCTCCAGATAACTTTGGAATCTCCTGCCACTCTTCTGGACAGTCTCCTTGTTTAAGTTGGTGAATGCTGCCATAATCCTTGACTTCAGTTCATCTTTGGTGTTACAAGGAGTTTTGTTGGTCTCTCGCTCAACTGTGCCCCACACATAATAATCAAGGGGGTTGCTGTTTGGGGATTTAGGTACCATGATGTAAGGGTTGATGTGGTCACAGAAATTGTCTATCAGCCATGACTGGGTTCTCCTGCTTGTGTGATATGATGCAGAGTCCTATTGCCAGACATTGGAGTCTTCCAGCAGCCACCCTCTTGACCCAGGGAAGCACTACCTCTCTGGCTATAGACCTGATTGACTTGGAGGGATTGTTTTCAATCTTGGCCTGGATCTCACCAACAAATTCAGGAGTTCTTATCCAAATTATCAGAGTGGGTTTTCCGAATTGCCATACCTTTGTAATCACCATTAGACTCCTCCAACTCTTTCCGAATCCTCTGCACTGTCTTCAGATTGGCGCCTAAACACTCTGAAATATTCATATTGGAGCTTCTGGTATGAATACCAAGCAGTACAGCATGCTGTTTCCAAATTTCTGGTGGAATATATTGCAACATGGTGTGCTTTTTGTCACAGATGGTGGCCAACTGACCATACTATACTGTACGGCCAACAAAAACAAACAGTGTATGAAATTAAAAATATAAAATGGTGTCAATTTACCCATCACAATTTGTATCTGTTTGTTCCTTCTTGAAAAACAGGGTAAAAAATCAGTTTTTATATGCAAAAAAAAAGTTAAGTTCTAGTAACTCTATAAAATGTCTGTGGTTGATTTTATATCGCTATTATGAACAGAACTCCCTTCTAAAATGATTAAAAAAAAAAATCTATTTTTTGATTTTGACAAATGTTGTGGCTTGAATAAAGTCTAATAAGGTTTAATCTACAAAATGATTCCCGCCCAAATTTTTTCTATTTTTTTTTTTTTTTGGTTTATTTTACTTGATAGTCATTAAAATTAGTCTGTTAAAACCATTCCAGTTGCTTCCCCTTGTCATCAACAATTTCTTGAATAAACCAGAAATTTCTTTATTTGACTTTTTCTCAGGTTCTTGTCTTGGATTCCCTTATTGCCTGGGCTGGAGTTGTAGATGAGTTGGACTTTGCAAAGCGTCTCAAGCATTGGTCCAAACATGGTTTTCCAGATCTTGGTGACACAACTGGTATCATTTCCAGTCTTACAATAAAAAAAGTAAATATAATTACTTTATCTCTAGGTAACTATAATACAAGTATTGAACACTTTTGTCACATTCAATGAAACATGTATAAAAGAAAGGCTGCTACCTAAATATATATATATTTCTGATTGAAAACTTGTGTGTGTGTATTTATATATATATATATATATATATATATATATATATATATAATAATCCAGTTGAATTCATGACTGTAAGAGAAGTAGATCTATTTAACCAACATAATACATGACTAAAACAACCAAGATGAAGATACTAATCTAAAACTAACTAATAATCTCTCCTCTTAAAAAATTTACTTATGGCCACAACACCAGTTTCTGTACAATCATTGGAGTTAAGCAACATCAAGCCTGGTCAGTACCTAGATGGGTGACTGCTTGGTAATACCAGGGGTTGTTAGCTTGGATGTGTGGGTGATGTAATAGATAATGGCTTTGAATTGTTAATTGGAGAGCCAAATTCTAATTCCCGTTGGGATGCAAATATACTTGGGGGAAAAGTTATGAATTCACCTCTTCTCTCCCCTGCTATGGGTTAATTAGTAAGACTTTTATCATTAAACCATTATTATCCTGCACTAAAAAATTTTACAATCTAAAAATAATTACTGGCCTTAAATAGCCACAGAAAACAAATCTGTTGTAGTGTTCTGGTGATGTGTTGGCCATGTCTGAATGTTATTTTTTTTTATATGTGTATTCTTGCTCTGATTAAAAAGGCCATCATGTGACCACAACTGGATTATAATATTACAAAGAAAATCATGTGATATACAACAAAATAAGCATAGAAATAAAAATGTATGCTTTACTATAAATTTTAGAGAAATGTTTGTATATTTTAAAAACCTGTACATATACAGAAATAGAAACATTTTGCTTATCTTTTGGTGGCAATATGTTTTCCCAAGAATGTCCAGAATGTCTGCCTTCTTTGGTTGTCAAAAAAAAAACAAAGAGAGAAAGTTTTGACTTTTGTTTCATTTGGCTGTAAAACATTTCTTCTGATTCATTATGGGAGTGATTTATATTTTATTTAACATTTTTTATAATTTAACTTTTCTTTCTTTATTGTTAATTACAATTCTTATTTGTATTTTAAGGTATTTTTTATTGCTCAACTTTTAATTTTTCTTTTATTATTAATAATTATTTTGGTTCTTGACTACTATTAGATTGGTGCAAAAATAATGTCGTTTTCTCACATATGTTACTATGTGAGAAAACGACATTACTTTTGCACCAACCTAATACATAGTCTAGTAATAGATGTTGGGTATTATTTATTCAGGCAAAAATAACTTTGTAACCCAGTCTTAATGTTATTAGTTTTCTAAGTTTAAATATTTTCAATCTTTTGTGTTTTTCTTTACGCATACTTATTCTTTTTATTTCCTTTCTTTCTTTTCCTGAATTTTTCATTAAAATAAATTCTATATATTAATTTCAGGGAAATTGAGGCTGTTACAATATATTAACCATTTTTCAAGGATTCAAATATTCAAATATTGTATTTTCTCTCATTATTTTTTTTTTTTTTTGTTGCTATTCTTTTTTTTAAAAAAAAACAAACTTTTGTAGTTTTCTACAGCATGAAAATATTTTACTTTATCTAAATGTAACATTGAAATTTTTGTGCTATACCTGGAAGCAACCTGTTTGTCCTAGTTTAGATTTTTACTAAACCTTCCACTTAAACGACTGTACTTTGGACTTGTCTGCTTTTTAATACTCTTCTGTTTGTTGACCCATATTTTCAGCCTTTTTCATTTTGCTTGTTATCAGAAATGTTGGCCACATTTTATTTTTATATTTACATAAGCATAATTGTGTAATTTGGTAAATTATGATTTCAGAATAAAAGTCAACTTTTCATTCAATTAAAGAAATTTTTGGACTGTTGCATATTTTAGATTTTTATTACTCTGATAATGTTTCTATCAATGCATTGTTCATGTGTACTAGCTCCACCCCCACCATATAGAAATATGTAGATTTGACAAAACATTGTGGGAACAAAAAAAGAAAAAAACTCCTCCACTGCCATATGAAATTGTATTGATTAATATATTGTGAGAGGAAAAAAAAAAACTCAAAAAAACTACTCTTTTCCTAGCCATATGAAATTGTATGGATTAGTTAAACCATTATGGAAATAACAAAAAATAGCTTTGCCTTTCTTGTATGAAATTGTATGGATTAACTAAATCATTGTTGGGAACGACCCTCCCCGACCTTAAAATTTTCTGAATTAACCAAGAGTTATGAAAATAGCAAAATTTCTGCCTCCCCTTCTCACACCATATAAAATTGAATCAATTAGCCATTTTAAAATAACTTTGTCAGATCCAAGATAAGGGATAAATTAATTTAACTCAATGTTGCTCCTTTTCTTCTTTTCTTCCTGATCTTTCACACCAAAGATAATACAAGGAAACCCAAAAAGTTCTGTCTGTTTTTAAAGGAAAAAAAAGAAAACGCTTCACAGTATGTGTAACTTATATTTAGTCTTCAAGGTAATCACCATTGGCATCCAGCACCTTCTGCCAACGTGTCTCCAGCTGTTCAATGCCCTTGTGGTAGAACTCGGGGGGGGGGGTTGTTGTTGATGCAAAGAAGTCCGTGAGGGCTTTGCACAAGTCTGCTTCATTGGTGAAGGATTTTCCACGAAGATGATTATCCAGGGAGTGGAAGAGGTGGTAATCGGATGACACAAGGTCAGGTGGATGGCACAAAGTCTCCCATCCAAGTTGCTGTATGGTATCCCTGACCACTTGCATGACATGCAACCTGGCGTTGTCATGGAGGAAAAGCACACCTTTGCAATTCACCAGTGCTGGCTCCTTCTGGCACAATGCCTGTTGCACACGTTTCAAAAGTTGTGAGTATAGGTCTCCAGTGACCGTTTGGCCCGTTGGTAGCAGTTCATAATGAACCACTTGAGGACCTGTCCACCAGACACAAAGCATAATCTTGCGTGGGTGCATAGGTGGTCTTGCGGTGTGAGGGACAGCATCCTGAGGAGACAACCAATGTCTGGAATGCTTGGGAGTTTCGTACAGAACCCACTTTTCATCACTGGTAAGCACTCAATTGAATAAGGATATGGTATGGTGACGAGAAAGCAGCGATACGCAGGCTGCCACTCATCCGTTTTAGACCTCCAACAGCGTTTGCGGAACCCACTTACCTAGGAGGTGCAGGTGAAGTTTAACTGTTTCATCGGAAACGTTGAACTGTCTTGCAAGTTCACCACACTTTAGACTACTGTCCTCTTCAATGGCCGCCTTCAGGACTCCATTATTCAAGACCTGTGGTCATCCACTATGAGGCTCATCATGGAGAGACAAATCTCCCGACTTGAATTTTTGAAACCAATGCCTTGCAGTACGTTCATCCACAGCACTATCCCCAAATGCTTGACATATGCTGCTGATAAGCCAACTTTGAAGTCGTAAAGCAAATAGCCCCGAACGAGATCTCTAGACACTTTCATCCTTCTCACAGCTGTCCGGCTTATAACTGATGGCCGGGCACGGTGCGCGTATTTTTTATAACGTCTGATGTTCCTACTTCTGGCTGTCTGAATTTGAAAACAATTGCTACACGCATTTTGTATATATTTCAACTTCATTCAATGACTAATCAAAAACGGACAGAACTTTTTTGGTTACCTTGTACAAACATTTTCTTATGAGATTTGTTTCTTATATTAACTCCAAATGCTTCTGTTACTTTTTCAGGTTTTACAACAGAAAGGGTTTGAGCGATCTCCACATACAGTTGCTGCTACGGTTGTTAATCAAAAGACAACAAGCAAAAGCTGTGAAAATGGTGATTGTGCTCAGAAACAGACAGATATGACTAGTGGTTTGATTAGTCCATTGAATGAAATCCTTGATAATGATAATGCTGCAATTGCACGTGCTTCTATCCTGGGTAAGTTTTCTATCTGCATATATAAGACGTGCTGCCCAAAAGTTCAAGGAATTTGACTATTGAAAAAAAAAATATCTATCTTATCGCTTACAGCCATATCATATTGAAACATTAGTTCTCATACATTCTCTGAAGTTAAGCAACATTGAGCCTGGTCAGTATCTAGATGGGTGACTTCTTGGGAATACCAGATTCTGTAAACTTGGAAGTGCAGGTAGTGTGATGGATAATGGTTTGGAATTGTAAATTGGAGAGCCGAGTTCCAATTCCAGTTAGGTTCATTATATTCACTTAATGTACAAATGCCCTTGGGAAAGGTATGAATCCCCTCTTCTCCCTCACCTATGGGTTAATTAGTAAGACTTGTATCGCTAAACCATATTTATCTCAAAAAAAAATTTTTACAATCTAAAAATATGGCCATTCTGATAGGATGCAAACAGAGGCTGACATGAAATTTTGAAATACCCCCCCCCCACCAAAAAAAACAAAAAAAAGATAACCATAACTACTTCAGCCACAGAAACCTAGTGATTTAAGCATGGAAAAATTTTGGAATCTTTTTGGCAATTTCTTTGCACCTGATTCTTTTGGGATATTTTTATTTTATTGAATAAAGTAGCAGTCTTAAATTACTTTTTTGAAATACATTACACTTACCTGTCTCATCTGCAGCTGATGGTAGCAACTTTTCATTGTAGTTCCCCGACTCAATTGCAAATGATTGGTATTTTTGCTGCAGTTAATAGGTTAAACAACTTATTTTTTTTTTAATTGAGTTCACCTCAAGCAAAGCAGTAAAGCCACTTGAAACACAAAGGGTGTGAAAGAGAAACAGAAACATTGCTAAGGAATGAGAACAGAGGAATAGTAATCAGGAAGACAGTAGATAGCAATTGACATTGCATTTAAATTTTTGCAGATTAAAGTTGGCTGAAAAGCATGGAGCTGGAAGGGAGTTCCACAACCAAGAAGTGCGAGAGAAGAAAAGTTTAGAAAAGAACTTAGTTATATCTAGCCAACTCAACTGTAAATTGGCAAGACCTTGTTGCCAGTTTAGTACTGCACTTAAATTCAAAGAGTCTAGGCACCATAGCAAAGAGCTCATCCTAACAATTGCAAGGAAAGTATTTATAGAAAAGGCAAAACCTTATGGTGGTGGGAAAGTGAGGGAAGCCATGACACCAGATTGGGGGCAATGATATTGCTGATTTTTCTTTTGGATTTTATCAAGAAGGTTTAGATAAATATTAGTATCACTAAGCCATATGTGGCAGCCATATTCTAATCATGGATGAATAGTAGACCTATAGATATGTAAAGTAGACTCTGGAGAGAAAAATTGTCTAGCATGACACAGTGAACAAATCTTCCTGGTAATGGATTCAATATATTCATATTTTTTGTCATTATTTTTATTTTTTTTTGTAAACTAAATATTAACAAAATCTCAAACAATATCTCCATGTGTTTCAAACTATATGTTTGGGTAGAAGAATCTCCAAGCCAGGTTCAAGTTCCAGCCTAAGTTTGTTGCATTCACCTTTCATTAATGTCCTTGGATAAAGCATTAATCTATTTCTATTCTTTCCCACTCTCCCCAACTATGGATTAAATAGCAGGACAATTTGTATTGTAGCCAGTCTATGAGAAAGAGATGTCCGAATTAAAAAAACATGGAAAAAGCAAAAAGAAGCTACTTCACTGACCCAAGTAGTCATGATAATTCACAAATATTAAAAAGAAAATGAAGCTGTGAAGAATCATAATTGCATACATTAGTAATGGATTCTGTATATATTCAGTAACAGTGACTGCAAAAAGCCATGGAGATGTATTCAAAAGGACAGATCAATGTTACACATGGTCAAATGAGAGCAAAGCATATCATTTAATCATCTAACTTAAGCATCTGTCAGGATAATGTGGCTTTGCTCACAAAAATAGATGAAGCCCACTTGGCACACAGAGGTCAGCAAAGTCAGTTAGGACAGTTTAAAACATTTCTTACTTTTCTGTATGGTCAGAGGTGATCAGATAAAATGGT
Source organism: Acanthosepion lycidas (assembly GCA_963932145.1). Classification (NCBI taxonomy): domain Eukaryota; kingdom Metazoa; phylum Mollusca; class Cephalopoda; order Sepiida; family Sepiidae; genus Acanthosepion; species Acanthosepion lycidas. The sequence goes on from OZ010589.1 coordinate 18,909,762, forward strand.
TTCCTTGTTTAACTGAAAAAGCTTCTACCTTTGTTCTAAGCTTCTACCTTCTACCTTTGTTCAATTTCTCTTTCAACATTTTTTTTCATTATCTATGGCTTTTCTAACTGAATTTCTGCAAACCTCACTGGTTTCATAGAGGGAAAGCCAATCAGTCTCACATCTTTTCAAAGGTCTATGTAGATAAAATATGTTAATTGAAAGCAATTAAAGATATTTAGCTTGGAATGACTTTAAGAATGTTTAAGTGCTATATTCATAGTTTTATGCTTTATTTTCAGGTGTTCCTCATTTTTATGACCTGAGTGAAGTTGCCAGTAATGCTGTAAGGATATGTTGGGCTTCCCATGTTCATCCTGAATGTGTTTCTGCTTGTATTGCAATTACGGTCCTCATAGCCTTAATTCTTCAGGTAATCTATATCAGTTTTTTTAATAATTTTCCACATTTGTCATATTTGAGTCTCCTGAATGAGTTTTAGTTCAATTATGAAAATGTAATAATGTTGTTGCATTTAAGAGGAAGATTAAAACTAAACTGTCACATTTCTAATTTAAAAATAGGGGTTTATGCCTAGCAACCCTAATCTTCAGTGAAGAGCTTAAATTCTTGAAAAGAGCTTAAATGTTGCATTTAACACATTTAGACTTCTTTTGGGCAGATTTTCGATGCCAAAAATTGATTCAGCACTCAGAACAGAGGAATAAATGTCTAAAGAATGATTACCTGATAAATACAAGGTAACTCGTGTCAAAAACTGATATTTGATGCCTGGCATATGGTGCCAAAAGTGGGAAATTTAATACCCTTAAATATAATATGCCTCCCCTCCATATATATTTAATTTTTTTTTTGTGTGTGTGTGTGTGTGTGTGTGTGTGTGTGTGTGTAACAATTGGGTGGGTGGGGCTGCAGTGTGCAAAATTTTGACACGAGACACACAGAAGTCAAGACTCCCATTAATGTCCACATGCAAAAAGCTACTGCACTGAAAACTACAAAGAGACCAATCCAAACTATGGTGACACGGTTCACCGTAAGAACTAAATTCTAACTACCTCTTGTATTCCCTGTTACTAAGAAGTACACACACACACACACGTACTGACTCTTTTACACAAACGATGACACACCCGCTCAAATTCAATTTATATTTGTTTTTTAAAAGAAACATATAGCATTTCACTGTTCCTCACATACATACATAAATTATATTTATTTATTTCTTCCTAATTGGCCCTGAAAAGGAAATAAAATACATTTAAATTTGTAAAACAAATATTCAACATGACGTCTCCTGTAACCCATGTCAGTCTCTCATAATTTTTATTTAACTAAACTTCTTTTTTCTTTTCAAAGACAAATATAACTTGAATTTAGGTGGGTGGGTCATGGTTATTTTACACACTTCCCCTTAATTGTTACACAGAAAAAAATTGTACTTGGATTAAATGAAAATTACTTATAATACATATTACTTATAATACATTCCTTCTTGCTGTCAATTTTGACGGCATGGGTACACTAGTGTGTAAAGAACCAACTGGGTTTTCAGTTGGGAAAATTATTAGACTAATCTGGAACATTTACTGGGAACTTGAAGACAAAGTAGAAAGAAAGAACAAATACTCAATTGTAATAAAACAATATATGGCCATTAGCAAGCAAGACAACCCAAGTTGTGAGGTATGAATTAGAGATGTCAAAATTAAACAAGTACAGAGAACTATCTGGGAAGATGACAAAAAATGTGACATTGAAGGCACATTGGTATATCGAAATATGCCTTTTTAAAACTAAACAATCAAGAAACAGGAAAATTTTGTTTTAAAACAAATAAAACAGTGCTGAACTGCTATGTAATAATAATCCTCATCTATGGCAGTGAATGCTAGACAATTTCTTTGCAGATGAAGAGGAGACTTGAAACAACAGAAATGTTGTTCTACAGAAGGATATTGAGAATAAAATGGATGGAACATGTGAGCGATGAGAAAGTTTTCAGTAAAGAACACTGGTACTTAAAATTATAAAGAAATCATTAAAATTTCTGGGACACAATGAGGAAAGTGAATGTAAGATAAAAGGGACAGAGCTAAACAGTGAGTGACCTACCTAAATGGAAGACAGAACAAGCAATGTGGGAGTGTAAACATACCATATGGCTCTTACCCAAGCTGACCAACCAACAATTATCCCATGTTGCATTTCAATTCTTGATCTTCTTGGTGTGCATCAAAATCTGAGAAAGAGTGTGATGAAAGACAAATGCCACTTCTGGAAATAAGAACACAAACCCTGTTTCCCCCATTATGTGTAGATGTTTTATTCAGGGATTCACCTTGTCTGGGTCAGTAGGTAGGTAGGTAGGTAGGTGATACTTGGGACAAATTCTGCTATGTCAGCTCTTCCCCCTACCAACTCTTTGTCCATTTACTCATCCCAATGTGGTGGCTGGTAATACAAATGCATGTCACTGGAACCACATGATGGACGAGTCTGTATCATTCCAAAGGTGGTCCAGAACTCTCTCCAATCCCAAGCATGACTGTTAATATAGACCAGCACTCGGATATACTTTGTTTCCAGTTTTGTTGCCACTTGATCTCTAAAAACCCCTCATCCACTCCTTTATTTCCCATTCCACATTGGTCAAAGTAGATGCCGCTTAGAAGACTGAACTGCTGGTCCATCAAACAGAAATACTTAAGGACTAGATGAAACCATCTGGTGATGTTGCATCTCTCTGCGAGTCCGTCCAGTATTTCCATCCAGTGTCCACTATTAATATTGATCACTTTGACCCAAGCTTTACTCTATCCCACGTTGTGTTTAATTTAGATCATAAGGTTGGCAAGAGTGAATTGTCAATGTGAATTATTGAACTAGTCTGGACCAGACAAAGGCACATGATAAGAAAAAAAATATTTTATGACATTCCTTATACAGAGTGGTAATACAAGTTTTGTTCCCCATACAAGATTATAGATTCTTCATGCAGGCATATCTTGACATGCAAAATCACTCAACCCTTCCCTCATTCAAATATTTTGTGACATCCTTGTTTGTTATGACAAAGTCTAGATAAGTGCTCTGGAACATAGATCAAAGTCAGAGGCTTTCTTCAATGGCAGGAGTCATATGGAATGGTTGTCTCTCTCTCTCTCTCTCTCTTTTCGCCTGGTCCCATCTTCTTTCGTCTTCTCCTGTGTATAAGTTTGTGACACTCTTGTTTGTTATGGTTGAGCTTGTTAACATTTCTGGAGTGTGGTTGAAGTCAGAGGTCTTCATCAGGCAAGTATCATGTGGCATCAGGCAAAGCAGCCGTCAACAGCTCAATCATTCTTATCTCTCGTTTTTGCTCTCCGTCTGTATTTTTCTGCAAGTGCCCTGCTTTTTATGGGCCCCAGCTCCAATTTGGGGAGTAGTGGTGTCTTAGGGTTTTTTCCCATTTTTTGGACTAATTAACTAAATTCTGATAAAGTTCCTGTGTTTAGAATTTTTCTGTAACATCCTTAATTTTTCCCAATTTGGAAGTTATTTCATACTGCGAGTAGAGGGCACAGGCCTGGCTCCTCCCAGCTACTCCCGCTATCTTAAAGTCAAATCTCCCACCAGCGTTTCTGATTGGCAGGGACCACTCTCTCTTCCAACTACCTGAAACTATTCCTCTGAGTTTTTCGGTATGGCTATTGAGCTGTCTACTGACTTTTCCATCATCTTCTCAGTATATCTATCAGGCTATCTATTAACCATTTCAGTGTCTGAGAGTGCCACAATCTCTTCCCATTCTATGTAAGTGTTCATAGTATCACAGGGGATAGGAAGTGGACAAAGTAATGGGAATATTAATGTTGGGTAATCATTGCTGAAAAATAAAGTAGATTCTTTGCATGACCCGCTTTGCATTTATCTTGTTTGTAACTTATCTGAATTAATTCAGATGACATTCACTGATGTCAAACATATTCTTCATTTTGATCTTATGACCTCTGAGGGTCAAAGACTTGCATGAAGTTTATAATGCTGTTAAATAAATTTTTTTTTTTTTTTTTTTCCATTTGTTTTACTCTTGCTATAAACTTGGTATCTAACAGATTTTTTTTATTGCTAAAAAAGACAGTTTTAAAAAGTGATATTTGATATTACTAAATTGGTGGTGTGACCTTTGAACCCTTTCCTTGTTTGTGTCCACTTTTGCAGAGTTCTGTTGTCTAACCCTAACCCTAAATCCCTCGCACACCAATTTATCTACCTTTTTTTTCTCCTGAGTCTGAGAGTTTGTGGGAATTAAACTAATTTGACATCCATTGTGTTAAATTAATAAAAAACAAATATCCATTTGCAAAAACATTCCATGCAAAAATTTTCTCAACTGACTTCCAAGCTTAAAATTCAACGAATATCATGTGACTAACAAATCATCCGATTTCTCATGTTTTCAGTCTTACAGACCAAGAAACAAATTTAATTTGTTCCTGAAGACTGTACGTGACCCAAAATATTTGTAAACTTAAACTATCCCCATGGGATCAATATAAAATGGATTAATCTGGTCCTGGATCCCAGATGATTGCTTATTTAAACTTTTACAACAGGACTTTGTGCACAAGTTCGTATACAAAACCAATGAAAAATCATTAATTCTAACACAAAAAAAAAGATAAACACAATACTAAACAGATAAAATATAGATGAAAATTTAATTTTTCTCTATAACTGTACAGAGGAGAGTTGATGGCATAATTTGAAATTGATGTGGAAGGGAAGTGATGTTATTGTTTGGAAGAGGAGTCCCCTTCCATAAAAACAAACGGGCAACTGTCTTTCTTGGGTTTCTTCCCTTTTCTATGTGTTAGCACCACTACTGGATCTCCGTCTCATTAAAAATTTGACCAATTTGTTTTTGTCTGTTTTTAAATGTTTCTAATATGAGACATGGCATTGTCATTGGAAATGTTTATGCTGTGGCTTGCTACTGCTTTATCACAAATCTTTGCACCTCACCCAATTTTGCACAAAATACACGGATCAAAGAACTAAGAACATTCGTACATTTTCCTCTGAAGACCTTTCTTCTTACTCAATTGCCCCTGTTGTTGCTGGTTTGTCAATCAGACACTGTTTATCACCCAATATGTTTTTGTTCAAAAAATTTGTCTGAACAAATTTCTTCATGATGAGAAGCATTCATGACATGAGGTTCTGCTGTTGTTCTCTAAACAGTAACATCATTCCCATCATGAATGTACTTTCCCTTTTTTTCTTTTTTCTTTTTTTTCTTCAACTGCATTTGTTTTTTCACATGAATTTTTTTTCCAATTTAAAAAATTAATTCACTGATTATTTTTTATTTATTTATTTTTTTCAACTACTTTTGTTTTTTTTACTGCATTTTTTTCAACTGTCTTTCTTTAATTTTTTTTAACTTTTTTTTTTTTGATTATTTAAGCTTTCCAATTTAAAAATAAATTCATTTATTTTTTTATTTTTTTTAGATCATATTTTTATTTCTAATGTTAATAATTGTTAAATCATAATAATTTTAAACCTGAGTGCAGTTTTTTTTAATTTTATTTTTAGGGTCATCATGATTTGAATTGTCCTGAAGCAGTTGATGCAATGCTTAACACTGCTGCACATCATTCTAATCCACATTTAAAAACAGATGAGCATAAAAAGGAACTAAAATCTATATTGAAAATAAATTCTTTGGAAAGGTGAGTTTCCATTTATTAAATAATTTCATAATCATAATTCTTTTTGGCTTTGTACAGTTTTGTAAACAATCCTGTCATGACAAAATATACTTTACTTTCATTTAACTATTTGTAATCTTGAAGTATCCTTTGAATACATCATTCTGTGGTCAAGGTATGTGTTAAAGAGATTTATATAGTTATTATTTAAAGCAAAGTGATTTAGAAAAGTGAGTTAAAACAAAGAGCAATGTAGGAAAAGCAAGACTGGCCACCATGGTAATCTCAAACGGTTGACAAAGAAGGTAATTTTAAATAGTCCACAGGAGTCTAGCAGAATGACATCACCAAATAAAGTTTTTGTTAAATTATTTGTGTGTGTGTGTGTATATATATATATATATATATATATATATATATTATTTTTGAAAAAATATTCTTTCAAAGATTTTGAAACTACCAGTGTCCCTTGTTTTGCGCAGATGTGTAGACCTGGCAACTTCAGCAAAGCCCAGTCCAATGAAATCCTAATGGATGAAATGCATCATAAAAACTTTTTTCCAGTTTGTCATACTATTTTTTTAAACACTATTGATGTATAATTTTATATATCATCCATGTTTAGAAAAATATGGCAAATAGGGAAAAAGGATTTGTGATTCATTTCATACAGAATATGTCTGTAAAAGGACAGTATAAATAAAGGTGAAAGGAAAAATTATCTTAGCTGATGTGTTTTGTCCTCTGAGAGGATGAAATGTGTTGACTTAGATAAGTTTTCCTTTTGTAGTTATTTGCATGTATATACAGGGTGTGATAGATATAAATTGTCATCTAAATGACACAAAAATGAAAATAATGCTAACATTTCATTTTAACTGATATTTTTACCAAAATTATGTAAAAATATCTTGAAATACTAAAGAGTAAATTCAATAAAATTATCATTGGGTTCAACCATTGCCTCCAGTCTACTTTGGAATCTCCTGCAACTCTTTTGGACAGTCTCTGTTTTAAGTTGGTGAATGCTGCTATAATCCTTGCTTTCTGTTCATTTTTGGTTTTTACAAAGAGTTTTGTTGGTCTCTGGCTCAACTGCACTCCACATATAATAATCAAGGTGGGTGCAGTCTGGGGAGTTAGGTGGCTAGATGTAGGGCTTGATGTGATCTCAGAAATTGTCTGACATCTATGACTGAGTTCTCTTGCTTGTGTGACATGGTGCAGAGTCCTGTTGCCAGACATAGTCACTTCCAGCAGCCACCCTCTTGACTTGGAACAGCACTACCTCTTCAAGGCACTTGATGTAGGCCTCTGTTTTGATTTTGAGGCCTTGTGGGAAGATGAATGGAGGCATGATGTTGCCATCACTAGTCAACCCTCCAAGCAACTTTGTAATCATTAGACTCATCCAACTCTTTCCGAATACTATGCACTGTCCTTAGATTGACACCCAAACACTGAAATGTTTGTATTGGAGCTTCTGGCATGAATGCCAAGCAGTACAGTATGCTGTTTTCAAATTTCTGGCGGTGTGAATTGCATCATGGTGCTCTTTTTCTCACAGATTCACAAAATCAAAAACAATGTGCATGCGTGAAATTAAAAAATATAAAACGACAATTTACCCCTCGCATCCTGTATATATAGTTTTTTTTGTTTTTTTTTTTCACCCCAAGTAAGGTAATACTGTGACCAAGATGCAAGGGATTACTGAGTGTAAGAGAATGAGAAAAAAAATACTATTAACAAGAGAGAACAATAAAAGAACCAGAATTAAGGAGATAGTAGATAATGACTGACTTTAATTTTTGAAGATCAGAATTGACTGGGAAACAAGCTGGAAAAGAGTTCCACATGTGAGAGGTGTGAGAGAAGAAACTATTAGAATAGAACATATGGTTACATTGAGCCATTTCAATAATAAAGAAACCTTTTTGCCAATCTAGTACTGCACAAAATACCATAGAAGAAAGTCTAGACACCATAGAAGAAAGTTCATCAGAACAATTACAATTCATCAGGTAAGTGGCTCACTGTCTTCCTCCATCTGTTCTTCTCACTATGCCCCTGTGAGGATTAAGCTTTCCAAGCCCTCTTTCCTCATCAGGTGTTCAAGATCTATAGTCGTAGGCTACATCCCTAGTGGGCTTATAGCCATATCACATTGAAACACCGGTTCTCATACAATCACTGAAGTTAAGCAATGTCAAGCCAGGTCAGTATCTAGACGGGTGACCAATTGGGAATAACAGGTGCTGTAAGCTTGGAGTATAATGGATAACGGTGTGGAATTTGAAATTGTAAAACCAAATTCCAATTCTAGTCAGGTTCATTATATTCACTTGTGCACAAATAGCCTTGGAAAAGGTATGAATTCACTTCTCCCAGCTATGGGTTAATTAGTAGAACCTGTATCAGTAATAATCATTATCTGTAAAAATAATTCTAAAAATATTTTTTGGATTTAAATAATCTGCTAAAGGTTGATAAGCCATAAAACAACAAATCAATACATCCATTCTCTAGGCAAATACAACAAATATTCACCTCTTTCTTAGTATTTGGACCACGTCTGAACTTTGGCTTTTGCAGGCCTGAAAATGCAATGATCACCAATTCAGATAGCATCGAAGGTTTGTTCTAAATGATATGTGTCTGTGTCGTCTCCAGCACAGGAGACAGTCATAACAGAACAGTGAATACTAGCTTCACCGAAACTATTAAATTGAATTTTTATTTCATCAAATAGTTCATTTCACCAAAAAATCCAGTTAGAAAATTAAAGGGAGATAACTTTTATATTTGAATAGTGAAATGTATCATTTAAAAATTTTGTTTATTTGCTATACTTTTTTCTCTATAAATGCACCCCTGAAATCTTCAGGAATGTAGTATTTTGGTTTTATTCGGGAAATATTTAAAATGAGTAAAAAAAAACAATAAAAAACAAACCCATTTGAATATTTTTCATATCCGAAATACATGCGTAAATAAATAAAATATTTTAGATTTCTGCATTAATTCATTTTACTTTTTTATTTATTTATTTTAATATTTGTATTTTAATCATTTTATTAATATTTTATTTTTGTTAATCAAGAAAGAATCCTCTTAAATAAACCAACTGACTTTTTGTCAAACCTACATTATCCTAAATACGTGATAATCAAATTAATGTGTATTTTTTAAACATTACATAATAATTAAGTAAAGTGTCATTCAGATACAAGTTATCTCCCTTTAATTTTTTACGTTTCTGTTTTTCAGGGAAGTAAATCATTAAATGAAATGTAGTTTCAATTTAAGGGTTTTGGTGAAACCAGTTTTTGGACCAATCCTATTATATTCACTGTTATGAAGCAGCACTGTCACCTAGACTGTTACCTAGGTACAAACAAATGTTTGAATTTTTAACTTGTGCTTTTGTATGAAAGTTTAAGTTAATTTTATTCCTTGCAAATCATATGTTATTTATTTTAATGTTTATTATATTTAATGTTTTGTTTTCTAAAAGCTAAATACTGTCTTAATTTTAAACTCCCTCTTCCCCAGATCTTTCCACTGCTTCCTAAAGAAGGATAAGATATTGTTGGACATGTCTGCTAGTCAGACCTGTATATATTTTGGTTTGGTGTTTTCTTTCTTCAGCACAGAGGGAATTGGAGAGCATCTCCATGATTCCTATGCAATTATCTATGTTACACAGGTGACTCTCACTTCTGGGAATGAACCAAACCAGTGATTATATTAACTACCATTATTTTCTGTAGAAAAAGAGTTCCTTCTCTTTCCTTCCAAATTGTACATTTGAAGAATGAATCAGCTGAAAAATAGTAATAGAAAAAGCAATACAGAGAATGAGTTCACTTGTCTTGAACAGCTCTTGGAATTATAATAGTTTTTCTTGAAATTCTCAGCATCTTTCATATGCTAAATATAATCGTAATACTAGTATCTGTCGATATTTCTGAGATGAGGTATTATGTACACTATTTACATTATTTGGACTATTGTCCTCATCTTTGTTGCCATATTTATTACAATGTTTCAGCCGTTGTATATGCTCTGGCCTTCTTCAGGTGGTTGGAATGTTTAACTGAACCCTTTATTTCACTCACTGGGGTAGACTGTTCTAGTTCCACATATGTTTAATGGATGTCAGTTATCAGCTATCTCCTGTTAATTCCCCTCTTCAAGTTCTCCACTGCCTTAACTGGGTATTGAACTCACACTCTTTGGGTCTTGTCACTGGATCTAACCAATGCTTTTATCCACTGTGCCATGTGTCCTTGAGGAACTAGAACAGTCTACCCCAGTGAGCGAAATAAAGGGTTCAGTTTGACATTCCAACCACCTGAAGAAGGCCGGAGCATACAACGGCTGAAATGTTGTAATAAATATAGCGACAAGATGAGGACAATAGTCCGAATAACGTAAATAGTGTATCGCAATACTAGTTTTATGATTAAAGTTTTTGCATGTAGTATGTAACATTTAGAATTGCATTTGAAGTTGTACACAATTGATGTCTGAGACTAAATTAGATTTTCTTCAAATTGTAGCCTGAATGTTCGTGAAGAAGGCAGGATGTGCCACACGTATAAACCTCTGGGGTCTGCTGTGCTTGCTTTAAAAACAACTAAAGGATACAAGTAAGTTTAAAAGAAACCTAATTTCCGGTTTTGTTTTTCTGATTGTCATTATTTTTTTATATTAAATATTACCTGACACTCCAACATCAAAATAGGAAATTTGAAATTACCTTCTTAATGACTGCTGTAGATTTTGATATTAATTTTAAAAATTAAAATAAGAATCCAGGTAAGTGGTTCACTGCCTTCTCCTATTTCTTTTGCCCTCAATATGACCCATGATGGTTAAGTTTTTGAAGCTCTCCTTCCTCATTATGTGACCAAGGAATTTCAGTTCTCTTTTTTCCTAATTCTAAATGTTCTTTCTGTTGATATTTTCTTTAAGACTTCCTTGTTACTTACTCTCTACATCCATGGAATTCTCAGTATTCTTCTACAGAACCAGATTTCTACTGCCTTTACTTTTCTTCTGATAAACATTCACTGCCATATAAGAGAATGGCTACCACTTAGAAATCCAGTACCCTTTTCTTTGTTTCTAATGAATTTTTTCCATTTCTAAGCACCATGAATTTAGAATGCTTCTTTCACTCATCTAATGCATGTCCATATCTCAGTGTCACATTTTCTATTGTTAAAACGATTCCCAGATATTTCAACTTCTGCACCTGCTTGATGTTAACATTTCCAATTTGTAATTTGCATCTTGGGCTTTTTCTCTTGCTGATGACACCATATTTTCTGTCTTCTTACAATTGATAGTTTGTTCTTTTTTTCTTGCTTTCTTCTAACTATCTTGTCTCAGAGGTTCTGTAGCTTTCTTTCTCATGTCAGCCATTAATACAGTGTCATCTACATTTCTTATAATTACACCCACTGTTAATAAATTCTGGTAAAGTCTATGATAGCTGTAGAGGTTGAATAAATTCTGGGAGTAGTAGTTTTCTAAAATAATCCATTTTTTTTTTTTTATTAATCATTTCACCCAAATCATGGCAATAAAGCCACTAAGACACATGCGGAGTTACCTAAGTGTTAGAGAATATGAAAAAAAAATTCTATTAAGGAGTGAGGACAATAAAAGAACAAGAATTAAGACAGAAGATAACAGTTGTCATTGTATTGAAATTTTTGAAGAACAAATCTGACTAAAGAGATTTTCACAAGTATGAAGTGCGATAGAAGAAACTGTTAGCATAGAACTTACGGTTCCGTCTAGCAATTTCAACTGTAAAATGATGAGAACTTGCTGCCTTTCTAGTACCATACTTAAATTCATAAAGTCTAGGTACCATAGAGTAAAGTTCATGCAAACACTTACCATGAAAGTATTTATAGAAAAGGCACAGGGAAGCTATGTTACGGCAGTGGGAATGTGACTGAAACTGAGATGCCAGGTCAGGGCCAATAATATTGAAGATTCTTCATTTGATTTTATTGAGAATCTCTAAATATATAGCAGGAGCATCAGATCAGATGTGGCAGCAATATTTGAAGCGAATTTTATAGTTTTTTGTTAATACTGGTTTATTTTAAAATAACGGAATCTTATTTTAATTTTCATAATTAATATCTGATTTTTTATATTAAATTTTACCTTTGACACTTTTAGCAATGAAAAATCTGCATTTCTAAATAGATTAAAAACATTGTCAGGAATTGAAAATTAGCCCATTAATGCCTACTGTCAAATGTGATACTATCTCCATTCCAAAATAAGTGACCAATTCCATTGCTTAGAATTGGAATCACAGGGTATTTTAAAGTCAGAACATCTGAAATGGATAATTTTCAGACTTTTCTTTTATTGTGAAAGAACTGAACTGAAAACACAAAGTCCAATAAATGATAGACTATTTTGTGCAAACAATGCATTTATGAAATCTGATCTCTAGTTTGTAATCATCTGCCATTAATCATGCAAATAATATAAATTTGGTCACTGATTGTAGAATGGATGTAGTATTAATTATAAAAATCAAAATAAGAATCCAGTATTAATTTTAGGTTTCTAAAATAATCTGATATTTTTTATTTTTAATAATGGGTCATTTTAGAAACTTATAATTGATAACATAATTTAAAAATTTGGGTGAGCAGGTTGTCTAATGGTTCGATTGAGAGCCATTAGACAACCTGCACATGGTTCGATTGAGAGCCATTAGACAACCTGCACATGGTTCGATTGAAAGCCATTAGACAACCTGCACATGGTTCGATTGAGAGCCATTAGACAACCTGCACATGGTTCGATTGAGAGCCATTAGACAACCTGCACATGGTTCGATTGAGAGCCATTAGACAACCTGCACATGGTTCGATTGAGAGCCATTAGACAACCTGCACATGGTTCGAATGAAAGCCATTAGACAACCTGCACATGGTTCGATTGAGAGCCATTAGACAACCTGCACATGGTTCGATTGAGAGCCATTAGACAACCTGCACATGGTTCGAATGAAAGCCATTAGACAACCTGCACATGGTTTGAATGAGAGCCATTAGACAACCTGCACATGGTTCGATTGAGAGCCATTAGACAACCTGCACATGGTTCGAATGAGAGCCATTTGACAACCTGCACATGGTTCAAATGAGAGCCATTAGACAACCTGCACATGGTTCAAATGAGAGCCATTAGACAACCTGCACATGGTTTGAATGAGAGCCATTAGACAACCTGCACATGGTTCGAATGAAAGCCATTAGACAACCTGCACATGGTTCAAATGAAAGCCATTAGACAACCTGCACATGGTTCGATTGAGAGCCATTAGACAACCTGCACATGGTTCGAATGAGAGCCATTAGACAACCTGCACATGGTTCAAATGAGAGCCATAAGACAACCTGCACATGGTTTGAATGAGAGCTATTAGAAAACCTGCACATGGTTCGAATGAGCCATTAGACAACCTGCACATGGTTCGAATGAGAGCCATTAGAAAACCTGCACATGGTTCGAATGAGCCATTTGACAACCTGCACATGGTTCAAATGAGAGCGATTAGACAACCTGCACATGGTTCGAATGAAAGCCATTAGACAACCTGCACATGGTTTGAATGAAACCCATTAGACAACCTGCACATGGTTCAAATGAGAGCCATTAGACAACCTGCACATGGTTCGAATGAGAGCCATTAGAAAACCTGCACATGGTTCAAATGAAAGCCATTAGATAACCTGCACATGGTTCGAATGAAAGCCATTAGACAACTTGCACATGGTTCGATTGAGAGCCATTAGACAACCTGCACATGGTTCGAATGAGCCATTAGACAACCTGCACATGGTTCAAATGAAAGCCATTAGACAACCTGCACATGGTTCGATTGAGAGCCATTAGACAACCTGCACATGGTTCGAATGAGAGCCATTAGACAACCTGCACATGGTTCGAATGAGAGCCATTAGACAACCTGCACATGGTTCGAATGAGCCATTAGACAACCTGCACATGGTTCGAATGAGAGCCATTAGACAACCTGCACATGGTTTGAATGAGCCATTAGACAACCTGCACATGGTTCAAATGAAAGCCATTAGACAACCTGCACATGGTTCGAATGAGAGCCATTAGACAACCTGCACATGGTTCGAATGAGAGCCATTAGACAACCTGCACATGGTTCGAATGAGCCATTAGACAACCTGCATATGGTTCAAATGAAAGCCATTAGACAACCTGCACATGGTTCGATTGAGAGCCATTAGACAACCTGCACATGGTTCGAATGAGGCATTAGACAAACTGCACATGGTTCGAATGAGAGCCATTAGACAACCTGCACATGGTTCGATTGAGAGCCATTAGACAACCTGCTCATGGTTCGAATGAGCCATTAGACAACCTGCACATGGTTCCAATGAAAGCCATTAGACAACCTGCACATGGTTCGATTGAGAGCCATTAGACAACCTGCACATGGTTCGAATGAGCCATTAGACAACCTGCACATGGTTCAAATGAAAGCCATTAGACAACCTGCACATGGTTCAAATGAAAGCCATTAGACAACCTGCACATGGTTCGATTGAGAGCCATTAGACAACCTGCACATGGTTCAAATGAAAGCCATTAGACAACCTGCACATGGTTCGAATGAGCTATTAGACAACCTGCGCATGGTTCGATTGAGAGCCATTAGACAACCTGCACATGGTTCAGATGAGAGCTATTAGACAACCTGCACATGGTTCGAATGAGAGCTATTAGACAACCTGCACATGGTTCGAATGAGAGCCATTAGACAACCTGCTCATGGTCTGAATGAGAAATCAGTTGAGCTGAGTTGAAATTCTGATCCAATTTGTTACATTCACATTCACACAAATAGCCTTGGGAGAGGTATTAGTTCGTCATCACTACTTCCCAGGCCTGATTTAAATAGCAGGGTAGAATGGGCTATTTAGCCTCGCTTGGCAACCAGTGTTTAGGAGAAGGAAAAATCTGAATTCTAATCCTGTATGTATCCCTGTTGAGGCACATATTCTACTTCCATGGAAAATATTATGAAGTTCAAAATTAAATGTAGTTTGTGGGTGACTGTAATTTTAAAGTCAATGAGGTTGGGTGGGTAGGTAGGGTAGTTTGGTAATTGTAGGTATATAAAATTAATCCAGTAATTATAGGTGTTATGGTCATATTGGGTTGAAACATCATTGATCACCGAAGTTAAGCAATGTTGTACTTGATCAGTACTCAGTTCAATAAATGATAGACTTTTTTGTGCAAACAAAACTGCGTGTGGTTCGAATGAGAAATCAGGTGAGTTGAACTTCTAATCCAATTTGTTACATTCACATTCACACAAATAGACTTGGGAGAGGTATTGGTGATAGGCATAGCAAGATGGTAATAGATTCAATCTCACTACTTATACTAACAAAAAACCTTGGTATGCGGAGGTGCTTTTGGGCTGACAGGTTGCAAGACTTACCCAGAGTTGGGTTAGAAGAAAGGTGAAACTAATTATAAGTTTATAAAAAATCTAGTATTATCGATTTCTTCCTATAACCAATTAAGGCCAATCAACCCCAAAATGTTATGGTGGACATTTAATAGATTAAGTTGAGATTTGAAAAGCCATTTGACTAGTGAAAGATGCTTTTCAAAAGCTATACAAGATGCTGAGAAATGGAAAAATTGTGTGCTGGATTGCTTTGTGTTAATGATCTACTTATAAATCAGTGAATGTTGGACAATCTCTCAACAGATGAGAAAGAAAACTAGAGGCAGCAGAAATGTGGTCCTACAAAAGGAGACTGAGGATTCCGTGGATGGAGCGAGTAAGCAACAAGCAAGTCTTAAAATGGCATCCAAAAACAACAGCTGAAATTCCTTGGATGCATAATGCAGAAGAAGGACTTGGTAAACAAACAAAACCCTTACAGGGCATATTGAGGGTAAGAGAGCAGAAGACAGCAAGCCACTTACCTGATGAGCTTGTATGAATGGATTGCAGAACAGGGTAGCGTGCTTAAGAAAGGCAGAAAAAATGCTAAGAGCCACATAGGTCATCATGTCTCTCCACAGCTTTCTATCCTATGTCATGAAGGGCTGGGGTACATACAAGAAATATGCAGTTGAACTATATGTTTTTAGTCATGGTAAGTTTTGGCAAAATATAAAATCTAACACAAGTGTATAATTATCCCAAGGTTTGCTTAACTGGTTTGCAAAATATCTTTTTCTGTGGTGTGTCCCTTCAAGATGTAGGTGATCATGGCTCTCCACAATTTCCTGTCTTTTGTAGCTCTTAATAAATATTGTCTTTTTGTTATGTCTCCTAAACCTTGTTCAACCATCCATTTACTCAAATTTGCTAGGAAGGTTATATTGTTTTCCTCTTGCCCTAAATATGGCCTGTGAATATCAGATTTTCCAAACCCTATTTCCTCATTATGTGCCCTCAAAATTCCAAATCTCTTCCTGATTTTAAGTAAGTGTTCTTTTTGTTTCCATTTTCTCAACATCCTTCTGTAGAACTACATTTCTGTTGCTTCAAGTCTCTTCTTCATCTGTGAGGAGATTGTCCAGCATTCACTGCCATATAGGAGGACTGATATTACGTAACAGTTCAGTACTCTTTTCTTTGTTTCTGTTGCTTCAAGTCTCTTCTTCATCTGTGAGGAGATTGTCCAGTATTCACTGCCATATAGGAGGACTGATATTACGTAACAGTTCAGTACACTTTTCTTTCTTTCTCTTGCTTCAAAACTCGTCTTCATCTGTGAGGAGATTGTCCAGTATTCTTCATATAGGAAGACTGATATACTGTAACAGTTCAGATTTTTCATTTATCTATCAAAAAAACAAATTTTTGACTTGATAAGATTTCATGATTTGAAATAGAAGAATATAAAACATTTTATTGTTTCTTTATTCATTTTTAACGCTTTAAACCCGAGCTGCCAGTATGCCAGCCACTGTGTGAAACTGCATATACTGCACTCATCGGGGTATCAGGGTTCAAAGGAACAGATGAAAAATACAGACCCCTGAATTAGATGACATGTTGTAAATGTATTAGAAAAATGTGTTAATTTAATTTTAACAAAATGGCATAACCAGTAATTTTGCAGAGAAATCGTGAAAGGATTTAAATATCCAAGACAAATGTAAGTGTTCTACTTCCCGTTATGTGTCCATCTCACACACATGCATACCTCAGGTAGCCAGATAAATGTCTTATGGCAATCATGACTCTGAAGTCCTGATCATCAGCAGGTTTATTGAAAACCAAAAGAATGAAATGGCAATGTTATTGTAAGGGAGTTAAATTTAGGAGGATATGTATGTACAAACTGTGTAATTAACTTGCTCACTGTCTGCATTTATTTGATGTTACAGTTTAGTACAATTTATAAATTTAATTAATTTTCAAGGTTTCAAGCACATGCATAAACTTTGAGCTTTATACATTAGATAAAGCCAATCCTGTGATGGGAGGTATTTATGCTAAATAAGAAAGAAAATTAGTTTATAAATTGAATTAAAAAAAATTAGAAAAGAGAGAGCAAAAAGAAAATTGCATGTTTAAATCTGAATAAATATTACAATGTGAAAATAGCATAAAAGAATATGAAACATTTAAAAGTTATTTATTTTCTAGGGGGATATATAAAATCCTGAATCTGGCAACTTTTTCTAAATATATTTCAGAGGTATGCAGGCAAGTTTTTCATCAATTAGCTCACAGTCTGTTTTTAAAAGATTGTAGAAAATTAATGGCATTTGTCTATTTATAGCAGCAGGAGTTATATGATTGTGAAGGTTAACAAAATAGATCACAGAAGTTGTGCAATCTTGAAACCAATCATTTTTAGGAAAAGGTATTTCTTCTGGGTATTTTTTGCAGCTTTTAACTGTTGATTTCTGGTGATTGGTTTTGAGAAAATTTAACTTTTATTTAAAGTGGAAGTGAGTATATTGATTCTAAAATGAATATTTTGGTTACAGTGTACATTCATTGTCATTCTGGATAAAAGATATAGGTTTACGAAATATATTTGCACGAGAAAAGAACTAAAGTGTTTAGTTTTCCTTGGGAAAATTTATTTTTCATATCTATTGTGATCAGCTTTGACTGAATCTGGCCTTTTTGTTTCTGAAAATTTTTCATTTTTGAGAAAATTAACTTTTTAAAAAGTATGGATGTGAATGGTTTTAAATGGAGACTAGATTTACAGTTCACATATAAATGTTAAATAGGACCCTTGAGGTTCATAAAATGGAGGAAATTCTGGTTTTCTGTAGCATATGGCATTTATAAATGATTAGTACCCATTAGTAAATTTATGGCTTTGCTGCTTTAACTTTTTCTCTTTCTCATTGAAATGAAACAGTATCTCTGATATGTCTTTTCCATCTTTCTTTGTAGCCAAAATGGAAGTCTATTATTTATGAGGTATTGACAAAGTGTATTTCTTTCCTTTCTTTTTTTCTCACTGAAACCAAGTAGCATCTCTGTCTTTTCCATCTTTACATGCAAATAAAATAGAACAGTCCATTATTTATGTGGTATTGGCAAAGTGTTTTATTCCTTTTCCCTCCTTCCTTCATTTTTTTGTTCATTCCTTCCCTCCTTCCTTTCATTTTTTTTGTTCATTTATTCCTTCCTTCCTTTCATTTTTTTTGTTCATTCATTCCTTCCTTCCTTCCTTCATTTTTTTGTTTATTTATTCATTCATTCCTTCTTTCCTTTCATTTTTTTGTTCATTCATTCTTTTCTTCCTTTCATTTTTTTTGTTCATTCATTCTTTTCTTCCTTTCATTTTTTTTCTTCATTTATTCCTTCCTTTCATTTTTTTTCTTCATTTATTCCTTCCTTTCATTTTTGTTCATTCCTTCCTTCCTTCCTTTCATTTTTTTGTTCATTCATTCCTTCCTTCCTTTCATTTTTTTGTTCATTCCTTCCTTTCATTTTTTTGTTCATTCCTTCTTTCCCTCCTTCATTTTTTTGTTCATTCATTCCTTCCTTCCTTTCATTTTTTTGTTCATTCCTTCCTTCCTTTCATTTTTTCGTTCATTCATTTCTTCCTTCCTTTCATTTTTTTGTTCATTCATTCCTTCCTTCCTTTCATTTTTTTTTTTTTGTTCATTCCTTCCTTCCTGGCCCAGTTGGTGGGGCATCAGAATATGCCGACTGCCCCCCTGCAGAGGGTAAAAGTCCCTCAATGGGGCCACCTGTTGGCCGTGGGTGGTGACCCGTAATGTCTGGGGACGGGATCCTGACGGGAGCAGGTTGTAACCCAGGTGTAAAGTGGTCACAATCCTGTAACACACCACTTTGGCCCTTACCTGGGCTAGACGGGCGGTCGGAGGGGCCGATCCGATCAATCGGCTGGTCATGTCAAGCCCCATCATATATAATCCATCCCAGACTTATAACTGACACTCCTCTTCCCAACCAAAACTAACACTTAACCCTAAATATGTGATGGAAGGCGGTGGCTGAGGGTCAATCAATTTGGGAGAAAAAAAAGGATCTGACACACTTGCTAAACCTTCACAGCCGTAATACTTGGAAAACGGAAACAAAGGAACACGCGTGCTCATAGACTCCTCCCAAAGAGAGTATATCATTCACGTAGCCCCGACATGGCAAGGCGAATGGGTTTCCCCCTTGTCATGTCCCAATACTGGACTCCGCAGTGGGTAGGGAGCGAGAATGATGAAAAAAAAATAAAAACAATCAATGGAAAAAAAGAAATCTTCCAAGAGACCACATGTGGATAACGACTCGGAAACAGAAAATGACAGCGAAAACTTTCCACGATTTATTGTACTTGAAGCAATAAGCAAAAAAGCATTAACAGAAATTTCACCATTTAAAATACAAAAAGCAATATCAAATATCATTATACCAAAAAATGTAAAAAAATTACAAAATGGAACGCTACTAGTAGAAATAGAATAAAAGATATGCGGACACATTAATAAGACAAAAAAAACTACAAGAAATAGAAATAAAAGCCTACCCACACCAAACCCTAAATTTCTCAAAGGGAGTAGTAAAAAGCAAGGAGCTCTCCCTGTGCACTCTAGAGGAGATAAAAATAGAACTCCAAACTCAAGGAGTTACAAATGTCAAAAGAATAACAATAAAGAAAAATGAAGTAGAGATACAAACTAATACCTACATTATAACTTTCAACTCCCCCCAAATTCCAACAACAATTAAAATTGGATATGAAAGTATAAAAGTAGAACAATACGTACCAAACCCTCTTCAATGCTATAGATGCCACAAATTTGGGCATCACAGAGATTCCTGTAGAAATAAAAGAATATGTGGAAAATGTAATGAAAAAGAACCTGAACATAAAGAAGAGAACTGCCCAAATGAGAGCCTATGCTCAAACTGTTTGGGAAACCACTCTGCTCTTTCAAAACAATGCAGTATATATAAACAGGAGAAAGAAATAATTAGAATAAAATACAAAAAAAATATATCTTTCATAGAAGCACGAAAGGAAGTTAAAAATAACATAAAAGAAAACACCTATGCTTCCATGGCACAAAAAGCAAATAAAATAAACAATGAAGATAAAATAAAAGGTTCAATTGAAATAACAAATTTATGCAAAGAATTAAAAGCTCTCCTTGAAGAATTAAAAACCTTTTTAATTGAACTTAAATCGGATCAAAATAAAACTCAACAATCCAGATCAAATGGAATAAACCCAGAAGAAGGCAAAAAACTTTGGAAAGAAAACATAGAACAAAACTCCAGTGAACCCTCTTCTTCCCAAACCCAAAATAAGAAAATGAAAAATAAACAAAAAGAAAAAAAAATGACAACAGAGCAAGAAAGCAACCGATCAAGATCTAATTCAAAATCAAGAATCAATATATCAAATGAAAATAAATTTGAGCCTATGGAATATATGGAAATAGAAGAGAAAGAAAACAAACAAAATTCAAAACAAAACCAAAAATCTGACCGAAGGATACCACAAGCAGTTGAAGACAAAGCTTCTAAAAACTTAAAAAATGGAAAAAAAACTAGGGAGGACAAATGATATAAACCTAGCAGGTAACTTTACCCCCAAAAAATGAAAGTATAATCATGGCACATAAGATCCTGCAATGGAAATGTCGTGGAATAAAATCTAATTACAATGACCTACTCATACTTATGTCACTACTGTATCCAGCCGTCATCTGCTTACAGGAAACTTTTTTACAAGAAAATGCCAACTTAAAAATTATAAACAATACCACTATAACCACAATACAGGACATAGAGCTAATGGAGGAGTGTCAATATTGATTAGAAATGACATACCGCGAAGTAAAGTACACATTAAAACTAAAATACATGCAATAGCAACACAAGTGACACTAGATAAAACCATCACAATTCTTTCCATCTATATACCCACACAGGAACCAATAAATACAACAGAAATAAACAACTTGATGGAGCAACTCCCTAAACCCAGAATCTTACTAGGAGACTTTAACAGTCATAATCCTATATGGAATAGCAAAAAAATAGATACTAAAGGTAAAATAATGGAAGAAATAATTAACACCCATAACTTATGTCTATTAAATCATAAATCCTCAACCTACCTTAATCCCTCCAATGGAACAGAATCGTCAATAGACTCCTCAATAAAATATAACCCTTGCAAATAGTGTATATGTATCTGCTTATAGACATATATATGCATGTACGAATGTAAATATTAAAATACACAATCAGAAACAGTCACAAGAAAAAGCAATCCCAAAAAATACAGAAGATTATGAAACCCAACAGCATTTCAACCTTTTATACAAAATAACCAACTTAAATTCATAAATTAATAAGGCTTCGGCATAAATTGACCCAAATAGGAGTTGACATGCCGTTAAATCCAACATCCATCCATCCATCCTTCCTTCCTTTCATTTTTTTGTTCATTCATTCCTTCTTTCCCTCCTTTCATTTTTTTGTTCATTCCTTCCTTCCTTTCATTTTTTTCACTGAAACCAAGTAGTGTCTTTTGATATATTTTTACATCTTTCCACATGATCAAAATGGAAGAGGCTATTATTTATGAGGTATTGGCAGGATGTAACATACAGACATACATGCTAAGGGAGCATACGACATTGACTTTCATGTCTACAGTGAAACAATGGGTGGGGGCAGTTGGTTTATTAACATTTAATGTCTTTTTAATGATATTATCATTCAGTGCAAAAGTAACTCAATTTAATCAGATTCTAATTTTATTCAATGTATGGTTTTTCAAAAAGTCTTCACCTACTAAATTTATGAATATTCTTTCAACTTGGTCTTTAATACAGTAAATGACGATCTGAACCAAATAATATTCCTCTTTTCCTACCATAGCTGCTAGCATCATTGTGGCCACACACCTTTTCATATTTTGCTAACTTAGATAAGTACCCATTACTTTTTATTATATTTTTCCATCCTACAACTCCTTTCTCCACTGACAAAATGTCGCAAGCCTCTCATTGCTCTATTGCCATTTCCATGGAAAACGTTCAAAGGAACTACATTCCTTCGTTCCACTTGTTCTAACTTTCTAGTTTGCTAAGCCCTGATATACTAGGCACATTGCAGTGAACCACCGTCATTCCCTTTGTATTCCATTGTGGAGATATAAGTTCCACTAGAGCAGCTTCTTCCCATGAACTGTTGCTTTGTGAAATCAACTCCCAAGAGGATTCTTTCCCAATCACTACAATCTCAACCTGTTCATGTCTAGGATCGACTGTTGTCTTCTCCGTATACAAACTGCACCTCTTACTATGTAGCTCTTGGACCTTGTATAGGGTGAACATGATTGTAAATATATATATATATATATATATAAAACATATTGTATTCTTTCTTTGCCATGTTGAAAATTTCTTTGGTGGTTGGAAGCCATGTTTATAAAGCATGGTACATTGTAAGTTTTGCTATAATCTTTTATGACTAATTCTAATTTTTTTTTTTTTTTTTTTTTTTAATACAATACTGTATTGCCTTTGATAATATTTATTTTCTTCTTTCAGAGATTTTATTTCAGACTTGATCCTTGAAGGTGGGGACAGTTCAAGCAATGCTTGTGTGGCTGGTGCTTTGTTGGGCTGTAGACTTGGCTATCAACAACTTCCAAGTGACTGGCTTTCTGGACTTCTCACAGACCAAGGAAACTGGCTCAATGTTAAAGTGAATTCTCTTTTGGACATGCTTGGTCTGCCATGATGAATACATTTTTAGTTAATTTTGAATTTTACAATATTTTGAAAACAACTTAAAGGGTCCTTTTTGATAACTTTAAATCTTTTAGAGAAAACCAGTATGACGGGTACTAAATAGAAAAAAATATTTAAATATTTCTAATAGTCTTTCAAAGACTACATTTACTCTTAAGGGTTTAGTGAACTGAATGACCAAGTTTTGGCTATTTTGTTATTTTTTAAGGTTTTTTTTTTTTAATTGCATTTAACTTATTTTTTCTTAAGAATGCTATCAAATATTGTAAAGTTTTATTTCGTTAATTTATCTATTATATATTTTTGCAAAAACTACTAAACTTGGGTTATATTTGTTAGTATATAAAACATATTTTGCTAGCAAAGGTTTTGGTACCACAGACAAATGGAAGCATTGCAATTGTTTCCAGTATTTCTTAAAATATATGAAAGGGTAAGGATTTAAATTTTTTTAAGAGGGAGTGGGAAATTTTTTTTTTTTTTTTTTTTTTAAAGGAAAGATAACATGTTTTGGTGCAAACCAACTTCATTTTCTTTGTTAATTTTGGGATGGCGAGTTCAAATTACTTACCTCCACATTTTGTTGAACAGAAATTCAGTATTTAAAAAAAGAAATGATTATTTATAACCAAATTTCCCATAATATTCAAATTCTGAATATCTTTTGCAAAAAAGTTATTGAATTCCTGATTCTTAAACACCCGGTTTTTATATGATGATAATGTGAGGAAAATTAATGACAAAGGATTTTATATAGTTTCCATTCATAACTTAGAATAATATGATTACACTCTTATTATCATCACTTGTTATCATATATGAGAAATTGATATAAATTTTTATATACCAGAACAACGTTAGCAAAATGAGGAAAATTAATGACAAGACGGAAAAAATCTTTTGTGATGCATTTTTCCTTTAGGACTTCATCAGACTAAAAGCAGTGTTTCTGTTGATGTAACCACACATGCACATGAAGTAAGGGGGGGGGGGATGCCAAATTTTTTTACTTATAGATTTATTTGTGTATATAGTCTAGCCAATTTTTGTTTGTTTTTATCACTTGTTGTTAAATATCTTGCATTTTGACATTAGAAGATCTGCCATGAAAGGTGAAATGTAAGAACCTGGGTGCAAATTTGCTGTGGATGATCGAGTGATTAAAGCACTTTCTATACATTTTCATTAAAGTAAATTGCTTTTTTTTTTTTTTTTTTTAAATTAAATTAGTATTTTTTAAATAAAAAATAATGGTCACTAATTATGGTGAACCACTAATCCATTGAGTTATGGAAAAATGGTATCAAGGACGGTGGCACAAAAGAATTTTGACAGCTTTTACTGCTGCAACTTAAAACCAGACAAATCTAAACATTCACAAAAAACAAATGCACAAAAATATTTGCTATGACAACCAATTGCTCTCAATATTTGAATTCTAATCCTTTTTTGTGTTTGATTCCATTTATATTTCAAAAGTTATGTTTTATTTCACACTAACATTATGCTTAAGCTTCAAATGAGCATTTATTTTTGCTTCATAAACCCACCCTAATCATGGCCATTATTATTATTTTTTTTTTTTTTTACATAAAATATGGTATCCTGTAATAGAAAAATTGGTGTCATTTTTGGGTTCAGCATCCCAATATTGTTAAAAATTAGCCAAACATCCCATGCACTATTTTTTTAATCAAATTTTTGCAAGACTCTTTAATCACTGAACTTTGCCTCTTCTGAATATTCTATAGACATGTTTTACATAATCTGCAGAGTCAAAGTAAAAATATTTAAAATTTCCCTTTAGTCTTCTGGAAGAAGATCTGCAGTCATACTATGGTATGATTGAAAGATGAAGTACAATAAATATTTGGTTTATTTGTATAGTGATTGCTATTTTTGTAATCCTTTTTCATGTTAAAGGAATGTATATGCATACATTACTTGATAGAAGTGGTTGTAATTTATTAGGACTTTTATAAAAAAAAAAAAAATTAAAACATTTCTTCTCTAAAAATTGTTATAGTGTTGGGTTTTCTGTAAAATGTGGGGAAATGGATATTGAAAAAACTAAGAAAATAATTTAAAACCTGCATGACCCATGTAAATTACATGGATTTAATAATAAATTCTTTAAAGGTGCACTCTGTATTTTTCAACCCATGACAACTCCCAGTTAGTTATTAGAAAAGTGAAAAAATAAAGTTAAAAATACTGAAATGTCCTCAACAGATCTTTTTTCACAAAACATGATTTAACTTCTCGCCACAAACAACTACCCAAGATGACTCACCCCCCTCTCTGCTTCCTCTTTGCCTCTCTATATCCAATCTGTTTTACTCTATGTTCCTTATTCTTTTCGTTTCCCTCTTGAACACTCAAGAGTCCAAGTTCTCTTAGTCTGTAACAAATTCACAAAGATAAGCTTTTTTTTTTTTTTTTTTTTTTTTTAAGATTTTAATTTCAAAAGGTCATTTGCAGTTCAGTAGAGAATTTGGCCTCTCAATATTAGGTCATGATTTAACCCCTCACGACAACTGCCTTAATTTTTTTTCTTTTTAAAACTGTTTTTATTTTTATTTCTGGAAAAGTTGCATTAAATGAAGCAAATTAAATATTAAAATAATCAAGCTTTTACATTGTAATTCAAGAAAACTGATGTTTTTACATTGTGGCATTTAATGTTTAAAATGTGAATTTAAATCCTGTTTTGCTGTGTTGATGACATCAGTTGTGGATTACTTATAACAGATGTAGAGTGCTATATTATGAACGTCTAGATCTTTTGTGTTGATTAATTGTTGAATATGTTGATGTCTTTCCTTGCTTGATATATATTTTAATTTTTTAAATATATTTCAATATTTAATTTATATATATTTTAATTTTTTTTAACAGCTAGCATCTATGTTTTATTTGCAAGTATTTGTCTAATATTAATAAGAATATAGTGACTTTGTTGAGTAATACAAGTTTAATATAAAATTTCTTGGTGCTGTTGTTTGATAAATGACATGATAGGTTTGTAGTTATGTGGCCAATGTATAAAGTAGTTTTGAAATATTTTCTGTTTGACCACTTCTAAAAATTAACATTTGAGTGACAAAACATTAAATTTCTTTTTGTAAAGAAATTTGAGAAATGATATACAAGTATACTGACCTGTCAGGTGCATAGCATGTACATTACAGGGTTCATAATCATTTGCTATTTGTTTGAGAACTTTTCAGCACCCACTTCATATATTTTGGGTATTTGTGCTGGAGATGCAGTCTTCTAATTGACAAAAGCATTCATATTACATTTTAGAGAAAATTATTAAAACAAAAAACACACACACACACACATATATATATATATATATAAAATAATGTGCGTGTGTGTGTGTGTATAATTAAAAAAAAAATTAGTACCAGGGATGGAAGCTCATTAAAACAGATCCAGGGCTTCTCATTTCTAGGAGGAACCCCTTCATGATTGACTATATCTTCAGGGGTGTAGCCATACTCCTCTCACTTGGCCAATTGTAGGTTAGATTGAAGTTTTGAATTCTGTGTTGTCCTTCTAGTACTGTCCTGCTATTTACGCCATAGCTGGGGAGAGAAGAGATGGATTCATAACTTTCCCAAGTGTATTTGCATGTAAATGAATGTAATGGACTCTGCCCTCAGATTCCTCAATCTCAGCTGCTATCCATTACTCCACCCTGCCTCTGTGAAATATATAATTTTATTAAATGGAGATTCATGCTGGCTTAGGGTAATATGGTAATCTTCAGGTGGAAATTAATTAGTTACTATTAATTTCCAACTGATTGTCTATTCGCATTCTAGAGAACAAGAAGATAGAAATCAATGACTGACACATTTGCCTAATTGTTTATTATTTGAGGGAATAAATATGCAGGATGTGGGGGTAATGGGTAGTGGCTAAGAATGAGAAATCAGTCAAGTTTGCATTCCAATCAAGTTTTGCTACTTTCACATTTGCGCAAATACCCTTGTGGAAGGTATGAATGCTGATCTCAGAACTGTATGTAGCCCTGGCAAAGCACGTATTCTGCAGCTAATGAAAAGATCGTGGAGTTTACAATGACTCTATGCTCCTGACTGTGGTTGGACTTGATTGTCACTTGTATTACAGTAGTAGAAATCAATGAATGACATGTTCATCTAAACATTTATTTGTGGAAAATTATCAAGGAACCTAAAAAAAAAAAAGAATAATCTGAAAGACATATTACCAACATGGCTTCATAGAATCAGGCCACTACTTTATATATGACTTCAAATGTTATTCTTTAGTATATACTCATATTTAAAATGGACGTCCCATTTTTATTTTATTTTAAACAATTCAAGAAATCCTAATAAAGAAAATGTGCACTTCAGCAGGGACTGAACCTGCATCTCCACTTGAAAGAGAATTCACTATTTGATGCGGTGTGCATGTAAATGAATGTAATGGACTCTGCCCTCAAATTCCTCAATCTCAGCTGCTATCCATTACTCCACCCTGCCTCTGTGAAATATATAATTTTATTAAATGGAGATTCATGCTGGCTTAGGGTAATATGGTAATCTTCAGGTGGAAATTAATTAGTTACTATTAATTTCCAACTGCTGATCGTGTGTGTGTGTGTGTGTGTGTGTGTATAAAAATTCCAGATAAATGTATTTGTAAAGACAATATTGATAAAAGGAAGGAAGGAATGTTAAGAGAAAAATCTTTTTTTTTTTAATGTTAATGTATTTCATTCTTTGATGGATTTAAGGTAAATGTAGAAATGTTATTCTTTAATATTGTATAACATTCTAAGTTCTCTAAAATATTCAAAAGAATTTTGGTGTTAAGGAAAATTATGGAGGATGCTAAGTGACATGTTTTTTTTTTTTTTTTTTTAAATACAAGCTAACCATTTTCTTTTTAATGTTTTCCGCTTTGTTCCTTATTTAAACCATACTTTTTCAATTTGTGTGAAAATAAATACATATAAAATGATTAATAGCACTCAGCCACGAAAAATGTTAAAGTTGAGCAAAAAGGGAAAGAAGGTGGTAGGGGAAAGCAGCCCCGCTTTTCACTCAGATTGTTTTTCTTGAAAGCCCATAGGACAGTGATGTTCTTCATGGCTGAGCAGTAATGTATGCTGGAATTAAATGGTGGTTTCTCCTACATGGAGGGATGATGGTTTGACTCTTACCAGAGAGCACATTTTCTTTTATTCGAATGTGAAGGGGCGTCTATTTTAAATAAGAGTTTAAAGTAATAAAAAAATATCAGATTAATAAATCCATTATTTCTTCAGAAACATTATAACAAATAGGAAAATGTTTGTAAATTTAATGATAGACTTTTTATTTTAGCTTCAGAAATTTCCAAAATATTTTGGTGGAGCTAAATAAAAGCAAAACGTTAAATTTATAAATGTTTTCCTCTTTGTTCCTTATTTAAACCATACTTTTTCAATTTGTGTGAAAATAAATATATATATGATTAATACAAATATTAGGTTGGTGCAAAAATAATGACGTAATAATGTCGTTTTTGACGTTAAAAAATACGTCAAAAAACGATATTATTACGTCATTATTTTTGCACCAACCTAATATAAAATTTGTTACTTAGCTGATTGATGTTATATTCAGCATACCCAACTTGTAGATGAATCTTTTTGTAATTCTTTGGTCCACTTGTCAGGAGGTATCAAGCAATTGTCTGCAAATGTCATCACTTATATTAAGTTTGAAAAAAAAAAAAAATGTGTGCTTTTTATTGGTGTTAGGTTTTATCTTAATTTTTTTCTTTGTGTCTGTATGTGCACATGTGTAGGATGTTGTGATGGTGAGAAGTATACGTATTTGTTGGGTAAGGTTGATTTATGTCAGTTTTATTTAGTTAAGCATTTGGTGAGGTGGTTATTTTCAATCTCAATGTTCTGTAAAAACTAATAAAAAGTACTACAAACTTTAGTTTTTATGTTGGGCATTGCTGTACTGATAAAGAAAGAAAAAAAATTCTTATTCTGGGGTGTGGGTATGAAAAGCCAGGGTAATAAAAATTGCAATACTCATAAATATTTAAATTAATACAAAGATTCTGTCCATTTTTTTCTCATCAAAATCAATGTTTTATTTTGTGTTCTGAGATTGCAAAAAGGAGAAGAAATGTCCAGTTTGTTAACCCTTTACATTAAATCTGATGGTGACTTATTGAAGATATGAAAATATTATTTACATGCAAAGTATTGTTTTTACCTTTGTTATCAAAATGTTTCAGCTTTTGTTGCTTTCTGGACTACATCAGGTGTTTGTCAATCTAGGTAACCTTCAGGAAATTTGAAACTGAACCCTTTATTTAATCTAGACTAGACCTTTTCAGTTAGATTTAAAAAAAAATCTTTTCAGCCTAAGTAAGACAATAAAACCACTAAGACACAAGGAGTTATTGCGTGTGAAAGAGACAAAACATTAATGAATGAGGCTAAGACATGAACAGAAATTAAGATGAGTGTAGATAACAATTGAATTGTATTTAAATTTTTGAAGATCAAAATTGGCTGGAAAGCCAGAAGAGAGTTTCACAAGTGAGAAGTGTACTGTTAGCATAGAACTTATGCTTACACCTAGCTATTTCAACTATAAAATGATGAGACTTAGCTTCCAATCTTGTACTGTACTTAAATTAAAGTCAAGATACCAAAGAGGAAAGCTCATTTTTAACAGTAACCTTGAAAAAAAAAAAAAAAAAAAAAATTTTTTATATTTATATAATTTAAAAAAAAAAAAAAAAAAAGCTTTAGAAGTTAATTTACAGGAATGAGAAAATGATTGAAGCCAAGATACCAGGTCAGGACTGCTAACATTGTAGATTCTTTAGATTTTATTAAGAATCTCTAAATATATAGCAGAAGCACTAAACCAGAGGTGATGGTAATATTCGATGCATGGACGAATAGTAGATTTGTAAAAAGATAATCTAGATTAATAACAATATAGACTAAATAAAGGGCTAAGTTTAAAATGCCATAAAGGTTACCCGGATTAACAAGCACCTGATAAAGGCTGGTCTGGACAATAGTTGGAATGTTGTCATAGCAACAAGGACAATAAGCCTTGTGTAAATATTGATAATGTCTCATTCGAGAAATTCAGACAGAAAATGTGTGAAATTTAAGATGACCAGCTAAAGATGATAAGAAAAAATCACAAAAGTCTTTTCAATAAAATTCTTTTTATTATATTTTGTGTGTGCAAAAAGAGTGATTTGTTTTGTTTTTGATATATTGAGTATCTAGAGTCATTTGAAAATTTTGAAATTTTTTTAATATGGCAATCAAAATTTTAATTTTTCTATGCTGATAGATTTATTTTTTCCTTTTTGTTGGGAAAAGAAAAAAAAAATGATAAAAATAAAAAGTTTTAGAGTTGTTACTTTCCTCAGATTGACTGTTACATTATTATATTAAAAAAACAATAAAATATGTCACAATTCAGTTTTTTAAGAAAAAAAAAAAAAAATTCTTTTAAAGTGATATCTATATTCCAACTTATCTTGGAATCTCCCTGCACTCCGTCAAGTTTTGCGTTGACTTCTGTAGTTATAACTAGGGGCAAAAATAAACTTTTCTATAGAAAAATTCTTTATTTTTTTCTAGGTTGTATTTTGCTAGAGATACAACATATCAATTGTTTTAATTCCAGACCCTTGTTTATCAAGGCAAAAAGAATTATGGTAGCAACTAGAATAAAAATGATAAACAAATGTAATTGCTTTTGGAAAAAAATAATACTGGGTTTTGATTTTGTCTAAAAAGCAGTCTTTATTAAAATCTTAATCTGCTGAATGTAAAAATTTCTAAAAACATTTTTAAAATAGAGTGAAGTAATACATTAATCATTAATCCATAACCAGTTTTATTTTTTCTGAAAAATCAAAGAATGAGTTTGCGCTGAGAAAAAAAAAATGCAATCTATTGAGGTTTTTTGTTTTTTTTTTATTCTGTGAATTTTTACTCATATTGGAAATGTTATAAAACATTTTAAAAAGGTTCATTTTTGTTTTTATACCCAATATGTTGTGATATAAAATGGAGTTCTTGAAATTCTTGTTTAATTTTACAGAAGTAAAAGCATTCTTTTAATAAAATACAAATGAAAATATTTGAAGAACTGACATGTAATTTCTCAAGAAATCACTGATTTGATTCACTCCAAAGTCAGTTTTCCTTGCTGCTCAAAGCAAAAAATCATAAAAGTTATATTTTTTTTCATAAAATACTTTTCCCTCCCAAGTTTCTAACTCGGACTTGATTTATCTATTAATTCTATACATCATTTTACAGCAAATGGCCGACTTTTTTTTTTTTTAAATTAAAAGGCATTTAAATCTCTTATTACCTAAATTCATTTCTGAATATTGTTAAAGAGAAAACTTATATGCCATAAAATACAGTAACTGATCAAAAATAATAATAAAAAAAAAATTGTTGATTGAATTCATATAGATCACTATTTTTATCTGTAGAGTTGTTTCAATAACGTCATCCCACTAAACAATATTACAATCAATTAACATTATTGCATGGGAGACTGAATATAATAAATACATATTTATCTGTTATTCCATTCATTATTTTATACAATTCATATTTATTCTTGTATTCAGCTATCTATCATTCTTTCAGAAATAAATGGTTATTAAACTTAATTGTGTTCCTGTTGAAAATTTTGTTCATTGCATGATATCTTGGGAAGTCTGCCTTCTAAGTTTATGAACATTCTTTCCTAATTGAGTGGTTTTCTTTTTTTTTTTTTTCATATACAGTGATGTTCACTCTGGACAAAGCCCAAGAGCCACTCTATTTAGAGGATTACAGAGTAAGAGCTGCCACCCCAAACAAGGTGATAATGTCACCAAGATGCAAGGGACCACTGGAAGTGAAAGAAAAGACTTTAGAATGAACTGGAAACCCAATCCTAAATAGCAAACAAGGGACAAACCTCTACTCCTGTTTGAAAGACTGGAGAGGAGTGTGTGAACTGGACAATAGTCTTTAATACAGTAAATGATGGGCTGAATGAAATAATATTCCTCTTTTCCTACCACAGCCACTAGCATCATTATAGCCACATCCATTTTTGTATGTCGCTAACTTAGATAAGCATCCATTACTTTTTCCAACCCTACAAACGCTTTCGCCACAGACAAAATGTTACAAGCCTCTCGCTGCTCTATTGTTATTTCCATGGAAAGTGTTCAGAGAGAAACTACATTCCTTAGTTCCACTAGTTCTAATCTTTATGGCTAAGACCCTGTCATGCCATGGACATTGTAGCAAACCACCCTCATTCCATTGGTGAGACGCAAGTTCCATTTGAGTAGCTTCTTCCCTAGAACCACTGTTTTGTGGAACAGACTCCCAAGAGGATGCTTCCCTGATCACTATAATCTTAACCTGTTCTTCTTAATGTAATCATCTACCTCGAGTGGCTCTTGGGCCTTGTATAGCGTGAACATTGTCAAAAAAGTGAAGTTTGTCTGAATTTGAGAATTCCAGGTAGCAGGCTGAACATTTCCCTGTTAATGTTGGCTGCAGAGGACACAGATTCATGCCTTGGGGATGGGTAGCATTTATTGGAATCAAGCAGAGAGAAGTAAGCGTATCTTAAACAATATCTAAGCAAAATCTGAGAAGTCGAGTTGTTGCATCTGGTTCAAGTGTGATGAAAGTTGGCTGGGGAAATGATTAGAAGAAAATATTTGATTTTTTTTTTTTTTTTTTTTTTTACACTACTGACCAAAGGGATTGAACTGTTAACTATCAGATAAATTTAATTGCTTAACAAACACTTATATCCATTAATTATAAACTAGTAAAAACTTTTTTTTCTAATATCCAACATCTTCTTTATATTTAATATGTAAACATGTACTAAAATATATAAAAACTAAATATTTTTCTTCAGATAAAATGCTATTGTTTGTTGAGAGCTTGTGCCAGACTCTGTGTACGTGGGGGGAGTGTTAACATGCATGGTGGGATCATTAAGTCTGTAGCCTGTTATATACTTATCTGAACTTTAATCAGGTATTTTTACTTGATTTATGTGATTGATATTCATCACTGAATTAAGTACAACAACAACAACAAAAAAAAATTATGGAGAGTCGTGATCCTCACAGAAGATAAACATAAAGTTTGCAAATTTTAAAGTTTGAAAAATGTGTTGGGAGTCACTCAGAATGTGTAAGGAGTTTAAAGTTGGTCAGACTGGATTTTTGTCTAAATTTTGCCAGTTTTAAATAACCCAACAAATGGTACTACATCCATTCCACAATAAATGACCAATTCCATTTTTTTTTTAGAATAGTGCAAGTCTGGTCAATTATTGTGGAAAGGAGGTAGTATTTTTTCCGTATATGGGAAAATCTTAACATTTAAAAAAAAATAGTTGATTTGACTCTTTTTGGTTTCCAAGCAAAATGATCAGTATCTTTGCTATAAAAAATTTGGTTTTCACATCAACAGCCATGTATACAGCCTGACTTTAGTATTTTTCTCTAACTTTCTCTATATTTTTTCTGGAAGTGTCTCTTCATTTTATTGTGGGCAGAGATTACAGACATTTTTGTATTTTACGTATCGGAAGTATGGATTTTCAATGGTAAATGTCACCTTACAAGTTTCAAGTGTTCATTAAAAAAAAGGGTATAACTTTAGTCTCCATAAAGTGCCGTATGATACAGTTGAATTAAATAATACATTAAATTAATTTTGTATGGAATAATTTTTATAGGGTAAGAAATAGGAAGACTCCATTAGAAACAAAGAAAAGAATGCTGAACTGCTATGCAATATCAATTCTCCTATATGGCAGTGAATACTGGACAATTTCCTCAAAGATGAAGAAGATACAAATGTGTTTCTACAGAAGGATGTTGAGAATAACATGAACAGAACATGTGAGCAACAAGGAAGTTTTAAAGAAAATGGAAATAGTAAGAACACTTATATTTAGGATCCAAAAGAAACACTTGAAATTTTTGGGAAATATGAGTAAAGAGGCTTGGAGAATTTGTGACTCACAGGGCATACTGAAGTCAACAGGAGGCTGAGTGGAACATTGAGTAACATGCTTAATGAGCTTGTGTAAATGGATGGTAGAACAGGGAGTAGGAGGGATAATAAAAAGACAAACATTGCTATGTGCTAAAAAGGATAGGAAGATGTAGAGAGCCATGATCATCTATGTCCTGAAGAATGCATACCCTGCTTCTTAGGAATACACTCCACTTTATCTGACATACTTATAAAGTGTACTTTTTTGTAAATTTGAATGTATTCAAATGAATTTTATCATTTATTTTATTTCATGAACAGGCACCTTGACAATGGGTAATAGTTGCACACTGGTTGTGAGTTCAATCCTGACTGAGTGCCTTCTGCCAAAAGCAGGCCAAGCTTTGTAAATAATAAAATTATTCCATAAATATAAAAGTCTATATCAAGTGCAATCTGACAAGGACGTGCAGATGGCATAGTAGTTACCGACATGGAAAGTAGAATCAGTGGGCAGAGTTCAAATTCCAGCCTTGTCTGTTGCATTCACTTTTGCACAAATACACTTGGCAATGGCATAAATTCATCCCTTCTCTTTCATTAATAAATGGATTAAATAATAGGGTAGACTGGGCTCTCCATTCTTGATGGCAAACAGCCTAGGAGAAAGACAATTCTGAATCATGGAGAAGGAAACCAGAAAGCACTGCACTATCTTACCCAAAAAAGACAGCAATTTTCAGATAATAAATAAAAGGAAGCTGGGAAGAGTCATGACTGCCTAAATCCTGAAAGGATATAGCATTTAACAAAAATAAAAGAAAAAAGATTTTTGATAGATAAACTAGTTAATTTGATAGTTTGAAAGCAACAAATAAACTTTTCTTCTACATGTCATGCCCTTTCAGTGAGTGAACATGGCTCTCCACAACTTCCTTTGCTTTACCTAAAATTCATGAAGGCTTGCAATGTCAGATAAAAAGAAAACAAAAATTGAAACATAAAATAAAAAAATTAATTTTATTTTTTCTATCCATATCTAGGATTTTTTTTTCCTCTCAGTCACGTGATATCAAATGATCTTTTGTAATTTCAAGCTATCCCCATCAAAAAATAAATTCAATCAAACTGAAAACTCAAGAGAAGAGATCAACTTGTTTTCTTTCTGGTGTGTCATCTATAAGATGAATTTCTCGCAAACCCTAAAAAAAAAAAAAAAAAGTTTTAAAAGAAGGAACAAAAACAGGAGACAAAAAAGAAAAAAGACATTAAATTCTACAAAAGTTTTATAATATTTCAAGTTATACGAAAAGATACACACACACATATATATATATTATAAAGAAATAATCATACATTGAATCAATTAGCAATATTAATGCAATTAATGGTGAAATCTCTTTGCTAATAGGCTTAATATAAGCATTAAACTACTAACAATCCACATGTATAAAATCATTGTCAGATGGATTTAGCTTTGCACCTTGCACGTTTCAATATTATACAACTGTTAATAAATAACACATTCGGTCTACAACACATTTATTTCGTCTTCAAGTTTTGATTTTAAAGGAAAAAAAATTACAGCCTGATGATGAGGACATGATGTCTTTGAAAGTACTTGCTGCTCTAAAAAAATACACTCGATCCATCTGACAACAATTTTATTGCATTAATATTGCTAATTGATTCAATGTATGACTATTTCTTTATAATATAAAATATATATAACCATCAATTTTTTATAATTATGCCAAATAATATTCAGCTTAATGTTTTTACAGCAAAATGTGTATATATATATATATAGTACTGGGCAAAAAATGGAAGCACCCATAAAAGGTCGATTTTTGTATTTTTACCAAGACAAGTGAGTAAGAGAATTCGTTTATTAATACAGGATATTAATACGGGTGTACATATGTACATTATACGAGTGAAAAAATGATTTAGTAACAATAACGATCCTAAGCATACTGCCTTAAAGAACAAAACTTATCTAGAGAGGAAGCGCGACGAGGATAAATTGCAACTCTTTCAGTGGCCTAGTTAGAGTCCTGATCTTAACCCAACTGAAAACCTTGGGGTGATAATGGACAAGCATGTCGGTAATAGGAATGTTAACACAGATGAGCCTTTTTGTGAATTAAAGGAATGCTGGAAAAATCTGGTCAAGAATGTTGACATACAAAAGAATTTAGTCTCTAGCATGCCACAATGAATTAAGGCTCTTATTAAAGCAAAAAGTTACCCAACAAAATACTAAATTATTTTTTGACTTGTATAATGTTCATTGTACACTTCAGCCTTCTTCAAGTCATTAGAATTTTGAACTGAACCCTTTATTTTATTTTGTCCACCAGGGTAGATTGTTCTAGTTCCATGCCTCTTCTGAATATCTCAGTATCAGTTATCTCCCTTTTAACTCAACTCTCCAAGATTTCTCTGTTCACCTCAACTGTAGCCAGGTATTGAACTCACAACTCTTTGGGCCAAGTCACTGGATTTAACCAACACTTTTATCCACTGAGCCATGTGTCCTTGAGGACACATTGAAAACGTAAATAATTACAAGACCTCATCTCAGAAATATAGACAGATAGTGAAGACGTTTGTTGTTTGTGCCTGCAGATGAAAATGTACCAGAAAATTCCAATCACGAGATAATTTGTAGTAGGTGTCATAATGAAAGCTGCCAACTACGTGTTACCTCTTTTTTTCTTTGTTTCTTTCATTTTTTGGTTCTTTTGTAGTTGTAGGGTTTGTTTTCTTTCATCCCACACTTAGTGTGTATGTGTGTGCATATAAATATGTACAACCAAAGAAAAGCAATACTTAAGGTTTAAAATGCATTTTTAAAATTGAAAAATCTTTTTTGAAGCTTTTATTTTATTTTTAATTTCAAACTAATAGATCAAATTAAATATTTCTAATCATCAAAATGCTTTGCTGTATTTTAAACCAAATTTAAATTTATTGGAATAATTTTTCTTTTTAAAATTACAAAAAACCAGTTACATTAGTGAATCTTTCAACACATGATTATTAAAAAATCTTTCAAAAAAAAAAAAAAAAAAAAAAAAAAAGAGTATATACTTTTCTGAAACTTTATTTGAGAAAGATTAACCAATTTAAAGTTTAATTAATCTGATTTGTTTTAAATATTACTTTTAGTTTAAAATATTGCAGAAAGCATTTTTTAACATGAAAGTTGGTGTTCTGTTTTTGCAGTGTTGACAACTATCTCAATAGATCTATGTTTGGTAATTTTTTCCAGGGGGGACATTACTGTAAAAATTACTTGAATATAATGTGAGCACCATTTTTATATAATTTTTTTAAGTAGCTAAAATTTTAAAAATTTATGAAAATATTTTAAATAATTTAATATTTTATTAAATTTTAGGTACTCTGGCTTTATAAACATACAAAACACACATTCAAGAAATATTAGAAATTACCAATAATTTTTAAATTTACTATTGTTACCCACTCTCATTTTCTGATAATGTTATATATAGACATCGGTACACACAAAAAATATTTTTTAATTATTTTTAAAATACAGTGTCTTTCGATATCCCATAATATGAGCAGGGGAGATAAATATTGGATATTAAGAGAATAGATTTTCTACAAGGCAGGAAGTGATGGTGAGAAAAAAGTTTATTTGAAGATCACTGTACTTACCTCAAGAACAAGTTTAATATTAGCCTTCACAACAGCTGACTGTTTAGTGAGCGTTTCTGTTCGTTCAGTGAGAAGGTCAGTTTTTTGTTTAATAAACTTTAAAGCTTGCTCAAAAGTGAATTGTACATAAAAGCCATATCCAACATACACAAAGATAGATGTTGGGTCGGGGCTGAAATACAAAATAGATTAAATGTTAATAATTATGACCAGAAATAAAGTCTATCAAATATGTATCTTTTATATGCTGATCTATAACTCGCACTACTTAAATAGACTGGTCTGCTTGCAAAAAATAGAGATTTGCGGGGGGGGAGGGGGGTATAATTTTAGTATTAAAATTTAGTATTCCTTAGATCTTTTTCAAGCCCTATTTGTCAAAATACAAAATATATTGATTTTTCTATTTAAGAAGTGGGTGGGGATACTGTTCATAAAGGGTAAAATTGATGAAACTTTTTATGGAGTTATAGAACTTAGTTGTTATTTACAAATGTCAAGTTTGAAATTGCTCACATCATTGATATCAACATATTTTCTTTTTTACACAAACACAAACATTGGGAGATAATAATTATCTTAAATGAAGAAAAAGCAGATATATACTTTTATCAATGTATGTATTTTGTTCTCTAATTAAAAATGTATATGTCCACTTATCCTTTATTTTAAAGTAAATATTTTTGTTAGAAAAAAAAAATCTATTCTTGTAGGCAGAACAGTTAATCTCAGATAACTCTGTAAAAAATCAGGGGCTGATTTGACACTGTGTCAATATTATGAACAGGAACATCATCTCCTAAAAAAAAAAAAAAAAAAAAAAAAATCAATATCTTTTGATTCTGATGAGTGTCACAGCCCAAGGAAGGTCTAAAAATGTTAATCTACTGAAATTATTTCCAAAATAATTTTTTTTACGAGTGGCAAAAATTTAACTAAACAATAATAGTGAAAATTCTTTATCTACAAAGTAGTAATAAAAGGGAATAAAAATTTAATTCAACAGTAGAAACAAAAAATCTCTGACTTAAATGGATCACAGTTCGACAGAAAATTACGATGGAGAAGATTTATCATTGGCATTCTTTTCCGTTTTGTGCAAAAGGGGAGTATCTTTTGAACTAGAAATTTTTATTCATTATGCAAATTAAAGAAATTAAAAATTGGAGATAATTTGCAAATAAGAGTTATCTACCTTAATCACATTTTTTTTTCATCCCTGTGTTAAATCTGACCCACAATATTATCATCCTGTTGCAAATCATCAAGACTTCTTTTTTTGCTTGTGAGTGCTTTTTAGAGGTATATTAATTCAATACTTCCAGCTATAATACACTATTTTGGTTATATAATTTTATTTCTTTTCTTTTTAAGTTTAATTCTACAATAGGAGTAAATCGATCCTCCAGATCTACAAATCAACAATTCGCCCTTGCATGGAGTATTGCTGCCATATATGGTCTGGAGCCCCCTCTGTTTGCCTCGGGATTCTTGATAGGCTCCAGAGGCGGATATGCAATTGGCCCTGTTCTGGCATCTCGTCTACAGTCACTCTCTCACAGACATGTCGTCGCCTCTCTCTGTCTTTTTTTACAAATACTTTCATGGCAATTGCTCCGAGGAGCTGCATTCGCTGGTTCCCAGACTTCATGAGTTCAAGCGCCCTACAAGGCTGGCATCCCACTCTCACCCTTTCACTGTCAAAACTCCTAAATGTAGCCATCTTTTCTATTCCAATAGCTTCATGTCTCGCACTTCTCGCCTGTGGAACTCCCTTCCCTATTCCAGTTTCCCTGATAGCTATAATCTCCAACTATTCAAATGTAATGTCAATCGACATCTCCAGTTGCCCTGATCTATCCACTATCTTTCTCCTCATCTTTTCCTCTATCACTCCTATCTGATCTTGCTCCAAATCTTCTGTAACCCCTTGTGTCCTAGTGGCTTCTCGCCTTGCTTGGGGTGAAATGCTTAAAAAAAAAAAAAAAAAAAAAAATGATAGGTTCAGATATTTTCCTGTTCACACAAGTCTTTTGAACAGGAGTAAAGGTTCATCCCTTGTTTCCTATTTAGGATTGAGTTCCCTGTTCCTTCTAATTACTAAATTCTACTTCAACTCTGAAATTTATACTATTTACTGGGTTTCTGGCTCCTTCTAAAGTCTTTTTTTCTCTTTTACTTCCAGTAGCCTCCTTGTGTCTTAGTCATGTTATCACCTTGCTTGGAAGGTGGTGAATTGATAAAAAAAAAAAAAAAAAAATTAAAAAATGGCTTGTTCCTTCACATAGGTGACCATGACAGATTCCTTTTCTTTATTATTTGTGAATCATCATGACTTTTTGAAAAGGACAGTGGTATGTTTTCCGTTGACATATCCATGGTCTTCAATTCAATTTTCCTTATCTCAACAGAGGAGCACTCAGTCAGAATCAAACCCATTAGCCATCAATACTAAGACACAATTGGTCCCACTCTGATAGGAGCTTGTGAGATGAAGTAGATTTTAACACACTTGATGATGAGACCTACCCCCACAAGAAAATGAAAAGATATATGTACAATATCTTTTATAGATCTTACTATGTCATTAAAACTAATGCTACCTTATAGTTTATGAACACTGAAATTTTGAAACCGTGAAACTTTTGGGTTGAAATCTGCATAAAATATAACAAAATTTGCTGTATAGCAATTGACTTTGAGGTAAGACAGACACTAGGTCAAAGATTAGGTCACAGTGTTTGATTTAGGTCTAAGCAACAAATTAGAGGGTTAATGCTAGAATCACAACTGATTGGTCAAAGGACAGAAGCTGATATGTATACATAATTAGTTGTGACAAAATCTTTTGTGGCAAACATGGATAAATATACTGCAATAAGATGTAGTGTCAAAAAGGACGTCCCCCCCCCATGACATTGCTTCTTTAATTACCATCACTCTTCAGAAATTTTTATTGTTTGAAAAAGCAATGATTAGAATTAAAAAAACAAAAAACAAAACAAAAAAAAAAACGTATGATGAAAGTGAATTTATACATTTTTTGTTCTTGAGAATTGACAATAAAAATATTAAACACTATTTATTTTTTAGATTGTTTATTTACAAGAATAATTTTATATTTATAACATTCTAAAGACTAAAACAATTAGAAATAGTGTAAATTGTATATTTATTATCTTTCAAAAGAGGCCACACCATTAGTGGAGACTACTATACTAAATGGCTGAGGTAGTTATGAAGGGCTTCAAAAGCAAACACTGAGGAAAACTGACAAAAGGGGTCTTGTTTCATCAGGACAATGCTCCAGCACACAAGGCCTTGGTTTCAATGGCTGCTTTTGAAGTTTGGTCTATGGAGTGACATCTACAGGCAAACAGGAAATAAAGGAATGGATGGGATTTTTGGAGATCAAGTGGCAACAAAACTGGAATTAGGGTATATCCGGGTGCTGGTCTATATTAACTGTCATGCTTTGGTTCAGAGTGCGGTCTGGACCATCTCCGGTGGAAGGCAGACTTGTCCATTGTATGGTTCCTATGTCATCCACCACTTAGGGATGAGTAGATGAGAGAGAAGTTGGTAGGATGAAGAGCTGAGCAGTTAGACCAATATAAAAAAAGTTGTCCCAAGTATCACCTACCTGCCCACCCAGGTGAGCACCCTGAATGAAACAGGGTTCACGTTCTTATTCCTTGATGTGGGAGTTTGTCTTGTGAGCAAGCAGCATGCCCTTTCCCAGCTCTTGGTGCACACAGACAAGATCAAGAATCTAAATGCAAAATGTAGGGCTGCTTGGTGGAAAACTTGGGCAATGGTCACATTGTATGTTTACATAACAATCTCAGTACATCTGCATTTGCTATAGCTGGACAAACACTTATTAAGTAATCCTAAATCTAATCAGTCTTTTACCGAAGATAATTTTGTTGTTCTGAGTAACAAACATTAAAAATTCCATTTAAAAGGCATGGAAAAAATATATACTAAGTCCTGTGACATGACCCTCAATGTTGAATGTTAAATCAGACGTTTGATCAATTTATTATGGGACACACTGTGTTTGTGTTTTCTCTTCTCTTTTTTTTTTATATTTCTTGTTTTGACAGTTCTGTCTCAACTAAGAAATAGTTGGAAGGAATCTGGGTTGCTTGACAACTAGACATAATTGACCTCCTAACAGAGTAAGTAAAAGTCAGTCATCTAAACTTACATGACATACATCACCATGTGGAATTTTTGCATTGTAATTTCAGTTGCCTGATAATCTCTGACTGTGAGAAAATTGGCTCTCATCATATGATCATGAAAGATGTGCCCATGAACTTATCCCATTACTTGTGTAAAGAATAAGAAATTATTAGTCCCTAAGATCCATGGATTTGTTCAACTGCTTGATGTGTAGTGAATAAAGGAATATTATACCTCAAAAAATCATCCTAACTTCATCTTGGATGCAATTTGATTACCAGAGTGGAAACAAAATACAAGTACTATTTCAGAGTGGTGCCACTTATATTGCGGAAAGAAGAACTACTGACTTTTACTTGGACATTTTACAGTGACTGTCTATTTGCCATTATAAACATTTGAACTTATAAATTCATGAAACATGAATGGCTTCAAAGTAAAACCCAATATCAGATAAGTGTCTTTTATTGATTTTACTTCCATCATCCTATACTCTTTCTATATTTTGTTGTTTTTTGTTATATAAAATTATTTACAAACATACATCTTGTGTTTGTTATTTGCTGTCACCTTTTCATGTATTCGTATGTTAGCAAACTCACCTTTTCCTTTTTTTTTTTATGAACCTGGCATTCATATCTCTATATGTTGAAAATTTGTAACTGTCCCTATAGTCCTTTCTGTAAGAAGAGTGGCTTTTAGGTTATTTTCCTGTAATATATATTATGTTTTGGTGCCCTCCCACCGTGCGTATATATATATATTATATATATATATGTATTGTAGGTTGTATATTTTAATTGCTGTGCACATCATTTTTATTCTTGAATCAAAGCCTCTCTAAAGTGAGGAATAACAACCAATTACCATTTTTTAAAATGTTTTTTCTTGTTTCATTTTACCTGCTTTATAGAAATTATATTTTTTCTTTTGCCTTGCTCTTTATTTGCTTAAATTTCTTTTAATATATCCGTTTTCATTGTGATAAAATTTTTATTGTATTTTTCCAATTTTTGAACAAATTGTTGTTCATCCAGATTGAAATTTTGTATAAATTGTCAGAACAATCTGGTTTTGTTCAAGTAATTTTAACTGTCATTATCAAGAACCAACTCTTGTTATTAGATTGGTGCAAAAATAATGATGTAATAATGTCGTTTTTTGACGTATTTTTAACGTCAAAAAACGACATTATTATGTCATTATTTTTGCACCAACCCAATAGTATGGAAGACAAGATTTTGTTGGTTATATTTACGTAGTTTTTTTCGAAATTCAAATATATGTATATTGGATAGGAGATATCAAGCATAAAAATGCTTTCACAGAGCTTAATAGCAGCAGAAAATAATTTGTGTATTTACTAACCATTCTTACCAAACAATCTACAATATCAATTCCTGAAATATTAAAAAAAAAAAAAATGAATAAATTCACTGCAAGCAAGGCGAAAATGCCGTTGAGATGCAAGGAGTCACTAAGAGTAAAAGAGAACAAAAAGACTTTAGAAGGAACCAAAAACCCAATTCTAAACAGGGGACAAGAGATAAATCTCTATTTCCTGTTCAAAGAACTGGGTGATAGGCAACCCTATCCACACCTAGGAAGGAAAAAAAACAAAAAGATTAGTAAATAAAATTTCAGATTTCTGTAAAATAATTTAAACTCACACTTTGGCCTGAACATAAAAGTTGCATCCAAGATCAACACGAGTCTTCAATGGCTCTTTTGTTTCATTTTCCTAAAAAAAAAAACAACAAAAGATTTGATTTTATATTTACAAAAAGATTGCTTTTCAAGAAAAAGGAAAACTAGATAAAAAAAAAAAGGTTGAGACATCATTACCACAATAATTTTAGAAGGATCTTCAGTTTATTTCTTTCTCCATTACTGACACAAACATTAAGATTGATCAATTTGTCTTTTACAGTTTATCAACCTTCTGCAGGTTATTTAAAGCCAGAATATATATTTTGTGTCTTAGTCACATTATTCACCATTCAATTAGCTTTAAAATCTTATTACTTTAGCTTAAATTATTTCCTAAATATTTTAATGGTTTATTATAACATTTTACTAGTGTTTTTTTTATGGTGTTTTTATTACACCACTAATATTTTAGTGATGCTTTTTATTATGTTATTAACATTTTATTATGCTACTAACTATAAATAATAAATCTGAAAAAAAAAAAAAACTCTTTCCATTTTTGGACAGTTCGAGGATGATGGTGGAAAATGTTAGTCTGGAGACCTGATCTACAGAAATTCTACAAAACCAATAAACAAACATGCCATTCACTAGTTCAAGTGTCCCAAATTTCAAAAAGTTACTTACTTGTAATCGTTCAATCACTGATTTTAGTTGCAAGTAATCGGAAATTTCCTGGTAAACCTTATCTCTTTGATCCAATATTTTTCTAAAGATAAAAAAAGAAAAGAAACCAATATAAATATCTGTCAAAGTTTAACCTTTGTGACTACAATAAAAGGAGGTTTTGCCATTTATTATTTTTTACTACATTCACTCCTTCAATAATGTCTATTGGTTTAAAAAGTGATGATTAGAATTTTAATAAAAAAACAAACATATACATGTGAATTTATACATTTACTTTTTTTGGGGGAAATTTATAACAAATATTAATTTTTTTACTTACAAGAATTATTTCATATTTACATTTAAAAAATGCAAACCAACTAAAATACCATGCTTATAATTTACCAATTTATAAAGAAATAAATATGAGAACAATTCTTTTCATTATAAATTTCTAAAAATTACTAGAACTAGAATGGAATCTTTATTATTTACCGTTTTATGAAGTTCAAATCGATTGGCAAATCCCCAATGGTTTGCCAACTATTACAAAGAACACACTTCATTGAGAATTTTGTAGGTTTTTATAAACTTTTTAATAAAAAGACTTCTTTTCAAATTTATTAGTTTATAAAATGCTAAATCTTTATAAAATATTTAATAATAAATATCACATATTTTTATAATCTTGTAA
This sequence comes from Acanthosepion lycidas, assembly GCA_963932145.1. Lineage (NCBI taxonomy): Eukaryota > Metazoa > Mollusca > Cephalopoda > Sepiida > Sepiidae > Acanthosepion > Acanthosepion lycidas. Next base: position 18,954,745 of record OZ010589.1, read on the forward strand.
ATAATGAAATAAAAAACAAATAGGAAACGTTTATTGATCGAAGATGTTTCACTCTTATTAAAGCTTCGTCAGAGAATGAGATATGGGGACTAAAAATTTGGAATGTCTAACATTTGTTTAACAATACACATGAAACATGATTAACCAATGAAAATCAAACAACACAAAAGTAAAAATACCAGAAATTCTCTTTTCTTTTTCTCCATATCTCATTCTCTGATGAAGCTTTAATAAAAGATTGATAAATGTTTCTTATTTGTTCTTTATCTTATCATTCCCACGGATTCCGATCCATATTTGATTCCAACGAATCTAGTAGATAAACATGCAGGGGGAGTCTTCGTAGTTGAAAATAATAATGGTGTCAACAGAAAAACTGTGCTAACAACAACAAAGACGAGGGCAATAGTCCGCATGTAAATAGTGTAAATAAGGGCATTCTTTTTCATTTTACCTCCACATATTTTTAATTATTCTTGTAGTCTTCATTGTATTTATAAACGATAATGTTAGGATTTGTAATATCTCACATGAAATTCTTATTTTACCTTTTGATCCTGAGATAATGTAGACATTTTTATCCATACTATTTATATTGTTCAGACTATCATCCTCATCCTTGTTGCCATGTTTATCACGCTTTGGCCGTTGTACGCTCTGGCCTTCTTCAGGTGTTTGGAATGTCAAAATGAACCCTTTATTTTGCTCGCTGTGGTAGACTGTTCTAGTTCCATGTGCTATGTCTAATGGATGTTAGTTATCAGTTATCTCCTGTTAATTTCCCTCTCCAAATTCTCCACCACCTTAACCAAGTATTACACTCACACTCTTTGGGTCCTGTCCTGGATCTAACTAACGCCAACATTGCACAGTGGATATGTTAAAAAAAATTCTCCAAACATTATCAGCCTTGAAGATAAAAAAAAAAATCTCTATAAATTGCCTCATCCAGGGGTGACCATTTCATATCAACTTTTGAATTATAGCAAAGAAAACAGCAAATTACCTCATCAAACCAAGCGACAGCGTGTTGTGTGTATGACAGAAAATGTGGCGAAAAAGAAAGTTACTAGCTGAAAAAAAGAGAATGTATTCTGCATGATATGCTGAAGAAAAAATATTCAAATTTGAAACAAGTCAGTTGCAGGAATTGCTATAAAAGTATTTTGATATGCTAATAGTCCTCTCCCAGTTGTAAACGAATGCTTGGTTAATAAAAGCAGTTGGTGTTTTTGAATCAGGGAGAAAAGACAAAATTCATGTATTTGGCAACTGTGTTTGTTGGTGAGTGAGACATTTTTCTGATTGATTACGTGTATTGTGATTTGTAACACAGTACCTGTGAATCAAGATTTCGACATTTCTTTCTGTCCCTGATATTTGAGTTTGAACTTGCGATTTGATCTCTTCGTTGTGGAAGTAATCGGCGACAAATATTTCCTTTGCAATGCAAGAACCCTTACAAGCTATTTTGACATGTGACATCAAGTTGATACCTGAGTTTGATGGTTCAGTGACCAGACAAGCTGAATGGATTGAGAAGGCAGAATATGTTTGTGACCTGTGTGGAATTAACATGTTCTTCCCTTGAGGTTGATGGACAGAGCATTTATCAGCAGTTGTTCAGAGCAAAAAGCAGATGTCGAACAGATAAAATGAGCCCTGCAGATTACCTTTGCGCCGGATCATTTCTTAGCTTACAAGCAGTTTGTGGAATGTCAACTCCGCCTGGACAAGTCTGTAGACGTGTTTCTAGCTGATTTGAAGAAGCTAGTAGGCCTATTTGGTGGGATATCTGAGCAAGGATTAGCATGTGCGTTCATAGCAGGCTTACCAGCGTATGTCAAGCAACTACTGTGTGTGTTTTCCAGGATGGCAGACATGACTACAAATCAACTGTTGGACCAAGCTCAGGTCATAATGAAAGATCCAACTGTAACTGAGAAATGGTTGTGGCTAGCATTTCACTAGGTGGAGCTGATAAACGTCCAAATGTTAAACGTTGAGAGGGTATGCAATGCTATCGATACTCTGGGTGGATTCACATTTCTAGGGATTGCCCGGTTTGACAAGAAGATGCTAGTCAGCCACACAGGCCATGTGCAACAATGCATTGCTTCCAGTGTCAAGTAACATGCCACATTGCTTCATTGTGTCTGAGGAAATGTGGAAGGGGATAAGATGTTAGTGCTGGTTTCTTTCCCAAGCAAGGTGCTACCTGTTTTAAATGTTCACATGAATGGCGTTTAGAGATTGGCACTGGTAGACAGGGGCTGCTCACAGAAACTTATCAGTAAGTCAGCTTGTCAATCCTGGCAAGAGACGAAGGTGGACGTACTCACCATAAATGGAAATACCCTCAAATGTTGTGGAGTTGGAAGTATTAAGTTTGATGTGGATAATGCAAACCCCATTGATGTTGCTTGGGTTCGACTCCATTTAAAATGTGGCGGTGTACGGTTTCCCAAGCGTGGTATGGTTTGTTGCACTGCCATTAAAATAGAAGAACCCAATTTATGTGCTGAATTCAACCCTAGCAAGAAGAAATGGGTCGCATCATGTAAGTGGACAAATGGTCAATTACCAGAGAGTTTGTGAAACAGGATGCTCAAGTACCCAATACCAACGGGAGTCAAGGAGGAATATGACCGTGAGCTGCAGATCTGGCTTGATAACAGTTGGTTGCAGCCTTATCCTGAAAAGGAACTTGGTCCTCCAAAAGGTTTAATTCCATTGATGGCAGTGGCGCAGTGGCGGTCAGTATTAGACTATCAAGAGCTGAATGAGCAATTGCTGACATGTGCACACAGAAACTGAGGGAGTGGTATAAAAAAGGACCTGATGTCACTATCCTTGACCTATGGCAGGCCTATCTACAAGTGCATATCCATAAATTACTTTGGCCCTTTCAAACTGTAATCTTCAAGGGGCGAAGATATTGCTTGACACGAATGGGTTTCTGGTTTAATGTTGCACCAGCCATAGTGAAGGCCATTGTGGTCACTGTGTTATTGAAAGACGAGTCAGTTTGACGGGCAACATCATAATATATTGATGATATTTATGTTGACGAGAACCTTATTTCAGCAGCTTGCATGAAAGATCACTTGGCTGTGTTTGGCTTGACATGCGAGGATCCAGAGTGGTTATGGGACAGTGCATGTGTGCTGGGTTTGCATGTCGAACAGGACAACAACATGCTTAAGTGGAATAGTGAAAATGGCATTCCGTCAGTTGTGATGTGATGTAACATCTTCTCGCGGTGTGGAAAACTGGTGGGTCCCATTCCTGTGTGTGGTTGGCTTTGTGTTGCTGCATCATTTGTTAAACACAGAACAGTATCAATCATGTCTGGCTGGGACGATGAAGTTACAGATGCTTCCCTTAAGAACATGATCAAGGACATAGTGGAAAGAATATGCCAGAATGACAATGCACACAGTAAGTGGTGCACAAGCAGACCTACTTATGAGGTGTGGGTCAATGCAAGTTCTCTCGCCACAGGAGTTTTGTCAGAGGCTGACAGAAGTATTGTAGAGGATGCATGTTGGACTCGGCCTCTGAAGGACATACAACATATTAATTTATCAGAATTGGATGCTATTCTGAAGGAAAGACAAAATTCATGTATTTGGCTACTGTGTTTGTCGGTGAGTGAGACATTTTTCTGACTGGTTATGTGTATTGTGATTTGTGACATAGTACCTGTGAATCGAGATTTCGACATTTCTTTCTGCCCGATATTTGAGTTTGAACTTGCGATTTGTTCTCTTTTTTGTGGAAGTAATCTGTGACAAATATTTCCTTTGCAATCCAAGAACTCTTACAGAACCATCAATTCTCTTTAGGCATTTCTTGATTCTTGCCTGCTCAATATGCTTCTACATGACAGAACCCCCCGTCACTGCGTCAAGAAAATTCTGATTATGGTTGACAACTAAATACTGAAACCCAAGCGCAGCTAACTCATTATAAGCAACCCGTTTATCACTATGAATGATAGCATCAGGTGCAACACATCGCTGTACAATTGGAAGTAAAATTACCGCACTTCTGTCAGCAACATGCACCAGGTAGCCTTTTTTTTAATCAATACCGTAAAGTCGAAAAATTCATTATTGACATACTACTACTGACTCTTCCAACATTGTTCTTTCTTTTAAACATCACAAAGTTTCATCAATCTCTAAAATCAATTCAACAATAATTTCCTCTTAAAGGAAGACGAGACGGGATACGTCTCTAACAGCATTCCGCCCAAGCATCCACAAGAATGGGAATATCTGAATGAATATATATTTCCAAAAAAACAAAAAAAAACAAAAAAACTCTTGAATTTTAGTTTCTTACTATGCTTTCTCCACGGTTTTAAATTCAGAGTAATAATAATCCTTCTCCTACCAAGGCTTGGCTTCTCAGGCTATTCTGCTAATTTTAATACACTGCTCTTTTTCACTCTGTATCATACTGATCTGTTTGTTTTATTGAATAATTAGATATTTCATAACTTATCCGTTCGTGTCCGCCCGTTGCGATTGGTTGATGCGAGCGACTTTGGATGTAAAATTTAAGAGCGAGTTTACTGCAGTGAATTCTTGGCATATTCCCAGGAAATCATACGCATTTCAGCACGGACAATATTTAAAATTACATAAGGTTTGTTTAAAAATTTATTATAGCTGTGAATAGAGACCTTTCAAAACCTTGACAGATCAATAAAACTTACAAACACGGATTTTCTAAAAATGGGGTGTATGAAAAATCATTATTGCTTGAAAATTCTAGTAATAATGTGTGAAATTGCAGTACAAAAGTAAGTAATTATTTTTAAAAACTTTAACACAACTCAGGCGTATTATTTTAATGAAAATGCCTGTACGACGTTGTTTTTTTTTTGGCTAGACAGTAGACACCATGGTTCCATTTTCTCCAAAAAAAATCTAATTAATTCATGAACAAATTACACAACAATGCACGCCACTCCACTAAGTACTTTTAAAAGTTTTAACTTACTTTAAATCACCTCGTAATTTTTCATTTAAAAATGTTTCATAATTCAATATCTTCTCCTCTCGGTCCATAACAATTTTACTTAACTAACGAAACAAATTACCTTACTGCAATTAATAACACAATTACTTCCCTTTGTTTTAGTCACCGGTGTCATTTTATAATGCTACTGAAAAAATATTTGGCCACTTGATTTGTTTCTATTGATCTTCTTTACTTTCTTTATTTATTAAAATAGCGTCAGTCAAGAGGAAGATTATTGAAAAAAAATAATAAATTTTTAATTTTTACATATTTCAGTGAATCATTAATTTATAAATATACCTACGTTCGACGTGCACGTATACGCTTGCTATTTGTTTTTTTTTTTATCCACAATAATGAGAGATGCAAACAATGCTAAATGTTTAGAGACAGAAAAGGGCGAGGGGCCGGTTCATTCAAACAATACTCTCCTCAAATTTCAAATTAAAAAATAATACAAAAGTGGAAGTTGTGGAGAATTATTATCAGCCACATCCTGAAGAGACATGACGCATAGAAAAGTCATTCAGAAACATTTTTTTTATACTTTTTAGTTTCTTTACATTACAAGTAAGTTATTTTTTTATCTTAGTCCAGGCATTAAAAACAAACTTTAATTTAAAAAAAAAGTTAAATATACGCGTGTTAAAAGTCAAACTAGGAACCATTTCAATCTGAATATATGTCCAGTGTTACAAAGATCACGAAAAGAAGATGCATTCTTTTTTTAAGCATTTCAAAATAGGTAGAATAATAATAATAATAATACTTAGGTATTTTTAAAAATAAATCTCTATTTCTTAAATACTGAATTTAAGCGGAAGCCGGTCGATATTTTTTTAGCACTCTTAAAAAAGGAGATGTTAACAACACAACAAAACTAAAGTATCTACTAAAAAAATAACATGAAATACTTAACTAAAAATGTATTATTCAATATTTTTTGTAAGTTGGAATTTTACAGTTTAATTTTGTTTTTCAATGCCATCTTAGCTAGATCTCTACACTACACTTAGTTCAGTATTTTACTAAGTAAAGCTTAGATGTGGCACGAGACATAACGTATGATCTCTCAGTGATGATAGAACCACTACTCAGCAGTAATCTAGCAAGACAAGCTTGCTAAATATCACTACACATCGAAGTAGCAATTCAACAGTCAGTTTTGACGAGAGCAAAGTGAATAGCGTCCCTTGAAAATATGACTCGTGTTATTGCGGAAGTAGCCGAGTCAGAAAAAGCAGTCACTTCCGGTTGAATAAACATTAGCATGGCCGAACTTCTACTAGACTCCAATATTCGAGTCTGGGTCTTTTTACCCATTGTAGTTATTACTTTTCTTGTTGGAATTATTAGACATTATGTCACCATCCTCCTTTCATCAGAGAAAAAATCGGAATTACAGCAAGTTGCTGATAGGTGAGAACTTACATTTTTTTTTTTACCTTCTACAAATCGTCTTTCCCCTTTTAGATGTTGTAATTAATATTTCAAACATCGAAATAATTTTTTGAATTGTTTTTTTTTCAGTCACGCATTAATTAGAAGCAGAATACTGCGAGAAAATGGAAAATATATACCTAAACATGTAAGTTTTTTCTTTCATTACGCTTTAACTTTTTTTTTCTCAATTGGATCATTTAAATCAAATTTTTTTTAATAAAAAAAATTAAAATTAAATTATTTTTGTGGAAATTATTTTATAAATAATTTTAAAATTTGGCTTTATTTGAATAAACAAATTGAATATTTGTGTGTGTGGAAAACGTATCGCTTAAGTTTTTAGTTCATTATTATTTTTTGTTTTCTCTTCAGCAGTTTGACAGATCTACTTTTTTTTGGTACTTCAACTATTGAAACATTTTAACAAGCCATTATTCCTTTTAAAAATAAAATCTAAATGTCAGTAACTCTTTCCTCACGTTTTGCCACTGTTTTCAACAGGATTCATTAGTATTATTAATATTATCTATGTATCTCTGCCGAACATTTGAGGTCGGAAGACAACTGTATAGTTTAGCGCACCAAATTGCCACGGTTGTGGATCTGTTAAAAGATGAAGCACATGTCAAATTGGTTATTATTATTTTTTTAATGTCCCAGACAATTTCTACACTGAATTATCTCCCTTACACTTCTCTTAAATTTCTTTATCTAGCCTCATACTTTAAGCTTTCCTCATATGTCAGGTATAATTTTTTAAAAGTATCCAAAAAATTAATTTAAATATAGTAACATACATCTTAATCTCCGTGAAAAAATTAACATATATATTCAAATTTATATGGGTTGATATTTGAAGGCCAAAAATTTTAAATGAAGAACTTGCGTACGTAATTTAAAGTTCATATCCAAGAGTAGATCCTCATTTTTTTTTGTTTTTCATGTTATTTTCGTTAGGTTTCAATTATATTTCATTTTTTAAATTTATTTGTAAAATAGGCGTGTACTCAGAAGGTTAGGTAAAGCAATCCAAGGAAGTTGAGAATTTGGTATGCGAAAAAACATTCGGACATTTAAAACAAAAAAAAAAAAAAGTTTTTAGTTTTTACTATTTTTAGCTTTTTAGCTTGTATTCTTCAATAAACCTATTATCGAATATCCTAATAATCATTTGTCAGTGCTGTCACATTTCTGCAACAAAATTGTGTTCGAGTTTACAGGGATTTTCCTCTAGAATCGAGAAAAAAGTCCTCTGTTCATCAGTCATTAACTAAAAAAAAAAAAAAAAAAAGCTATCACATTGCTGAGTAACGAAAACGAATATCATTCTAGAAGTAAAGAAAAGATCAGTTGACTTGAAAATCTCATGTTGCGATATAAGTCAGGGTCATACTTGAATCTGCTACCCAGGCTTGGCATCCTGGTTGGTCAAACTCAAAGATAAAGGTATTTTCACCGCGACCATGTGGCTACCGAATATGACACAAGGTCGAGATTTAAAAAGTGTTTAAAACGCAATACTTTGAACATTCTCAATATTTTTGAAAAATGGTTTCATTAGAAACCGAGTACTGAACTGTTGCATAATACTAATAGCAATTCTGCTATATGGCAGTAAATGTTAGGATAAACTTACTTTTCACACAGATGAAGAGATTTGAAGCAACAGAAATATGGTTCTACAAAAAAAAAAAAAAAAAGAATGCTGAGAGAACCATGGGCAACGATGAAGTTGAAGAAAATAGAAGCAAAAAATGCACTTATGCTTAACATCAGAAAGAAACGGTTGAAATTTCTAGGGCACACAATGAGGAAAGTGGGCTTGGTAAAATTTAGTACTCACAGGATTGAGGGAGAGGAAAACGATGCATAACCTATCTAGTAAGTTGGATAGCAGAGCAGGGTTTAGGAGAGATAACAAAAAGACAACATTTATTAAGAGCTACAAAGAACAGGAAATTATGGAGATCCATGATCACCAACACTCTGAAAGGACTCTGCACAGAAGATCTGACTTAATGTATCTGCATATACCCTTCCTATGTTTTTGTCATTTGACTTGTACAATAAACATATCTTGCAGACAAGCCTGTCAAACACATTTATATTGAAAACACTTTTTATGAATTACTTGCCGTTATTGAGTAAAAATTTCATTTGAATGGGATTTAATGCATTAAAAAAAAAATCTATAAAAAAATTATTTACATTTTGCTTCATTGCTTTTTTTGAGAAGTTTTTGTTTTATCAATCAGGTTTTTATGTTGCCAGAGTACCAAAAATGACTTTATATAAATAAATAAATAAATAATCTACTTATATATGACCTCTGTTAAACACTTTAAGGGATTGGGATTATATTTGCCTTTAGGCTTATCTAAAGCAAAGATTTTATTCACAAAAACTCTTGTTTAAAATTGCATAAAATTAATCCTTAGATGTAAAAGAAAATTTTAAAAATGAAATTATGAATTTTAATTTTTTTTTTTTTTTTTTTTTTTTTTTCGGATGATTTTGTAAAACTGTACTTTATGCATTTTAATGTTTTTGATAATTTCTTTTAGAGGAAAATTAAAATGGCTAGAAAAGGGTTTCCTGCATCTAAATTTTTTTTTTTTTTTTTTTTTTTTTTTTATAGAGAAATTAGTTATTTTTGAACATTTTCAATGAAGAAATGAGACTTTGATTAAAAACACATAAAAATTCATTATTAGGGATAAATTTTAATGAAACCATAAAGTTAACATTTTTGAGGGGGGGGGTTCTTTTTATTTATTTATTTATTTATTTTTTTTTTTTTTGCTTCAATACAAAACGCAAAGGTAATTGGGTATAATTTTGTCCTCTTTGCAAAACCATCATCAATTGGAAGATAAAAAAAATTATCTTTTTAGTTTTCATGAAGGTTTTGTATTGGTTTCACTCAACAGTTTTTGTATCACACAATATTTGTAATGTGAGCGCAGTCATAATAATTTTTGACAAGCACTCTTATTTCATTCTCTTGCTCTTTCCCAAAGGAGTTTCTTCAATTTTGAAGAATCTTTGTTTTATGCAAGTCTTTTTATTTTGATAATTTTATTCTACCCAATTTTATATTGACATGCCAATGGTAGATAGTGCCACCTTACATTGTGAGCATAGAAATGTCCAGATTCATATCAATTTTGCTGAGTCAGCAGGAAAATTTTCTAAACCAGTGTTTATGAACTAGTGCACTCAGAAAGGGAGCTAGTTGTGCCCCAAGTTAACAAGATTAATTTATGAATTTTTATATTTAAAAAAATTAAACTTAAATTTGAAAAGCTGGAGACACCATGTACATGGTCTCCATATCTTAGTCAATTTTTTTATTTGATATTTTAAACTGGATGCCAAATTCCTTTTAAGTGGGTAATTCTTTCCTTTCCTCAAGGAATTTTTTGATTGGTCATTGCACCTCTAAAAAAAAAAAAAAAACATTCTTCATAAATCCCTTTAAATGAAAACTGTACTGCTAATTTTCTTTGAGAATGCTAAACAAAAATTTTATATTTTCAAATTTGACTAATTTTTCTTTATTAAAAATTAAAGTGTGTCCCAAACTTCTAGTTATTTTACAAGTGTGCCCTGAAGTAAAAAAAACAAAAACTTCAGAAATGGTAGTCTAGACTGTTGATAGCAAAATGTAAATTATCAGTTTGAAAGAGGTATGGTAGTGGGTCATTCTATTTCTGGAATGGTGGGGAAATTTGATATCCCTCAATCTACAATTGTCACATGTGTACTGGGAATATCCAATGGAAGACATTAAAGCTTATTGTGGGCAGTGCAATGGTTGCCCATGGGTCTTGGTCACAGATGTTTGGTTAGAATTGTCCACAGTAACAGACAGACATGAACTCAAATCAGCATTCATTACTAGAGGTATTAGATACATATTTGACATGGCTATTTTGCGTTCTTTAGCTTCTATGGGATACAGGTGCAGGGAACCTACCAGGGTGCCCTTGTTAACACCATGAAACGGCTTCTTGCATTTGTGTTCACATAATATGGTTGAGTTCAGTGTTCACCAGTGGCCATTGTTTTACCACTTGCATCCATTCATGGTGTCCATTTACCCCAACAATTGCAGTAGGATAATTTGTCCTTGGGTCTAGGTCACTTGGAATTTGTTAGATGAGCAAGATGGAAACTACTGACAAATTGTGCAGTCACCATGTTTTCCTAACCCAAGCACTTATGGGACATGATTGAGAGGATCTATTCATGCTTAAGATTCTGCACCTACAAATATCCAGGAGTTGTGGATATCGAGTTGGTATGGCTCGACATCCCTTCAGAAGTCTGCTGATCACTTGTGGAATTGATGTCATGTTGATTCATTCCACTTTACCAGGATAGAGGTGGGGTATTATATGCTATTAGGTACTTGTTCCATGACTTCTGGCACATCAGCATATTTTGAGGAGACCTAGATTTAGTAGTCTCAACAAGAACTATATTTAAAATGGAATCGGCACTGTTTTATTATGTGGTCTAGTTTAATTTTACTTTTGACCATTTTCCCAACACTTTTACTGTGAGTATTTAATTTGATATGACAGTTTTTGTATTGTACTTGAGCAACAATAAAAATTTACCAGTTACATAGCATATGGAAGTGGTTTAAAGTGTGTATGTGTCATAACCACTTATGGTTGTATAGGGATCCCATTTACCGAAGCCATAGCATGATAACCTGATAGAGCCCAACCCTCTTCAGGCTAGGTTTGAATTCAAAATTTTCCTTCTTGACTGTCACATCAAGGCTAGAGAGCAAAGTTTGCCCTGCTATTTAATCCATGCCTAGGAAGAAGATGGAGACCTGCCTTTTCCAAGAACATTAGCTCAAAGTGAGCTAAACAAAATCAACCAGGGAATTGAACTCTGCATGCCTAATTGACTTACCATTGCATCATCAACATCTCCAGGTTTTAGTTAATATCTACAAATTGCTGGGATTACAAACTATTTATTTTGCTTTCATGCAATCTTTTGAACTTGGGTTTCATATCCAAAATATAAAGAGTGTAATTTTATGAATGAAACGAAGATAATATTTTGCCTTTTTATTGAAAAAGTATTTAAATTTGATGTCATCAATTTCTTTTCTTGCAATCATTTAATTTGGCCTACTTTTTTTGTTTCAGGCATTTAATATGCGCAAAAGTTTCTTTAACGATGAAGATAGAGGATTTTTTAAAACTCAAAAAAGAGAAGCTGCTGTGAAAAACCCAATGACTGGTGAGCATTTCTTTTTCTTTTTTTTTTCTTTCCCTTGCATTCCAAGAAAACTGGTTCATAAATAATAGCACTACTGAAAAACATAGTTAAATCTTGATTTTTTTAGTCTTGAGAAAGGTCTGCATTTCTGTTTTGCATATGCTGTCTTGGAACTTATCGGGTGTCTCTCCTGGAACTTATCGGGTGTCTCTCTTGGAACTTATCGGGTGTCTCTCTTGGAACTTATCGGGTGTCTCTCTTGGAACTTATCGGGTGTCTCTCTTGGAACTTATCGGGTGTCTCTCTTGGAACTTATCGGGTGTCTCTCTTGGAACTTATCGGGTGTCTCTCTTGGAACTTATCGGGTGTCTCTCTTGGAACTTATCGGGTGTCTCTCTTGGAACTTATCGGGTGTCTCTCTTGGAACTTATCGGGTGTCTCTCTTGGAACTTATCGGGTGTCTCTCTTGGAACTTATCGGGTGTCTCTCTTGGAACTTATCGGGTGTCTCTCTTGGAACTTATCGGGTGTCTCTCTTGGAACTTATCGGGTGTCTCTCTTGGAACTTATCGGGTGTCTCTCTTGGAACTTATCGGGTGTCTCTCTTGGAACTTATCGGGTGTCTCTCTTGGAACTTATCGGGTGTCTCTCTTGGAACTTATCGGGTGTCTCTCTTGGAACTTATCGGGTGTCTCTCTTGGAACTTATCGGGTGTCTCTCTTGGAACTTATCGGGTGTCTCTCTTGGAACTTATCGGGTGTCTCTCTTGGAACTTATCGGGTGTCTCTCTTGGAACTTATCGGGTGTCTCTCTTGGAACTTATCGGGTGTCTCTCTTGGAACTTATCGGGTGTCTCTCTTGGAACTTATCGGGTGTCTCTCTTGGAACTTATCGGGTGTCTCTCTTGGAACTTATCGGGTGTCTCTCTTGGAACTTATCGGGTGTCTCTCTTGGAACTTATCGGGTGTCTCTCTTGGAACTTATCGGGTGTCTCTCTTGGAACTTATCGGGTGTCTCTCTTGGAACTTATCGGGTGTCTCTCTTGGAACTTATCGGGTGTCTCTCTTGGAACTTATCGGGTGTCTCTCTTGGAACTTATCGGGTGTCTCTCTTGGAACTTATCTTTTTTTTTTTTTTTTTTTACATATTCTTCATCCCAATACAAAAATGTTAGGCACTGCCATATTTTTATTTTTTTCTTAAATTTGCTAAATTAGTTTGTAAAAGTTTAATCTTTTTTCTTAATGTTTTGTTGTATGACCAACAGTTACATAAAATCTGCTCTGAATTGTAAAACAATGAAACTAAGACATTATTTAATTAGAGTTTTTAATTGCTTGTAGGCTCTGAATTGTTAATTTGAAAGGTGAGTTCCAATTCCAGTTGGGTTTGCTGTATTCACTTACTCATAAATACTCTTGGGAAAGGCATGAATCTACATCTTGCTCTCCTCCTCACACTCACCCTGCAGCTAATGATTGATTAGTCAGACTTGTATCAATCATTATCTAAAAAATCCCAATCTAAAAATATTTTCTGGCTTTAAATAATCTGCAAAGGATTGATAAGTTGTAGAAAACGAATCAATGTCTCATGTACAAGTATATTAGAAGAGAGGTTTAATCACAGACAGCTGTTAAACAGCCTTTATTTTTGGTGTCATTAATATATGGCATATGCATACACACACCTCTCACTATGTATGTATGTGTGTATATATATATATATATATATATATATATATATAACATAGAAAAGGAATTAAAATTTACCTCATAGTTATGATCAATTTCACCTTACAGATTGAAGGATTGTAAGGATTTTCAAACCAATCAAGAGAATGAAATGAAACCAGGCCTAAAGCAAATTTTAAAACAAAACAAGTAAAGAAGGGATCGGTTTTAATATTTTGTATTGTTAGAATTCACTTGAATTTTTATGCCAACGGATTATTACCTGTGTGTGTGTGTGTATATATATATATATATATATAGATGAGTTTGGCTTGGTGGACCCCCTTAAAAGTGAGGGTACCTTCGGCAAATTTTTTTAGGTGTTTGTTTATTTATAAAAAGTTATATTAACGTAAACTCTAATAAATATAAATAAAAAGCTTTAAAATCAAATATTTTTATTGATAAATAATATAGATTATGATGACTAGAATTATTAGCCATGATACATTGCAGTGGAACATTTTCAAAAAACAAATCAAACATTACAACATTATTAGCTTAGAATATGTTATAGAAAGAATGAGATTGTTTTATTACTGTATAAAAATATAGCTTTTTCAGCATAAAATCAAAATAACTATTGAAACAAACAAAAAAAAAAAATATCATGTACAGTTACAGTAAATGTCAGAATCGAAAAACATTAATTTTCTATTATTTTAGGTGGGGTGTCCTGTTTACATTAGAAATACAACATTAAACTGACCCCCAGACTTTTTGACATACATGTAGTTTTCTTTCCTTTTTTAAATATTGCTGTTTTAAAATGAAATGTGTTATTACTATGTAATGTGTGTGTGTGTGTGTATACATGTGATGTTCATTTCTTTTCTGGCAGACATAATTGTTGCAAGATTGAAATGAACTCATGACATTTGTTAATTTCTTTCATCTACATATTTTCTTTGAAAATAGGTCTGCATAGAGCACTAGTTAATTTTTTTTTCTTGGACCCCACCCACCATGACCGCCTTAAGAAAAACAACATTTTTCTTAATTTAAAAAGAAAAAAATTCAAGGCAAAAATTGGATGTGGCTTTTTCTTTTTAAGGGCATCACAGCATAAACTCATCTCTCATATATATATATATATATATATGTATGTATGTGAATGTCAGTGTGTCACACTTGTTCAACTTAAATGGACACAACTCTTTAACGTTCAATAGCTCATTTCAAATGAAAAAATTATGATGTTTCAAAATAAAATTGTCCATGTTTTCAACTTTACTCCTAGAGGTCGTAGCCCAACATATACAATTTTGGAATCTGGCTGACACCATGATCAAATTAAAAACAGCTCAGGCTGGATCTGGTCTTGCAAACCTGAAATTTCGGATTTTCAAATTTTCATTACCGTGATTGTTTTTGGTGGTTTTTAGGTGATTTTTTTACGACTTTTTTTGAACAGTAACAATTTTTATATCTTGGAAATAAATTTTGGAAATTGTGAAATCCAGTGAAAGTCATCCATGAAATTAAAATAATTATCTGTATAGTAAGTAAGGATCTATGTACATCAAACTTCCTTTCAATTAAGTGACAGCAGAAGAATTATTGTAGAAATTTTAAAAGGTAAGCTTAAATATTAATGCAATACTTAAATGTTGTGATGAATTTTGAATTCTTCTGTACTTTATTGCTACTAGATTCTCAATAGATTAAAAAAACAAAAACCAAAAAAACTCTTTGTACATTGTTCCAATTCATAGGGGTGAAACAATCCAGATGTCCCCTATTTTTTTCACTTCCTGTCACCAGGGAAAATATCTCCCCCCCCTCTCTCTATCTTCCAGCTTATACTTCATATTAGGCTTAACCCTTTCATGGCTTTTCCAGCTTATACTTAACATTAACCACTTTAGGTCTTCAGTGTCACATTACTTTCTGCTGCTTTTTATCACAACTCTGTTGTATCCAGCTCATATATTGTCATATAGGAACAAAATAAGTAAATGACATCAAGTATAAATAGTAGTGTCAGGCTACTGAGTGCAATGTTTATTGAGTGGAACTATCCAGTCAAACTAGTGTGAATTATTGTGCATTGATGATTTGAATTTTGATTTAGGATTTGCCGGTTGTTAAGCCGAGCCACACTACTAACAAAGTATTCACTGAAATGTTATTAGGTTGGTGCAAAAATAATGACGTAATAATGTCGTTTTTGACGTAACGTCAAAAAACGACATTATTACGTCATTATTTTTGCACCAACCTAATAATTGTTTTTGGTTGACTTTTTTTTTCTTAAGTATTTATTTGATGTTGTAATTAAATACAGTTTTATTTAATATTGAAATCTTGAGTTATACTTAAATATTAAGAGCCACCATATGACACAAAATATATCAATTTTTTTTTTTTTTTTTTTTATAGATATAAAATCTTTAATTTTTAGATTCTATTCATTCATTGATTTTTATTTTTTGCATTGCAGACCCTACTATGATGACAGATATGTTAAAGGGGAACGTTACCAATGTTTTGCCTATGATAATTATTGGTGGATGGATTAATTGGGCGTTCTCTGGATTTCTTACTAGTAAGTTAATCATGTATATTGTTCATTATTGTTTGCTCAACAGTTGAATGACCAAAACAGTTACAAATTATCTTTTAGTATCAATTCTTTATTTTGGTATCTTTTAGTTCAACTTTAATGTCTAATTATGTAACCAAGAATGTAACTTTTTTTTTTTTTCTCTTTAATGTCCAAACTACATCTGGCAGCAAGAGATTGGAAGTTTTGAGAGGCATGGAACTGCCTCTTAATTGCTGTTGTTCCCAGACACAACCTAACCTAGAGTGGTAGCACCTGTTAGGGTACCAGCTATGGGCAAATATTGAATCCCCAAACAAAAACAAAACCCTATGAAAGTATAAAAAGTAAAAAATACATTTTGTAATAAAAAAAAAAAAATTACAAAAAGATATGTATTTATAGTAGAATTATCAACAATACTTTTTATCTGTAGCTAAAGGCATGCAGTTGTGTTCAAAATGTTTAGATTTTGTTATTAAATAACACATAGAAATTGATATGATGCTAAGCAAAATCAGTCGGTTAACCAATCATTCCTATTGGAATAATAGTCTCCTCCCACTCACTCTGCACCTGTCCTTTCAGATTTTGAAAAAGATTTTAAATTCTTAACAAAAAAAAAAAAAAATCTGATAATTATATTTGAACTTTTTGGAAATAAATTGAATTATTTTTCGGTCAGTAATTGAATTAAAATACGAGTACAAAAGTTTATCTGCACATACAATTTGAATGAAATTGAAATGGCCATTTGTGTTGTGACAGCTGATTACCCTTTTTTTCTCTAGCAGCAACCATTGGGTAACAACAAAAGAGTGTAAGCTGCCCATTTGAAGTCATTTTTTTTATGTCTCCTCCTGTATTTAAGTTGAATATATTTTGTAATAAATGTCATGTTTTAAAAGAATAAACATCTTGCTGT
Source organism: Acanthosepion lycidas (assembly GCA_963932145.1). Classification (NCBI taxonomy): domain Eukaryota; kingdom Metazoa; phylum Mollusca; class Cephalopoda; order Sepiida; family Sepiidae; genus Acanthosepion; species Acanthosepion lycidas. The sequence goes on from OZ010589.1 coordinate 18,971,671, forward strand.
CAGTGAGGTCACAAACTAGTAACTAGTAATTATTAAATTGAAATTTCGAAATTTTGTTCATAATTTGCCAAAGTGTGTTTGTTGTTTTGTTGTTGTTTCTTTTCTTTCCCCCCCCTTACAAAATCTAGTATCTGTTTAGATTAATTCCTTCAAATTTATATTTCTTTAATAATTTCAATGTGACAATGAAACATTTCTCTGCTCAACTAGGAGGGCAAATTTAAAAACTTCAAATTTTTGGGAAGTGGGTTGAACTGAGGACTGTTTTCCACCCTCTCATACATTTTATGTGATTTTAATTTTGTTAGATGTTAATATTTATTCATTCAAAATAATGTGTATTTCTGATGGTCTGAATATATAAATACAATTATGTCTAATCTCGGCTACTTTTTAAAAATTTTTATTTTAGCCAAAGTCCCCTTCCCATTGACATTACGCTTCAAACCTATGTTGCAACGAGGCATTGAACTCTTGTCTCTGGATGCATCATGGTAAGTTAAACTTTGTTAATTGTTGAGCATATTTATTTATTTATTTATTTATATCATTTCATTTTAAACAAGGTAGTAAAGCCACTAGGACACAAAGTGGGGTTACTGTGTAAGAGAGAACATTAAAATAACAAATTAAGAAGATAATGATTGACATGGTTTTAAAAAATTTTAAAAGATAAAGTTTCTTGGAAAGTGAGAAGCCAGAAGATGTTCACAAGTTGGAAGTGCTATATAAGAAACTGTTGGCATAGGACTTTTGGTTACATTTTAGCCATTTCAATTGTAAAAGGATGAGATCTTACCCTGCTAATCTAGTAATAAAGTTTAGCATAGAGGAAATTTCCTCAGAACAATTACCATGAAAGTATTTATAGAAAAGGTGCCAGGAACTTGGTTATGGCAAAGGGAAAGTTACTTACTCTACATATCTATTTTCTCACAGTTTTCAGTTTAGATTTATCAAAGCTAATTTGATTTTTTTCAAAATAGTCTTTTGTAAACATACCGTGTGGACCTCTCATGGTCTTTTGCCTTACCTTTTGTGTTAGTGTACACTCACAGGGAATTTGAGAAATGAAAATACAAATCCCGTTTCCAACATATTTGGTTATTTATTGAATCGGATATCAAATTCTAAAACTTATTAGTGTCGGCTCTGAGTTTCATGATTTATCCAATCATCACTTGATGGGAGTTTCAATGTGAATGATTGCATTGATTACAGAAAATCTATTTTAATTTGAGCATTTTATGCATATCTGCTCACTTTTCAATTTAAAATTTACAGTTAATCTCATGAATTCTTTATAAAAACTGAAAAGCTAAAAAATGTGTCTGTAATATTCTTATTAGATAATCATAATCTAATTAGATATACTCAATCTTATACATATATATATACTCATAATCTTATACATATATATATACTCATAATCTTATACATATATATATACTCATAATCTTATACATATATATATACTCATAATCTTATACATATATATATACTCATAATCTTATACATATATATATACTCATAATCTTATACATATATATATATATACTCATAATCTTATACATATATATATATATACTCATAATCTTATACATATATATATATATATACTCATAATCTTATACATATATATATACTCATAATCTTATACATATATATATACTCATAATCTTATACATATATATATACTCATAATCTTATACATATATATATACTCATAATCTTATACATATATATATACTCATAATCTTATGCATATATACTCATAATCTTATACATATATACTCATAATCTTATATATATATATATATATATGCACTCATAATCTTATATATATGTGTGTATATATATATATATATATATATACTCATAATCTTATATATATATAGTCATAATCTTATATATATAAGGATCTATTTTTATTTGGTTTTAAACAGTGCATGTTACACTTATGTGTTTGCATATTGCATTGACATTCAAGAAGTTTTAATGAAAAATATTCAACATTTTCTTAATTAAAATTTCTTGTATGCAGCCGATAGAGATAGAATTAATGCACACTGTTTAAAATAAAAAAAAAAAAAAACAGGTTGTCCATTTCAGTTATGAGTTTCCACTATAACAACATTTGAAGTAATAAAAAAATAAAATATATAGTTTTAAGGTATGTTATATTTATGGGTTAAAGTGCTCAGTATCAGGGTTAGAGCCTATGTAAATATGAAAGTGGACATTGAATTCAACAGTTGGCGGTGACAGTTTGTTTAATGCTTAAACAATATCTTCAGGCCATGTCAGTTTTTTTTATAAAATAAAAAATAACCCACTTCAATAAATAATAAACAAATTAACACAGAAACACAAGCAAACTTAATCACCATAAGAAGTAATCAATAAAAATAATGATTAAAAAATAAATTAAGAAACAACACTATAAAATAACCACAAAATTGTATTTGGATCCACAATTATCTCTACTCAATAGTTCCTAGAATAATTTGAAACCTAACTGTTAGGATAATAGACCTCCCCATAACGCACCCTTGACCAGTTTGTATATTGGGTTGGTGCAAAAATAATGACGTAATAATGTCGTTTTTTGACGTTAAAAATATGTCAAAAAACGACATTATTACGTCATTATTTTTGCACCAACCTAATACAATGTACATTGCCTGAAGATTGTGTTTAAACATAAAACAGACTGTTGCTGCAGGGGGTTGACCTTAATATCCAATTTAATTTTGTTTTAAAACTGAGGAAAATTTTTTTTTTTAAGATTGTTGTTCATTTATTTATATATACATGTACATTTTTGTTAATTTTTTAATTTAATGTAAATATTAGGTTGGTGCAAAAATAATGTCGGTTTTTGACGTTAAAAATACGTCAAAAACCGACATTATTTTTGCACCAACCTAATAATACAATTCAAATTTGTTCTATACCAAATATGTGTGAATATCAACAATACTAGAATCAATTGTTGCTAAATCTGCTCATATAAAATTCATAAAGTTATTTTGTTCTTTATCCATGGGTTCACTTGGGAGGGGATATGTGAAACTTGGAATAACTTAGAACAACAGACTAACAGACCAGATCTTCCCTTTCGTCAGCAAGAACTCTCTCTTTATCTCCTCCTCTGCCCAGCTTTTCCTCATGATGTATGGTACACAACTTGTCAGTGAATGGGTTGAAATTTTGACTGTGACTCTGTTTATATTAGTCTACAACCAGAACTTCCTTGATCCCAAAAGTTTTCATTTTTAATTATTCATTTACTTTATTTTTGTTCTCGCCAACTGGTGGCCATTTTTAAGGATCTTACTTTATAGATTTTATTGTCTTTGTATAAAAATGTTACAGAAATTGATGCGCTTTAGATAAAATCATTCAAAATCCACTTTGTAGGTGTTTTAAGTTAATTGTGTGTTTATGTCAAGGGGACCCAATGTATCATAATTAAATATATAGCATGTATGAATTTTTTTTTATTCCTTACCATCTAAACCAAAATCTTTGTCATATTTAAAGTAAACCTTTTAAAATTCTTGCTTACAGGGTCAGCTCTATTTCTTGGTATTTTCTCAACGTATTTGGACTTCGAAGCATGTACACACTTATCCTTGGCCAAGATAATGGTAAGATAGTGCCTCTTGTGTTGACTTGACTCTCTTAAGCTGATTTCATCTTTTATGTTATAATGGTCTGATCCTGAAGTTGGCTAACATGTTTTTTTAACAGCATTTTTTTTTTTTTTAACAGAAAAAAGAAAAAAAAAAAAGTTCTTTAATCGCCCTCACAAAAGTTTCAAATCATCCCTAAACCCAAATTTTGTTTAGCTTCATTATTTATAGTTGTTAGTGACATAATGAAACCTCATTAAAATGTTTAGGAAATATTTTTTGATTCATCCAATTTCTAAACTTAGATCTCCCTCCCCTGCAGCCAAAAGCAAGTTGTACAGATTGGAACCAAATTTCAATCGGCTAAAATAGTAGTTTTAAGAATGAATAAATACAATAACAAATTACTTCAGTTTTACTGACATTTTTATAAAAATCGCAACATTATTTAATAATTTCAGTTAAATCACCTTGAATAATTTTATGGAAAAATGTTAATTTTTTTGCTTTGTAAGTTTGAGGCTAATTTAAGAATTGTAACCTATGAATTAATTTTCTAAATAAAGAATATTACTGCATGGAAGCCAAGTGATATAAATAGCATAATAGGCAAAGGAGTAGTGGAGCTGTGGCAGTGCTGCTGTAGTAGCTATACCAAGAATAAGTGAATTCTAGACGGATCAGATGATGCTAGAAGAGGGCCTCTTGTTCGTGACTGACGAGGACAGGAACTACCTAACAAAGATGAACATGGCAGCAAATCACATCCTTTTCATTAAACCTACTTTCAATACAACTTCTCACAATTGTTGTAATGTAGTGTGTCCCACAATTATTTAATATATTTTCTGTTTACATGTTATTTTAATAGATGCAATTTATTTGAATAAATGCTATATTTTTTAATTCAACAATATTATGTTTACTGGGCCTGAATATTAAAGGGAATTTTGTAGAAATTATGTGTTCTAACCAATGCCTTTATATAAAGTGACTAGACCCAAAGAGTTGTGAGTTCAGTAACAGGCTACAGCAGTGGTGAACCCAAAAAACTTGGAGAGTTAAAGGAAAATAATTGAGACATCCAGAAGAGACATGGCATGTGGAACTAGAACACTCTACTCCGGGGAACAAAATAAAGGGTTCGATTTGAAATGCCAATCACTTTTTTGTTTTTTGCCTATACTTGTATATAAACTATGGTGAATTGCAGGTTGATGCAAATTTGTTCATAAACACATATCTATATATATATATATATATCTACACAAGTAAAAGATGTTTTGCAAATGTCACACTAATGAAAACCAAATTTTTGATTTTCTTTTGTTTATTGTTCACAGCTGCTGATCAAACTAAAGTAATGCAGGAGCAAATGTCTGGTTCAGCAATGGTGGCACCTCCAGATCCGATGAAAGCTTTTAAGGTAAGTTTTTATAGAAGAAAAAATATTGAAAAATGTCCAGTATACTAATAACTTAAAATTACAACCGATTTTAATTACATGAAGATGAATTGACTGATCAAGTAATAATATTGAATCATTTTGAAACAACTGTACTCAGTTTTACTAAATTTTAAACAACTCTACTATTGACATCTGTGTCGTCTGATACTAAAAGAATATAAAATTAAATAAATAAAAAAAATAAAAAAATAAAAAAAATGACCAAATGTTATTTTACCCTATATTCAAGAAGTTTGTCTTTAGTTAGATTGGAATGTCCTTCTGTTTTATTTATCAAGCATAAATGTTAGGAAAACAAATTTAATCAAGCATTTAAGCAATTTCAGTAGTAATTTTTGCACAGAAATTGTATTTATGTCTTAATAAAACCTATATTGACTGCTGTTCTTGCACACGCATGTATGTGTTTATATATATATATATATATATATAAGCAAATGGATATAAATGAAACTTTCAGCTGCCTCTGCTAAAAATTCTTTTGATCGCATCTTTCTTCCAAATAACCATTTGACCGAACGTATTTCCAATAATTTAAATGCGTTAAAAATTAAAACTACTATATTACCTACTAGAACTATCCGTAATTTATTAAATAGCACCAGCAAACAACATATAACATCCGATGCTTGCATCTACCAAATCTCATGCAAAAACTGTCACCTAAAATATGTGGGTGAAACATGTAGGTCCGTAAAATCTTCTGTTTTCGAACATAAACGAGATATTCGCCTCGGAAATTTGAACAATGCTTTAGTTGTACACATAACTAAAGCAGATCATAATTTCGATTTTGATTCCGTGAAGATTTTAAAATATTTTCATAATAAAAATCTTAGGAGGATTTATGAAGCAGGTATAATATCCATCTCACGCACGGTGAATACTAGACCTGGTTTCTTTAGTATTTCCCCTTTTTTAGCGAGATTAATGCTCGATAAGCGTACATACAATTTTCCATCATAATAGAATTCTTTTCATTTTTTCGTTTTCATTCAAAATACTTAAATTTTAGGAATACGTTTTGAAAGCGTCGCCCATTTGACGACAACGTGACCATGCTTAAACGGAAAGCTGATCATTTATAATTTTCAGTTATCTGTTTTGGATAAGTCTTGTTTTTATGTCCATCGTCTTTGTCATGTTGAACTGATTATGTTAATTGTATTTTAATGAATATTCTCCTGAAGAAGGTTTATTAAACCGAAACGTCGGACGTTGACATTTCATTCATATTAAAACAACATAATTGCATTTAAGGATTTTTGTTTGTTTTTTCCAAATATTTTTCTCCATATATATATATATATATATATATATATATATATTGGAGTTCGTTGGTTTGGCAATTTATGTTTTGGTGTTGGTTTCTGGTTTTGTTTCCTTTGATACCACAGTTTTCAATTCAGCTCTTCTGGTTTTTAATTTAGTATTTTTGCTTTCTAGGGAAGCCATTCATTTTATTGTGTAATGATAGCGTTTCCAGTCAATATCTGATTTTGTTTGAGATTGATAATACTCAATCTATTCAACTCACAATATCTCGTGTATTTCTGGTTCAATCATAAAAATATTCATGTGGCTGGAAAGAAAATAAAATGATCTTTCTAAATCTGTAATTTGTATGTGCTTTTATTCATTGAATTATTTTTTCGCAGTGATTTATTTATTTTCGAGGTTAAATTTTGCACTTTACTTTGTTTCGCAAAATCAAAGTGACCAACCTTTATTAATATTCTTGAAATTAGAAGCCAACTTAAAGGACAACCAGGAAAATGTTCATTTCTCCTCTGAACCAAGAAAGCAATTTCCTTCAAAAATCATAAAGTAAGCAAAAAAAAAAAAAAAAAAATTGGCAATTCCCTTCTGGTGCGCCAGTCAATTATTGGGGTTTTGCAAATAAATTTCTTCTAAACAAGGAAAATCAATGAGTTATTTTTCCCTAAATAAATTTTGTTTTTATTTAGCAAATACACCTAAAATTAAATATTAAAAATAATTAAAAGCTTTTAATTTCATTTTTAGAATGTGTAGATTTCCAAATCTGTGAGTATCACCTGCTCTTTTTAGATACACATTTTAAAAATGAAATTAAAAACTATTTTAATCATTTTAATATACTCTTAAGTGTATTATTCACCAGATAAACCATAAAGTAAAGATATTTGTAAAAATAAAATAAATGAATTTTCCTTGTTTAGAATTTTATAGGCAGAGCAGTAACAGTCACCAAACATTAGTGGCTAAAAAAGAATTTTTACTTTGGGTTTAAAAAATGACTTTAAAACTTTTTATTTTTCATTACTTTATTTATGTCATGAGTTCCATAACCTATTAGGGTCATAGGGGCACTATATGTACTGCAGTCATAGCAACAATAGTGTATCTAAGGCAAACTTGTCTCAAGAAGCCCATCCTGCTTCAGACTGGTTTTTTGAATACAGTTTTCCTTCTAGACTGGAGGCCCAGTCATCCTTCTATTTAACTGAGAGCTATGGGGATTTGTGTGGAAATAAATGTAACAAATTCTACTAGAATTTGAACTTGGCTCAACATTTTCTAAGTTGCTAACTGTTACACTATATTCAGTTGTGACTTCATTTTGGATAATTAATTTTTTTTTTTTTTCTCAGTTCATCTTCCCAAAATATTGTTTGTATTTTGTATAAAAGTTAAATCATGGAATTATTTTGGTAGAATAAATGTCTTGGCTTTCAATTCAATTTTCAATGTAATTACACTAAGATGCAAAGGGATACTGGGAGTGAATGAGAATTAAAAAGGCTTTAGAAGGAACCAGAAAGCCAATCTTAAAAAGGAAACAAAGGATGGACCTCTGGAGTGTGAGCTGGACAATAAGAACCTATCTATTCCTATTGGGGGGAAAAATAAATAAAATTTCAGAGTTTAGGTAGACATTATAAGTATAGAATTGAAGTAGATTTTAGAGGGAACTAGAAATCCAAACCTAAATGGGGAATAAGGGGTATATTTGTTAATATGATTGGGCGGGGGAGTGTGAACAGTTGATGGTTTCAAAATAGAAAAAAATTAAATTGTTTATGATTTCAAAATAAAGGTCTGTGTGTGTGTGTGTGTTGTTTATATATATATATATATATATATATATATATATATATATATATATATATATATATATATATATATATATATATATTTGACAAAAGCTTTAGTCATTTTGACATGTAATCATTAGCAAGCTTGTCAGATCAATTTTGACTGAATTTGAAGTTCAATCCTTATTGGGTTCTCTATACTTTTGGCCTTGTGCCATATCTAAGCTATGCTTAGAAAACTACCATCTGGCAAAGTAAATTTAATTGTTCATGCAATTTTTAATTTCTAGTTAAACTGTTGTTTTTTCTGACATGAAGAAAGTACAGCCTGTCCTGGATCAAATTACACCTTAGACTAAGGTTATTAAATATTTTCTTAACATTAGCTTCAAATTGTTAAGTCCTTGATCAGAATATATAGAAATGTATATTAATATTATCAATCAATAAATATAGCCTTTAATGTTTGAATATTTGTGAAACATTAACTGTATAAGTTAATTTTGACATTGTATGAATTGCTTTTTGCAGGCTGAGTGGGAGGCTCTTGAAATCTGTAACCATCAATGGATGCTGGAAGGAGTTGAGGATGAACTCACAGGTGGAATCATTCCAGAGACCATTTATATCAAGAATAAATTTGCATGAGACTGAATGATTGGAAGTTAATATTTTAATGGTGCCCGTTCTGGGAAGGTGTCAGCTGTTTTGTGTGCATACATGCAGAGCACCCCCCCCCCCCACACACACACACACTCCACTTCTCTCTTCCCCTGTTCTGTTGTGATTTTTGTATATTGAGTTGATACGTTTTTGTACCACACTCGGGTCATTTTTTTTTTTTTTTTTTTTTTTTTTTTTATTTACATTAAAATTATCGATACACCTGACATGAGTCATCGACATAAAACATACCCTATATCTCCCCTCCCCAAATATTAATTAAAGGAATGATCAGAATAAAAACCTTTTTATGCCAGCACATTTTGTTTCTTGACAGAACTTTATAAAGGCAAGCATATAAATTTTATTTAGTTACATGGTGAAAAATAATGTTATGTTTCAAATTTTGAATTAGAAAATGCACCAAAATATTTGGAAATCTTCCTGTACAATGGTAAAGTATGGAGGATGTTAAGTGACATAGGTTTTTGGCATATTAAAGGAAAGTGAATTAATGTTGTTTTAATATGCGAACAACTTGTATCACTTAGCGCCCTCCATAGGTATCTTTATGCAACAACAATGTATTTTGGTGTTCTCTAATTAAAAATTTGAATATTTCAAGTTATTTTCCTATATGTTGCTTTTGTATACAGGTTACTAAATAAAATTTCTACACTTACCATCATAAATTTCCATCAATTAAACATGTTGGCAAAAGGTTTTACTTGTTTTTATATATATATATATATATATATATATATATATATATATATATATGTGTGTGTGTGTGTGAAAAGTTTGTGTATATAAATAAATATATCTATCTATATATATATATATATATATATTATATGCGCGGTACTTATTAGAAAGCGCTCAATATCAGAGATAGAGCTAACATATATGGTTGGATAGATGTGAGCTTGTGACCCTGGGTTTCACGCTTTAGCGATTGTTAGACAAACTGACGATTGCTAAAGCGTGAAACCCAGTGTCACAAAACTCACATCTACCCAACTTATATATATATATATATATATATATATATATATATATATATATATATATATATATATAATTCAAATGTTGTTCTAGTGGATACTTGTATTTGAAATGGCTGTCCTATGTTTATTTATTAAACTGTGTATTAAGTCTGTCTACTGGCCTACCCTGCCGACATGTTTGATAAGGTGTCTATTTCAAATACAAAGTTTCCAATAAAAATAACGTTTGAAGTAATAAATGTTGGATTAAAAATAAATCCCTTAATTCCAAATATTTGTCTGAGAATGACAGAATGGTAAATATATTTGACAATTTTAAAAACTTCAGCTCTGACAGGTTTTGCTAATGAATTGGTGCTGTCAGAAAAATAATTTTATTTTACAAGAACAAAATTTCAAATTTGCAAAATGAAGCCTGATTCAAATACTTGATTTTTTAAAGTTAACTCTATTGCAATAGTAATTAAACTTAGTTTATTTTCAATTTATGTTTTGTATGGTTAAACTAGTTTTGGTTCTTGTAAAATAAAATTCTTTTTCTGACAATGCCAGTTTATTGAGGAAACATGTCAAAGCTAAATTTTTACAATTTGTCAAAAAAAACAACAAAAAAAACACCACATTAGTCTATAAAACAGGTCACCAGAAAAATCAGTACTAGAGAACATTTGGAAATAATTGCAAGTTAAAAAAAAACAATTGAAGAGTTGGTATTGAACTTGAAAATAAAAATCATGAGCCATCAGTTTATTTATATTACTTTTCCTGGATGGGGGAGGATATTTCCTCCTTAAAATAATTAAAAAAAAAAACACAAACTAAAGACTTATGGGTGCACTTGTAGAGTTATTCTTTATTGAGAAAGAATAAAGAATTCTATCCCAAATGTGTGGAATATGTTATAACAAAGAATTTGTTCCTGTTGTTTTTTTTTTTTTTTTTTTTTTATGATTTCACCCCATTTCAAATGCCAGTTTGGTATCTTGCATGTCACTTCACTGACAGCAAGATGATTGAATTTCAAACCTAAATTTCAATTAATGCTTCTTTTTTTTTTTTTTTTTTTTCTTTTTCTTTTCACCCCAAGTAATATATTTTCATTATATAATTATTATTTCACCCCCCCCCCAAACAAGACGATAATTCCACTAAAGGAAAGGGGGGTTACTGAGTGTGAAGAGAAAGAGCAATTTTTGCTGCATTTATATTTTTGAATATCATAAGTGATGGAGAAGCAAGAAGTTAAAGAGTTCCACAAGCAAGAAGTGTGGGAAAAACTTTTAGAACTGAACCTAGGGTTACATTTAGCTATAAAACCATGAGACCTAGTTGCTAGTCTAGTACTACATTTAAAATTCATGCAGTTGAGGTATAAGGGATGAAAAAATGAAATCGGGTACGGCTGATCATATATAAAGAGAAAGTGGTAGTTATCAGTCCCCGTAGAATGAAGTGAGAATACTGGACAAAGATGATGTATAACAGAATCGGTGCATATGCCAGGCTATGAGGATGTTAGTAGGCCTAGCAGAGAAATTCAATATGGGAGCCACTAATAAAGACAAATGTCAGCAAGTCTTCAACTCCAGCAGCAATCAAGATGTCAACAGAAGTTGCAAAGCTAATCAACAGGCAGGTTAGGTTTAGAGTTACACATTCAACAAATTATCCTATAGTCTAGTGGATTAAAGCATTGGTTTGTGAATTTAGTGACATTGTTTGTGAGTTCAATCCCTGGGTCAGGCAGTGTCAACTTGCACTCAGTGGAAACAGGTGAGCAATAACTGAGCAGTGCTAAATAAAAATAACTAAATGACATCCCTAGATATGAGAAGTGGAATGAGAGCAGTCTGTCCCCATAGATTAAATAAAATGTTCGGTCCAGAATTCCCTGTAGGTTACCCAGTTTGATCTACACCGGAGAGAGGCTGCGGATCATACTGTTGATAACAAAGATGAGGACAATAGTCTGAGTATAAATAGTAAATAAATAAGCCTCCTAGAAATTCAGATAGAAAACCTGAATTCTGGTGAGAAAAATTGATTTTGAGTAAGTTTTATGGTTTTGTTTATCGAGGATTGTTATATATTGAAATATAAAGTTCTTTGTTTTTGTTTTTCTTTCAATTAACTTCTTCCAGAAATATTGACTTGTAATGATTTTCAGTTCATTAGTCCCTAAAAGCACTGAAGCTAATTTTATTTATTGTAATTTTTTCAAATTTTTTTAGTCATTGACATTTGGATGAAAATCTTTTGCTGCATTTATATTTCTGAATATCATAAGTGATAAGTAGATATATGAAAATTTATAACAAAGACAAATTAGTAAAGCCTATTTCTAAATCAATGCAGTTATGGTAAAAAAGACAAACGTGCTTAACATAAGTCGTGATCTGTCACGATGTGACACTATTTGTTACTGGTAAATAAGTCTTTTTTTTTTTTTTTTTTTTTTTTTTTTTTTTTAAAATAGAAGGAACGATATACTGACAGACCTCTGATAAATAAGAAGGGTTAATGAATACACCGAACGACATATCAGTAAACCCCCGTGGGAAAGATACAAAATTTTATTTTTTAAAAGGCCAAGAACCAAACGGCTAGCAAAGAAAACAACATTTAACTATGATTGGACATATGGCAAATATTTTGACACTTGATGAATGACCTACGGCTGAAAATACGGGCTGTGAAGGCAAGAGGAGACAATCAGATAGGATTTAAAATCGTCATTCAGAGAGGGACTTTTTTAGAGAATGTCCCTAATGCGACCCGAAGGTGTGGAAAGCCATCTGGTTTATGCTTCAAGGAATAAATAGGGTTGACGTGGAAAAAATTTTCTGCATAGATAACGAACTTGGAAATAATCTTTGTTTGTGTCTTCAGCCCGAGGCAGTCAGCAACCTTTGGTTGGAGAGTGGTTGAGGTGGCCGGCGCAGATGACACATCAACGAAGCCGGAGGAGTTATCCACGCCCACTGATGAGTATTAGTGGGAGATGATAATAAGAGAAGGTGAAAGTTATGGGGGCGGATTAATGCCTGCGACCATCACCCGTGGAAGAGGGTAATTCCCCCAAATTAGGATGTAAGTAATTCTCAGAATGCAGACAATGAAGATGACAGGTAGAGAAGATAATGAATACCCAGCCACATCACACATCCCCCCCCCACGCCGGTTTGGACAAACGTCGATAAATACAAATGCCTCGAAGCGAGAAGCCAGCGGACGCGAGACACTCCACGTGATTATCTGCCGACGAGAACCTCCGATATCACCCTTGTGCCAAACCTCACCAAATCGTCAAAACAAATTTTTACCAAGTTAAACTCTTGTGTCTGATTTAAGAAGTGAGTTGGGTCGATAATTGTCTGCATGTGAACTCCTAGACGTTAACAACCAACTGTTGTACGAAGGACACTTATATAAAAGTAATATCTATTTTTTGATTCGAGTGTTATATATTTTTTTCTTCTTTGCGTCTTCACCACGCTCGGACCCGCCCAATACGGAGATACCTGACGGTGATTTGATATTGGCCTGCCTTATGATAAAAGCAAATCACAACGTGTGATAGGTCGAGGCCCGGATCAAAGCGATCACCTTTTCGATCAGTCGCGGGTGTTGGACGTCTTGGGCGACTAGGGAGGGGCTTGAGGGCGACGCGATAGTGGTGTTTAATTAAAATAAAATTCATTTTTCTTATGACACTGATTGCTAAAACATGTCAGCATAAAATGTTTCTAAATTGTCATATACTGTGTTTGTCTTGTCTGGTTTTTGCACGTCCGAAAGTTGAGAGTGCCCTCACTCTGACTGAGAAAAAACTAGTGTTATATAGCTCTCCCAGTCCCAGATCCACGCTGACTATTAATACCTGCCCATTATCGTTCATATGCAAAATAGAGCAACCTACTCTAAGTAGAAGGTCTTCTCTCAACAGCTCATTGTGGAAGAGGACGCCAACTCCTGGTGCTTACAGCATCAAATACAACCAACTCGGAGTCTTTTATCTGGTTGGCCCGATTCTCTGTTACATATATTTACCTTTTGTAGCCTTAGAAATGTCTTGTGTTTTTAATCTCAAAGCGAGATACTAAATCTTCAAGATTTCTAGGTTTTGAAACTCTGTTCTAATAATATTGATTGTGTATTAAAATCTGTTAGATATGTTTTTGTAACCTTTTAACACCATTATCTTACAAAAAAGCTTTGTCATTTCCTCTGGCAAAAAGAAGCTTCCATATTTTCGGCAATTTTATGCTTCCTATTCCATTTGAGATTGTACTTTCCAGTTGTGAGTGTTTCTTTGCTTCAATGTTGTCCACGAGAGCTTGATGTTAACTTCGGAAAAAAGACATTTTTAATTTATTTTCAGGATATATATATATATATATATATATATATATATATATATATATATATATATATATATAGGCAACAGTCTTTCTTTTATACAGGTTTCATTGAATGTCCTAGGGAAAATTATATAAGCTTTTCTAATGTTCTTATAGTTTTCCTTTTATGGGAACTAAGTGTAGAAACTGTTCTTGGTGATCATTGCCCGCCAAGTATTTTCAGACAGTTCATTTGTTATTTTTAAGGGGTTCATTGTTAGGACATAAACACGGGAAACTATACTAAGTTGTATAGTAGTAATATTGATTCTAAGCCATGCTAGGTTGAATTAGTAACAATTCCATGTTTTGCCGTTTTCAAACAGGGCTTGGTTGAAACTTGGCCTGAATAGTTTTATATATAGTGCTTCAGTTATCTTCAGACGTTTTTTACGATTTTCTTAAAATGTCTTATCTACAGGAATTTTTCTCATGGGAGAAGTCACTTGTGTATGGCTGTTACTTTCTTATGGCACTGACTCTGCTTTTTAAATAAAGCCACACAGACAGAAAATGTTACTGAATGTTAAAGTATATGAGAAAAAGAAAAATGTTATTGGAGAAGAGATCAATAAAAGAACAGGAATTAAGAAGACAGAAGATAATAATTGACATTGCATTTAAATATGTGGTTCGCCAATCTACGTCTTAATTTCCCTATTGTCTCTGATGTAGCTTTGAGGTTTACATATAAAATGTATATTTGTTTTATTTTGTTACCTTATTTACATCGTAAATTTGGTTATTTTTTAGCACAACTAAAAGGTTTTGGTAAAATGCCGTTTGCTTTTAAAGAAGAAAAAATGGATACTATAATTTTTATGCAAATTTCTATTAAATGTTTTTGTTTGAGATATTTTTGAAGGGTTATTTAAGGATAAAGTTTATATACAAGGTATCTTGGAAAGTATGTCAAAATATTTAGACCTTCACTGGAAGACAGATATCAAAGAATAGGAAGGTTATTGTAAATCAGGGGTTCAGTTAATGAATTAAAGGCACATGATTCCAATCTGGGAATAAATGCTAAAGTACCCCCCCACATTTATAGACATCCTACAGATGCATGGTGGGATTTCTTCTTAGTCAATAAAATTGAACAAGTTTTGGTCTTAGCCGTTGAAGTCAAAAGGCTCTAATCCCTTGGCTGTATCCCTTTTGCATATGAACATTATTTCCGTTTTGAATTTTCTGCTTTGTCTTGTTTTATTTTCCCCTGTTCTTGTTGTTAGTGGGAATTTTGTCAATTCAGCTTAACCATGTCTGCTTATTCAATGTTAGAAATTAAAGATTTTCAGAAAAGATCTGTGAAATTACTGTAAATTATTTTTATATTAGAACTCAAAAGAATTTACTACACTTAATAATATCTTTTGGAACAGGCATGCAATTTACGCATTTATTCTATAAGTATGATAATTCTTTTTTTTTTTTTACCCAATACAAGGCCCCAAAGCCACTCAAATTAGATTATTACTGAGTGGGATTGCGAAGTAGGAAGTGGGTATAAGGATAAGTAGGATATATAACGGTTGACTCTAGATTTGAAGAGGTTAAGATTGTAGTTGTTAGGGAAGTATCCTCTTGGGAGTTTGTTCCACAGAGTAACAGTTCCGGGAAAAGCAGTCTGATTGAAACTTACTCCTTGCCAAAGGAACACGAAAACGATGAGGATGGTTTTCTACTGTGAACAAAGCAGAGCGAGAGTCCTGGTTGTGAAGGTCGGAGATGGTGGGACTAAGGAATGTAACATGTCTGAGCATTTAACATACTGTTAGAGTTTTTGAGAGGCTTGTGACGTTTTGTCTGTGAAGAATAGTTCATTACCCACAAGGCTGACGAATATTATTTGTATTAACCACACACACACACTCACACATATATAATGCGTGTGTTTTAAGATATGCTATATTTATGGGTTAAAGTGCTCAATATCAAGGATATAATGTATTTAAATCTAAAAGTGAACACTGAAGTCAACACTCAGCGGCGACAGTCTTTTTCATTCTTAAACGTAGTCTTCAGGCCTTGATGATTGTGCTTAAGGCTGAAACAGACTGTCGCAGCTGGGTATTGACCTCATACGATAAGAGTAGTTTTAATTTCCCCCCCATTTTATTTTGGTAATGTATATTTCGATTAAGTTAAAACTTAACAGACAATTTTCATTTTGTTATGCTGTCTTTTTTTTTTTTTTTTTGTAAATAGGAGTAGTCCATACCCTTCCCTCTTCTTTTAAACAGGAGTAGAGGATTACCTCTTGTTTCCTGTTTAGGACTGGGATTCCGGTTTTCTCCTTCTGAGGTCTTAATAATGGTGGCTGTCAAGAATCGTTGGTGATATGAGTGGATGGTTGCTATGCCTCTTCATACTGAGAGTACTGAGTTGGCAGTTTTCTAGTTGCTGCATCCTGACTGGTAGTTACGAACACAAACTCTTGGGTAGTGTTTACAGAGGCAGCCACATAATGTCAGTGTTTTTCCAGTATCATGTCGCGCATGAAAAGGTCTTCTTGCAAGTACTTCCGGTGGGCAACATCAAGGCTACACTAAGATGCAGTCCGCGCAAATTCCCAGTCTTCTTGGCCTTTCCACACATGACCAAAAGTAATAAAAACAAATTCAACTAAAGTAGCTATCTAAAAAAAAAAAAAAAAAAAAATACCCCCCCCCAAAAAAAAAACACCCAAATCCTTCAGCTTTTCTTTCTCTAACATTCGTGTTATTCGTACCAATTTCTGTAGACATCCTAGCTCTCTGTGAAACTAACCTGAATTCTTCAATTTCTCCCATTGAATTCTCTATTCTGGGCTATCTTCCTCTCTTTTGGAAGGACTTTAATGTCCACATGCATGGCCTTGGTGTCTATATTCGGGACCATCTCTCACCACCAAGGGGACTCTTTTTTGAGTCTATGGACTGTTCTTACATATACTTCTGCCTGTCTCTATTAAATTCAGTCTTCTTCCTCTATCATTCTCTCATGACTGTTGTATATTTGACAGAATTTCTGATAGAATAGATAAAGCCTTCTCTTTTCTCTCACCTATAAATATATTTGTTTGGCGATTTCAGTACTCACTCCGTCAGTTGGCTTAATCCCTCTAAAGTCACTGACTGCGCTGGCATAATCTAGATGATCTCTTCCTTGCCTCCACTCCAGATTCTTGCCGTGATCTGCAGCTCTGTCGTTTTGACAACGCCGATCATGTGCTGGTGTCTATAGATATCACTATCCGCTCTCCCATCAGTCACAAATCTCCCATTAACAAAACGTTTACTGTTATCAACGCGCTGATTGATACGATTCGTGACTTCGTTTGAGATCTCACCTGGAAGGATATGTTTAATCATCCTGTTCAGAAATGTGCTACTGATGATTGTAGTTTCATTTAAAACGAACGATTAAATGCTGGTTTTCATCCAGGAGGGTGAAAGCCAGCATTTAATCGTTCGTTTTAAGTGAAACCACGATCATCTCCCTGGTTTCCACTTGCTTGCTCATCTACCACAGGAATCACTTCTGCGACAGGTCTGATTGTAACAGATGTATATTTATCGCTGCTTGTAATGAGTGCAATCGTGTTCGCAAAGAAGTAAAGTCACTATTTGCTCATAGAATGAGGTTTCGTTCAGCCTCTCACAAATTTGGTTCTGGGGATTACTGACGGTTCTATAAGAGTTTGCTGAGCAATATCAAATCCTCTGTCCTTCCTCTCTTCAATCAGTTTGAAGTATTGACATCTACTGCAGATAAGGTAGAGTACTTTGTCCGGAATTTCTCTTCCAATTCCACTCTCTGGAGTACCTCTGTCAAATTTCCTTCTAGGACGTAGACTGTACTAATTGATATACGCATAACCCGATCTCTGGTTTCAGACATCGTTCTAAACATCAGACATCATTGTGATCCCCACAAGTTAAGCGGATGTGACAGGATCCCTGCTGCCGTTCTAAAAAACGTGCTCTTGAAGTGGCTCCTATTCTCTCCAAACTTTACAACAAATGTCTCACTGCTTCTTGCTTTCCAGCTTGTTGGAAGTTCACCTCCATAGTCCCTTTTTTAAGAACTCGGGTGGAAAATATGACTCATCAAATTATCACCTTATTAGTCTCTTACCTCTTTTCAGCAATTTACTTGAGGCCATAATCATTGGCAAATTGTTTAAGCATCTTACTTCGCACGTCCTCCTTTCAGACAAACAATATGGCTTCCGTTTCACCAGGTCTCCCACTAACATATTAACGGCCATCGATGTCAAGCTTTAGGTCAAAATGGCAAAGCTCGGGCTGGCATGCTAGCCTTCTACGCAAGTTCAAGAGCTATGGTGTCACGAATATTTGGCTTAATCCAATCGTTCCTAAGAAATAGATTTGAAAGTTGTGTTGAAGGAGCACGCTTCCAGATCATGCCATTATATATATATATATATATATATATATATATATATATATATATATATCCTAAATTGCGAACGTGGACATCAGGCATGCTGTTGTAAATGCTTAGAAATGTCGGACGTGTCATTCAAATGAAAACTCTGAGGCAACGTGGTCGTCGTGTGGATACAATCTTCCAGAGGGCATTTAAATTTATAAACAATGGAAAAAAAAAAAATATTTATGTTGGCTACACTACGACCACGTTGTCTCCGCGGCTGAGTTTTCATTTGAACGATGTGATGAATGGAGCTGTACGTCTTCCCACGATGACACCAGTTAGCACACTGATGCCCTCAGGATTTGCCTCAAGTGGCATCTAGCGGTGGAAGCCTGAACTACTACAGGCTTGTCGCACAGAAAACGATTCTGATTACTTTTGCACCCCACGTACATATATATATATATATATATATATATATATATATATATATACATACATACATATATATATATATATATATATATATATATATATATATATATATATATATTTATTAAAGACATTTTTTTATGTTTAACGTTCTTTTTATAGATACAAGTATTTAAGTAAATGCTTTGTTTATAATAAACAGTATTAATTGTCGGACTCTGTCCATTTCGTAATATATATATATATATATATATATATATATATATATATATATATATATATATATAATCGACTCACCCGTCGAGATTCGACGTATGAGGGTCAAGCAGATCAGATGACACCGGCACATGAGATTTGATTATAGTGGTAAAGGCCTCGTACAGGACCATCCACACTTTTTGGAGGGACGAATACAGAGATCTGGTGCACCGAATGCCACAAAGTTCCCAAACGACCCTCCGCAGGTTTTGAATTCAGAGTTGTCCTTCTCCTAGACCAGTTGCCATCCAAGGCTATAGAACCCAGTCTGTCCTGCTATTTTACCCATAGCTGGAGGGAGAAGAAGAGGTTTCATACCTTTCCCAAGGGTATTAGCACGTAAGTGAATGTAATGGATTCGACTGGAATATATATATATATATATATATATATATATATATATATATAAGTGATATAAATAGATATAGTGTTTCTTGCATGCAAAGAGGATATTTATTTATCTTTAGATTTTACAAACATAGGTTTTTTATATGTCCAAATATTGATCAACTGAACAAAATAAGATTTATTTAATATTGTTAGTACATATATATGATGTCTATATTACATATATTTCAAGTATATATTGCGTAGATATAAGTGATACAAAAAGATATAGAGTTACTTGCAAGCAAAGAGAATATTTATTTAACCTTTGGATTTCACAAAAATAGATCTTTTATAATATATCTAAATATTGATCAACTTAACAAAATAAAATTCATTTACTATTGTTAGTACATAATTAGGAAGAAAGTTTATTTAACGTTTTAATATCAGTTCTTTTCTTTGAATTTATTTGTTATTCTTTTATTTTAGAAAATGCCGAGTTTGGCGTTTTTTTCCATAAATCGTTAATCCTTTTATCGGTTATAGTCGGGTTTGTTTCGTTCATTTCCGTGATTTAGTTTTTCCTTATTAATTCATCATATTGTCAGTTATCCATTTTCGTAGCGTAAAGATATCAGCGTACAACTGCGTTTCCGTCCTTTTTCTATAATACCAAGTCCAACTGACGACTCCATATACTGACCAATATCCTTGCATATTTCGGCAGACGAGAGGACCGCCTTCGTCACCCTAAAATCAATCAGAAAAGTAATAAACATTAACTAAATACAATGCAATGCGTTAATATTCAGACCAATTTTAGCAGAGTTTTAATTTCCAAAAGGCCCAGTTCCAAGCAATATATATATATATATATATATATATATATATATATATATATATATATATGTGTGTGCGCGCACGTGTGTGTGTGTGTGCGCGCGCATGTGTGTGTGTGTGTTTCGGTGTTTGAAATGACTCATGGGGCGATATCATTGGCCGGTTGATGGAAAGCTTGGGTGAAGGTTGTATACTTACGGTGAGAACTACTTCTAAAACAATTTAAAAACTTAATACAAAATAATAATAATAATAATAAGCTCAAACTTGAAGGAGAAATTTGCTCTAATACCTCTAATAATAATTTCCACAAAGAATGCATATGAAAAACCTCGAAGAATTTAAATAAAAGTTCATGTGAACAAAGAGATCATTTACAAAACAACACTAAATTAATTGCCCACACTAATTTTGACTGAAATAATTCCGCTTTAATTAAAAAAGAATGAAATTTACTATGTGGGATATTTAATAACAAAAGTGATAAAAACAAAAAGAAACTAAACGAAATTGTTTAGACTATACCTAAACACAGATCCTAAAAAATTAACTTAAAAAATTTCAAATTTCAGCATCAGCCCTCCTTCTTCCACATATATAATTATATCAACGTAAATTTCACTTTAGTCCAAAAGTCCTCAAGGATGAAATGCATCACACATTTTTTTCACTTTGTCATCAATTATCCCATATATATATATATATATATATATATATATATATATATATATATATATATATATATATATATATATATATATATGAAATTTTAACTTAATATAACTAAAGATAACGTCAAAATTGCCATTTTATTTTCTTATTTTCTCTTTACTCGACTTTCTTGGGAGTTAAGTGTTGGTAAGTTGAATTCCTTGTTTTGTAAATGATCCCTTTGTTCACATAAACTTTTATTTAATTTCTTTGAGGCTTTTCTTATGCATAGGCGATCTGGTTGAAATTTTTAGAAGTTTCTACAGTTTTTTTTTAACAGAATTGTTCTATGTGCCTTGTTCTTTTATGACTTTCCACAAATTCCTGTCTATTGTAACTTTTAATAAATTTTGTGTTTTTGTTATTTCTCAGAAACCTTGCTCCATCATCAGTTTACTCAAGCTTCCTTGGTAGGTTATGCATTGTTTTCATCTGCCCCTCTTGTCTCCAATCTGTCTTGTAAGTATCAAATTTTCCAAGCCTTCTTTTTTATTATGTCTCCTAGAAATCCCAACTGTCTCTTCCCGATGTTAAGTATAAATATCCTTTTTGTTTTCATTTTCTCTAAAACTTTGTCGTTGCTCACATGTTCAATCATTTTTATCTGAAATTTTCACCGTATAATGCTCGATCTATGTGATCAATGAAAAAGCATTAAGTGCATTGGCAAAAAAGAGATATTATGTTGAAAAATAAACATTTCTTGTGTAAACTAAATGGTTTGTTTTAACTATTAGGCTACAGATTTATTGACTTACTTTCATCTTATTGTTTTACCATCCAGCTGAATGCAAAGATAATATTATCGCCATTTATGCAAGATGTTCGAAGATTAAGGTAGAAGGACAGGGATATCGAAAACGTTTATTAAGATAGAAATAATATATTGTGTATGTGTTACATTTTCACGTTGTTACTATCTGGATTGATGCACTTTGTACCATCGGTGACCGATCGTTTAAATAGCCTCCTTGAATAACATGGCATCAAGCGACTAGAGGCAACATTGCTCTCCTGAAACAATAGATAGCATATAATCTGTGTTTTACCACTTTCCGGATTAATATCATTTGATAAACCCAAACAGGTGATTATCTGGTGGCGCCAAGTCAGGACTATGCGGTGGATATGTTAACATATCCAAACCATATCGCTGAAGCCGTTCTTTTGTTAGTTTTTGCAAGTGTTGTCGTGCAGTAGGATGGCTCCTTTACACTGGGGTTTTATCGATGAACAACTCCTCCCAGTCTATTCAGTGTTTAAAAGGATCCAATTGCGTTTAATTACAGACTATGAAGCTCTACCAACAACACATCTTTTTGGCTCTCAATACATAGTTGCCATTTAATTCTTCGTTGACTGCTGAATCTTGAATTTCTGATAGGGGTAAGGGTCGATTGAAGCATCCTAGTCCTAATGGAATAAACCATTATCTCATGGGTAATTGTGTTTGTTATAGCTTCACAAATTTCTTAAATTTAAAAAATTTGATGAGAAAAGTCTGGTATCAAAAGCACACATCAAATCAGTGGGGTCTGTCAACCATAAATGAAATTTGGAAACAGAAAGATACATATGAAGATCCTTACATGTACAATTGGGTCCACCTCAATCTACATTCAGATTAAGGAACTGGGAATGGTGTTTCCATTACAATTCTTCAAAAGAGTTGAGTTCTTTGCATTTCCCAAAGATGAGGCAAGTGCACACGGGAGAAATACAATTATCAAACGATGAATTACTTACATTATCTCCTGGTGAGGTCGGTTGGTTGTGATTAGCACATAACAATGTAGCGTCCAGGCCAGTGTATTCAGTATTGCAAACGTGTCTTGGTAAGATCTTAACTTTTGTTTCCATCAGGTCATTTTGCATGTTATCTAAATAAGAAATGAAAAACAAGATAAAATTAATTTGAATTCCGCGTTTCATCCACCATTAACAATTTGAAACAAGCGTAACATCCATCACTAACAGTAATAGTGTAACATCAATGACGTACTGCAGCATCCATTATTATTAGTAACATATATCACTAACAATAATAATGTAACATTTATCAGTTAGTTTAACATGTATACCTAATTGTAATAATGTAATATATTTCACAGTAACATGCGTCACTGCATTGTAACATTTATCAGTTAATCATGCATCCCTAATAGTAATAATGTTATATACATAAAATAACATGCATCACTAATAGCAACAGTGACAAATCCATAAATACTTACTGAAATGAAAGTCTTCATCTTTGACATTATTAGAAATAACCATGAGTTTTTCCAGATTACATTAACCGTAAATATTGGTAACCTTCTGCGGTCAGGTGATAAAACATATTTATTTTCATGAATAAATTGTACCATGATATCAAGTCATACAGATTCAATCGAAACCTGTTTGATATTTATCATTGTTTAAAAATGCATTCAACCATACATTTAAATTAAATTCTCGCCATTTGAATCTAACTTGAATATTGTGTGTCTTATATTCAATAGAAATCAGTTATTTTAACGCACAACAATGTAAAAAACATCAACTTTAAATTTAAGGTCCAATTACAACAAAACTGCTGGTCAGGTGAAGTGATTCATGTATATGTGTGATTCTGTCACTCTGGCTATGAAAACATATCCTAGAATAAAGTAATATAGATTCGATATCACCAAATACAAGTTTCGAGATCAGTGAAGATAGAGGCAAACAGTCAAAATCCTACAACTGACATGGATGGAATGGGATATGAATGGAAGAGAGATAGTGATAGCAAATTATGAGAATCCGGAAGATGGATAACGATTGATCCTTGACTCGACGAAGTCAAGATTTTAGAGTTCAGAGAAGCACCTACGTGGTACCCAGTTTCATAAAGTGGCATTTTCTTAGGAAATATCTATCTGGGAGGGGCTTTCTTCAAATTCGTCTCGAAAAAAACATTTGATATTTATTATTGCTTTAAAACACATCGAGAGTAAATTCATTAAATTAAATCATCATGATCTGAATCTGACATGAACATCAAGTATATTCAGCATAATTACGTCCTTTTAAAGAACGTCAATGTAAAATGTCAAAATCTGGTCCAATGAAAAACCAATGCTAGGGATCAGGTTATGAGGTTTATGTATAAGTTGATGTGTTTAGCTTGATATATTGAAAGCTTTCCTGGGCTTCACCACGATTTTCTTTGGTTTCATTTTTCAACTTTTCATTGACAGTAATTCATTTCAACTCTTCTTATTAATAACTGCATTGTTTCTTTTCAGTTATGAGGCTAGGCTGAAAAGTTCATAGGCTGACTATGAAGTAGTGATGTAACATCTTGCATGCATTCATTTCAACTCTTCATATTAATAACTGCATTTTTTCTTTCTAGGTACGAGGCTAGGCTGAAATGTTCATAGGCTGACTATGAAGGAGTGATGCTAGGAATGAGAAATCTTGCATGAATTCATATCAACTCTTCTTATTAATAAACAGGATTGTTTCTTTCCAGGTACGAGGCTGGGCTGAAAAGTTCCTAGGCTGACTATGAAGGAGTAATTCTAGAGCTGTGAAATCTTGCATGCATTAATTTCAACTATTCTTATTAATAACTGCATTGTTTCTTTCCAAGTACGTGGGTGGGTTGAAAAGTTCATAGGCTGACGATGAAGGAGTGATGCTAGAGCTATGACATCTTGCATGCATTCATTTCAACTCTTCTCATTAATAACTGCATTGTTCCTTTCCAGGTAAACTGACATTTAACTGTTCAAAGAAGACTTAAAATATAACATGTAACGAATTCTCTTGAAAATGAACAAAATTTGGCATTGGGGTCTTATTAAGCACCGACTGAAAAAATTATTGAGTACACAAGGAAATTCACGCTGACATGGTTGCTATATAAGAGGATGATGCTGCAGCTTTAGAAACTATACAAAAGTGGGCAGCTGAATTTATGTGAGGAAGGGACAGTTTTGAAGATGGCCCAAGATCTGGACGTCCTGCAACTGCCACCACCGAGAAAAGCAGTGATCATGCGCACCACATGGTAATAGATGGCAGGTGATTGACTATAAATCAAATAGCCAATGCTATTATCACCTCCCGTGAGAGTGTTGAGAACATTCTGTACAATGATCTTGGTATGACGAAGGTTTCTGCTCGGTGGGTGCCAAGTCGGACCGATCACATCATAGGAACATTTGACATTGTTTGAGGCAGATGCAACTGGTTTCCTTGAATGTTTCCTACCCCACAATGAGTGTTGGGTTCATCATTTTGTGCTAGAGAAATCCATGCAGTAGAAACAGCCATCCTCACCTGCTCCAAAGAAGTCCTAGACATTATCTTCAAAAGAACCACACCGACAATGGTGTTATGCCAACTTGCTGAGGTAGTCACAAAAATTTATCAAGACCAAACGCCCAAGAAAATTGAAGAAAGGGGACTTGTTTCATCAGAACAATGCTCCGTCACAAGTCCTTGGTTTCAATGATTGCTTTTCATGACTGTGTCTTTGAATTGGTTGATCACCCCACCTATTCTGGTTTGGCCTCGTTCCTCAAAAGGAAAAACAAAACACTTGGTTGGGAACTAGTATCGAAGGATGTTGATGTTATATCTGTTGTCGATTACTTTTTTGACCAACAGAATGAAAGCTTCTTCACCAGTGCGATCCGAGCACTGCAACGCCGATGGAAGAACAGTGTGGATCACAAGGGGGAATATATTAAGAAATAAAAAAAAATCTCATTTGGTCACATTCCATGAAAGTATTCCATGAAAAATGATCAGTCTATGAAGTTTTCAGCCTATGTTCGTAGAATGCAAAATGAAAATATATTATAGCATTAAATGCAAAACTTTCGATCTATGATGTTTTTTTTTATTTAAATTCAACTCAAATAGAAACTCATTTTATCAACCTTTGTCTTTTACTTGAGAATCACCTTTAGATGACCTGGAATGATTCAAGTCAATACACTGACCTTTGCTGTAAATTCTCCGACTGGTGTTTTCAATACAGCCTTCAAATCCTTTATAAAATGTTTGACTGTCATATCTCTCTCTCTCTCTCTCTCTCTCTCTCTCTCTATATATATATATATATATATATATATATATATATATATCTCTGCTTCATAACTTATACTAGTATAAAATTTGTTGAAGGGCTTTTACTATAATTGATTTAAAAATCTGATAAAAATAATGAAATTAAATTTTATTTGAATATTCAAAAAATAATGGTATTATTGAAGGAAATATCAATTACAAACATGCTATTGAAAAAATAATAAAAGTCTCAAAATGGAAATAAAATTGGTAACTTTGCATAAAATCATTATGGCCTATTTGTGTGGGAGAAGAGGCATTCATATTTTCTTTAAGGATGTTGAAATCTAATATTTAAAATGCATTTTATTTCATCCACAGTGCATGGAAATTGACCAATGATGTCATATTTCGTGAATTTCTCATAACAACATTAGAATATTTCTTGTTTTGTTGCTACACCTGATTTACATTTCGTCACAGATTTCTTTCTTTCATGATTCCTCTCCATGTTGGCCGGTCACATGTAAATTTATCACAAATGATCAGTTGAATGTCAATTTTCTTTATTTCATAATGTCAAATGCCTCTCCATATGAAACACCCACCAGCAAATGTTACACGAATGAACAATTTAATTTCAAATTTGCTTTCCATATTAACTACCAAATTGCAAAGGTTTCAATTTTCTTTATTTCATGATGTTAAATCCCTTTCTGTATCAGTCGTCCACATGAAAATGTTTCACAAATGATGGGTTGAATCTCAAATATTTCATAATCTCCAATTCCTCTTCATATGAGCCGCCCACAGGCAAAGGTTTAAAAAATGAACAGTTGAATCTGAAATCTCTTCATATTGTGATGTCAGATCATTCTCCATATAAATCACCCACATGCAAATATTTCACAAATGAACATCAAATAGATAGATAGATTGATTGTGGGAGAGCAAGAGAGATTAAGCCACATATACTTACCCTTTACGTCCTCTCCCCAGCCAGTTGTGTAGCAAATCATGTAAGGTTCCCAAGGTTCAGAAGGAAGACATGCGGGTCGAATATAATCTGTTATCTGTACTGGCGTCATCAATTCCAACAATGCAACATCATTTCTGTCAGTCCAGTATGAGTAGTTTTTATGTATCTTGATTTTCTTGACCTTGATTTTCTGAAGTGCAGAAAAAACTGTAGAGCCCAGGCCGATCTCGTAATCTTTCGGAGACGAACTGAAATTTAAAAAGGTAAAAGGAAAATATATATTTGCTCTATCACATTATAATCATTATCTATCTATCTATCTAGCTATATATATATATATATATATATATATATATATATATATATATATAAAATTAATGAAAGATCTATCTATCTATCTATCTATCTATCTATTCATAACTTGATCTTTCTTAGTCTGTTCATAACTGTATATCTATCTATTACCGATCTGTTCATATATAGCTATGTATCGTAATCTGTGTGTTCATATCTATCTGTCCATCTCAGTTTCTTCACATCTATCTATCTATCTATCTATCTAATTTTATAATTAATCTGTTCATAAGTCTCTATCATTCTTTTCATATCTATCTATGTATCTATCTGTCCCAATCTATTCAAATCTATCTATATTTTCCTATTTATCTATCTCAGTGTTTTCTTACCTATTCATTTCTCTATCTATGTCTGTTCTTATCTTGATGTCTCGTGGGAAAACGTTATTTTCGGTTATGGAGCTCCTAATCTTCATCGGTGTTAAAAAAACACAAATGATATTTAACAGTTATCTGAAATAGGGATTAGCTTGTACCTACTCTATCATATAGTCTCAAGCTAATAGCAAATCTTTTAATTTTTGATCATGTATTAAATGAAGTGATGAAACTATCTGTCTTTAATTCGAACTTACCTTTTATAGAAACAGTACGCAGCCGAAAGTACGTATCGATTATTAAGAAGTACACCTCCACAGGAACGATTTCCCCTGTACATGACTGCAACCTGCCAGGGCCATTCTCCTGGAATGGCTTTCTGTCCATGTCTAATAACAGGATCGTATAAAGTCGCACTCCTAGTACCACATTCTAAATAGCAAAGAAATCAGTAACAATAAAGGTGACAACAAAAACAGCAACAAGAAAATGACAATAAAAAAGAAGACGAATAAGAAGACAATGATTTCCTTGATGTTAGCCTCTATCGGATTAAAGCTTGTGAACTTTAGAAAATTGGTAAAACTAAGTCAGCCTTTACTTACTTTATATTATTTCTCCTTTTCATGTGAATTTACCTTTCTCGGGACTTGCTATTTTATAATTTTTAGACCACATGTTTTCATTTGTCGATTAAGTTATTGTTAATGGAGGTCTTATTTATCTTCCCATTAACGCAGATGGCCTGTGCAATCTGTCTGTATGTGGAATCGTCCTATAATTTAGCAGTAAACTTGTTAAGTAACTGTTTGTAGTATCTCTCCTTGTTGAAAATGCCTTCAATCCCATTTTTATCATCGGCACCATTCTTTTTGCTATGCCATTGGATTGTGGGTAATTCGGTGGTATTTTGTAAGGGAAGCAGCCAATCTGTTTCAATCAATTGCATAAATTTTCATCAGTAAATTCTTGTGCGATGTCTGATATCAATGTTTTAGGGATGCCATTTTTAAAAAATATCACCTTAATATTTTCTTTATTGTAGTTGGTTTTATATCTTTAATGATTCAGGCCATCCAGAAAAGGAGTCTACTAAAATTAGAAATAGTCCCATGCCATTAATGTGTGCATGGTCCGTATGAACGCGAGAGTTCATGTTTCTGTTTCTTTAGGCTACGAGTGTATACTTCCTTGTCGAAAATATTTATTTCTGTGCATTTTAGGCATTTATGAACACATCTTTCTATATCGCAATAATACACTGACCACCATGCCCCCAAATTTAATCTCCTCTGCGTAGCCGTTATCTCACAATACACATCATCATTTACACTTTTTAAAATATCTTTTCTTACTGTTTCTGGTGGTACTATCAGATTCACATTATATATAAAACCATTTTCCATTGTTGATTTATGCCTTATTTCTTTATAAGGTCTTTCAGCTTTGGAACAATTACTACACCTGTTTCTTATTTTCTCAAAAATCTTGCTTAATACTTGATCATGCAGAGTTTCCGATGTAGAAATAATATGTCAGTTTCAATCCAATGTAATATTTCTTCATTCAAGATTTCTATATTTTTCTTTTTGATCCTTATTATATTGTAAGCTTGACAGCGTATCAACATGTTGTATTTTATATCCTTTTACATACTCAATGTCAAAATCATATGCCATTAATTCTGTTGCCCACCTTAGACTCCTGGAAGAAGTAACTTTTGGTAGCATCTTTCTATGGTTACTTAACAAAAATTGTCAAACTCTTTGCACTAGACAATGGCCAATACCTCTTTTTCAATATTTGAATAATTTCTGCTGCCGTCAGTCTTCTTGAAAGGTACATTATTGGATGGCTTTCTTGCAATAAAATTGTTGACGCAGTTCGTTTATTTGTATACTAGTTAATTTAACATCCTTTTTGGGATCAAATATTTTTACAATGTTTTTTTCTGCAAGTATCTTTTAAATCCGCAAGCGCTACGTTTTGCCTTTGAGTCGATTGAGACTAATTATTCTTTTTACACAGTTCAGTTACAACTAGCTCTATTAAGACGCAGTATTTGGTAGGTATCTATTATAAAAATTAACCAAGCCTAAAAAGGATTTTAATTCCTTTTTTATTAGTAGGTATTTATACCTCTGAAAGTTTCTTAATTAACTTTGGATCTGGCGTAATATCATCTTTTTTTTAAAGTCTGATACCCTAAATATGATATTGTATCACAATCAAATTCACATTTGTCTATGTTTATTGTCATCCCAGAATTTTTAACTTATTTAACACACGTTCTGGCAAATAATCATGTTACTAATTTTGTCAGTTAACACCCCTCCCATTGCTCTGCGAAAAATGGCACTTGCCGTTTTCTCTCCAAAAGGCATTCTCGTCCATCATGATAATCCTGTAGGGGTGTTTATTGTAATAATTTCCTTGAATCTATCATCAATCTGTATTTGATTATAGGCAAATTTTAAATCAATTTTTGCAAACAATTTAATGCCCGATAATTTGTGAATAGCAGTTTCAATATCGGGAATAGGCAATATATCCGAGCATATTTTATGATTTACGCCTATTTCAAAATCACCATATATTCCTTAGTTTCCATCTGATTTTAGGCAAAACTACAATAGGAAAACCCATTTAATGCCACCTGGAGGAAAATGCTTCAAAGTTCCCTCCTCTACCATTTTTTAAAAAAATTTGCAACTACAAAAGTTATGAAGTGAATAGGTAATTTATGGGATTCAAAATAGGAGGGGGGTGTTACGATTTTCATTTAATTGTATGCTCGCTTTATACCCCTTTAACAATTTCGTTTTTACTTTTTCTGTTTACAGTATTGATTACTTTCGACGTATCCACCTTTAGAACATCTAACGCCCGTGAATTTTTTTTTTTTGCATTCAACTACTTTAATAGTAAT
Organism: Acanthosepion lycidas; assembly: GCA_963932145.1. Taxonomy (NCBI): domain Eukaryota; kingdom Metazoa; phylum Mollusca; class Cephalopoda; order Sepiida; family Sepiidae; genus Acanthosepion; species Acanthosepion lycidas. Next base: position 19,002,506 of record OZ010589.1, read on the forward strand.
AATTGTCACAATTTCAGATGACTTTTTCTCACTTTCAGTTTACCCATTTGTTCCAAGAAATTTCTTGGGATTACGAGTGACTTCACTCCCTGTATTCGCTTCCATTGAAAAGACATGCTATTTAGTTTAATTTTTTTAAAAGAATTCTTTTTCTTAGATTTTTGTATTGAAAGTACTTTCTTTTTCCCAATTTTTCTATATTATTTTTATTAATTTTGCATACAGACTAAAAATGCGTTTTTCTTTCGCACTTTTCCAAAAGTGAAGCACATTTTTCTGTTAGTTTCATGTTCAAATTACAGTATTTGCATTTCTTGCGTTCCTTTTTCATACTGCATGCTTCAACATTGTCCTCACTAGAATTATACTTTTTAATCAATTCCAGCTGTTGAATAACTTCCACACATATATTTAGAGACAAATTATTGAATTGTAATTGTTCCAATATCTTATATTTATGGGATATATATTCAGCCACACCTTCAATCAAATGTAACTGAATCAATTCGTCTTCGATTATCAAATCTTGAGTTCCCAGTTTCTCTTATTCTGCGAATATATTGCATAATTGATTCATTTTGTTTCTCTTTAATGGACAGAAATTTGGTTCTTTCCACTATGAGAAATTTCTTTTTAGGTCGTAATTTTCTTTTTATCATTTCTGAAATTTCAAATTCTCCAATTGTTTGGAGTATGCCATAAAATAAATTTTCATTATAGCTTCCAAACCCCCCTTATTTTCTTTCTATTTTTAGCCCTAGCCTGGGCTACAAAACACCGGACCCAAGTATCGGCAAATTCTGGTTCGTCCAAGTAACTTACGCATCCTATTGGCGACGTCATATTATTGTAAAGTTTTGTTCAATGACACGTGATCAGTAGTTAACTTTTCTCCCGTCTAACTCTTCACTTTATACATTTCTCCTATAACCAAAATATGGAAATAGATAACATCCTATTTACTAATCCTATTACAATCTCTAATTCTACAAAGTCGAAACATGGAAGTACATTAACAAAGAAAAGCAAGCAGCAATTAAAATCTGGTAGGTAGGGTAGCGGTAATTGATAAATGCAGCCAGATATTACATAGGAGGTTTTTTATGCATCTAGTCATGAAGTTGTCGTACCTTCAAATTTCACCAGAATGCATTCTCTGACCTCCAAATTTAGAACCAGATTCAGTCTCAGATGCTTTAATCAAGTCTAAAATTAGATCAATTCATGTTGTTTAGAAAAGGCTCTCCACACACAAAATTTAGAGTTCAAAAAATCAATTTCAAGTTGCAATTTAGAACCAATCAAAACACAAGTTTTCATCAATTTAAAACTCTTTTAGTGAGCCTGTGTGTGATAATCAATAGAGACAGCATAAGCAATGATCCGAAACGATTGCAATGTTCGTATATAAAGATTTTTCACGTTAACATATTGAGTTCGGCCACAAGAAATTCCTTCTTTGAAACTAATCAATCCCAAAAAAGTGAAACAAGATATATTCACATTAGCATTCGTTCAAAGAATTTTTAATTTTTCCTCGACAATGCACACTCGAAAAAAGGGAATTTTTTATAAACATTTCCAGTTGAATTCATTTTCCTGTATAAGCATTTCTACAAACTTCCATCACCTCGAAAAATTTTTCACACTATGTAACCTTATTTAATATTTGCATATAAAAATCGTCTTTATTTGTTATGCAGTACTTAAATACGAGTATATAATCTAAATATGCTAGAACGTATTAATCCTGGCCCTGCAACACGAAAAATTTCTGAAACGCCAAAAGGACATATTGAAATGAAATAAGCCCTGGTGAATAGTGAACAAGATTTTCTCTTTGTCATTCTCATGCCAATGGACTTGCTAATATTTGAATTTTTGTTGTACTAAATCTCTCATCCATAAAATTATTGTCCATTCGCATCTTGAATTCGTTAATTAACATAAGAATTAGGATGTTTGAATTTACGGGGTATCTTCGAATATAAATGGTCTTTCTGCTAGGATGTGAGGGTAAATATATATTCCTGTCATGTGGTTCTACCTTGCGTACACATCCTAAGCGTAGCCTTGTCGACTATTTATCTCTATGTAAGGTGGGGGGGGGGCAGATCATGTGACGTGCGAATCTGCATGTGGTGGTTTTGAAGTTACCTTCCAGGCTAATACTTTGATGCAACTGACTCTTTTGATGCTTTTAGGTTAAACCTAGTACATACTAGAATCACCTCAGATCAATCTTTCTTAGAAGAAAGGTCCCCTACTAACACTAAATTCCATTCGGACCTTTGGTATTCCTTAGTATGGATCATATACTAGAGTTATGGTGACATTAAGAAAATAAATTTTCAATTCGACATTCATTTTTTGTTAATTTCAAATCAACTTAAAAAACACAACCTATTTTGAAAGCATTTGATTTCAGGAAAGTTAATCCTACAAATCAAATTTATACAATAATATATTTTCATAATTACACAGAAAAGTAAGGAACATTACCAAACAAACTAACAATACATTTCTCTTTATCTGTTTTAAATTTTAACTGTTTAAATTCTAAAAAGCAAATAATGTATGTAGATATATAAATTTGTTATTTGTGATATATCAGTGTAATTTGTTTTTCTATTTCTCATGGACCAATTCATATCTCAATCCTCCAGGGTAATCTACGACTGTGTCTTTGCATCAGACAAAACTAAACTTAAAGAATACTTTGGGTACGTTCCTATGTGAAATATTTAGCACGGCCATTTTACGGATCAATTTGTGAGTGAAAACCATGAAAGGTCGTCATCGGTTATGTTCTTGTTCTAGACGAAGTTAAATCTTAATACTTTGGATGCCTCTATGCAAGTGCAATCGTTCGTAGGTTAGTCACACGGAACAATTCGGAAGAGTTTGTTCTTCAAGGTACTCAATGAGTGTGTCCGTGCGTTAGACAAGGTTAAACTTTAAGAAACTTTGGTTATCTCTGCAGGCGCAATAATTCATAAGCTCGTCTCATGGGCCAATTCGTGAGTGGCAATTCTTCAGCGTACCCCATTATTATTTTGCACGGTACTGACTACCTCCATATTTTGCAAGGTACTGGGCACCTCGTTATTTAAGCATTGTCAGTGATATGGCAAAGTCAATATCTACACTATCAATATAAACGAGCATTTCAGTAATCTCTAATATAGAGAGTTTTAAAAGGGACTTTATTAAATCAATTTTATTTAACATCTTGAACTGAACAGAAATTTTTATCACTTTTTATTGCATTTTCTTTTTCTAATTTCATCTTTCAAGTATCAATTATTTCCTCAAATCTTATCATTTGTATTATAATTGATGTTATTTCTATCATTTTGCTGAGAAAAAAAATCTAATTGCTGCAACAAATGAAACAATCATTCAAAATCTTCATATTGTTGGTAACTGAATGAAATGGAATGAACGTTTAGTACTCACCTCTGCGACTACAATTGAGCCTTAGTGCGTTGCAGTCACTACAAAACAAATAATATAAAATAATTGGGAAGAAAGAAAAACAGTTCGAAATGAATGTAGACACCTAGAACTTTCTTATTATCAAGTTCAAATGAAAAGAAACCCAACACAGGAATTGTTTCATCTTTTAAAACTTGCTGAGCCGTAATTTCTCAAGTCCAGCGACAACATAAACGAACCCACTACAATATTAATTATCAAACATACATCGAAATAAATGAAGCTTGATTTAATCCTGAACAAAAATATGAAAGTTATTTATTATGTTATTTTTAAAGATATGAATATCACTTGGGTCAACTACAGATGTTTCACCTGACATTCATATATATATATATATATATATATATATATATATATATATATGAACAGCAATCCAAATCTACAAATGGTGACCACCAAACAAGAAAACAATACATTTTCATGAAAATTACAACTCTCTATTATTAACAGAAGACAAATTGCTGAATATTATATGAACATATGGCTAGGTCAGCCGGTTACTTTTCTCCATTTCACCTCACAGTGTATTTCGATTCCTGTAATTTTCAGCAAGAACAAAAATTGAGAAAAGTCTCGTGTACGTTCTACGAAGGAACCGAAGGTGAAATATCGCCATGGTTAGAAAAGAATGCACGAATTATTACTCTTTGTTTTTTGGAGTGTGGGGGGGGGGTTGTCATTTGTCTATAACTACATAGACGACGTTGTAATTGCCAGAAAGAACGAAAAGGAACTCGAAGAACATCTACAACGGCTTTTCCAAATATTGTCTCATTTTGGATTAAAAATAAAAAGTAGACAAGGGTATCTTTTCGTAAACCAAAACTTCAATTTTTCAGGACAGGAAAACGGAAAAACATCATGGCCCACTAAAGTCGAAGGCAGAAGAATTTCTGTAACTCACATTTTTGAGGCAACTTCGTTGCTTTACTACCGTTTATAGCAAATTGCTACTAAATCATTTTACTATTAACAGAACTTATTAAAACTTAATTAGAAAAACACATAATCCTTAGTAAATTTTATAAGTTTACATCTCTGACGGTCCAAGCCCCAAGTTGATACCGACAACATATGTATTGGATCATAATGTAGACACAATTATATACCAGAAAACAGCAAAATATATCAAACCAATATTTTGTCTCTTCAAAACCACTTATTAAATAATAATTATTATTTTCTCTTGAGAAATTTAGCTTTACCTTGCAATCAAACATTTTAGCTAGAAGAGCTCCGTACACAGACTATAAACTGTTCGCACGCACACCACACTACACACACACACTGAAAAATATACACTCAGAGAGATCTGTCACTTGGACTATATTTCCAAATTCAAAGTAGATACTTTGTCACGTACTACCCTTATTTCCATTAATTTATCAATCTTGAGTTTGGATAACAGATGAATAAGAAAAGAAATCAAATGCTACTAATTAAGGATAATACACTCTTACAATTGATAGAATTACCACAACTATTTGGTACTGCTACAATTTAGTCACCAGTTTACAAACGTCTCAGCTTAACATGACAGATTTTCCAAAATTTATATGATCGGCCCATTATCTCATTCACGTTGATATATATATATATATATATATATATATATATATATATATATATATATATATATATATATATATATATATATATATATATGAGTGTGTGTGTAGTTCATGTTGAAACAATAGTAGAACAATGTTTTTTTAAATTAATCACTACATTTGGTGTTTTTAGAAATTCTTTTAATGATATTCACCTAATAAAAGTCCCAAGAGCCACTCAATGTACAGAGTTACTGAATAATGTTGTTGAATGAGCGTAACAGGAAGCAGTAAGAAGTGATGTTTAGAAGGTTATGTTGGACAGATAACAGTTAACCCTAGACTTGAAGGGGTTAAGATTGTAGAAATTGGGAAAACATCGGTAAGCAGTCCGAATAGAATTTCTATCTTACAAACTAAATACGAAGGACATGGGGATGATTCGCTCTTGTGTACGTAACATGGCGGGTCTTAACTGTGAAGGTAAAAACTGGTGGAACTAAGGAATGAAGCTTGCTAGAACATTTGCCATGGAAATATCGAAAGAATAACGTGAGGTTTGCAACGTTTCGTTTAGTTTGTAGGCTTGATATTAATTCATCGTCCACAATGCTACGTAGGATCATATCAGAGAATATTTTGATGGGAACAGTATAAAATTAAACAAAACAAAATATTATTCGAAATGGCAATGGCTTCAAATATTTATTCTTATTTGAATTGACAAAAAATACCTAATGACAACATTTATTGCAAAGTAAATCCTACGAGAATTTCTAATTTCTTGTGCAACAAACTAGATGATATATTTGACTTGAAATTTGGTTTTCATTGTCTTAATTTTATAAAGTAAATTCTACATAGAAACCTCTATTATAGAAATAAATTAATAATCAAAGTTCTTTTGTTACAGAGTTAACTCCCTTTAGATTTTTACCCATGAAGCATTGTTTTCATTTTGTATCCGCTATATTGTGTTGAGAAATAAACACGGCATTACATTTACGGGCTTAAAGTGTTACCTTCAGAAATATAAAGAGTTATTTCCCCTTAAAGGATCGTTTTAGATAAGAAGGAAAATCGGTAAAATCTGTTTTGTTATATTAAATGTTGAAAAATAAATGAGAATATTCCCGAATAAATATTCGAGAATCAATTGAAAACATTTCGACAATTCCAAATGAAGGGTTTTCTCAGTCCTGTTGAAGGAAACCCTCCTTGATTGACCAGTCTTCAGAGTGTGTAGTTGTACACATCACTCTTGGCCAATTGTGGGTTAGTGAGGCTATTTAACCCATAGTTGGAGATTCTGAATTTTTCTAAACTAGTTACCAACCAAGGTTATAGGAGCCAGTTTGTCCTACTATTTACACATAGTTATAACATTCCCAAGGTTAATTGCATGTAAGCAAATGTAACGTTATGCGATCCATTACTCAAACGTGTCTCCATTTCAACAATTATGCAAAAGGAATTAAGTACTTACGCAAAGGAAGGTTTGAAGCCAGGTAACACAAAATGTTGGGAATTTTCTGAATAAGAAAACTTGACTCCATTTGTTTTAATGTTAGAGAAACCAACTGAGCCATTCCTAGAATAATAAAAATAAGTATAAAGATCACTATGACTGTTAGTATCTTTAAATCATATAAGTGTGGACATTGTAAATTTCTAAACACAAAATTTGCTTACAAATGATTGTTTCTTGATCAAAGAGAAAACAAAACAGTTTTCAAAGTTGAGAAATATTGAAGAATTTAATGCAAGAAAAAGTAAAATATTGCAATTCTAGAAAACAACTGATTCAATGGATTTTTATGCTATTCTACAAATGGTGTTATTGGTGTCGATGATACTTCAATTTCAGTGATCCTCAATGTGAGAGGTCATGAAAACCTTTAAAAATGGACCTGGAGATGCCTACTTATGGTATTGTAAAAGTTAGAAGCATTTAATATTTGGAAACATTTTAATTCGTGGTAGTCTACTACTAGGCACTAATAATATTACCAAGTATATAATATAATTTAAATCCCAAGTGATTGCTTTGGCCATAGGCTGGTCGATAGTAACCACAGACCTTAAGTGAAAATACGGTGGTGATGGTCGCCACTTTAAGAGTAGACAGTTGTTACAGTTAGTTTTTGGAATTTTACAAGTTAGTACTAACCCAAATAATGTTGTTGCCTATTAAAGACTTTGAGAGATAGAGCGAGAGAGAAGAGAGAGAGAGTGAGTGAGAGAGAGAGAGGGAGTGAGTGAGAAAGAGAAAAGTTATGACAGTATCAGGGACGAAATGAACAAGGTGAGCTTGGTTCTGTTTTAGAAAATGAACAGAGAAAGAGCTAAACAGCTTTAGCAAAAATAGCAAGAATGTATTTGCTGAAAGAGAATAATGTCTCTGAATAGTAATGATAATATAAACTATTTCCTTATAAGGAAACATTCAGCATTGTGTTGCTACCAGTTGAAATTTACAAAATCTTTCTCTTAAAACAATTTTGCAGGAAAATAGGTTTCACAAGTTCACTGTTATCACGCTTTCCAGTACTGATGAGGGCTTTCAACATCATGATTATCACTTTATTTTTTCCTTCCAGTTGTATGTACTGTCTATTTTAGTTGTTACTGTCGTTGGAAGGCCACAAGTGGTATGGTTTCTGTTATTTGGTCCAGTTCTTTGTGATTCTGTAGCAAAAAAAAAAAAAAAAGGATGGCCCCCTTCTTTGACCCAGAGGTTACATTCGCTCGAAATCACTTTTCGCCATTGATTTGAGAAAGCGGTTATGTGCAGCTGAGAGTTACGATATTTCTGAACGAGTTTGGCGTCATGCATGACATCAAAAGTCACAACCTGACATTTAAGAACACGATCTGAATGCTTCGTTTAATGTTTTAGATTTTAATAATATTTATTCGTACAATAGTACAGAATGTGGCACAGGTCCGAAAAGGCGGCTTGGGGACGGTCTTCTTCTGTCTTAATTCTAAACTTAGCTAGTCACAAACACTGACCCAAACACACCAACAATAGTCCTATCACCAAAACAACACATTCTCTCCTACCTTTCTTACTACATACACTATAATACCTCAATGTCTCCATGAAATCCTAACTATCCATTGGTGATCTTCGGCAAAACTACCGCACTTTTATATTCAGTTTCCTTATCTCCTGAAAACTAATAGTCTTTGAAAGAATAATATATACAGATGGTGCTGAATACGTAAGGTTATTCATTATTATTATTATTTTCCTTATCAATTTATTCCCTTTTCCAACAAATTAATCCAAAAATTTATTCCATTTGTTGATTGGAATTATTTACTGACAAAAAAAAAAAAAAATAAAAATAAAAAAAAACTTCCTGTGAGGGTCGTCAATCATATATACAGTCATTATCGAATGGTTACAGTCAAATATTTATATAGTTCCCTGACTGACACCTTTATTTTCATATAGTATATATATATATATATATATATATATATATATATATATATATATATATATATATATATTGTTTAATCAATTTTGTAATATTGTTTAATCAATTTTGTAATATATATATATATATATATATATATATATATATATATACACACACACACACACACACACATATATATATATATAATTTATTTATTCAATTCCATTCTTAAATATGTATACGTACATATATGTAAAATACAGCGTGCGATGTGTAAATTATCGTCTAAATTAAGCAAAAATGAAAATAACACTGACATCGCATTTTAAAAGATATATTTACCAAAATTACACAAGAATATTCTGAAATATTAAAGAATAAATTTATTCAATAAAATCGCCATTGGTTTCAACTACGGCATCCAGACGACTTCGGAATCTTCTGCAACTCTTCAGGGATGGCTCCTTATTTAAGTTGATGAATGCTGTCATAATCCTTTCCTTCAGTTCATCTTTTGTGCTACAAGGAGTTTTGTTGGTCTTTCGCTCAATTTCTCTCTACACATAATAATCAAGGGGGTTGTAGTCTGGGGAGTTAGGTGGCCAGATGTAAGTGGTGATATGGTCGCAGGAGTTTGACTAAATAGCTATAAATGGATTTTCCTGCTTGTGTGGCATGGGGCAATGTCCTGTTGCCAGACATAGGGTTGTTCAGTAGCCACCCTCTTGACCCAGGAGAGCACTACCTACTCAAGGCACGGTATAGGCCTCCGTGTTGAGTGAGCCCCTCTTTGTAGATGAATGGAGGCATAACATCATCATCACTAGTGATCTCTCCAAACACGTACGTAATCACAATTAGATTCATCCTCCTCTTTCTGAATACTCAATATTGAAATGGAAATACTCTGAAATTGGGGCTCACAGCACAAATGGCAGGCAGTACAGCATGCCGTTTAAAAAATTCTGTTGGAGTGAATTACGTCAATGTGATCTTTTTCTCATAGACGGGACCCAACTGGCCCTACTATAATATATATATATATATATATATATATATATATATATATATATATATATATATATATGTGCGTAAATCACAGTGTGTATTTACGCGTAATAAGATCAGCCAAATTATAAGATCAGCTTCTCCGACCACCTGTCTAGCGCAAGCGATGTGTTAAAAGGTCAGGAATGTATTGACCAGTCCCTAGTTAGTTAAACACCAGGATCCCGTCCCGCGAAATATGTTCCCCACCACAGCCACAGTCAATCAGATACTGGTTCCTTTAGAGAAAGAGAGAGATAGTAAAAGATTATAATGAGAGGGCAAGAAATGCTAGAGCCATGTGTCAAAAGATTAGGAATATATTATTCACTTCCTAGTATAGTTGACACAAGGATCCCGTCCTCCGAAATCACTGTTTGCCACCACCGATACACCCAGTTGGATACTGAATCCTTGAGAGAAAGAGAGAGATAATGGGAGATTATAATGAGAGGGCAAGAAATGCTAAAGCGATCTGTTAAAAGGTCAGGAATATATTGCCCAGTTCCTAGTTCAGTTAACCAGCAGGATCCCGTCCCTCGAAATCATTGGTCGCCACCACCGACACAGCCAATCATATACTGAGTCCATGAGAGAAAGAGATCGTGAGAGATTTTAATTGAGAGGGAAATAATGCTAAAGCGATGTGTTAAAAGGTCAGGAATATCTTGTCCAGTTCCTAGTTAGTTAACCACAAGGATCCCGGCCCTCGAAATCACTGTTTGTCACCACCGACACAGCCAGTCAGATACTAAGTCTTTGAGAGAAAGAGAGAGAAAGAAAGAGATAGTAAGAGATTATAATGAGAGGTCAAGAAAGAAAACCGTCGGTAATCAAATATACAGTCATTATCGAATTGTAACAATCAAACAGTTATGCAGTTCAGTAAATGTCTAATGTTATTTTCCTTTTCCTTGTGTCGTTTCTGGAATTCATTTTCCCAATGTAAGGAAGCGAGTCTAGTAAATTAAAAAATGCTGGTTGCTTTTTTCTCCTTGAAAGATTTGCCGCCTTCGTATTTTTAACTTGAATTCTTTTGTTATAAATAGCATCATCTTAATGGAATATATATACACATTTATATACATATACATGAGTTTAATGTCTATTTGATATAAATTTAATGCTTACCCCTTTCCAACGTAATGGCAAAGTTTATTGGCAATGTTTTGCTCTTTCAAATTATCTTCACATACAATGTTGTACTCCCCGTTCATCATGAACGACAAAGTGAGATTGTCATGCTTGACTGAAATAAAAACAAAGGACTATATTTACTTGACATCAAGTAATTAGTGAGCCTGAAGTTACTCGAAATGTTTAATCAAGACCCCCACCGAGGTGGAGGATGAGAATCATTTGCACCCTTCCCTACGAAAATGATATAAACTCATTTTAGTGAGAAAATTCTTATTCTTTACCCTCATAATTTAAGCCCCCCACCCAACTCAAAACACTAACGATGGACTTGCGTTTTACAACCAACTTGAATAAACTAAAACGTCCTCGATTTCCTAGAATCATTAGCTGAAGATTTCCAGAGTTCAAATAGCAATGGGTTATAGCTTATAGTTTTCTTCTACAATAAAAGATTTCCTTGGTAGCTTCCGGTGTTGATGGGATATATAAAGAATGAGTTCAATTCAACAATCTCTAAATATAATTTTGTTTATTCATTGAGGTCAGAGGTCACGAGTATTTTCAATACTTACAACAATGATATTCGTCAGATCCATCTTTGCAATTGTTAATTCCGTCACAACGTTTGTTCTGTGGAATGCACTCATAGTTAAGACACTGGAATTCATTGGGTTCGCATTTGGCTAAAAGAAAAAGAAATGAGATACATTGCTTATCTTGGTACAAGAGAGGAACAAATTAAAATAGGTTTGTATTTTAGTAACAATTACTCATCTAAATAGACATATTGCGTGGCGGGATAAATAATAATTTATACGACTCCTGGTATGATCTGCCTCGCAAACAATATTTTACAGACTTATATGAGTTCGGGTAAATAAATAAACAATGTGTAATGAAAAGGAAAACATCGATCGTTAGTTTGATAGAACATTTCAACATCATACTTGGTAATGAAAAGAAAGAACAACTCATAAATCTAAAGCAAATAATAATAAAAAATGAATAAATCAATTGTTTTGTTGGTACATTTATACTGGAAAGAAATGATCTTCATTGTTTGAAGATGTCGAAATTTTTTTCTTTCAATCATTTCATCCCAAGCAAGGCAACAAAGCCACTAAGTCACAAAGGGTTACCGAGAGTGAAAAAAAAACCCTGAAAAGAATCCGAGAAAATCATTATCGAGGAGTGAGGACAATAAAAGAACAGGGTCCAAAGAGACATAAGATAACGATTAATATTGCGTTTAAACTATTAAAGATAAAATTTGACTGGACAGGTAAAATCCGGAAGAGAGTTCCATAAGCGGTAAGTGCGAGAAAAAACAAACTGTTAGCATAGAAATGATTACATCTAGTAATTTCAACAGTAATGTTTTATACACAAGTTCGTGTTTCTGAAGTTATCAAATACTTCCATGTCGCGTATATTGTAAGAGGTAGACAAATGTAAGTTTCAAGGTAGCATTGTAGAACAGAAGAATAGAACTTAAAACTTACTGCATGATTGTTCATCTGTTCCACCAGGGCAGTCCTTCTCACCATCGCATACACTTTCTTTCCATATACATTGTGGATTACTTATAGTGATGTTAGAATTCGTTGCATTGTTTGCTACACAAGGCACATGAGTTGATTCACAAACTGAAAGCAAAATGAGACATGAAGATAAAGGTGAAGAATTGCAATAAAATAAATATAATAAACACACAGAGAAAAGGGTTTAATGATTGTGAGGAAGTGTTTTATCATTTGAATTATAATATGAAGATGATCGACAGAAGGAACAGAAATTTCAAAAGAAAACAAACCAATAATTTTTTTAGAGAGAGTCACGATGTCTGGCGCAGACCATGTGGTATTATAATATGAGATGTTTTCCCTATTTTCAGTTGGCTAATATAGACTATAAACTGAAGCCCTCCAGCCCCCTCAAAAAATTATACTTCAGGATCTCGCTCTCCCAACGTAGAAATGAACCAAGTCACGTATTTCCTAGTGGCAAGATACTCTAACTATTCCATTGTGAGTGGGGTACATATGGTAGGTTTCAAGAACCCCACGGGGATATGTTACAGACCTCATATAGATACATACAATCTATCTATCTATCTATCTATCTATCTATCTATCTATCTATCTAGAGAGAGAGAGAGAGAGAGAGAGAGAGAGAGAGAGAGAGAAGTTACAACATCAGCAGTAGACGTAGACTTCTTGCCACATCGCGTAGCCGCCAATATTCAAGTGAAGAGAGGAGCTACAATTTTTTAAATAATTGTCTAATTTTTAGTTTTTCCGCTTCTATATTTTGGCAATTATTTCGATATTCATTCATCGTAATGAATCACACATGCAAACACATGTGCCCGTAGATACACACACGCATGTATATATATGAGAGAGAAGAGAGAGAGAGAGAGAGAGAGAGAGAGAGAGAGAGAGAGATTAGTTACTTGTTATCGGCACTAAATAAGTGAATTTCGAATTTCGGTTGAGATTACTTATGCGTACAGAGAACTAGTGTCACAGGAACAGGCTTGAATCCGTCTCTCCCTGCATATACAATATAGTGGTGTGAGGCAGCATGAAGGTTATAAACAGAGAAAGTGAAATCGGCAAACCGAGTTTACACTTCGTTTGAGGCTGTTTATGATGTCTTTGGAAAAGGTATGAAGAGCCTATCACTGTCAACTAATCAAGAATGGAACTAAACTAAAATGCAGGATCTGTGGAAAATATCATGAAACTATTGACCATATTATATCAGGATGTCCGAAAAATGAATATACATACAGACATAACAAGTTAGCGATATTTGTGCACTGGAAGATATGCAAGAAGTATAAAATCGAAACCACTGACCAGGTTCAGTTATCCAAAATAACGATATAACTACCCTTTGGGACTTACCAATTCAAACTGACAGGGAAATAAATCCAACAGACCTGATATTATCATAAAAAAACGAAATTTGGGAAGTTTATGCATATTGACATAACAGTACTATCTGAGAGAAACACATTCCATAAAAATTATCGAGAAATTGTCCAAATACAAAGACATGGAGATCGATTATTAACAGGATGTGTGTAATGAAGACTGAGATTGTACCAATAGTAATCGGAGCTCTGGGCCTTGTAAGAAACAGTGTCCCTAGTAACATCAACATACAAGTTGTCCAGAAGATCGCACTACTAGGAACATCCCATATACTAAGACAAGTGCTATCAACTAAATGACAATAGGGAGTAAGAACGATAGTGTGGACCCGGCTCTACATGATACAAAGCAGGAAACCTAACATACACAATAATAATAATAATAATAATAATAATAATAATAATAATAACCCGGAAGCAGTCATAATACATATATGTTTATTCATTCATCTTTAAAGGAATTTAAATTAAAAATTGCATTGAACTTACGTGTGTTGGAACAGTCAACAGTTGAATTTATATAACATTTGCAAGAACTATTGCAAGTGTTGTAACTGCAACCTGTCAGGGAACTTTCATATCCATAACAGTAGAAATTTTTAACCATTGCTGATGCGTAATCCAAATGCTTTGTGGGGAAAGACGTTCTTGATACACTGTTAATATATAAAATAAGACATAGAATAAATGAAAACTTCTTTAAGATTTGATAAAATAATTTCTATCGGTAAAAATAATGTGGAAGATAACCAATTGCTAATAGATTGCTGGTCAGGTGCTTCTGTTTTATATCTCGAGATTTTTGAGAAAATCCAAAGAAGAGTCTGTCATGTTATAGGTTCTGACCTGGCATCACGATTTTACTCACTTTTCCAACCAAGCGATGTTTGCTTCCCTCTGTCTTTTCTGTAAATATTTTCATGACAATTGTTCTGATGAGCTTTGCTCCTGGGTACCTAGATCATATGAATTTAATCATCCTACTAGATTGCTAATTTGGTAACATCATTTTACAGTTGAACTAGCTCGATATAAATTCTGTTTAAATAGTTTTTTCTCACACTTCTCGCATGTGGAATTCTTTCAGTTTCTTTTTTCCTTGCCAGTTCAATCTTCAGAAACTTAAATGCAATGCCAATCGTCATTTTCTGTCTTCCTGAACCCTGTTCTTTTATTGTCTTTTCTCCTCCCTAAAGTCTACCTATTCTATTTGCCTCTCAGTAACCCCTTTCATCTTAGGGTGAAATGATTAACCCCTTGCTTAGGGTGAAATAATTAAAAGATTGAGTGAAAATGTTAATTTTTATTTGCTTTCTTGAAAATAAGAATTATATTTGATCGGCAAACCTATCCTGGAACACATTTCTGAGATTTGAAAAAGATCTTATTTAAAAGGAATTTTTTTATAGTGCAGGAAAGTCGATATTTTAAACTAAAATACACCCAGAAAATGTTACCTTTTGATCGTTTTGAAGAAAATAAATTTTATTTGCGCTGTAAACATATTCTGGACAACGTCACTGAGATTTGAATAGAATTATACTTAAGGGAAATTATATTGCAGAAGAAAAGTATGTATTTCAAGTTAACATTGATCATAACATGTTAATGGCTGAATGTTTTCAAGAAGATTACATTTATTTATCGGTAAACTTATTGTGTACCATGTGACTGAAATTTTAAAACGATTGTATATCAATTATATATAATATAAAAATATTATATATAGTATTATATATAATATTATATATATCTTGATTTGAATATTGATAACAAGTTGTTTTGTTTGTGGTGGATTTTATTATGCTGACAAAGTGTGAAATAAAGTGTTGAATTATGAATATATGGTAAATATATTTATGATTATATCAAAATTTATAAAGGCTATAGAAACATTTCATATGAACACCGTATCCAATATAACTGAATAAATAATTTTACTTGTTAACATGACATCTACGACATTCTATGACCTTCATTAGTTTTTATTCATTGATTTTGTCGATTTTTTACTCTTTCGTCTTAAACATTACTTGCATCAGTGTTTATTACTTCCAATAGATTTTCTACGTTTTTATTTATTTTAGTATGAAATGAGATCAAATAAAGATTAAATATGGATCGGAATTATTTTACATATTAACATGACATCTACGACATTCTATGACCTGCATTAGTTTTTATTCTCTTTCCGACTGAATGCAAGGAAACGTTTATCCATCTCATATGTTTCACCTTTATTAAAGCTTTAATAAAAGTGAAATTAATAATGTTAGATTGATAAACGTTTCCTATATGTTCTTTAGCCTATCATTCTTTCCATATACATTCCTTTGTTTGATTCCTGCAGGATTAATATCTGGAGATGTTGGAGGTCATTCCATTAAATTAGTGTCTTTGAAAACCTTTTTTTTTAACAAAGAACTTTGTATAACTTGAAGGAACATGGCCTTGCGTGGATATATGCTTGAACTTGCATCTTCTTGATTTTATCTTTATTACTCACAAAACGTCTTGCGCACAATTTTAAAACAATTCTCTGCATTTATCTTGATTCGATCATTAACTTAAATGAAACTTATAATTTTACTGTCAACATTATGAATCCAAATTCAATATATTTGCAGCTTGTAACGTTGTGCATCTATCACTCAGTAACATTAATTTTTCTCTTTTCAGATTTTATTTTTTACGACTTATCGAAATTTTATCAAGAATTATACTATTATATATATATATATATATATATATATATTTATCACTTTCAACGTTATTTTTAGTAGATGCTTATTTTTGGATAGACACCCGATTTCTTTATTAAACAGTAAAATTATTTTCGTCTACCGACCTGAATATTCGAGAATTCTTATTAAAGATAAATATGCATTCACTAGCAGGGTTCAAACTTGTGTCCCCATGGGCAGAGGGAATGGTCGTTAGGTCCGTCGTGCTTTAACTGACTCGACTTCTTTTGACTATATGTGTAATCGACGGTTATTTTGAATACATCTTCATTCTACTATAACTGTTTACCTATTGCTGAATATATGACATAATAATCTTTACAATTATTTGAGAATTGTACTTACTTATAACCCAATTCTCGACAAACAACAGCGGCATTTTGTCCAGTCCAACTTCCACAAATTAAACTCCATTTTCCATTGTAATACATTTCAACTTCACCTTGCTGAACATTTCTTCCTCTGACCAAACGCACATTAGAATATGTTGCTGAAAAATAAGACAGTAAAATAAGGATGCAATCTATAGTTTTCATAATTGTGTCTGCATATATATATATATATATATATATATATATATAGTGGTGGGAAAAATATATTCGTACACATACAAATGTTTAATTTATTGTATTTCCAACTAATGAATAAACATACTTTTCATATAATTAACTGTACACAGATGCATAATAACTAAATATGTATAGAAAAACAAAACAAAAAAATTGATCTAATACAAATAAATCCCATTTATCCATTTTAATGGGTGAAAAAATATTCGTACAATGCAAATTTCAGATTTTAAAACTTTTAAATTTCTTCTAATTCTCTAAATTATTCAAGTGGAATATTATACGAATATTACAATAATGTTACCAGTAGTTATTTTTAGCCTAAAAAATACAAACAGAACATTCTGTAATTGATATTCGTGCAAGAAGGTTATCAGCATGACGAGATGTAAAGAAGTGACAAATACGCAATGGTTGTTAACCTCTAGGAAAGAAGGTAAAAGTTGCAGGAAAATATCAGGATCATTTGCTTTCATCAGGAATCAGGTGCCACTAAACGGAAAATAAGAAACGAAATGACACGGAGATGCCAGGCTGAAATTCGTTTGTGAACATAAGGATATAGAAAATTCGTATTGGGAAAGAGTATTATAGACAGACAAAACCAAAATTGAATTGTTTGGACATAATTCTAGAAATCATGTATGAAGAAAAGATGAAATTTGGTGTTGGCAGCATTATCGTTTGGGGATATTTTTTCTGCAAAAAGTACTGGCAACATATCAGTAGTAGATGATAGAATGAATGCCGCAGCATATCAAAATATTTGGGAAGGAAATTTAATGATTTCGTTTGAAAATCTTGAACTTTCTCCTGATTGGATCTTCCAACAAGATAATGATGCTAAGCACACTGCAAAATCTACAAAGAAATGGCTTGCTAAACGTAATGTAAATATCCTGAAATGGACAAATCAGTCCCCAGTCAAGAATCTGTGGTGTTATTTGAAACTTCAAATCCAATCGAGAGCTCCAACATCCTGGATCTGAAGACCATATGGGAAGAAGAGTGGAAGAAAATACCAACTAAAATTTGCAAATCATTGAGAACTACAAGAAGAGGTTAGTTGCTGCAGAAGGGAATAATGGTTATTCTCCAAAGTATCAAATGAAGATAATGTATTCTTTTTTGTATTGTACGAATATTTTTCACCCATTAAATGGATAAATGAGATTTATTTCTATTAAATCAAATTTTATTCTGTTTTCTATGCGTATTTAGTTATTAGTATGTTTATTCATTAGTTGGAAATACAATAATTAAAAATTTGTAGGTTTACGAATATTTGTTTCCCCACTGTACACACACACACACACACACACACACACACACACACACACACACACACACACACACACACACATACATATATATATATATATATATATATATATGCAAAAAGAATTTCATTCTAATTCGGAAAAAATACCAGGAATCCATTACTTATGGTAACTTAAAACTATTTTTCAAATCATCTTCAATGGATAAAAGTTGAACTTAACAAGAATACAATATACATAAGAACTTTAACGATTAATTCAATATTAGCAGATTGCAATACTTTTTTTCAGAATACTGCATAAAAGTTCTTAGTCGATTTTCTATTGTTAACGCAAAATTTCTACTGATTGATTCTTGAACCAACATCAGTTGTCATCAGTTTGTTAACAACAAAAATACAAAGAAGTGATTTCAGCGTATATATTAAAAATACTTTTCAAATTTATATCATTAACAGAAAAGTCTTTAAAATAAAAGGGAAGATTTTCGTTGAGATTTCACCGTTAAACTATTCCTAAAATTTAAAACAAATTAAAAATGTCATTTTATCCTAGTAAATTGAATGAAAAACTGTATTCTTCCATTGTAAGAGGGTGGAAAGAAAGGTGTGACATGGGCGCTATGTGGTTATATGAAAATAAAAGAATCAATTAAAGAAAGATAGAACAAGAAAGGAAGAAGTCTTTAAAATGAAATGAAACGGAAGCGTTAGTTTTCCATTTTATTCGCTTAGATTCCTCTATTGATAACTGTAGAGAGAGATATGGGAGGAAGGAGGAGTAGAGATAAAAAAAAATCAGGGTGGGAAAAGAGGAGGAGGAGGAGGTGTGTACGATTTGTGGCGAGAAATGGTGGACAGGCTAAAGAAGGAGAGAAATTAAAATATTTTATTTAATAATTTAGTTAATGAATGCACCACTGATTTGAGAATCTTATAAACATTTAATGATTGGGAAGTTCATTGAAAAATGGAAATCGAAATGGTGACAAGTAGATACTTTTCAAGGATGTTCTATTCTAAAATGGCTTCATCCGTACTAGTCATCATATGGGAGGAAGGAGGAGTAGAGATAAAAGAAAATGAAGGTGGGAAAAGAGGAGGAGGAGGAGTGTACGGTTTGTGGAGAGGCAAATGAAGGAGAGAAATTAAAATATTTTATTTAATAATTTAGTTAATAAATGCACCACTGATTTGAGAATCTTATAAACATTTAATGATTGGGAATTACTAAGAAGTTCATTTGGGACTGGAAAGTGGAGATATAAACGGTGACAAGTAAATATTTTTCAAGGATGTTCTTTTCTAAAATGGCTTCATCCATACTAGCCACCATTTCATGGTTGTTTTCATCAATCCGATAGTTTTCAAAATAACCATGAAATTCCAGCTAGAATAAATTATTACGCAAAAATATAAAGAATGGAGCTATATTACTGTATAACTCAAAGTATTAGGTTGGTGCAAAAATAATGTCGTTTTCTCACATATGTTACTTTTATATATGATATCTGAATTAATTCATTGATATATATAGCCATGTTATATATCATTTTGAAGCGCGTTTTTCGCTCTATCGAATTGTGTTATTCGTTACCGTTCTCAATCTCTTCATTCATTTTTATGCAGGCTTTTCGACAGCATGGACAAAATTCAAATCCGCACGATTTTCTTGTTCCAGTTCAAACTAGGCCGAAAAGCTGCCGAGACAGCTCGTGATATCAATGATGCATTTGGCCCAGGAACTACTAACGAACGTGTGGCACAACGGTGGTTCAAGTAATTTCGCACTGGTGACGAGAGCCTCGAAGATGAAGACGGTCGCGGCCGGCCGACTGCGGTTAATAACGAACATTTGAAAGCCTTAATTGAAGCCGATCCTCGCAAAACCACACAAGAAGTTGCTGTTGAACTCGAGGTCGACCACTCAACAGTCGTTCGCCATTTAAAGCAAATAGGGAAGTCAAAAAAGTTGAATAAATGAGTGAACGATAATCAAAAAAATCGTCAAAAAACGACATTATTTTTGCACCAACCTAATACCACAGCATCGTGACAATTGGCTGGAAGATGATTTTTCCGTGCAAACAAGGGAAGTAATCTAGAATCAAGGAACTTTAATCTTAAAGATGGCCATCATTGTTTGGACAAAAGGCGCAATTTCAATGATTGCCAGAGTTGCTATTTCTCGTTGACAAGCCTCTGGGGTTATTTGATTAATTTCAATCATTTTCAAACGTTAGAGGATACACATTTTGAAATGAAATCTCTTACTGCAGTTTCGCTCGTCTTCTCCGTTGGCACAATCTTCGTCGTGATCACAGAATTTAAAGTTAGGAACACAAACCGGTGAATCGTTACATTTTCTCCAACCTTCTTCGCATTCTGAAAAAAAGAAAATATAATTGTTTTAAAATAGCTTAAAAAAAAAAATATCTTCGTCAAATTGTAGATTGAATTTCTTCAAACTGACAATATAAAACATGAAGAATCCTAGAATTCAAGACAGTGAAAATTGCCAAAAACCTTTTGGTAAAAAAAATATCCCTGATTCCAGATTGAAGGGTAATGTTTAACTAAATTTTCAGTTTCGCTGTTTAAAAAGTTTTAGGCTATTTTAAAAAACAACTTCAGTTCCAAATGAGCAAAAAATCAGTTCAAATTTTCGTACTACTTAAGTAGATTGTTTCAGTCATAAGAATAGTTACATATTTGGGACGAATAATTTTGCTAGATTAGCATCCTTCCTTCGGGTATGACATTTATCAGAATAGAAAAATAATGAATTTTTATCATTTTAAATGTGAGTTCCTGTTCATAATATGGATTCAGTGTAAAAGTCGACTTTTTACGAGGTTATCTGAACATAACTCTTCTGTATAAGACAACGTACATTATTTTTACAAAAGGATTTTTTTAAAATAAAGAACAAACGGATACATCAGTTTTTAATTTAAGAACAAAAATTTCTTCATGTCTTTCGGAAAGATTTCCCCTACCCACCAAAAATGTTTTAAAAATTAAGAAAATTAAAAAGCACACGTTCAATAATTTTAGTAACTCAGGAATAAACTAATAACATCAGGAATCGATTTTACATTCTTTCAATATAATAGACATGACCCCCGTTCTAAATCAATAAAAACTGACATTTTTCAATTCTCAAAAATCGTGACTTGAAGAAAGTCTAATAAATTCTAAGCTACAAAAATTATTCACCTTTACAAAAATTGTTACCCTTTTTTTAGTGACTGAATCAATCTATTTAAGCAGAGATCAAATTTTAATGGCGCTGAACTTTCAAGTGGATCCCAGTTTACTATTTGCATCTCAAATAACGTTTTGAAGTTCAACTCTGCAATCGTCAATATTAAATACTAAATGTGAATGTAATTAGAAGAATAACCAGATGAAGGCATTGAAATCATTTGGATGATAAATAAAAAAACAAATATCGAATAATTCCACAACGTTAATAAATAAAGTGTATTTACCAAATATTTTACATGTTCCATTAGAAAGGTGAATACTGTCCAATCCTAAAACATTATACGGCGCCGAGTTTGAATAGTTTCCATTTATGTGACAAAAAGTGATATTGTGTTTTCCTGGGCTCAGTTGGATCTGGGATTTCTGCCACGTATTGATGCTATTTGGTCTTATTTTCAGCATTGACACGCCATTGTCAAATATTTCCAATGCTCCAGAACCATGAAAAGAATAGTAGAAAGTCAAGCAAGCATCAACTGGTAGCATCACTTCGGGGGCATGAAGATCATGTATGGTATCATTTGTCTGTTGACTGAAGGACGATGCAAAGAAATTGCCTGAAAATAATAATAATAATAATAATAATAATAATAATAATAATAATAATAATGATGATGATGATGATGATGATGATGATGATGATGATGATGATGATGATGGAAAATGGAAGATCTGTCATCACTATAAAAACAACTGCAAACTGCGACGAACATAATTCAGAGTTTTTAGTTGAGGGAAAAGATGTTACTATCTTGTGGGATTTTCTATCAAAATAGATCAAACAAAACAAGCAAATCGCCCAGACATTATTATTAATTACAAAAAAGAAAAAAATTGTACACTGATTGATATGAGCGTACCATTTGAGAAAACCATCTTTGCAAATGTTTTTGGTAAACTAAGTAAATACAAAGACTTGAAAATGGCACCAAAAAAAAAAAAAAAAAAAAGAAAAGAAAGAAATGTGGTACGTAAAATCTAAAACTGTTTCTACTGCGGGGGGGGGGGGTTGGAAACAATTTGACATTCATTAACCTGGCAGTCAATTCTTCTTTTGGTTGAATTTATAAAATCATTCTCTTAAATTTCTTTTTGACAAAATAGGTTTCTCAAGTACAGTAGCTGTTATCGATCTTTCCATTATTGTAGGGGGTTTCCTTCCTAACTTTTTATTTGAAATAGTGTGGAATGTCAACATCTTGATTATGTCATTATTTTCTCTTACAAGTGCTATCCATTTTAGTTATTACTGCTGTTGTATTTCCTAAACTGATGTGTTTTCCATTATTTTGTACAGTTCTTTGTTTGTGATTCTGCAGCGCCAGTCCACATTGTTCGAAAAAGACTAAGAGCCCCCAGTTTTCACTGCCACTGTATATTTAAATCTGACTCAAGTTGGTAGAAATTATAAACTGAAGAAGAAAGGAATACATCAGAGTAATAAAAATACTTAAAACTAAATGGCAGAAAGCAGATAAAAAAATACACATTGGATTAATTTCTCTCCCATCGAATCAGCAGCAGCTGTGATTGACTGCTAAGTGTGATGTGTAATGTCTGACTAAATTCTTCTATATTACGAGTGGCAGCTCATAATTGTATTGTGGAAAGTAATTACTCCAAAATGTGTTTGGCATATCAGAGTAACTGATTTTCAAAGGTGAATGCTTGCTTACTATCAAGAATTTATTACAAATAGGCATAAATTCTATGAACACCATCAGGCACTTTATGGCACAATTGAAATAGATAATGTGTTAGAATTGATACATAACATTTTTTTTTACTGAGTACTGGAAAATTTTATAGGATAAGCAATGCATACCTTGTTTCTTATGAATGTACGCCAGTTGTGTGTGTTTTCTGTCTCTTTCTCTCTCACTCTCTCTCACACACACACATACACACGCGCATATATATATATATATATATATATATATATATATATATATATATATATATAGAGAGAGAGAGAGAGAGAGAGAGAGAGAGAGAGATGTTGGACAAAATAATGGAAACACCTTAAATTTTAAACAAATTTATTTTACTATGGTGTAGGACCGCCCTTGGCAGTAATTACACCTTGAATTCTACGAGGTATGGACTCATTGAAAGTTTGAATGCTTTCCAGATTAATTTTTGTCTATTCTTCTGGCAAAACAATCTCAAGTTCTTTCAGTGATGATGTTGGAGGATATCGGCTCCTTACTTGTTTTTCTAAAATGCGTCATAAATTTTCAATAATATTGTTATCTGGGGACTGTGGTGGCCAGATAAGATGGTCTACTTCACTAGAATGTTCTTTGTGCCGCACCGACCCAATTTTAGCTGTGTCAGTTGGTGTATTATCATCCTGAAAGATTGCGTTTCTCCCCGGAAACAGTTCCACGACCATAGGATGAATTTGATCTGATAAAATTTTTAAATAGTCTTGACTTTTGATCCTGTCATGAAGGGAAACCATTTGGCCGGCAGATTTCCAAGATATAGCCCCCGCCCCCAGATCATCACAGAGGCTCCTCCATGTTTAACACTTGGAAGAAGATAGTCTGGATCGAATGTTTCTTTAGGCTGTCTCCGCTCGACCAGATGTTGGAAATAAGGTAAAGGTTTCATCCAAGAAAATAACATTCTTCCACTGTTCTAGGGACCAGTTCTGTAGGTTTCTACTCCACTCTAAATGCATTGCAATATTGCTTTGTAAAAGGAGTGGTTTTCTGATTACAACCCTCCCGTGAAATCCGGCTTTGTGGCAGCTCCCTTACGGCAGTTTTTGAAGAAACTGGGCTCTCGAGATGGTCATTAAGTTCTGCTGTAATTTTCGGGGCTATATGCTTGTGATCTTTTCTAACAACCCACGTAGGAGTCCGACGGTCCCTATCAGACAGCTTTCGCTTTCTTCCAGAGTTTTGCTTCAATGAGGAGGTTTTTCCTTCTTTCTCAAATGCTGTCATTACTTTTGAGTCTACTCTTTGCCAGACCAAATAATTCAGCAATTTTTGTTATACTAGCGCTTACCATAAGAGCACCAATAATTTGACGTCTTTTACAGTCTGATAGATCTGCTATTTTAATGAATTTTGATTGGTTTCCACTGATGATATCTATAAAATCAACCATTTTAATAAAATAAGACAAGAAAAATTAATATTAAATAAAAAATAACAAGCGTTTGATGGTTTTATAGGGGTTTCAAAATTATGATACTAAGATTCTAGGTGTTTCCATTATTTTGTCCAACCCCTACATATATATATATATATATATATATATATATATATATATATATATATATATATAGAGAGAGAGAGAGAGAGAGAGAGATGGGGGTGAAAGAGATAGATATAGATATAAATATATAGATAGATAGATGAAATTTTCCTTACCTGAATACAGACCACGAGAATGGTCAACATCGGGATATTTTTCTTTTTTTCCACTGCTGACTCTCCATGTTCCAGGTTCGTACTCATAGCCACATTGATATGGATCCTCAACATCACAGTCGATGGATGAAGCTGAAACAGCCAAATACACATATTATGTTTTATAAGAGAAAAACATTTACATTGTTACAATGAAGCGTAATTTGAAAGAAAAAAGAACCTATTTATGAGAAATCATTTTTCTTAAAAATCAATTGAACATAAACATGTAAAAGAGTTTTAAAAATAAATAAAAAGTAAGAAAGCTACTCTATGTGTAAATAATGAAAATTAAACCATTAAATATGAGATTCAATTTTTTCAAGATGTGGGTGATTCAAACCAAGTTGTAGGTTTCGATTATAAGTTCATTTGAAATACATTCTTATATCTAATGAAATATCTGCATTATAATGATTCGATCTCTATTTGTGATTTATTTATTACATTAACTTAGCAAAAAAACGGCACATTGTAGCGAGATTTTGTTGGGGCAATACCATTAAAAACTTGAAGAACAAAGTAATTTTTAGTCCAGTTTGTTGCTTAGTAATATTATCCAGTGTACTTTCGCATTATATCAATAATAAAGATCTGAATTTTAGATATTTGTGCATTTGTTTCAGAAGCTGAAAAGAAAATTGCATCAACATTGAAATAGAAAAAAATGACAAGATTACGAAATGCCATATAAATTAATGACAGGTGAGAAATAAAGATAATTTTATTTTGCAAAATGAAATATTTTTGGTATCTTTTTTGACAGAAAAATTAACCGTTGATTACAAAATAGTGCCTCTTATTTATTATTTCATTTGCAAACACACACACATATATATATATGTTTTGAAAAATAAAAAAATTAAAATTTTCAGACACACTGGGTTGTATATTAATATTTTTTGCCCTATTATTTCAATTAGGTTCCTCGATTAGTTTCGGCCAACATGGCCATCATCAAGAGAAAAAAAAATCCATGCTTGTTTGTAGCAGTCAACTACAGGAGTGAATGACTGTCTCTGAAGAAAGTGAACTTTATCTGTAGGTTCCATTTTTTTTAACGTTATTTTGGTCAGCCTTTGTATTAGTTAAACGGACTCTTTCAAGTTGATTTTAAAAATAGAGGTTGGGAGACTCCTGAGTCACAGAATTCTCTCCTTGGTCATTTTGACAGCTTTATTGGTTGCTGGGAAGAGAATGTGTGTGTTAAGTGCATGTTGTCATTTAGTTTTTTGGGAGTATGTGTGATGTGTGTATCTGTATATATCTGTGTGAGTTTGTGTGTCTGTATATGTGCGAGACTTCATTATCTCTGCAAGCATGTCTGTCTTGTCTGGGTGAGAAATGTGAGTAGGGCTTGATTTATGGGAGTATATATTAATTCTATCTGTGTTGCTAAGTTTTCATTAAACAGAGGAAAATATTTCTTACAATTGGAATTAAAACACCATTAGTTAATGACCATTTTCACCTACGAATTTTAATATTAAAATTCGCAGGATTTTTCAAACTATCAGTTTGTAGGAGATTGGTTAGTTGCGGGGAGGAAGAGAGAGAGAGAGAGAGAGAGAGAGAGAGAGAGAGAGAGAGAGAGAGAGAGCGTTATAGGGATCAGAGTTGGAGATATGACAGAAAGATGGCATCGTTGCAAGAATTACATTATGGAGGTAGGAGTGGGCAGTGGGAGAGAATGGGAACCTGGGTAGAGGGAGAACCCGATGAGCTGACCTACATTTTAATGACCACATGGCTACAGCTTGATTCAACGGGAATCCACGAAAATTAACGAAAAAACCTAATTTATATAAAAAATCACGAGATAATCTCAGTGAGATGAAAGAGAGATAATTCAGAATTATTGATGTATCAAATTCGTCCATTGTTGAATTTTTCAAAGATTTGAATATATATATGCGCACACATGCATTTGTCCACGTTCAGAACATTTCTACCTTTACAGCCATCTATATGTACATACGCATAGATACCTACATACATGCCCATACATATACTTGTCGACATGTATCTACATATAACCCTATGCTAGAATGAAAATATTTTGCGAAGGGTAGTAAAAGTTAGAAAAGCCTGAGCATTAATTCAACCGTTATTAAACGGAATTTTGAGATAAAAATGAAAACGAAATAAAAAAATATTGTCATTAGGTTGGTGCAAAAATAATGACGTAATAATGTCGTTTTTTTGACGTTAAAAATACGTCAGAAAAACGACATTATTACGTCATTATTTTTGCACCAACCTAATAAATATAAATGTATAACCATATAAGAGGACGACTTCATGGTCGTTGTGTACAGAGTGCCTGGATGGGTTGAGTATTAAATTACGTTCCCATTTTTTCATACTTAACATATGGTACATACATTAATATATAAATTTAATAAGTAGTTTTAAAGGTTTACTTACGATACATATCAGATTACGGGTTGAAGAAGTGAACTTGGAATATGTTTATATTTAAGGAAATAATGAATGATTATACATTCGTACTTAATAACTTTTTATTACTTATAAATTTCTTTATGTTTGAATTAATGCCCAGGTTTTTCTTAACTCCTTTTACTACCTTTCGAAAATATTTCATTTTTAGGTACCTCCATGAAATCTCCATAGCATGAATAAAAATGGCCTTAAAATTGAGGAAAATAATTTTTTATTGTCTAAATGTTTATGTTATTATGAAGAGGAAAGATCAAATTATTTGGGGGTATTTTTTTGCATTTTTTAATTGTTCCATCACGTCCGAAATTTTCATTAAAAATCTTGTTTCTTTGAGTCAGCAAAATTGACAGATAATCAATCATGTCAACCATTTTTTCCATTTTATAAAAAAATCAAAATCTCTGTTTAAAATTCTTTTAAAAATCAATTATAACTTTTTCAAAATTTATTTTAAGAAAATTAGAATTATAAAGTTTATTTAAAATATTTTGAAACAAACACTACTTACTTTTTGCGCCGAAAACATGTAGTTTAAAAATAAGACAAAGCAGGTCTTAAGATTTGGTATCACTTGACAAGCATTGAGTGATGATTTCATCGCATATTGACTGCTTACATGAGGCAAGGTTACCGTACGGAAGGACAGAAGTGACAGAATTATTTAGATTTACATGAACCAATTATTTACCTCATTATTTTAAAGGAAAACTTTCAGCGCTCTAATATTTTGTTTTTCTTTTTTTGTACTTACCTTTCACCTTTACGTTTACGATGCATTATGGAAAATATATTATAAAAAAAAATTGAGACTTAGACGAGGGTAAAATTTCATAAGAAATGTATCTAATTAATTTATAGGTAACTTTTCTTATGAAATTTTATCAGAAGTCTACATAAAATACTATAATTTTATGTACATTTATTACATTTTACTGTGCTTTTTAATTTCCATTCATTTTATTATTAATTTTGATATTTCATTTATGGAAAAATGTTATAAATGAGATTAATATAAGTATAAGATCACATAAATTTCATAAGATAGGTACCTAATATTTATAGGTATCATTCTCAGTTGAAATTGAAAAATCAAATTAACTTCGCACGAACAAGTCGCAAAAATAAAGAGCGTAACAAAGGGGAATAACGCGATGTTTTATTGTTTTCATGCACGGTCTTCCGTATATTTGAATTACAGTCGTTTTATGGACGCAAAATCCATGCCAAAAATGTGCTTTTAATAAACTGATGTTCCGTTGATTGTAATAAGCTTTACAATTTATAAACTGTCAGGATACATTTATTTAATAATACCATTGACTAAACCGTACAAAATTTTCACTAATTTTAATTTAACAACATTAATGTAATAATAATAAAATAATTTAAGAAATAACAAATAATAATTTAAAAAATTCATTTTTCATCGAAAAAGTTTTTTCCTTTCAGACAGTTTTTCCATATTCATAAAAACAACTAAAATCAAGTAAAAGCATTTGAAATTAAATAATATTTTTGTTTTATTGACTTTTGTATGTTACAATTCAGAGATGATTTTCAGGTAGAGTTGATCCAACCAAAAAAAAAGAAAAACATGACTGGCTTTCCTCAAACCTTGTGCTTTTAAATACTAAATTGTCCAATTTTAAATTTCTACAGTTTTCATTAAATTAGTTGTGGGATTGGGGGTAATAAATATAAAAGAATATTTTTGCCAAAAAAAAAACAAAAACAAAAAAAAAACGCGCTAAAATTTTATTTAGCAGTTCCGCTGACATAAAGAGAAACAAGTTTTTTTTAATCAAAAGTTAGAATGTTCTAAAAGAAGGAAATTTTTAAAAACAATTAAAAATACTTTGTTCTTTCCTCTTAATAATAGCATAAACATTTAGACGATAAAATTTTGTTTTCGTCAATTTTGGTGTCTTTATCATCATGCTATGCTCATTTTTTAGCGATCTCATCGAGGTACCTAGGTTATATGTAGATACATGTCGACTAGTATATTTATGAATGTGCATGTATGTAGGTATCTATGCGTATATGTGTATAGATGCTGTAAGGATAGAGATGTTCTTAACATGGGCGAACGCATGTGTGCGCATATATATTCAAATCCCCTCAAAATCTTTGAAAACACTTCCCCAAATTTTAGGTTCTGATATATGGACGAATTTAATACACCAATAATTCTGAATTATCTCCCTTTTATCTCACTAAGATTATTTCGTGATTTTTTTTTTTATATAAATTAGGTTTTTGCATTTTTTCGTTAATTTCTGTGGATTCCCGTTGAATTAAATTTTAGCCATGTGATCATTAGGATGTAGATAAAATCATTGGGTCCCCCTTCTACCTCCATAATGTAATTCCTGCAACGATGCCATCTTTCTGTCATATCTCCCACTCTAACTCCTATAACACACACACATTCTCTCTCTTTCCTCCCCCGCAACTAACCAATCTCCTACAAACTGATAGTTTGAAAAATCCTACGAATTTTAATATTAAAATTCGTAGGTGAAAATGGTCATTAACTAATGGTATCTTAATTCCAACTGTATATATATATATATATATATATATATATATATATATATATATATATATATATATGTATATATATATATATATATATAACCCATTAGAAAAGGAATTATCACTGAGTTTGTCAAGTGATTATTTTCAAATTCTGTTTAAGTAATTCAAATTGAAGAAGATTAAGACTATTCCTAAATTCAAATCTGATTATCTTTTCCACGCTGTCCTGCCTTTATCTTTCCGTCAGTTCGGTGCAAAGTGTTGTCGTCTTTAATAGAAAGTAAAATAAATCACATCATTATTGTTACACGACTAAAATTACTTTATTTTTTGAATGCAAACCCATCACGATTAGGAAGTAGGAGCATAATAACAGGAAATAAATCAAATGTTTTTAGAATCGACAATTATCGGAATTAATCGGTTATTATCGGAATTAATCGGTTATTATCGGAATTAATCAGTTATTATCGGAATTAATCCTTGAAACGAATTGTGTTTCATAACTAACAATTTTCTTGATTTTCAAAGCTACTTTTTTTAACAATTAATTCCAATAAAAATAATGTTTGAATTTGAATTGAGAATTGAATACATACTGCAGTTGACTTCATCGCTGTTATCTGCACAATCTTGGATTCGATCACACTTGCTTTGATGAGAAATGCACTTTTCGTTACTACCACAAGTAAAAGAATCATCTGGACAAACTGGAAATTGAAAAACAATAAAGAAGTTAACCCAAAGACAATCCTATCAACATTTATATTTGTTGAAGAAAAATGAAACTTAAAACATTAAGTCAATATCCGATGACATATTTTTTAGAAGTCATCTCTGAATTCAAAGGCGGGGATCAAAATAACAAGAAAACAAAATTTGAATTGAATCTAAGCTCAAAGTATTACTGATACAACTAATATGGAATGTTTGAAATAAAATCATTTTATTTACGAATCTTAGAGAATATTAAGTTACAGGCATAAATCTGCAGCCGAGTCGACCGCTGATGCATCTTTTTAATTTGTATCAAGAAGTAGAGAACATTTAGACAGTGATGATATTCGACACAGTACTATAACTTGTATTTTTAATATCTATATGACAGATAAAGATATATTAATGCATTTCTAAGAAAACAAAAAAGTCAGTTCAAATATAGGCAATTTATTTTCTGTGGTTTATGTTTTATGCTAACAACTTTATTTCTCGATTTCTTTCGATTTAAGTTTTCATAGCGAATATATAATGCTCACGTAGTGACAAAAATATTTTTCTCAATGATTGTTTCGTTTCCCGGGGTTCCCTTATGACACAGAGGCAAGACGACGAGCGAAGCTGTACACGTGTTTATTCCATGACGGACAACAGTAGAAAGAGGGTTAGTACCGTTAGAGACTAAGGGAACTAATTGCTCCTACTTCCTACACTTGAAGTCATATTTTTTTTTTTATCTTTGGGAGAAGTTGGTAAAATCCACGCTGGTGTATTGGGGTCCGTTGTCACTGTAGACTATCTCCGGTCCGCCTCATTCTTCAAACTGTTTTTTCAGTTGTTTTATTACTGCAGCAGATATAGTAGAATGGAAGCGTCTGACAAACGGACTCTTGCTAAACTGATCTGCTGTGAAGAGGTAATGGTTGCCCTCCATAGTAAAGAAATCAGTACTTATGTATTGCCAGGGGTAGGATGGGGTCTCGTGTTGGAATAGTATCTCTGTTCGGAGGCTTGGCTGGTGATTCTGGCACGTTGGGTATTTCATGACCATCTCTTCAGTGTCTCGATTAATCCCTACTCAGTATACAGCTGTTCTCGCTTTTAACTTTGTTTTCTCAATCCCCTGGGGATGGGACATTTAATTGCTGTAGTATGTCATGCCGAAGGAACGCTGGTATTATAATCTTGTTCCCTTTCAACATCATACCACTCTGTATTCCTATTTCTTTTCTGAAGTTCCAGAAAGAAGAGTGGGTGGGGAGCTGTTTCTATCTCTTGGCTATCCTGCTGTGATCACTTTTGTTAACGCATTTAGAGTTAGATCTTTTGTGGTTTTCTCTTATACAGTCTCTAATCGTGTTGGAGATGCACTGAGGTGTTGATTCAGCATATGTATGTTGAGGTCAATACTCTTCACTGGCATTCCAGGTCTGGGGGATACTCTTGATAAGCAACCTGCAAAGGGGACTGCTTTTCCTGGACAATACTTTATCCTTCCACTTTTAGTAGCATTATTGCTAGTCTTGGTGGTGCCTGTGCCAAGTTCTTCAGTGATATCGACTGGTGTTCTTTGTGGTCAGTGTTCACTGTCATCCTATGCCCCCATATATAATGATGGATCGTTCTAATCCAAACACGACAGTTAACATTTCTCTCTCGATGTTGGCGTATCGGGTTTCTGGTCCTGTTAGTGTCTTGCTGGCAAATGCTACAAGTATTTGGTCCTGTAGCAAGTGCTACTCCCAAACCTGCGGTTGAGGCGTCAACCTGCAGTGTTATGGGTATCTTTGAATTGAAGAAGCTTAACACTGTGGTTTCACTAATCTCCTTTTTGATGCTTTCGAAAGCTTCTTCCTGTGGAGGAGTCCAAATGAACTCAATGTCTTTGGGCATCACGTCTGGTAGTGGCTTAGTGAGTCTTGCTAGGTGTGGGGAAAATATATTGAGGTAGTTTACTAACTCAAGGAAGCTCGCTAGCTGCTTCTTATCTTCCGGGGGTTTCATGTGCGTAATTGCCTCGACCTTCTTGGGATCTGGTTTTATACCATCTTTTGATATTATATGCTCAAAGAAGGGTATTTCAGAGGCCCGTGCCGTCAGTTTATCAGGGTTGAACTTACAGTTATTTTCCCTAGATCTTTCAAGAAGTTCCTTAAGTGCAGTGTCATGGTCACTACGATCTTCCTCAAACCCATACACAATGGTATCGTCCGATATCGAGAAAACGTTCTTAATGTCGCCAAAGTTTTCGAACATTGCTCTTTGGAATTCACTTTGGCGCATTTTACGCCCATTAGAAATCTGTTGAAGAAAAATCGTCCAAATGGTGTAATGAAGTTTCGTCAGTTCCTTTGACTGTTGATCTAGCTTCATCTACCAATATCCGGATTTCACGTCAACGATTGTAAACCATTTAATCCAATGTAACTACATCCTCGAATGTAAGTTTTACAAAGTGAGGTCTTTGTATGGTTTTATTTAAGTCTTTCGGGCCTAGGCATAACCTAACAGCCTTTCGCCTTGGAGACACATACAAATAAGTTTACCCATGAAGTGGGTTTTGTGATGGGCGATATGATGCCCTGCTTCTCAAGAGAGCTTTGAATTTGTCCCTCAGTAGTACTGGGACTGTACGTGGTGGGTGGACAACTGGCGGTATTTTGGGGCCTATATTTATAGTATATTCCCCTGGTAGGAATCCTATTCCATCAAATACGTTAAGGAATTCTTTTAGGACCTGTTCCCGTGTGTTGAGGTTCTGTTTGGGTAGTAATTCTGCTACTTTTTTTTACTGTTAGGTCTTTTCAAAACTTTCCCAGATTCCGCTATATAAGAGTTGTCCATTTGTACTACTAGGTTGAATGTTACCAAGCGTAGTTTTCTGGACGCCTGTAACCCTATCAGCATTGGTTTGTTTGTCTTCACCACGTGGAATGTGGCACTGGTGAATGTGTCTTTGTGTCGCACTCCGAGGAGACAT
This sequence comes from Acanthosepion lycidas, assembly GCA_963932145.1. Taxonomy (NCBI): domain Eukaryota; kingdom Metazoa; phylum Mollusca; class Cephalopoda; order Sepiida; family Sepiidae; genus Acanthosepion; species Acanthosepion lycidas. Next base: position 19,036,104 of record OZ010589.1, read on the forward strand.
GCACCTGCTTGTTTTATTGCAGTACCTCCAAATGCAAATAGACGTACTGGAGTCTTTTCTAGTTGCACACCCTGTAGTTTTTTAAATACTTCAAGTGGTAGGAGGTTGCTCATGGCTCCATTATCAATTTTGGCATTTACTTCCACCTCTTTTTCACTGCTAGGTAGCTCTCTTCTGTCTGTGCCTTTTGTTTCCACCACGTGGAAATACATATCATTGGTGTATTCCTCACCACTGCTGTTCTGTTGTACCGTCGTATGTACATTTTGACGCTTCTTGTTTGTCTTTTGGCATCGAAGAAACTTATAAGTTATCCTCGCTTCTGTTCTTTTTTTTTTCACTTGGGAAGCACGCACGTGAGAAGTTGCCATTTTTCTTGCACTCCTTGCACGTTTTAACCTTTGCTGGGCATTGTCCCACCTCGTGGTCTGTAGCACAGTGTCTGCATTTCCTCGCACTTTTGTTTTTAATCGTGTGCGTGGTCGTCATTTCTGCCGGGGCAAGAATTGATTCTAGATGTCTGATCGTTGCTTCGACCGTTTCCACTAATTTTAAAGCTGATGAAATAGTTAAATCCCTTCCTTCTTTTAATAGGGCTTTTTGCGTTGATTTGAAGTTTATTCCGCATATGAATAGATCCACCAGCATGGTCTCCTCGAATTCGCGTTCACATTCACATAGATTAGCCTCTGGTCGGTATCACATTAGTTCGTGTCGGAAGACTCGAAAGTTCCACCTGGGCTTCACGAAAGCTTTAAATTTGTTTATATAGCTTTCCACAGTTCTCCCTTCATCTCCCTGAAAAACAAACGTCTCACTTACTTCTTAGCCTTCATCCCTTGCCCAAATTAATAGGTGCTTAATTTTTTAGGATGTCACTAGCGTCTAAAAGCGTCCCGTTAAAAGGTAACATCGCTTTTCGTGCAAATTTGTCCTTTTCCTTCCCTGGATTGGGACTAGTCCAGTCAATACTTGGTGGTGGGACATGAGAGTTTGCCATGTTCAAATCTGAGTTTCAAAAAGTTCAACAAGAATTCTGAAAGTTTTTAACTTAATGATGGTGCCGCTGTCAAGTATTTGTTTAAAGTATGTTCATTTCAGTCGAAGAGAAACGTCGTCTTTTTTATTTATTTATTTTTTAAACGAATCTTGCTGCACGGGGTCCATGTTCAGTTTTTTTTAAAATCCTTTTCTTCTGGCATCATGTTTCGTTTCCCAGTCTTCCCTTATGACACAGAGACAAGACGACGAGCGAGAAGCTCTACACGTGTTTATTCCATGACGGACAACAGTAGAAAGAGACTAAGAGACTAAGGGAGCTAATTGCTCCTACTTCCGGAGAGTTCTATTAAGGGGATTACTAGATAATACAACAGTGATTAGATTAACAGGAAAGAATAATTAAAATGGCGAACATTAAATTTACGTTACTGTAATGTGGTAAAATCGAAATGTACAAAAAAAACAAAACAAAAAAAAAACAAAAAACAAAACAAAACAAAAAAAAAACAAAAAAACAAAACAAAAAAAACAAGTAACAGAAAAGAAAAAAATCTGATTTGATTGAAGTTAATGCAATTCATTGGTATTTATCAATCCACCCACGAGGATTGAATGTGGCACAAGGCCTTTTTAATGTGGGTATCCCCGAGCCCGTAGGCCCAGCCAAAAATAAATAACCATCGTCCCCACCGAGGCGGGTCAATTCCGTCAAACTCCCCGAACGAAACCCTACCCTTCGGCGGAGCTTCGTCAGGGTTCCTCCCCGCAAGCAGAAAGTTCGACAGACACCCGACAGCTCACAAAGCACAGATACTACACTTTGATCCTAGCCACCGGGCCGAGTGGGTATGAATTGGCAATTCAATAATGATTGAATGAGTATTTGAATCATTTTCTGTTAAATCGAACTTTACAACTCTGATGACCTTTACAGAAAGATTATTTTATATGTTTCATATATTTAAACAATTTCCCAATCACTCACTGCAATACTTACATTGAGGTTCCTACATATAAGAGAACTAAATAATTTAGACGGAATTATGGACAAAGCGTGTGTTAAATTTATCACTTTGGGTTTTAAGAGGATGTAAATGTAATTACTCACCAATTGGACCACAGTAGCCATTCTCTAGAATTACATTATCAAGCGCTATTCCCAAAAGTTTGCTAGAACCAATGAACATCAAAGATATATTTCCTCCGGGTATTTCGAATTGACCAAGCGTCCATTTTCCTAAACTGGTGTAGGAATAATTCCATGACGTCGCGATTGTGCCGTTGCTATTATGCATCTTCACCCACAGACGTGAACCCATGTCACCAATGTGATGGAACTGAACACAAGACTGAGGAATCATTTCGAAAGGAGACGTAAGAGGCGCCATTCCATAATTTAAAACCATTGAATATTCTACAATAAAAAAAAATAACAAAATAACAATTTATTAATTTGGCCAACACAGAAATAATACAAAGATAATTGTATAATCACAGATAATATGCTAAATATTTTATGATTATTTTTAATATTAATATTTTACAATTATGATGTGATAATTATCAGAATCGTCCTAATTATTATTATTATGATTACTCATGCATTTCTATTTTGACACTAAATGTATAGTGATTATTGCAACAAACCTCTACAAATTTCCACTACTCTTCACGATATGATCGCAGACACCAACAATAACATGCCCTTCACAATTTCAAATCTTACTTGAATTTATAACACATCTAATAACGATTCTACCTAATATGACATTGCACCAATCATGCTTAATAACATCAGTTCGATCATAATTTTAATTTTTTACAATCGGTTCTAATTTTTATTTTACACATACAATCCTTTCATATTCTATATTCTATCCTAATCTTCATATTTCACATTTCATATTCGATCTTAGCTTTCATAATCCACATTCGATTCTAAAATTCATATTCCATATTCCTTTCTAATTTTCATATGATTCTAACTTCCATATTCCATGTTTGATTTTAAGTTTCATATTGAATAATCGATTCTAACTTCGAATGCTATTCGAATCTTCATATTCAATATTCGACATTCGATCTTAACTTTAAAATTCCATATTTTATTTTAACCTTTATATTCGATTCAAAATTTCATATTCAATATTCAATTTAATTCTGATATTCATATTCCATATTCCATCCTAACTTTCATATTCCATATTCAACATTCGATCTGAACATTCAAATTTCATATTCGATTCTAAATTTCATATTCCATAGTTTATATTCATTTTTAATTTTCCTATTCAATATTCAATTCTTTCATATTCCATATTCGATCCTAACTTTTATTTTCAATAGACCATATTCAATCTTAATTTTCATATTCCATATTCGATTCTACAGTCTATGTTCTATATTACATTTTCGATCTTAACTGACATATTTTATATTCCATACTAGCAGTAGAGCCTGGCGTTGCCCGGGGATGTAACAGTAAGAGGTAGATCAAGTATCGACCATCATAAAGACTGAAAAATAAAATTGACAAAGATTATTGTTTAAGGTTGACGGACATGCATGTCTGAATTATTTTTTTTTGTTTTGTTTTGTTTTTTTTTTCTTTTTTACAAATTGCTTATACCCAAACTCAAACAAAAACATTGTTTGCAATCGCTATGAGTCTACCGATTAAATAGATTTGATTATAAACAATTGTCTTGTAAATGGAATTTTGAAAGCATTCTCAATGTAAAAATAAAGAAAAAAGTGTGCAAAACAATAAGAAACACTATCTGCCAAATAAAAAGTGAAGTTTTGTTGAAATCGGTTGAAAATGTAGGAAATCCGATCCAATATATAAACGTTACAGACACACACACAATATGCGTTTTATAATAAGTAAGATTCTATACGAGTTCTCCTATTCCATATTCGATCATAACTTTCAAATTCGATAATTGATTCTTACTTTTATATTCCATATTTTATATTTGACCTCAAATGTCATCGAAAACGATGCTAGAAGAAAATTGGTAAATGTTGATGGAAACCTAAACAGTGAAAAATATATTACTTTATTACGGTCTAATTGACCGGTCTACAAAGATGGGGAACCTTTTCAATATGACATTGCTCCTTGCTACATACCATGTGCAACAAAAAATTATTGTATGCCTGCAAAAGTAAATTTCCCTTTTACGACCATAATGGCAATATCTACTCTCAAACTAGTGGTGTTAATATAGGAAATCCAGTAGGTTTGTGTTTCTCTAGCATGTCCCACGTAGAACAAAATATTTAGAAAAGTTACTAGACCTAAAATATATGTCCTCTATGCAGATGATATCTTTATTTTCACTGAAAAAAAAAAAAAGAAAAAAAAAGAAAAGAAAAAAAAAGAAAAGAAATGAATAATTTCAAAACAACATTTAAAGAAATTTCCGTCCTTAACTTTACCTATGAAAAAATAAACTTCCATTCTAAACGTTCACGTAGAAATCAGTAGTAACACATTCACTACTTCGTTATACAAATCTACCACTTCGTCCCCAGCCCCTCAACCTCCGATGTCCCCTTCCCTGGGTTGAGGTGTCCACTCGGCCCGAACCGAACTTAGGAGTAACTGGCCGTATGCTTCCTGAGTACCCGTAGATTATTTCGACCGGTCAACTGGTCAAGTCCTGCTTGCTGCCCACGCTGTGTTAGTTTTTAGATCCAGTAAGCGGGGTGTTGTCCATACGTTCACGGTCGACTGGGGATGTGGACACGGCTGTGAGAGTTGGCGGTAGGAAGTTTTAGAATAAGCCAAAATAAAACAAGAAATAATATCTGCAGAAGTCAGACAACAATGGGGGAGATATTGACGTCTTTTATATAAGAAGATAACATCAGAACAGAGGTTACAGGGAGAATAAAAACATTTGACATAAATGAGAAAAGAAAAAGAAAAAGACACAATGCATCCAGCGAATTCCCAATAGAGAGAGGGTTTGTGTGTGTTGTGGATTCCGCGTGAAAAATCGGTCTCCAATAAATGACAAACGCAAGTATTTAAGCTAAGAAATTAAATGTATTTACACAAAATACAAAATGTAATGCTGTTAGTAAAATCCAGGAACGCCGGTTAGTATTAATCAAAGATCGCTATATACAGTATCGAAGTAAACTGCGTTAGAGTCGGGCGTCCTTGTAACTGACTTCTAACGTCAACTCAATCACCGTGTCTATGTACTTTCCACTCTGTTTCTCCACCCTGTTCCTCTACCATGTTCCTCCACCCTCACTCTCTGACTGACTGTGGCTATTTTATGGCATCAGGACGAGTCCATTTATATCAGAAAAGGGTGTACCCCATAATACCCCCCTCCTTAGATCCCTTTTTGGGGGGAGTTAATATTGTGACCATTGTTTGTTGAAAAATTGCAGGAGCAACTTTTATTCCGAATGGTAGTCTGTTGAACTTGTACAACCCTTTGTGCGTATTAATGCAAAGGATTTTTTTACTCTCTTCTTGTACTGGGATTTGTAGATAAGCCTCACTAAGATCTATTTTTGAAAATATCTTACCGCCGTTGAGCTTTGTTAATATCTCCTCTGGGCTCGGTAGTGGGTAATGGTGGTCTTTTACTGCCTTGTCGAGTCCCGTCGAAAAATCTGTGCATACGCGAATTTCTCCTGACTTCTTTTTTACGTAAACCACCGGCGCAGCCCACTCACTAAACTCTGTTTTAGATAAAATCCCAGTTTGTTCAAGTCTCTCCAATTCTTTGTCTATTTTTTCTATAGTAGCAAATGGTACATTTCGCTTCTTTTTGAAAATTGGTTGGACGTTTTCTTTTAATTCTATTTTGGCCTTAAATTTGTTGCATCGTCCCAACCCACTTGAAAATACCTCAGGAAATTGCTTGTATAATTCTTCCTTCAATTTTATGGTATCTGATGGTTCAACTTCTAACTTTTTGCAAAACGAGTTGATAGGTAGGTCCCAAACGTTGAATTTCTGTATCCAGTCGATACCTACTAAATTTTCAGTATCTTTCATGACGTATATCTTGTTTTTTTGTTTTGCCGTGAAATTTAACATTCACTATTATTTCTCCCTCAAATTTTATTCGTTTGCCTGTAACTGACTTGGCAATTTTTTGAGTGTGTAACATGGTAGGTCTGTTGAGTTTTTCCCATGTCTGTAAGTTGATTATCGTGATTGTCGGAACCCGAATCCAGTTGTAATTTAATCTTTTTGTTTAAAATTTCCAGTTCTACACATTTCCTTACATTGGTGTTGTCATCATTATTCATCCTTGTAGCTCTTATTCTATTAGTATCTTTTCTATTTCTACATTGGGATGCCTTGTGGCCTTTTTTTCCACATTCATGACAGTTTTTATATCTGAAGCGGCAATCCTTTTTCCAGTGTAATCCTCCACATCGATAACATGCTGATGGAGGGGCTTATATTTGTTTCGATATCCATCATAATTTGTCCTGTATGTTGTATTTTTTCTCTTATCATAATATTTTCTTTTTCTTTCCGGGGAGGGTGAGAATCTTTTTTCATTGTCGTAAAATTTTAATTTCTTTCCGAGGAGGGTGAAGAACGTAGACTTTTATTTAACTTACGTATATGAGAAACAGCTGATTCTTTAATGTCCATTGCGTCTTTCTTTATGCTTAAACATCTCTGGCAATCTTCTGATAATTGCTGTAATGTTAGACCCGGTTCATTTTGTAATTTTGCAAGCATTCTTCTACGCATTTCGCTATTTTTTGTAGAAACTAGCCCTCGAACAAATATGAGACATTTAAAATTGTCCGGTGTTAATTCCGCTAGTTTGAAGTCGTCACAATGTTTATTTACGATTGCGGCAAACGTGGAATAATCCCCATTATCGCCCTTTACCAGGTTAAGGCATTTCCACCTCCTATGGAAGAGTGATGTTTTGGGGTTGAAGAGTTCTTTACGACATGTCACTGCTTCGTCAAATTTTATTCGTTCGTCTTTTTTGGCAAGATATAATCCACGAACTTTGTATATTCTTCAGTTCCTAATTTTCTAAACAATAGACGTAGCTTTTTTGCTTCTGTCCAATTTTGACAGTCTACGTTAAAGATGTCTTCATGTCTTCTGAAGTAATCTCCAAAATTTTTGTCCTCATCTAGAGAATATTTGAAAATCTCTATGGTATTCCACACTGCGTCTTGCGAAAATGTTGCTTCTTTTTCAATATCTAATTGCTTGCTGCCCGCTACTTTCAATATTAGTTCCTGGAGCTCTGTTTGTCTATCTTGATTTTTCTTTTGCGTTTGTAATATTTGGTTTTGCCATTTTTCTTGTAGCTGTAACTGTTGATCATTTTGGTATTTCTGCATTTGTAATTGTTGCTCATTTTGGTGTCTTAACAGTTCTACCAACATATTTTTAAAATCTTCCATGATAACTCAATTTTATGTATTTTTACTCCTTGAAATTGTTTGTCGCTAATTTGTTGTTGGACGACGAGGGAAGGATTTTTCTTTTGTTGATTAGTTTTCCGCGTGTGTTCGCCAAGTTGTTTGTTGTTAGGCGTACGAAAAAGTTTTTCTTTCCGTGTGAGTTTCGAATCCTCGTTCGTCAAGTTGTTGTGGGTTATCCGCGTGAGTTTCGAATCGTCGTTCGCCAAGTTGTTGTGGATTCCGCGTGAAAAATCGGTCTCCAATAAATGACAAACGCAAGTATTTAAGCTAAGAAATTAAATGTATTTACACAAAATACAAAAGGTAATGCTGTTAGTAAAATCCAGGAACGCCGGTTAGTATTAATCAAAGATCGCTATATACAGTATCGAAGTAAACTGCGTTATAGTCGGGCGTCCTTGTAACTGACTTCTAACGTCAACTCGATCACCGTGTCTGTGTACTTTCCACTCTGTTTCTCCACCCTGTTCCTCTACCTTGTTCCTCCACCCTCACTCTCTGACTGACTGTGGCTATTTTATGGCAGCAGGACGAGTCCATTTATATCAGAAAAGGGTGGACCCCATAACAGTGTGTGTTAAACGCGTATTGAATCGCCTGGGGAAGGTTTATGACTCATACAGACTTCTCAGAACAGGGGCAGTCTTCCTTCTCTAATTCTCCCGCAAATCTCTCGGGACTCTCTCGACGACGGTCTCGTTCTCAGAGTCTCTCTCCCGTCTTTTTGTAGCACCGCGACCCGTAATGGTCGCCTGCGGGTGCTCACACACGTGACGACAATGTGCCGACCGATCGCGGTCTCTACCGTCTTTCTCTCCGGTCTGGCCTCTACCGTCTCGCTCGCCCGCCTGCCTATCATCCGCATAACTATGCGTTTATATAGATGAATCTGGTTGATCATGAATCGACCCTTGGCCCGGCACGCAATTATCATGAGTACCAAAAACTATTCCTTGACATGTAAACCGATTCTCCAATTATTTACCACGAGTTCTCGCTTCCCCCAAATTATATTTTGATTCAACGTTTTAATCAAAACAAATACTGTTAAAGAAAACCAAATATCTCGTAGCCTGAGCAAGTTCTATTTCTATTTTTTACCGATAAATTCTATTTAGATCATTTTTTCTTAGTTTTTTTCTAATGACCCAGATTTAAACATCGCCTCCTGCATGAGATCGTGTTTCTCATCGGTAAACACACATCTTAAACCAAATTGTACTTTCATATATAAACACCATTTCCACTTCCAGTCAATAAAAGTTATATTTGCGTGTGTGCATTCATGTGAGTGCGTGTGTGTGTGTATACCTCTCTCTGTTACACAAAAAAAACACGAGAAAAAAGTATTGTCATCTTAATTTTATGAGTGAATGCTCATTTAGATATAAAATAGTCGTTACAAAGATTTTCAAGAGATTACACGAGAATTCATCTTTCGCCCCCTTTTTCTTAAAGAACTCAATGATATGAAACAGACGCTAGTTAACAACGGTTTTTTGAATTGCCCACCTCGGTCACCAGATTAGACTATCTCATTTTAAAATAACTAATAACAATACTGAATATACAGATAAAAACAATATTAACATTTTAATGAAAGACAAATACACGTTGACTGTAAGCAAAATTAATTTTCTTTCTGAAAGATTATAGAGAAATACACAACCTCAGTCGACCAGAACAAGAAAATTAAATTATCTAGTATAAAAAATTTAAAACAACTCACCTATTTCATCTGTCTAATCATAGCTAAAGTAGAATTCATTAAAACACACACAGACGCCTATCAAACACATTTTTTTATTAAACATTTCACCCTAAGCAAGGCGGGAAGCCACTAGGACGCAAGGGGTTACAGAAAATTTGGAGCAAGATCAGATAGGAGTGATAGAAGAAATGATGAGGAGAAGGATAGTGCATAGATCATGGCAATTGGAGATGTCGATTGACATTACATTTGAATAGCTGGAGATTATAGCTCTCAGGGAAACTGGAATAGGGAAAGGAGTTCAACAGGCGAGAGGTGCGAGATATGAAGCTATTGGAGTAGAAGAGACGGCTACATTTAATAGTTTCAACAGTGAAAGGGTGAGAGTGGGATGCCAGCCTCATAAGGCGCTTGAATTCATGAAGTCTGGGAGCTAGCGAATGCAGCTCCTCGGAGTAATTACTATGAAAGTATTCAATTTACAACATACTTTTAGAAAATACAAGTATAATGGACTCATCCACATGTAAACAACACTAAAAATAATTGAAGCAGTAATAATAATTAAAACAAAAAAGCCAGCACACAATATCATCAACTGTGATCTTAAGCCGATCCGGTCCCAGATATAGCCTTGGTGACATCGCTAAATACCATTTTGTCACTTCACTAACTGTAATCTGGTTACTGGCATTAGGCAGAACAGTCTCTTGATCTCTGTCCGAAGAGATCCTCTTAATGTCGAAGTTGGGTCTGCTTGATTATAAGGAGTTAAGTATGTTGTCTATCGCAATTTGTTACTAAAACTAACAAAATTGAACCATGGGTAAATTTTAATGGATCGTCTACGAATGTCGTCTCAGTATTTCTTCAGATGTCGAAATCAAGGAAGGAATGTCGCAACCTCGGATTTGATGATAAAAAGAAAATCTGAAGTTTTATTTTCCTTTAGCAAGACGTTACCCTAAAAAATGCTTGGAGAAAGTTAAAACAAAAAAATATTAACAGTTAAATTATTTGGTATGATTTTCTTTTCGGATCCACGAAAAAAAAAAATGAATAAATAAATAAATAAAGTGTTGTCAAACTTCCCAAATTATCGTAAGTTTATTCACGAGAGAAACAGGCTAAAATTAGCAATCATCAGTAGCAGTCGTCTGGTTCATTGGTCAGCCGCAGTTCTGTTCTAGATAAAAATTGTCGTCTCTACTTCTCTCCCGACATTATCTCTCAAACTAATTCTGGGCGACTGCTTTTAGCTGTTTCTATAAAAATTAACATTTTTCTAGAGAAGGGCAGATCGCTTTGGGGCGATTCACACCTATTGGAAAATATTTTCACGATATTAGATTCTTCGTCCCCTCCCACAACCGATAGTCAGTTGGGGTTTTGGTTTTATCCGACTAAAAATTTCACAGTAAGATTAACTGGCTTTGTCCGACAGTTCTCGACATAGCATTTCTTTATTTCTTCCTTTTCTTTCCTTCCTGGTTATGTTTTCTTCGGAAATAGGAGTCAGGAAGCTTTCTTCAACACTGTCCACTAACATTTTAACCTCAATTCTCGATAGGAGTGTATTTGTTACCCGAAGATTTAGATAACCGAACAAACTCCAATGACTAATTTCACATACACACATTTCGTACCTGTTAACATTATATTTTCCTTCGTTCAAACTCACAAATCGAGTTTCGAATCCAGTAGGAAACTTACATTTTCAAAATTATCGTTCTTTTTTTACTTTTATCCATACTTCATACAGGTACACAACTATGAACACGGCCACAGTGTGCTGACTGTGTTTGGAAAATAAGACATTCGTATAACACTAGATATATACATAAAAAACATACATTCAGTTAAAAAAAAAATCGTCTCAGATAATGGCTGACAAATAGTCGAAAGCGCTCAGATATACAGAATATTTGGACAGTTTTTACACATTTTGTGTCCATAAAAGAAAACACTCATACGGATACAGAAATAATTACACAAGTTAATCGCGATAACTTCTCAAATTAGTTTTATCCAAGGCGATCCTTAACTCAGACCTCGAAATCCAGTTAAGACCAATAGGCGCCTGCGGGCGGACGATTAACACGCGAAAATTCGTTTCTGGAATTGGATTAAGAAATTTTTTTTAAAGAAATTTTTACATTTTATCTTTGGATTAATTGAAGTTTATTATTTAAGATACCGAAGCAAGTATAAAGTTTATTTTATTTGAAATTTGCATATTCTATCTTTAAACAAATTTTTACGATGCGGTATTTACAAATTATGTGCCATTAAGAATTTATCATATAAAGTTAGATTTTAAATTTAATATTTTTCTCTATTTTTCTTCAACAATGACGATATTAAGTACAAAAATTAATTTTTTATGAAAAATTTATGTTTTTTTAGGTAATTTTTATAAAGTATGTCGAACTTTTCTGCCCTTCTTAATTAAATAGAGGACATTAAAATAAAAATGTAAAGTTTTTCATTGTAAAACTTATGAGAAATGACACTAATTAAAGAATTTCTCACATGAAGTTAATGTCAAAAATTAAATTCTATAATAAATTTAATATTTTACAACTATTCTTAAAAATATACCACAAAGATGTAAAAGAGACGATATTGTCTTGTCAATATCGTTTTTCTCATTTTCTTTTTTTCGAAATTCACAAAAAATTTCATTAAGAATTTTGTCGCAGAAAGTCAATTTAAATTTTTTCTTTATACTTTTATTCTTCATAATAACAAATATTTTCATTATAAAATTCATTTTTTAATGAATAATTTGTGTTTTCTTGATACCGTCTTGTAAGAAAACAAAAAATGAATGTAACTTTTTACACTGCAAATTTTCATATTTTGCTATATAGAAATTTTCCCATTGGAAATTTTTTTTTAATATTTTGCTTTCTGATTGTATTATGCAATTATATATTCTGTAATAAATTAGCATAAACAAATTAACTAATTAATTAATTAATTATTTTTGCAATATTATCTAAAAATGTCTAATTTATGGTGAATAAAATGATTTTAGTTATTTTATATTTTTGTTTTCTTTGTACATTTGCATTTATGGAAATAACTCAATAAATAATTAAAAGATGCTTCGTAATATTATATATAGTTGTTAATTAACTAATTAATGGACATTACTAACAAGTCCCATGCTAAAAATATTTTTCAGGAATTGTTATTTAGTAGCAGTTTAAACTTCCACATGTTCGCCCCTAGTCGTAGACCCCAGTCGCATGGTTGCGAGACCTGGTATGTGGATCGCCTTGGTTTTATCCAATATATTTACCTGAATTATTTAAAACTATTTCTGGCAGACCATAAAGGGAAATTTTTTCACGCTTCCATCCATAAGTATGATTGTAGCCACAGGTAAAAATTTTTTCAAAGTCACAAGAAATAGATCGAGCTGCAATTTTAAAAAGAGATTATTAATCAATCAATCAATAAATCAATTTTTATATAAATTAGATGGTACTCAAAAGTCTTCGGCTCCATCAAAAGCAATGATCAAGAGCCCTAAATCTTACAGGCTATTCCTCATAGCATTTCAACGTTTTCCAAATTGCTTTTAAAGTATTGTTCTTTAATTTCTTTAACCTTCACCGACACAATATACTAATGTTTTGTCAATGAAATACTGATCTTCGAGAGTGGACTAGCCAGAAAACTTTTCAGCATCTTCTCGTAAATATAAAGATATGGAACAAAAGAAAATTCTAATATATAATCGACGATATGTTATAAAATGAGTGACAGACGTTTATATTTAATTGCCAAATTTACAAGCTGCTATCGACTACATTTATTTCATCCAATTTAAAAAAAATTTAGTTAATTTTAAAATGTTACCTCAGATTGTAAGGTAGATGTGATAATTTTTCACATCTATCACCAAATCATTCTTTTCTCAGTGTCTAAGATCTGTCGCCTTAAAAGTTTGTTAGAATTATCATGTCTTGAAGGCTTGGATCAATATGGCGAAGACGGAATTTGCCATAAAGTGGTAGAATCGGATAGTGTACAACATTTTTGTGATTGACATTCCTATTCTGTTACGGTTATTCCAATCCATTACAATTAAGTTATAGAAAAGAGCAGGGGTGTTTTTTCAAACGAAAATAATTTCGAGTTAAACGCTTCTTCATCAACTTCAAGTATGAATAGACAAAATGAATAGAAAAATATTGGATATCAAGTTTCAAAACAGAAATATATATATATATATATATATATATATATATATATATATATATATATATATATATATATATATATATAATTATTATTATTATTATTTAAAAATAAGTTATCATCGCAACACAGAAATTATTATGTTTCGGAACTAAAAATTAAAATTGAAATTTTTTGCTCCATTTTCAAGTGATGTTGAACAACTGCAGAAAACATGATTTACTTATTTAAGCAAAGTAGTATTACATTTAAGAGTTTAAGCTGGAGGGGGAATGAGATTTCAAATTTTTCAATGGGTGTTTTCCAAGAAAAAATCCTCTTAGCAAGATTTTTAATAAAAATACCCCAAAATTAGGTTATAGTTGTACTGAAACTTTAGAAATTCTTTTTAAAAAGCATAATAAAATTTTAAATAAATGCTTAAACCAGAATTAAAAAAATAATGACGTAATAATGTCGTTTTTTGACGTATAACGTCAAAAAACGACATTATTTTTGCGCCAACCTAATATTAAAAAAAATGAGAACTTGTAAGGCTTCAAATTACCTATATCCGTTATGCTTACATGAAAAGTACTTAAAGTATTATTAAGTTTCATAAAAATAAAAATTTATTAAATCATGGAAAAGAAATAACTGTTTTTTGTAGGCATTACATTATGTTCACTATAAAACATAATTAATAAATCTTTCGTAATTATATATATATTATTTGATTAAAAAATAAAGTACTATATACGAGGAAGTACTTAATTTCTAAATTTTAAATTTTCATTTTAACAATGCCGTACCTAATGTTCTATTAAATATAAGAAATATTTGCATTTTAGATCTTTATAATTAAAAATATAAATATATAAAATATGATTTAATCATATTTGAAGCCCCTTTAAGACACCCCAATATATTTAATAAATTTATATATAAATATGCCAAAATTAACCCATTGTTCGATACATATAAATACCCGTATTTTAGTGTATCTTATGTATGATCCTAAAAAGGAAGACAGGATGACACGTCTTATATACGGAAGCCCGTATCGATATGCAGAAATTACATACCTACAACAAACATTTAACATAATATTTTCACTTTTCCATTTTAGCTTAGACCTGTTTCCTGACTCATCAAAAAAATACAACACCCATTTAAAATTTTGAAATCTCATCCCCCCTCCAACTTAAACTCTTAAATATAATGCTACTTTGTTTAAATAAGTAAATCATTTTTTTTCTGAAGTTATTCAACATCCCTTGAAAATGGAACAAAAATGTTAATTTTGATTTTTAATTTTTAGTTCCGGAACACGGTAATCTCTATTTCGCGATGAAAATATATTTTTAAATAATAATACTATAATATTATACTCTACTTTATATTTTACATACTTTATATCGCGCACTTTTATTTTGTCGGAAGTCATTTATTTGTTTATTTATTTATTTGGGTAAATTTATTTTGCTTGTTTTTATTCATTTTTATTTATTTATTTTTATTTTTTATTTTTTATTTCTTATCTTATATATTTATTTATTTTAATTTTTATCGGTGTTTTATTAACATAGTAAAAATCAAACCAAAAATCGGACGAAAAACATAGCTATAACTGTTATATAACGATAAAAAAGTACTACGTTACTTAAAAATCGAAAACCGAAGAGAGTAAATAAAAATATACAGTATGATAAATAAATGATAAAAAGCAAGTAAAATAAATTAATCTAAATTAATCCAAATAAATAAATAAACAAACTAACAATCCGCTCCCGATAAATTAACCGTTAGAAAAAACAAGTAAAGATAATCAATCCAAATAAATAAATGAAGTAGTAAACAAATGAAAAATGGCTCCCGCCAAAATATCAGTTAGAATAAACTACTACACTCAACAGCAAAATTGAATAAATAGCTTTAATTATTTCCCCAAACCAAAACAAAACTATTAAATAAGCGATATAAAATTTTTACTACGTTAATAAAACACCGATTAAAATAAAAATAAATAAATAAATATATAACATTTTTAATAAAAATACCCCAAAATTAGAAAAAAAAAACAAAAAAAAAAAACAAAAACAAAAACAAAAACAAAACAAAAAAACAAGCAAAATAAATTAACTCAAATAAATAAATAAACAAATAAACGACTCCCGGCAAAATAACAGCCAAAATAGATTACCCACAATGCACAACTGACCCGTATATATAAATAGCCGAGAAAAAAACCAACACTCGTGGCCTGACAATTGCGTCTAGCATGAAACAGCCTGTCGCTTCTAAGTGTTGACTTCTATATATATATATATATATATATATATTCCCTTCCAAACATAACACATTGTCATTCTTTTTCATACATAACAGTGTCCTTATCTTTCAAACACAGCAAGTGTATTTCCCTTCTAGACGCAGTAAAGTGTCTTTCCCAATCAGATATAGCCAATTTCCTTTTCCTTCCAGTCATAGCTAAATGTTTGTTCCTTCCAGCCATACCTAAATAACCTTTCCTTTCAGACATAACTGTGTCCAAGGCCAACATAAATTATAACATTATGCTTATACACTTTATATATAAATAAAAGATCCGTTTAAAAACTGATATCTTAATGATTTCAGGAACAGACTATTTCCACTAATACTTTTTGATAGGAAATAAAATCAATTGTACTAATTGGTGACTTTTTAAAATAATAATTCTACATTATACTTTTTCAAAGTGAAGAGAAATTTTCAATAGAAATCATTTGATACTTACAGCAGTTACTTTCATCACTTCCATCATTACAGTCGACTTCCTTATCACAGATAGAAGATTTGTCTACACAGTGACCCTGATCTGTGCAAGCCTGAGTGGCATTCCTACAGTCTGAAAAAGGTATGATATTTTTATTTCAACCATCTGAATATCAGTAATAAAGCTAGGATAATAAAAGGAACAAATTTAATCCATTCAGTCATGAATTGAACTTTGAATGTTTACGAAACTTTCCTCGGATTGTCTTTAATTTTGAGAAGAGTCATTAACTTATTCAATAATGTTCCGACGTTCAGATTTCTTTTTTGTAAAGTTGCTGTGCTTTTCTTCAACCATCAGATATAGTCTGTTGCAAAAAGGTAAACTTCTCACTCGAACAACAGACCAATAAACTGTTCATTAATATATCCTCGGTCTGGTCTATTCTTACAATGACAAGCACATACAAAATTAGAGGGTTTCTTTTTCTCGCAAATTAAAACTTAAAGGAGGCTGAAGATTTGACAAACTGAAATGGTCTACTCAGTACAACAAAAATACAAGGATTTGTGTGTTAGAATAATATTGAATATTGGAAATTGATGAGGGTGGATCAATAAGTCCGTAGACTGAAACATAGTTATTAGCTGAATTTCAATTTGTGATATTCAGTGTATAATGTTGGATGTATCTAATAAATATTCGAAATCGAGTTAAGTAAATTGACAAGGAAAGACATTATATCGAAAAATAATTGTATTTTTTTCAGTATTAGGCTACGGGCTTATTGATATACTTAAGAATTTATAACTTGCGGTTTCTAAGTATATGCTCTCTGGTTCAATATATTCGTCTGATGTGATGAAGTCATATAAAACAGAAACTTAGAAATATGTGACCCGGAATCACAATGCTTTTTGATCAGTGTGTGAATAAAAAAGGTTAGGTTTGTTTTACGAGTGTTTGTTTTACTAGCGCAGATTGGTGATTCATAACAAAGTCATTACTTTAATAAATATATTCAGCATCAAGAACAGAATATGTTGGCTTGTGTATTCTGTTGGCCTAACTTGTTTGGGGTCGGTAATAGCTGTATTTATTATGCATCCACTACGGTAGAAAAGGTGACAAAATTACATTTTCCATTCAAAATAAAAACATCAAAAAAGAACCTGCATTCGTTTCAAGATACTTTGTTGCGTTTTTGTATGACTTTTGTTCTTTTATACACACACACACACACACACAAAACAAAAAAAAACTACAGAAATTTAGTAAAGAAGAAAAAAGATAATTTTCAGTTCATGAACATTTGCAATGAGCAAATATTGTCGAACTAAAATGTGTCTTCAGCCAAAAAGATTTTGGAATTATTAATTTCACTCTTTTTGTTGCTTGCAACAAAAAGGATGCCGTCAAAAGTTTGAAAGAATCTTGTAAGCAAAAAGAATGAAATTAATAAACTTAACAATTTGTGGAATCATAATGAATCATTTCAAATTCATATAAAGTTGCCTATTTAATGTCAGTCAGGAAAAGAAAATATTGTAATAAATTGATTTATGATGGTTATATGATTGTACGTGAATCAATAAGTCTGTAGCTTAATGATAAAAATATAATCTTCATTTTTGAAAATGCACTTAATTTAATGGTAAATATTAAATACATAGATCAAACATTATACAGTGAAAATATCAGATCCAAATCCCACTAATATGTGTATGAAATTTAATAAGTCACCCTCGCACATGCAAAATAAAATCAATCTTGCTTCTCTATTAAATCAGTGTCCCAATGTCAGTTGAAATTCACGGAACCCATTTTATTTAAAGGAAAGACATATATAAAACTGAATCATTTAAAGAAATTATCTCTTCACAACTTAAAAAAATATTTGCGTTAATGCTTTGTTCGAAAAAAAATTCTTTCGTTTTAATTCATAAATTTTAAAAGTAAATTTCAACAAAGTATTGAATGATTTTTTTTCATGGTTCAGGAGGCTTCATTATTGTTTCTTTTATAACAATCGAAAATACAAAACATAAACTTGCTTTTAACTAACAGTAACGAATAGTTGCGATTAATATCAATCATAATTCGTCTTACCTAGATTGGGGCATTTCCCATTTAAAATGGCAATTTTGTCGATGCTAATTGTACAGTACAACGAATAGGTTCTTGTGCCAGCTTCAAATATGAGACTCGTTGTAGCGTTTTGAATGTAAAATTGTGCTTTCTGCCAGTCTGTATTATTGTTTTCTTTTAATGAGAGATATTTATGATTGTTATAAGATGTATACACATTCAATCCACAATATTTGCCTCCAAGTCGGTAGGAAATCTGAATACAATTGTCTGATAAATTTCCTAATGGAGATTTCAAACTAAATATGTCATAGGAGCCCACAGCATTCATATAGTAACCTGAAACAAAGGAAAACATATTTATTAGTCGATTGGTCAAATAGATTTTAATAATTAATAGTATTTTTCACAAATTAAAATTTAATTAGTGAAACAAACTGATGCTGACTTATACACTTTTTATAACTAGAAAAAGATTGTTTTTATTATTATACACTGAACTAAACTCATCGTTTCAGGCTTTTTTAGAGTCAAATAAATGTTTTTCTTTTTAGTATTCAGCTTTTAAATCTTCGTCAACTAAACCTTGTTTATTTCTACAGATCCATTACGGAGCTGAGTGTCATAATCCTTGTACTTCCGCTATGGTTCCAGTCGTAAGTCAGATAGATTTACTAGCACATCATCTATCATCACATATCTATCATTACTAGCATATTTGGAATTATTCTTCTGATTAGTTGAAAAAACAAGGATGTGAGTACCGTTTATCTTGCTATTTTCCCCCAAAATGAAGATTCATGTGCCTTTCCCAAGGGTATTAGTTAGTCGATCGGTCAAATAGAATTTTAATTAGTGACACAATGCTAATATGAACGATTTAAAAAAAAAATCTTCCATATTCTAGTTCCTCCAGTCAAGAGCATTACAGATGGAATTCACTTTGCCACTTCTACGGATACAAATCATCATTATTTCCTTCGTGTTTCAAATCTACAAATAAGCTCCAACTTAGGCAGCTTTTAGTCTCGAACTACGACTCTGTAACAGACTGCACCCGAAACACTTTAATCTTGCCCTCTTCAAGTCAACGGCCAATTGTGATTTTTCTTCCTGATTCTCCATTTCTTTAAACATTCTCTTATATTCATTTCACATGCATCATTTTTTATGACCGCTTTACTGTCTGCAATCATCTACCATTAGTGGATCTTGACGATTGTATTGGGCGACGTTTAGCACATATATATACATAAATACATACATACATAAATACATACATACACATACATACATACACACACATACATACATACACACACAACATATATATTATTTTTAGTGGATATCCATATTTGAGTAGACGCCCCGTTTATTTTAAATATTGTTTATTTCGTCTATCGACCTGAACATTCGATCAATCTTATAAAAGAAAATGCGCCTTCCGAAAGGATTCAAACCTGTGTCCCTATTTGCAGGCGAAATTTCTTTAGAAATCGCTTTGTTTACGATTCGGATAAGAAACTGAGCATCTCTCTCTCTTCTCTCTCTCTCTCTCTCTCTCTCTCTCTCTCTCTCTCTATATATATATATATATATATATATATATATATATATATGGAGGGAGAGATAGATAGATAGATAGATAGATAGATACTTCCAACGATTTGTAAAACAAAATGAATACATGAAAAAATCTACAAAACTTTCAAAACGTTTGTGTCATCATTAAGAGGAAAGACCCAATTAATTTTTATGTAAAAATTATATTTTAAATAGTTTTTGGAACCTTTGAACTTATGGTTAAAAATCTTATTTTTTGGCGTCAACGGGGTACCATACAGGAAATTTAACTGCCTTTTTGTCCTGAAAAAAAAAAGAAGTTGATTGGAGATACTTAGATATTTAGATTAGATATTTATCGGATTTTAATGAAACTTTCAGGACAAATACCACACACTTTTCTAATTTTATGAAATTTCGAGAAATTCTTTTCGTAGCGCTTTATATTTATAGCAGTTATAAGGACAAGTCCCAGAAAAATTTAAATAATCATATTTTCGGGGTCAAAGAGGATCCCCAGTTACAGACAATCTACCATGATTTTGATGAAACTGTTGAACACATAGTATCAAAGTCCTTGCTGAGAAAGAATACTGGATATAATTATTGGACATAACAGGCTAGGACATTGGCTTGTTTGTTTGAATGATGTTATTGAAGTCCCAGATACATGGTACAAACACCACCCAAATGATATCACAAATGATGATGGAGTGACTATGCTATGGAATTTCACAGTCTTCCCAGATAGGAACATTAGAAACTTCAAATAGATCAGCCATAGTCAAAACAGGAACAGGAGCATTGTGTTTGATAAAGAAGGGTACCAAGAATTCTGTGGGTAAAATTCCTGGACACATCAGTCTCTCAGAGAGCCACAAAAGGTTACTTTGTATAGAATTGCAGCTATCATCCGCAAAATTCCCCATCTAAAAGAAACATCCCAAATGTGCATAGATGTATCTCTTACAGTGCTGCCCTTTTGTACTCATACACCTCGGAGAGGACTTGATAATTAGGCACTTAAAATTACTCTCTGGCAAGATAATAACACACACACACACACAATAATAATAATAATAATAATAATAATAATAATGATTATTATTATTATTGTTATTATCTATTTTTAAGATAAAGAATAAAGCCTAACATCTCATCGCTTCAGAAGTTTACTTTACTTAATTCTTTAAAGTTGCTATCTCTTTGATGTCGTATGACTTGATGGAGGACAACCATAATGTAAGATTTCCAGTTGAAAATGAAAAACCGTGCAGAAGAAGAAAAGATAATAATAATCTTGTGGCGTATTAAGTCAAAGCTTCAATGTCAAAATAAAACAGTATTTAATTACAACCGCAAATAAATACTTAACAAGAACAAAGAAGTAAAAGTCAACCATTTCAGTGAATACCTTGTTAGTAGCGCGGCTCGGATTAACGTCCGGTAAATCTTAAATCAAAGCCCAAATCATCGACGCACAATAATTTACACTAATTCGACTGGATAGTTTCACTCAATAGTCACTCAATAATCACTCCAGTCAGTAGCCTGATACCGCTATTTATATAACTGGCGGAAAATATGTATTTATAAGTCTAGAGTGTCACGCTCGAACCTCAGTGTCGGTAATTACTCATTTTCTTCTTATATGACAAATAATAATAATAATAATGATAATAATAATAATAATAATAATAATCCATTTTTTAATTAATACACAATGAATTAAATATCATTAAACTAGAAGTACAAAAAAATTATCCATAGGAAATGCTCATTCTAAAATGAAAGCAGAAAGTTTATTTTAAATAAGAAAACATTTTAATTATTAGTACCTGAACCGGATCGCTTCCTAACCCAACCAGAATTGCTAGTATGAGACGTGTTTGTATAGCCACATACAGTTTCATCATTGAAGTCACAGGGAATGCCTTGATCTGAAAAAAAAACAAAAAAAAAAACATCATTATGAGCGTCATAATTATTTGTAAAAATAGTAGTAGTAGGAGTAGAAAATAAAAAAAATAAACAATCATCATCATTATTATCATCGACAATAGGATTATAATATATATAATTGAATGGAATACTGATTGTATAGTCCAAAAGGAATTTTTTAGGCAATGAACGTTTTGTGTCACAGATATTTCGAATATTTTTAATATAAATGATGTTGAATTTATAACTGCAGAGCATCGATATTTATCGTGTGTCCAGAGGAGTAACGATTTGCTGAGATTCCCTGAAAATGATATTCAATAACCTCTTATTATTTCCACCAGATTAGCCATTTCTGATAGTGATTTTCCAAGCGTAGCTTGGATGTGGCACAAGGCCGAAAGTAAGAGGCATCCAGTGAGTATCGAACTCTCTACTCAGTCGCAATTGTTCTAGCGAGACAATCTTGCTAACCATTACACCACCTCGAGGTGCCCATAGACATTTCTGATAACCTCATGACTAAAGAAATTTCTATAATATAAAAAGAACTGAGACAATCCAATAAAAGACGAGTCATATAAAAATCAGAACCCAATTCAAAATCAGTGGTAGAAATACTTGTAATGATGATGTCAATGAATTTCGAATTTTATTACAATCAATCTACAACGTTGTTTTCAGTCCCTAAAATCCTTTTACAAATGATGAGATAATGATAATCGATTTAGTGGAAAACATTTTCAAAATATGAATCTTTGAAAATTAACTTCGCATCAGCTCTACTCTATGAAGATTCGTTAACGTACAAAGCAACAGAATTTTGATTTCTTTATAGAATTTCGATGAGAAAACATCCATTGCCGTAAAAGAATTTATGTTACTGTTTGGAAACCAAATGAATTGTTCGTGATAATGGACCAAAAATATTAATGTTATTTTGACATTGAAAGTTCACAAAAAGTTAAAATAAAACTCACCGTAACAGACGCCAGGTACAACACCAACATCGTCGATTGCCATGTCACCTAATGGACCATTACCTCGGATTCCAGTAAAGACAACAGTCGTTGTCTCATTAACTGGAAGACTGACGCAGCCTTTCACCCAGTTTTTTCCCATTCCACCTTTTTGGGACCATTTTAACATTTTTCCTGATCGAGTGATAATGTGAACCTAACAAAAGCAAAATAACAGACAACATATTCAGTTAAAGCAATCATTAAATATTAAATAAATCTAAAACTGCATCTATTGGATCCAATATACGTGCATTACTTACAGAGAAAAAAGAATGAATCGTGTATGATGATTTGATTCTAGTCGTATTCATCTACTAAATAAAGATTGAATTTGTAATTGCAAATGAAGTTTTCTTCTCATTCGTAATAGATTATAAATTAACGAAAAGAAAGTTGAATACAAAAATAAAATCAATTAAGGAAAAATCAAAGCTGAATGAAGTCAAAAATGAAAGAATCCGTCAAAATGAAGTGTTATTTCATTTTTCTAATGAATGAATGAATGAATGTTTAATATCTACTGACAAATCCACAGAAGATCACTTAAATGGAAGTGAGAAAAAGAAAAGATCAATTGAATTCTATCTTCAAAATTTAAATGATAATCTGAAATGCAAATATATAAATGCTTTTATATCAATATACCAAGATGTTATTTAATTTTTTTTAACTAGTTTTGTTTTTGTATCCTTCAATTTTTCTGTCTGTCATCAGTATGGCTGATGCTAAACTCCAGGATAGTAACAGTCTATACCTTTGTGGGCCCATGTTTTCCACTGATATGAAGTAGAGTAACTAATATCAAATCAATTGCTATGTCTACTGCTTGGAAAATTGGTTCACTATGTCGTGCCAGTTAACTTTTCTCGTCAGAATTCATCTTTAACATTTATAAATCTTCCATTGGCCAGTGCATTGAATACTGCTGCCATTTCTGGTCTGATGTTCTGCTGTAGACCTCGAGATTGTTGGCAAAATTCAAAGTAATGTAATCGATCCTGACCTGGCATCTCGACTTCAATCACTTTCTCACCGACGCGATGTGGCTTCCCTCTGTCTTTTCTACAAATATTTTTATAGCAACTATTCAGATAAGCTTTTTTTCTCTGGTGCCCCGACATATGAATTTAGTAACTTGGTCACAACTTTTTTTTTTACTGTAGAACTAAGCAGGCGCAACCGCGATTTCTATTCTAACAGTTTCTTTTCTCGGACTTCTCACTTGTGGAACTCTATCCCGATTTCTTGCTTTTCTGACACCTGTAATGTTCAAAAATTTAAATGTAACATTCATCATCATTTTATGACTTTCTGAACCCTGTTCCTTTATTGTCTTTTCCTTACTCCTCCTCACTAATGCCTTCTAATTCTCTTTTAGTCCCTGTAAAACCTTGCAGCCTGGTGGTCTTGTCGCCTTATTTGGGGTGAAAAATTTAAAAAGTTCATTTCACCTACACTCATCATTTTCCTTTGATAGACGTAAACGTTTGACTAAGTGTCCTCTTCTCTTTTTTTCTTTTCAAATTTTTACACCAAATATTAAATCACCTGAAGAGTTCCAATATCACGACCATACATGTTGTAATAGAAACTGAGGATATGTCCAGGGGGTGTGACAAATTCAGGAAACACAAGGTCAGTTGTGTCACCTGGATCACCAAATGATGATTCAGTATACATGAAATCTGTAAAAAAGAAGATATAAATTGTATTTTAATGAAGGAAAATACAATATTTTCATGGAAAATTTCAAATATAATAACTTATTTACTTTAAAGAAGATGATAAAATTCAAGTAACATTGCAATAATACTTTATGATTAAATTATCGAAAACCTTCTGGATTATATTCAATACTTTCAAAACTAAACAAATTTTATTCACTACTAAACAATTATAATTTACGTTTAGAAGAATAAGATTGAGAATTTCTAAGATTATAAAACATCACACACGTAATTATATATATATATATATACACACACACATATATATATAAACATACATATACGTGTAGATATACATACATACATTTATATTTACACATAGACACACACACAAACACACGTATATATCAATGAATTATATTTTGTTTGACAAGGTTCATAAACCCCACGTTTACATGAGGTATGTTGACGAAACCTTCTGAATTCTTGATTCCGTCAGTGATGCTACTGATCTCTTCGCGGAACTGATTCAGTTTACTATGGAGGTTGAGAGTGATGGGACATTGCCCTTTTTGGATGTTCTCGTTGAGCGTAAGAATAGGGTATTGTATACCAGCGTCTTCCGTAAACTCATATTCACAGGCTTATACATACGTTGGAATTCTTTTATTCACAAGGCCCACAAAATTGGTCTACTTTCAACCCTGGTTCATCGCGCTTTGATGATCTGTTCTCCTAATTTGCCAGTATCCAGAAAATTTTTGAAAGTAATGGATAACCCACCGATATCATCAAACGCGTTAAATTCAAACCTTTTAGGGAACAAATTGTTTTGGCACCTATTCGGTGCGCTATTTATTTAAAGTTCCTTTGGCTTGGCAGGAAGTGTCAACTGTTATCTGACAGAATTTCAGCTTCGCATTGTGTTTCAAACAAAATCTGCGTTCCCTTCCTTCGACAAGGATCGTTTGTCCTATTTTCAAAAAAATTTAGTTGTATACAAATTCAAATGTCGCTGTGAAGCGGCGTACATAGGATGTACCAACCTGAGTTTGGAAACGTGGATTTTGCAACATGTTCCCGAATATGAGGACATATGGGATTCTATTCTACATAGTGGTCGCTCGATTTACCAACTCCGAGTTCTTGAAGCTGTGTATATAAAATTTTACCAGCCGAGCCTACGTAGACAAAAGGATAATTTCATGCTAAAGGAGAATTTCATGCAAAAGGAGAATTGATCGAGGGCCCGTGAGGTTCTTTTTACCATTTTATATTCTTGTGGAACTTGTTACTCATTTTATTAATTATGTGAATAAATATATATATATATATATATATATATATATATATATATATATATATATATATATATATATATATACATACACACACACACACACACACACATATATATATATATATATATATATATATATATATATATACTTGCTACACATGTACACGTGTTTCCGGTATCGAAACTTTCTTCATGGCAAATAAAAGGAATAAATTTTACAGGAATAAATTTTCCTTATGTTCTTTTAATGGTTCATTGTTTGGTTTCTGTATTTGTAGCGAGCCTTGATCTCATTTTTGGACTGTTGGCAAAAGTGAATTTCTGCCTAAGTGGTAATAAAACTATTAGGTTTGGTCTGGGCGGTGGTGATGATAGATGTGTTGATGAGAGATGTTTTCCTATCCCTACATTACACTCGAGACTGTCAAACCTATTTCCATTTTTGTGTATTGTGTGCATGCACGTCCCAATTAACGTGCACATGTATATGTACATTCCCTCACATTACTCTCTTATAGAAAGGAATCAGCATACACACATATATATACATGCATATATATATACACATATATATACATATGCGTTATTTCTATCAGCAGGAACTGATAACAAGTTCTGGCCATAAGTAAACTCCAACCCCAGACCGCTTCCCTCAGAGTAAGGTATCTTACGTCCCCACCAATCGCTAACACAAATCAACACTCATTAATAAGGCGTTTACGAGAGGAGGGATGACATTGAAAATAAATTTAAAACAATGTTCTGAGACAGACATTGAGAGACTGAGGTAATTTCGAGTTTTTGCTTTAATATATATATATATATATATATATATATATATATATATATATATATATATATATATATATCAGTTCAAAAGTTTGAGGTGACCACTCCTAATTTTTTCTAAATTGGCCTCCAAATAATTTAAATAAGAAAAAAAAAAGATACATGGTTAAAAAAAGTGAGACATGATTTTGTATTAGAAAATTTATTACAAGAAGAAAAGATGCATTTTAGGATTAAATTTTGTTGTCATTAAAATATCCTCCTTTAGCCATGATTACAGCAGCACAAATATTTGGCATTAGTTTCAAAAGTTTCTCAAAGTATAAATTTGATGATTGATTCCATTCTTTTTTCAATGACTCTAAGTGCTCTTTTTCACTTTTTTCACTCTTCTGTCAATGCTAATTATTGGTTGCTTCAAAGGTTTGAACTGTAGTGTATATATGAGGACATGCTATAGACACTTGCTGGAGACTGCCCTTCCTATGCAACTGTGAAGAAGTGGGCTGCGATATTCAAGCAGGGCAGGGATGGCACGAAAGATAACTCCTGGTCAGGTCATTCAAAAACCTGCTGCTGAACAAACTGATGCCATTATGGTTTTGGATCATAGATACCTTACTGCCCAGAAGATATCTAAGTCCATAGGCATTAGTTCTGGTTGGGTCCATATTATTTTAATTGAGATCTTTAGGATGAGTAAGCTGCCTGTAAACATGGGTCCCAAAAATGCTGACACCAGAGCAGAAGCTGAAAAACGTTGACATTACAAGTGCAATTATGATTCGTTTTCAAAGTGAGCCTGATAATTTACACCACAGCTTAGTAACTCATGATGAACCTTGGGTTCACCACTTCGAACCTGAAACAAAAATTGAAAAATTTAAAGCAAATAGTGGAAACACTCTGGTTCTCAACCCCTGGAAAATCAAATCGAAACGCAGAGGGGAGCTGAGGACAAGTGTGCGCTTCTTATAAGATAACGCGACCATTCTTACTGCTCATGTCTCGGTAGATGAAGCAGCTAACTGTGGGTTTGAATTGCTAACCTAACATCCTTACTCACCAAACATCTGACTTCTTTCTGTTTTCTAAAGTCAAATCTCAACTATGTGGACGCCATTTTGAAAACAATAATGGGATCATATGTACTGTGGATTTTTTTTGGAAGACCAGGACGCCAAATTCTTTCGTGATGGAATTGTAAACCTTAAGAATAAATTTTGAAAGATACTAGTATATATATATATATATATATATATATATATATATATATATATATATATATATATATATATATATGCAAACACAGTTATATATATATGTATATATTTATATATACAATTATATATATATATAGACAGTTATATATATATATATATATATATATATATATATATATATATATATATATAATTTCTTTTAAATTAATATAAACTTAACGAATATTGAGGAAATTGGTAGTCCATTGGTAATATTTCTTGAATAGTGGACCGAACGATTACAAAAACTTCGTCTGTGAAATTCTGTTGTCAGTGTGCTGAATATAAAACCAATGAAATCAGTGACAAATATTGTATTTGTAATAATCCTATATATATATATATATATATATATATATATATACTAAATATATGCATATATATATATACTAAATATATGCATACATATATATATATCTAAGTACATATATATAAATATGCATATATCTGGTCATATATAAATATGTAATAAATAAATAACCTAACACTGAAGAAAAAATATGGAAGTCATCATCAACAAAAGTGGATTGATATTTAGTTTCCTCTTCTTGAACTTTTATGGCAGCCTTTCATTCAGGGATGAATTTTTAAAATTTAACTTAAATAATTTCCTGAATATTAGTTAAACCATGTGCCTTGGTGAATACAGTTTCTCTTGGAACTTTAAAAAAAAATTAGATGATAATTCGAAAATTAATCTTCAGCATTAGGTTCTTCCATAATATCTTCCACTTTATAGAGTGGAAAAATTATGTCATAAATTTAAATAATTTAATCAAGTTTGAAAAAAAACCAACGCATTTTCAAGAAAAAAATTGTTTGCAACAAAAATATTGATCTTCAAGGAATTCAAATTAATTCTTTAATTAACTGTACATTACTCCGTAAATGTTGTGACATAATTCATTAAATTTGCAGCTACATTTAATTTCTATTTTTCTTTTCTGGTAATTTAAATTTTAAGATTATGATTGTTGAAGAGCCGAAATGGCCTTGAATCTGATGCAAGAAATGGCTTCCAAACTTTAATGCCTCCAAATCATATTTGTTCTAGTGTAATTATCTTAGAGAACTATTTTTGCCTTACATGAACATGGCTGATGCTACCCTCCAGAAGAGCTCAGTTTCACATCTTCTACTGGCATGGAATGATTATACTGAATCAATGGTTTGGTCTACCGCTAAAAATGTTGCATCACTGTACTGTACTAGTATATATTTTTATCGACAAATCCATCTTGTACGTTCATAAATGTAGTATTTGTTAGTGAATTGAATATGGCTGCCACATCTGATGTGGTACTCCTGCTATATATCTCAAGATCCTTAACAAAATCCAAAGAAGGTTTTGTTTTTAAAATGATTTAACCAAACAAGGCAGTAAAGCCCCTAAGACACAGAGGGGTCACTCGGTGGGAAAATAAAAGAAGCAGAAAAACATTAAAGAGTGAGATCAATAAAAGAGAAATGAAGAAGACACGTTATAACGATTGGCACTGCATTTAAAATTTTGAATATTAAAATTGGCTGGAAAGCAAAACTCCGGGAGAAAGAAGTGCTAGGGAAGAAACTTTGAGCATAAAACTTACGGTTACATCTAGAAAATTCAACTGTAAACTGATGCATCCATGTCGCTAATCTCGTTCTGCACTTATATTCATAAAGTCTAGGCATAAAATCTGGCATCTCGACGTCAGCCACTTTCCCATCGCCAGAATGTGGTTTCCTTATGTCTTATAGCATTTTGTCTAATGATCGGTACGCTTTGGTACCTCAATAACATGATTTTAGGTGTAGTGATAGATTGGCAACTCGGCTTCGTCGTTTTATTCTTGAAATAGCTAATCGTAACTTCTATTTTAAGTTCTTTTCTCATACTTATCGCATGTGGAACTCTCTTTTGGCTACTTGCCTTCTTGTCATCTACAATATTAAAAAAAAAAATTAACGTTCTTTTGTTGTTTTTCTTCTCACTAGAAATTTCTTCTTTCTTCACTCTTAGAGAAGTTTCGTTAAAAACGACCGATAGGGTATTGTGATTAAGCTTTTTATTTATTTTTTCTTGTATTTGTATGTGTGTTCTTTTCTGGACATAAATGATGTAAAAATTATCCAAATATTCTTTATATCTAAGCGCTTTCGGCTATTCTTTTAGCTGTTACCAAAGATGATTTATATTTTTACCTGAATGTATGGGTCTTTTATATATGTATCTAGAGTTATAAGAATGTTTTATTTTCCAAACAAGCTTAGTACATTATGGCCGTGTTCCTAGTTGATGTTATTGAGTGTTGGCTTTTTCTTTTTTATTATTAATGCATCCCAAAAAGACTAAAAACTATGGAAGCAGATAAACAGTAATTGAAGTCCGTTTGGCGCCACTTTTTTTTCGAACGCCTTACAACCATCGTTTAATATTTCTTGCACAGATTTATGTGGGCGACGTAGATGTAGATTTATGAAATTCATTTTTTTAAAGAAAGGCAAATGAAACAGTCTCCTTTAATAGATTGGGAAATTATATATATATATGAAAATATATAGAAAATAGGAAAGAACTGGTTAGGTAAATAATCCAAAGTTCTTTAGTATTTTTATTATTATTTTTAAAAATAGTGCTCGATACAAAAGTAGAGCATAAATATGATTATTTATTTAAAAATATAATTCCAACAGGCTACATAAGAGGTCTCATGTTTCAGATGGAGGCAGCATAAGTGCTCTTTCAACAATATAAATAAAAGAAATCAGACTTCTCTATCTAAATATTTTGGCAGTTGAAATAAATAAATAGGACACCTAAAGTAAAATGGAAAATTATAATCAGGACTAGAACTTGTAAAACGTGGGATGCCCCATGCCCTTTGTGCCTCCATGAGAAACTGCACATTATTAAGTTTCTAAATAATAAAAATCTATTAAACAATAGACATGAGTTAACGGTTTTTTGCCGACATCATCAAATTTTTGCATTGAATAATTAGCTTCAAAACAAACATACAATAAAATAATTTTTATAATCCATAGCCCCAATAAATAGTTTAAATACACTACAAAAAAAGATAACCCTTTATAAAGTCGTCAAAAAACAGATGTTACGGCAGTTTTTATATACACAAAACCCTTTCATAAAGAAAAAAAAAAAAAATCTCCATAGACACGTAAACCAGCCTAGGCGAAAACATCTTCCGTTTTAAATTTAGACACCCCAACCTTACCCTGACTTAACATCTATGAATGTAACTCTATACTGATACAAATTATTAACACCCAACACCCCACTATTTAAACAATCGCCCTAGCTGTTACCATGGAAATTTTGATTTCAATTATGAATATGCTATTAAAACACGTAAATTTCAGAAATAAGTTATTCCCCAAAAAATTTTGCTTGAAGATAGGACAGAGCTTACTTTAATTCAATTTAATTCAAATAATTATATTGAAGTTTTCGGCTCTTGTTTTGAAACATGAGACCTCTTATGTAGCGTGTTGGAATCATATTTTTAAATTAATTATATATATATATATATATATATATATATATATATATGAAATATTTTACATCGTGACACAAAGATTGCTATGTTTCGGAACTTAAATGTGTTGTTCCATTATCAAGCGATGTTGGGTAACTTTTGATGAAATTGATTTACTTTTGAAAACGGAATGGTATTTTATTTAAGAATGAGGGAGGAACAATATTTTATCATGAAGGAGGAAGGAACAAGATTTCAAAATTTTAGGTGTATGTCTTCTTTGACCAATCAAAAGACCAGTCAAAGCTAAAGCAGAAAAGAAAAATGTAGGTTAGAGGTTAGGGTGTGTGTGTTATTCAAACTTGTCTAGACGAACCGTCATTTTTAGACGTGTCATCTATTATATCCAGTTAAAAATATGATTTAAAGATACAATGAAATAATCAGAGAGATGTCTATCCAACAATAGATTAATTTTAGGATTTTATTTTTTTTATTAAAATTACTTTTGTTTATACTTTAGAACTATCTTAAAGTGGCTGCTAGTATGATTAAACCATTTTTATATATTATTTTGAAACTAAAATACTGTACTTATTATATTCAATGTCGTCATAAGACATGGCAATATTAAAATTAAAACTTTAGAAATAAATACATATTATATGTACCATTATATATAATAAAATAATGTATATATAATTGTAACATAGACTTTAAAGAAATATTGTGTTCACTATATTTTAACATAAACATTGTACAGTACCTATAGATTACAGTTAGTTCATTCTGTTGATTTAATAGATCATTATTTTTAGGAAACTTAATAATATGTACCTTTTCATGTAGACACATTCTTGTTTGTTTTAATATTTTCCATTTTACTGTGGAGGTTTATTAATTTCTTTTAAATACCAGAAATATTTTGAAATGGATGTTCGGTTACGGTACACATTGTTGTTAAAAGAAGAAATATGTAGATACCACCTTCGTTTAAAAGTATTTTTTGTGCTTCCAATATAAAATTTCTTAACATTTCGGTTTTCAGTAGATGAAATGGTGCATTGGTAAACAATAGATTCAGTAAGACATTTATTTTGCAATGGACAATTTATGGGATTTATTTAAAATTTTATTATTATGTTTTTATAATTGTTTTCTAGATTGCCAATACAATTATAACTTAATTTTAGCGTATTTTATTGAAAATCTTGCTAAGAGGATTATTACTTCGAAAATGTTTTTCAATCAGAGCTAGAAAATTTTGCCTTAACTTATTGCTAACCATTTGGTTAAATGGGGGTGTATACCAAATGATTTTTCTATTACGATTTTTTCTCCGGTTATTATTATTATCTTTTCTATATTTAATATCAGGGCATTTATAGCCACTATTTTTTAAAGCGTTATTATAAAAATTGCAGTTTTTATAAAATATATCATCGTTGGTAGAGTTAATACTGATTCTATATTCTATGGGTGAGGGTACGTGTTTTATTATAGATGGAGGATGATTAGACTTCGGGTGGATATATAATGGATATAATTTGTTTTCTTATATGGTTGGTATATATTTTCGATTAAATCTAATGTTATATCGAGGAAGTTTACTTTTTTTCAATTTGTATTGATAGTAAATTTTAAGTTTAGTCTTTTAAACTCTCTATTCTAATTGTTAGGGGACCTTACACATAATAACATAATGGACTATTCCATACGTAATAAATACTGCGCCTCAAGAGGAAGCAGAGAGTTCAGTCTGAAGTCTGGAGTGAGGTCCGTCAGAAGTCCGTCAGGAGTTAGTCAGTCAGTCGAGTCAGAGGCAGTCCGAAACAGAGTCGCGTTCAGACATTGGAATAGTGATACTGGTCGAGACTACATTGTTCTCCCTACTAAACCTGATTGTTCGTACTAACACTTCTACTTCTCTGTATATATTCCTGTTTGTAATATATCTCTGTTATTCCATATCCGTGTTCGAGTTCTTCTTTATTGGTTCTACCTTGGACCATCACCGTGTTACAAGGAACCGGACCATAGCACTAATGGAATCAGTTTTGAAGTTAGTTGAATTCCTAGTTATTTTTCATCCACTGTTCCGTGTTATGAATAAGAACTGACTTTTTCCATTCATAATAATGTTACCATCATTCTTCGATAGATCCGAATACACAGTGGCGAATTCTAGAGCCGACGTGAAAAGTTCACTTGAAATTGACGTGTAATATTCCTCGATCAAACTAGATTAGGGAACAATTGGTTTTATCTTTTATATTACAAGACCAGTTAGTGACATCGGAGATGTTAATCCATTGTGTTAATCCAAGGTACTCCTTAATTTGTTTATTTACGCTTTCAAAGATTATTTTACTTATTCTATCAATCTCAGACCCGGTAGGATTTATGATCGTGGTGCTAGGATTTGTTTCAAAGTCAGGTTTATAATCCTTGATGGTAATGTAACGTTCCTTTGTGGTAAGTTTACCGAATCTGACACTAATTTTTAGTTTGTCTGATCTTTTTACGAGATGTATTTATACTTTCTACCAAAACAGCTAAGTTGTTATTTACTTTTCCATAGTTTTTTTGTTAATTTTTTTTCTAATTAGGTTATTATAATCCTTAGCCGTCCTTTTATAAAAAAAATGCTGTTTTATCTGACTTTACAAACACTTTATCGGTTTAATTTATATCTTTTACTACACGGTCAAAATGTCTTTTGAAATAATCTTTTCTTTTATGAAAAGAGATATTGTTCACTATATCCAGTAGATCATTTTCAAACCCAAACAATCTTTCAATAAATTGTGCAGATTTTTTGCTTTTAAATCCATATCCTTCAGCGTCCTTGGATAAGTTATGCTTATGAAGAAAGAAAAAAGCTTTCCATCTCATTCTTCTGATTAAATCCTCTGTTTTATGTAACAATTTAACGAAATATTCCCGTCTGTTTGTATTGGGAATGTTTTTCAGAGAGATTCCGAAACTTGTTTTCTCCATATTTGTTTAAAAATAAATGTAGAGAGTGATCTACCGCAGTGAGAGCGAAAATATATACAAATAAAGAGAGTGTCAAATTAAAATATTTTTTAAATAAAAATATTATAATAATATGTCCAACGGTGTATCGAGCACTTTTATAAAAATAAATGCAAAAGAATTGTGGATTTTAAACCTGTTCTTTCTCTTTATATATATATATATATATATATATATATATATATATATATATATATATATATATATGTATATATATATACATATATATGTATATATATATATGTATATATATATATATATATATATGTATGTATATATATATATGTATATATATATACATATATATGTATATATATATATGTATATATATATATATATATATGTATGTATATATATATATATATATATATATATATATATATATATATATATATATATATATGACCCTTTTCATTAAATGGTGATATTATTTGAGGAACATTGGGTAACACATTTAATCATTACCTAACTTCAAGCACATATGAGCAGGATAAATGAACAGAATATTAACTTTCCCTACATAAATACAATAATTAATGAACAATGTAACGATAGTATATTTACTTACATTTTCTGCCTTTTCCACTATGATCTGAAGAAGGTCCTGTGGCAGGTGAACCAGTATTTTTCGCTCTCTTCCACAGAAATTTGGTTGCCTCTCGACAGCTGACGTTATATCCACATACATTTGGTTCATCAAATGTGCATATATTATTCACAATACCAACTGTGACAAATTATATAATAATAATATAGAAACCGACATAATGATATTGTAGAAAACAGAATCAAGTAAGAAATTGTTCTATTTTGGATTGGAACAAAAGTTACTTTCGTTTTTCATTAGGTGACGCTTAGACAAGTGATTTCATTTCACAACTAACAGAAAATTATGAGATACAGTGTATGGTGGGTAAATTGTAAGCATATTATATTTTTAATTTCGCACATGCGCGTTGTTTGTTTTTTTAATTTGTCAAATGAACAGTATAGTAGTCTCAACTAGGCAAGAGAATGGCTACTGGAAGAATCTATGTCTGGCAATGAGGACAGACCCTGTACCATGCCCCCAAAACAAGAGAACCAGGTCATGACTGTCAGATAATTTCTGCGACCCCATCACACCTTATATCTGGCCACCTAACTCCTCGCAACTACAACCCCCTTGATTATTATGCGTGGGGCGTAGTCGAGCGAGAGACCAACAAAACTCCTTGTACAACCAAAGACGACTTCAAGGCAAGGATTATGGCAGCATTCACCAACTTAAATAAGGAGACTGTCCAGAAGAGTTGCAGGAGATTCCGATATATGGAGGCCGTGGTTGAAGCCAATGGTGATTTTATTGAATAAAATTGCGTAATTTAGATGGCAATTTATCCATCGCACACTGTATATACATATTCTATATAATTCGTATGAGGATTGTAAAGTTTAAGTGTTTTTTTACATTAAATGTAGAAGAATGTAAAAGAAAATGAGACGCATTTTAATTATTTCAGAAAAATTTCGTTATTTTTAAAAGTATAAATTTTGATCTGAAATACCAATGACATTACGCCAGTTCTACATGAAATCGAAGTGCTACTGAAACTCAAAAAAGCATGATCACACGAGATGAAAAAATGGATTATTTATAACAATGTGGAGTAAAAATGTCCTGGACAAAACGAAATGAGCCACAGCTTAGCACTCCAAAATTTGGCCTGCATTTGAAGATGGTGATATTGTGTATCTGGTGGGATTGGAAAGGCATTGTGTATTGTTCCGTCTGCAAAATTAGACATTGGATTCAGGTAAGTAATGTTCCCGATTGGAAAGGTAGAAATCGTCCAGAATTGGTCAATCAGAATGGTGCTGTCTTCCATCAGAACAACATCAGATCTCATGTCTCTTTGCGAACCCGACAGAAATGGATAGGGTTTTGGCTAGCGTATTCTGATCTACTCTCATGACCTTGCACTTTCGGGTGGCCACTATAATAAATACCTATAAAATCCTCTTGATGGGAGGCCTGTCAAAACCCACTTCAACTAGAAAGGTACCAAGTTCTAGGAGGATGGAATAATGAAGCTGCCCCACAGATGGTGAAATATTGCAGAATAAAAATAACTCAAGTATCTGAACATTGAAATTCACTTGAAAACGCCACAATTCTTTCCGATCCATTCTATTATCAAATTCCTTTCATCTTCTAATTCGTATGCAAGATTCTTCTGTATATTTTTCATTTTCCTAAAAGTTATAAATCTTTTATTTATTAAATAATACAAAGCAGCAATAAATGACTCACACGTTGCTGGATATAAACATATATGAATAGTCACTACTTATTAAAAAAGCGTTTATAATTATACAAAATAATAATGGTTTCATACGACGTGGATTATTAAATCAGAAGATAAATAAAACATTCTCCAAAAACAAACAACAACAATTATTTTGAGTTTATTTGGTGATTGTAAGTAGCGAGGAATTCGCGGCAAAATTAACCAAAGAGAAATAATATTTTTGAAATAATCACAAATAATGAAATATTGAGACATGGATGACAAAAGTGAAATTAGTTTTGTTTCAGTCAAAGCTAAAATAGTGTTTAGTCAACTTAACGGACGATGCGGCCATCCAAGGTACGCATTTATGTAATTTGGAGCTAATTTTCAGGGGTTTTGTATTAAATATGAGTAAGAAAATTACTGAAAAGAAATTATGCTCAATTTGTAAAATTCTTGCTTTTATGAAAATTTGATCAGTTTGTGAATTTCTGTATGTTTTAAGGGCTTTCTTTTTTCTTTAAGCATCACTCTCTGTTAACATACAGGCTAATTTTGATAGATTTATAGATGTTCAACGATTGATTTAATCCTTTTATGGCTGTATTATTTACAGGTGGGAGGCTCATCTTATAAACCATCCAAACTATCGAAAAGGTGGCAAGAGAAACTAAATTTGACACAATTTTAAAGTTGGAATTTTTCATTTGGAAAATATTTACCTTTAGAAAGTCAGTTTTATAAACCAACCGACATAAAAAGATATTCTCGACTGAATCATGTAAATTTATAAATTTTAGTATTTTTAAATTGTAAAGTCAAATATCCAAGCTTGAATGAAAAAAATATGTAGAAACCATATTTCATTATTTTGTGGATCGTTTTGCATTAAATTTTCCTACATAAATAAATCATTTTGCCTCGCCGCCATTTATCGTATAAATCAACCAACATCTTTTCAAAATTGCATGCGATTTTTCACGAATTGCTTCTTAAGATTTCAGTATTTTGTTATTGTTTGTAAAAGAAATTTCTATGTAGAATTAAAAGGAAAAGAAAAGAAAGCGTCCAGGTAACCAAAGATTTATATTTAGAAAGAAAAATTAATTTTGAAGTAAGACATTAAGTAGATCTTTTGTATTGTAAGTGGCGGGTTTCTGTGGTTCAATGTAACTTTTAATGAGTACAAAATGAACTCACCTACACAGGATGATTCATTGTAGGAGACGTCATCGAGCAAAAATGAATTTCTGTAACCACTTACAGAGATAAAGTTAATTGATATCTGTTCATTTGCTGGAAGGTCGATGCAGCCCATAACCCAGTCATTTAGGTCCAAATTAAATTGCTTGGGTTTCATCACTGGTTTGCCTGATAAACGGTTAATTTGAACCATGAATTTACTTGTACCTGCACTATATTGATTGTAGTAGAACTGGAGACTTGAGGTATTGCTTGTTTGTTGTATAATAGGCGTTGTTAGGTTTGTCATGTAACCTTCGGCCCAATAGTAATGATAAGCTCTCATGAAATACCCCGAACCTACAAAGAAGAATCAGTCCTTGGTGAGATTGGTAAAGAAGAAAAAACCTCGAATAATCTGTGTTGTTCAATTCGAATACTAAGCATTTATTACAGTATAAGTTAAGATAGATGCAAATAATATTTTCTGCTGTAACTGAACTCGTGGTATAGAATTTTTTCGGTACTGCTCTTTATTCGTATTAAAATATTCCTTATATATATATATATATATATATATATATATATATATATATATATATATATATATATATATATATATATATATATATATGTATATGTGTGTGTGTGTAATGTTTCCTTTTTTATATTCGGAATAACTAGCTTGCTTCAATTAAATAAGGTTAATAGATTTATTTATTTTATTTAGTTAGGACTTAGTATTTTATGTTTTCGTGGGACAAAACAAAAACAACCATTCTCTGTATGAATTCAACTTAAAAATGTAATCTAAGAAAATTAGGCTTGTTACTTTTCCTATTGTCATTTTTATTCACACACAGAAACACACACACACACACACACACACACACACACACACACACATATATATATATATATATATATTGTGTATGTGTGTGCGTGTGTGTGTGTGTTTATGTGTCCCAAAACAGAATTTTGCTGACCTTTTCGGAAAGTGGGGATGAATGCGGAGATCAATGTGTAAGATCCCAAGGGGAGTTCTTTGAAGACGCCATTACTTTTGGTAGACTACTTGTTTTTCTTAATAATAAATGGATGCATCATTTCAGAGCACACTACATAAACTCAACTAAAGATAGACTTATTATTACTTACCATATGTATGATCAGTGCCGGATACCCGTGTCCATTTGTAATTGTAATAGGAAGAAGTCGCGGTGTAGTTACACATTCCGGTTTCGAAGTTACAGTCGACTGAATCTGAAATCATGAAGGGAGAAGTTGAAATAAAATTGGTAATAAGAGCAAAAGTCATTTTTTGAAAACTGTTGAAGGAAAGTCAGTAACGCTGCGTAATTTTCTAATGGCAAAAGGTCAATATATGACCCGTTACCTTGATCATAAATTAAGAATTTAAATAGGACATGTGACCAACGATTTGAAAGGTGATCGTCAATTCACTTAGAAAAATTTGACAGACCGATAAAACGCGAAATTTCTCAGACTGGGATAAAGATGGCTTGCAACATAATTTTAAGATAAAAGTACCATGAATTTCAATTTAAAATGTTAGCTCTCCAAATTCTATGCACACTTTATCAGTTGTTAATATATCATTTTTCTTTTCAGATTGAAGATGATTTTAGAATTACTGTTTATAACATCAAACTATATATAGTTATATAAGAATGGTTACTTTCTGAATCAGATCTCGATAAATATAGAATATATCTCCAAATCCTATGCACATTTTATCAGTTAATATCCTGCTGCAGTAACTTTCATTTTGAAATAATAAAAAAGAACAGAAAATGTAAAACGTATATTTACGGAATTAAAATATAAACGAATGTGGAAAAAGGATTAAGTAAAAAAAAAAAAAGAAAATTTTCTGAAATATATATTGAATTTTCTGAAATATATATTGAATATAGATTTTTCAATGCTTGTTAAGCATATTAATAGATTTTGACTCGTGGCTGACCAAAATAGATAAATCGGGATTGCCAGGGCGTTTCAAAGCCTGGCTATACCATCACTGTGTGCTCCCACGAGCATTATGGCCACTCCAGACATATAGCGTTCCCATCTCAACTGTGGAGATATTAGAGAGGAGAGCTAGCAGTTTCCTCTGTAGATGGTTAGGATTACCTCGATGTTTAAGCAGCGCAGCCTTATATGCATCATCCAATACCATCCAGCTGCCATAATCAGTTAATTGCTAAAATTCCTTTGTATATTCTCGGATAGAAAATATAACGCAGTTAATGTCGTTCTTGTCTCAGTGCCAATTCCTGACTAGGTTCTTCTTGAATCTAGTCTTTGTGCAAATTTCCTCAAGTTCAAACATTATCAGTGTATGTGTATGCATGTATATCAGTGTATATATACAACAATGGGAAACTGTCAGAGTGTGATGGTTAACAAGTTAGACGTGAGTTAGTGTCTCTTAGGTCTTTTGTCAGATTAAGCGAACTTTAATAAATATTTATAATTGAAAATATCAATAAGCAAATTGAAAACATTCTGAACCATGAAAATACTGAAAGAATTAAAAAACAAAAAATATTCTTTTTTCTTGTCATTTTCTTTTTACTTACTAGGACATTTTTGGGGAGTCAAGTAAACATTATCGACGGCGATGTCGCTTGTGTATTTCGATCCTCGGACAGCAACTAACTTTACCTCATCAATTTCCTCGTTTATTTGCCTGCAGAAAAAATTCCACGCGTTTCCTTGATTGCCTGACATTTGCCATACTTCTCTGCTTGACTGTCCAGAAGTGTAGAATAAATGCAGACTGCCCATATTTTGACCATACATGTGATAATTAAACTTCAGATATTTTCCTTTGGTGTCTTTAACTGGAAATTTAATGGATACGGCATCTCCTGCTTTACCAAAAGAGGCTTCGGCATACAAGTAGTAACCTGAAAAAGTATATATTGTTATTTGTAAATAATTTTGAATCTTTTCACTGAAGCAATTTTGTTAAGAATATCGAAATATATAGAAGGAGTACCACATCAGATTTTGCAGCAATACCCATTGCATGGACAAAGGCTAAATTTATAAAGGTGCAAGATGGATTCTGCTTTTTTTTTGTTTTTTTTTTGTTTTTACAAATACTTTCATGATAACTGTTTGGATGAGCTCTTTCATACGGACTGTATGAGTTTGAGTGAATGAAATACTAGACTGACAGCTAGATCGCATCCGTATACAGATTAGCTAGCTAGATGTAGCCGTAACTTATACGCTAACAGTTCTGGAACTCCCTTCTGCCTCTATGCTTTCCAACCAACTTTAATCTGCAAGAATTTAAATGCAATGCCAATCGCTATCTATTGTCCCCCTGAATGCTCTTTTCTCTTTCTAATCATTACTGATGATACCGTTCCTAATTCCTCCACACCTGTAACCCCTTGTGTGTTAGTGACTGTACTGCCTTGCTTGGGTGAAACTGATAAAAAAAAATCCCCCAAAACAAAACAAAAACAAACAAACAATAAAAAGTTAATCAGAAAGACATTGTCGAAAAATATACAACAGAAGAAGTCTATAGGGAGATTTTGAGCAAATTTGAGGCAGGATATTAATGTCGTTTTCGTAGGTGGGGAGGAGGGAAATTTCACAGGACGAGAACAATAAGATAACCTAGTAATATTGGTGTGGGGGTAAGAATCGTTTTCTTTGTGTGTGTTTTTCGGCATTTTACATTTTTCTTCTTTCTTTTTATTTTCTGGATTTGCCAGTAAATGTGCACCCCACACCCTTTTGATAGCGTACAATATTTGCTCAACAGTCAGTATACCATACCAGAAAAACTTCCAGTAAATATGTGGTCGACAATTTGCAATCAATTTAATGAGCAGGTAAACCGTACAGACGCCTGTATACACACACACATAATTATATATATATATATATATATATATATATATATATATATATATATATATAGAGAGAGAGAGAGAGAGAGAGAGAGATAG
Organism: Acanthosepion lycidas; assembly: GCA_963932145.1. Taxonomy (NCBI): domain Eukaryota; kingdom Metazoa; phylum Mollusca; class Cephalopoda; order Sepiida; family Sepiidae; genus Acanthosepion; species Acanthosepion lycidas. The sequence continues at coordinate 19,077,807 of OZ010589.1, forward strand.
ATAGATAAATAGATAGATAGATAGATAGACAGAGAGGGATGGAGAGATGTACGTATATACTTGTCTCGAAGCAAGGCTTAAAACTGTAATATCAAGAAAACAAGCCTAACACAGAAATGTTAGGAAAAAGAAATTTAAAGAAAATAAATAAAAATGGCAAAATGAAACAGTTAAAACAATAAAATAGTTAAATAAAAAGACATTGTCGAAAACATACGGCATATGAATTTTTCTGCTTTACTCTTTCACAGTGTTGGTCCTTTACATTTATCTTCACCAGTACAAAGGAGATAACTTTAAACACATGAAATTACGGGCATAACAAATAACAAATATACAAGTTTTCGTGATATATATATATATATATATATATATATATATATATATATATATCACGAAAACTTGTATATTTGTTATTAACTCTAGATTTAACAAGCAATACATACCAACCTTATAGAAAACCAAATACTAACCCCTTATATATACACCGGAAGTCAAACCACCCTCCATCCATAATTAAACATATACCCTCATCAATAGAAAATAGAATTAGCATTAACTCCGCTAACAAAGAAATATTCCAACAACACAATAGCTTTTATAACGCTGCCCTAAAAAATAGTGGTTACAAGAATGCAAACATTAACTATAGAAACAATTGCACTGGCCAGAGGAAAAAAAACAGGAAAAGAAAAATCATTTGGTATACCCCTCCACTCAACCAAATGGTTAGTATTAAACTAGGACAGAAATTCTTAGCTTTAATTGAAAAACACTTCCCCACTAATAGCAGGCTTAGTAATATATTTAATAAGAACACCCTAAAATTGAGTTACAGCTGCACTGAAAATCTAGAAAGTATAATAAAAAAACACAATAATAAAATCCTGAACAAACCCCCATGCCTGAATAGTATTAATAAAAACCCTACACTTAAATCAGACAATAACAGTGAAAAATTGTGTGATTGTAGAAACCCAGAAGACTGCACATTAGAAAATAAATGCTGGATCAAATCTGTGGTATACCAATGTACACTGAGAGTCCTAATACTAATATGATATACATTGGGTCCACGAAGAATGAATTTAAAGCCAGATGGAGGCAGCATAAGTGCTCTTTCAACAATATAAATAAAAGAAATCAGACTTCTCTATCTAAATATTTTTGGCATCTGAAGGAAATAAATAGGACACCTAAAGTAAAATGGAAAATTATAAACAGGACTAGAACTTGTAAAACGTGGGATGAACCATGCCCTTTGTGCCTCCATGAGAAATTGCACATTATTAAGTTTCTAAATAATAAAAATCTATTAAACAATAGACATGAGTTAACAGTTTTTGGCCGACATCATCAAATTTATGCATTGAATAATTAGCTTAAAAACAAACATACAATAAAATAACTTTTATAATCCATAGCCACAATAAATAGTTTAAATACCCTACAAAAAAAGATAACCATTTATAAAGGCGTCAAAAAACAAATGTTACGGCAGTTTTTATATACACAAAACCCTTTCATAAAGAAATAAAAAAAAAAAATCTCCATAGACACGTAAACCAGACTAGGCGAAAAGATCTTCCGTTTTAAATTTAGACACCCCAACCTTACCCTGGCTTAACATCTATGAATGTAACTCTATACTGATACAAATTATTAACACCCAACACCCCCCCTATTTAAACAATCGCCCTAGCTGTTACCATGGAAATTTTGATTTCAATTATGAATATGCTATTAAAACACGTAAATTTCAGAAATAAGTTATTCCAAAAAAATTTCGCTTGAAGATGGAACAGAGCTTACTTTAATTCAATTTAATTCAAATAATTATATTGAAGTTTTCGGCTCTTGTTTTGAAACATGAGACCTCTTATGTAGCGCGTTGGAATCATATTTTTAAATAAATAATTATATATATATATATATATATATATATATATATATATATATATATATATATGAAGCCTATTTTAATTCAAACAGGTTTGGTTAAATAATTTAGATGTATTATGTCTGTTTATTTTAGTTTTAATCCTTTCGCGTTCACGAATTAATTTCATAGTGGGAGTACAAAATTGATTAAGACAAATTCCAATATTTTCTTTCAAATAAATTTTATATTCCCAAGTACTTTCAGTCTCATCTGAGACCATCTTCAAAGGGTTAAAATATCTGTGGATGTGTATACAGTAGCTCCGTAAATTCAAAATATTTTCCCTATTCGTTTTACTGCATTTTGAAGCGTTGTAGGGTCAAATTCAAATTCAAGAGGTTTTCTTCCTATGTAAGGAAGGTAAAGTTTGTATTTATTACACACACACACACACACACACACACAATATATATAACTTTGCTGCGACAAACATTTAAAAACTTTCTTGTTATACTTATAGTTTATTTGTTATTGGTTTTAATTCTATTATATAAAGGGCTTCTAGGATTTTAAGTTTTTGCATATTCTTGCTTATTATTATATTATAAAATCCTGCTTTATCAGCTGAGGAATTGGCAGTGGTTCTCAGTTCAAACCATACATCTGTTCATCGTCATCTTCAACAACTTGGAAAAGTTCCTAAACTTGGAAAATGGGTGCCTCATGAATTGTCTGAAAACAACCTCAAATCCCGAGTTGACATCTGCTCTTCTCTCCATTCTCGCCAACTTGTTTCACCTCTTTTGGATAGACTTGTGACTGGCGACGAAAAATGGATCTTTTATCGAAATGTTAAGCGTTGTAGACAGTGGCTTGGTAAAGGGCAAGGACCCCAGCCACAGCCGAGAAGGGAACTTCATGGGCAAAAGGTTCTTCTTTCAATCTGGTGGGATCGCCAAGGAATAATCCACTTTGAATTCTTACCACCTAATGCAACAATTAATGCTCAAATATACTGTCAGCAATTAGAGCGTTTGAACCAAGCTTTGAGGAAAAAAGACCTGCTCTAGTGAATCGGAAAGGGGTGATGTTTCATCAGGACAATGCGCGACCCCACACAGCAAGAATCACGTCACAAAAGATCGAAGAACTTGGTTGGGAGAAAATTCCTCATCCACCTTATTCTCCCGATCTTGCTCCTTCAGACTACCATTTGTTTCGTAGCTTACAGAATCATTTGGAAGAAACAGCTTTTGTAACACAGGTAGAGGTTAAAACTGACATTTGCAAGTTCTTCAAATAAAAGCCAAAAGAATTTTACAGTAATGAAATTAGTAAGCTTGTTAATAGATGGAAGGAAGTCATAGATAATCAGGGAAAATACATTGTTGATTGAATCTGTAATTAAATGTAACATTTGGTCACTTGTTTTCTTTATTCAAAATTCGGACAGAACTTATGGGATGACATGATATATATATACCGGATTATCGTAATAGTGAAGCAGTCTATATCATCTACGAGGTTTGGGTTAATATATATATATATATATGGAAATTATCTGATTTAAGCAGTAGAGAAGACAAAATTTATGAATAAAAATAAAAATGACAATAGGAAAACTAGTAACTGCTGACGCGTTTCGTCCAATGTGGACTTTATCAAAGCAAAATAGTAAATCACATGAAAACAGATACATAATATTACCCACCAACTCTGTCATGTCCACTATCCAGAATAACCTATCCCATCTAAATAATCTTGAAATAGTCACAAAAATTTCCAAAACCATTATGGATATATTAAGATCTTCAAACACTAATAGCAATAATATTTCTGAAGCAGCCATTTATAAAATAAAATGCTCAAACTGCTCCTCCCAATATAATGGAGAAACAAGTAGAAGTTTAAAAAAACTCATTTATGAGCACAAAAGATACCTCACAAAAAACAACTTAGCTAATGCACTTGTCATACATAGAAATAAATTCAACCATAATTTTGATTTTAAAAATGCTACACTCATAAAAAAAGAAAATAACTCACTCAGAAGGAACATTCTAGAGAGTGCCGCCATAGAATATTACCCAAATATTAATCTGCGCTCAGTTTTTTCCCATTTGCACCGTTCTTAACAAAATTACTGCTCTCACAAACAAATGTACACAACAGATTCATAAAATCAAAAGAAAATGGTTGAATACATCAACACATATAATGACAATATTTTCCACACGTGACAAATACTGACGTTATTTTCAGTTAAGAATATGAAAACAGAGTTCTCTATATTCCAGTTGCTAGGAACATTCCGTTTTTTGTTTTTATTAGTTACCTTGTTCAATTAAATTAATTTCATATTTTGCTTTGATAAAGTCCACATTGGACGAAACGCATCAGCAATTACTAGTTTTCCTATTGTCATTTTTATGCATAAATATATATATATATAATGAATAAATAGAAATAAATGGAAAAAGTAAAAACACATATTCACACAACTTATAAAAACAGGAATATAATTTAAATAGAAATATATCAAATATATACATCAAAATAATCATAAAATTATATTATTAACACCAACACTCAATGTGAGATATTATGTGTATATATATATATATATATATATATATATATATATATATATATATATATAAAACATGCATATACCTTTTACAATATGTATACAGCCGTTCTTTGGTAGTAGTAAATGATCTTGTTATTATCATCTCTCGACTGGCTGACGATTTTTGACCTCAAATAATTGAATCGATGGAAAGATAAACCAATGGAAACATACAATTTGAAGCAATAAAAAACAACATCAAAAGTTACCGTTGTAATCCTTTGATGCATCTCTGCTTGGTCCAGTGTTGCTAGATAAAGTTGAACCACGCATTCTTCTCCATGTGTATTCCTGAAGGGCTGTGCAATTGATTGTGTAGTGGCAAAGTTTCGGATTATCAAACGTACAAACGTGAGCGTCAATTCCCACTGAAATAAGAAACAAAATAATTTATGTAGATCTTTGTGTAGCAAAAGAAAATTGATTGTTTCTTTGTAAACATTTTATTTTGAATCCTAAAAACATCCATTATTAGGTTATATATTCACATATAAAGCATGCCAATCAGAATTTCGATTTGGGAATCGAGCGTGAGACGGAATTGGAAACCTGGAGCCTGATTGTCTATAAAATCAGTCAAACAATAGAAACTTGACTGATAATCAATATTCTAAAAGTAAATATATATTAAATTCACTGTATCATAGACTCTAAGGGACAAAATAGGTTCGAATTTCGAGACGAAATCATTCACAATTTACTTCAGTTCCTTTAAGTTTTATGAGTGAAAGGTAAGGGATGGGTTTATTATTGAGTAAATTATAAATCCTGAATTCAACGGTCCACGCTACTTGCCAAAATTTCGAAAAAGTCCTAAAATTTGATTTTTTTTTTCGAGGTGGCGGGTTGCAAAGTTTTGTCAAATAGAAACTTTTGTAAGTCTCGTAAAACAAATATTTTCACGTTTTTCACAGTAGATGATTATAATCAATTTTACTTTTCATTCTATTGTTTATGGGTTAGCTTCTATGAGTGGCAAAACAAATTCCCAAAAAATGCAAAATAGCATTTTTTCTCTATAGTCTAGCAGCCTATAAAGGTTGCTAAACTGTAGAAAAGAAGTTTGTTCTCCACAATTTAGCTTTTAGTAGTTTTTATATAACTACCAAATATCAATTTTGTATCTTCTTAGGTTACAAAGTTATAAAGTTCTCAATTTGGTAAATCGTGCTATTTTGAAATCATCGAAAATTGACACCAAATTTCAAGTGGCCATAAATCATGAATCAAGCATCTATACCTAAGGAAGCAGGAAGTTTAGAGGTTTTATTGCTGCCAAGGCTATTTTCTTGCTTGTGGAAGCTTTCAAAGAAGAATTTTTAGGTAAAATGTAAATATCTCACCAAAATTCAACAAGTTAAAATGAGCAAAATCTTCTAACATTTCTTTACATAATGAATAAAAATCATCGTCGATCCAGTCATGTTTATCTGAGGTGATTGATTTGCTTTGGAGTTCATACCAGTGAATGTTAACAGAAGATTTGAAAATAAAATTCGAGTATTCATCCAATAAGATCAATATAGTTATCTGTCCAATATTTAGTTAATACAAGATATTGCTGAAAATTGTTTGGCCTGATTTTCTTCTTAAGATTTGAGGAAATGAAGAAACAGAATTGTTTTGTGTTAGCTTTTTGGTTAGACAGAGATCATTTTAACTCATTGTGTTTATATAATAAGTCCTCACATGCAACAAAGTGTTTTGTGTAATATTTTGTCTCCTCATCCCCATCGAAAATCCGTTAGGACATTTTTATCATCGCTGATTTAAGAAAACATTGGAAGGTTTTGTTTTGGGGAGAATTACATCGGCGGTTGTTTTCATGCTTTCAAAATCTTTCAAGAAAGAAGTTTTATGTAAAATGTAAGTTATTGGTACTGAAATCTTAGCAGATGACCAATCACAATCTCACCGACTTTCAATAAACCAAAAAGAAGGCAATCAAATAAAATTTCCTTACTTAATCAACAAAAATCATCATCGAACCAACCAAGTGGTATCTGAGGTGATTGGTTTATTTTGGGGTTTATTGTGGAGAATATTAACAGATGATGAAACTATTTTTCTTGTTTCTTTTACGAAAGAAAAAATTTTTTTTAATTAATCGTGTGAACGTCTGTCAGAAAGAAGAACGTTCTAAATAATCTACAGTTTCTTTCCAAAGTTTAAACTGAGATACGTTTTCACACGCTCGTATATAGAGACATTTACTTCCAGCCTTTAATATGGATTTATACACAGACACACCGTGTAAAATATTTTTCAAGGGTATTAATCGAATAACATCATTGGAATTATCTGTCCAATATTTAGTTAATACGAGGCGTTGCTGAAAAGATAGAGCAAATGAACAAACAGCTATTTTGTTAATAACTTTTTTACAGGTTGAAATCGTTTTAATTCATCAATTGTGATTTATCTAATAGTCCGTCTCCGTATGAAAAAGCGTTTTGGGTAATATTTTGTCTTCATTTTGAATGATAAGTATTGGATGACTTGAAATGTATTCTCCTTGTAGAAATACTCATACCGTTCTATTTCTCAAACGGACTTCGATTCAGGTTAGTGACTGTAGCTTCCGAAGAAATTTATCAAATAAATATATTTCTTTTTGATATACTAAAATTAGTCCAATAAAAGGCTCGAGAGCCATTCAAGGTAGAGGTTTACTGTTAAAATGGTTATGATATATGAGGTGGGTGATATGAATGAAAGAGGTGGTAGTGGCATGAAGTGAATATACTGAGGATAAGGAGGATAGAAATCTCATAACACTATCTATAATAGAAGACTGATATACCTGAGAGAGACAAAAGTCAAAAATGCACTTACTTTCACAAGATCCGTTGGAAAATTTAATGTCATCAAGTGCAAGGTGAATTCCGTATAATGTTCCAGCAATACCAGTGAACACAATTCTTTTCTCAGTCACTTTATAGTTTTGTTTTTGTTCTGGGTACAAATCCATGCAGCCATAGTTCCATTTTGTACCATGATCACCGTTGTCATGCCATTCGTTTTTATCCCAGGAATTCAGAGGAGAGGATTTGTCTTTGTATGAGACGTGCAACTCGCCCGGCATGGACCCACCCATGTAGTAATAGAATTCTAATTTTCCTTTATGACTGACTGCGATAGGCGGTGATACGAGGTAGCTTCTCATTCCTTCATTGTAGTAATTAAACATTGATACATATTTTCCTGCAAATAATTGTTAAAAGACAAAGAACCAAGTAATTACTGTATTCAAAATGAGGGATGATAGTTCGTAAAATAAACAAAAAATCATTAAATATGTGGATGTGACCTTTTAATATAGAAATAAATCGAGGAAAGAAATGCATTCAAACTTTGATCCACTTTACATTTTCCATAGGAAATTTATTTCAGAAACAGTGATAACGAATTTCAAATTCATTGCAAATTTTTGGCACTCAATCTGTATGTTCTGTGCTGAAAAGTGACAAAAATGGTGGTCAACGATCAGGCATTAATACAAGCATTACTGGCAAATAGAATAAGACTTTTCTTTTTCGTTTGTTTGTTTTCAGTGACCTATTAGATATTCGGCTTATCCTGAATACTTTCATCTCATGATAGCTTTCAGGGCATAGGACATTACTTGAAAGCGCCCAACTCCTCTAGAAGTTACAACGCTCTGTACTGGGATATATGGTACCAGAAGCAAGTAATGTTGAATGGGTTCCAGCTGCTCTGCTATAAACTCAGAGCTCGTTCTGGAGAGAAGTGGTTTCATCGTTTTCCCAAGTATGTTAATGCAAAGGGAACGCAAACTGTCTCTGCCAGAGATTAAAACCAGTTCAATGATTCTCTAACAAGGCACATTTACCAAGAAATATCCACAGACACACACATACGTAAATGTAACATCCCCGTCCATCTTACTAAGGGAATCATTATTATTACTTTTATTATTATCACAATTATTAAGGCGATAAACTGCTATCCCTACACACACACGCACACACGCATACACACGCACGCACACATACACATACTAATAAAAATTCTTGTATGCCTGTCTACTTACTGAACCATAACACATTTATATACACATAGACACTCGTGTACAATTCGTGTTGATTTTGTCATCATCATCATCATCATCATCATCATCATTACGGTTATCGATTTTGTTTGATGTCAGGTAATTCTGCATATTCCAGCATAGTAGGAAACACTAAAACTATTTCTACACACACACACACACACACACACACACACACACACACACACACACACACACACAATTTTGATCCTTATGTACGATGAACATTTTGGGATTACCATTGAGGTCCAACAAAATAGGATTCCTGACATTTGAACGTCTTAACACTTTGTTGTCATTAGCAATGCTCACGGAACTATGACACTCCCAAATTTTGACAATAAAATTTTATGACCATCAATTTTGGGTGCAAAACATCACGTGATCATAATCAGCCAATCAATTTACATTTTAAGCAGATAATAATAATCTGGCCGACTTTTTTTGCATAAAACGGAAAGAATTCTCCAAGTAGATGCGAAACTTATGGTATACGTCTCTCCATCTCAAATTAACTTTAGAAATTCATCGACTTCAAAGCCGGTAAATGTAACGTAAATAAATATTCTTAGACTCGCATTTTCAATTTCTTTATCCTATATTTTATCTGTGTGGGATATATAAAAACTTTTTACTCCTCACCTAATGACCACATTACTTTTTAACGACCTTTAGCTTCTTCTTTTTCTATGTGCCGTATCATTACAGGACATGGGTGATCATGGCTCTCCACATTTTCATTTCCTTTGTAGCTCTTAGTAATTTTTATCTTTTTGCTATCACTCCAAAATCCAGTCCTGTCACCCATTTATAAAATCTCTTTAGGTAGTTTATGCATTTCCCCCTCTGTCCCTCTTGCCTTCAATATGTCCTGTCAGCATCAAATTTTCTAAGAACCTCCTTTTTGCGCCCTAAAAACTTCAACTCTTTCTGATGTTAAGTATAAGTTTCCATTTTTGCTAAAAACTTCGCCATTGCTCACATATTCGGTCAATGGTATTCTTAGTATCCTTCTGGTAGAGCCACATTTCTAGTGATTCAAGTGTTTTCTTCATCTATGATGAGATTTGAACAGCATTCATTGCCATATAGGACAACTGATATTACATAATAGTTAAGTAATCTTTTGGTTTCAAATGTTATTTTCCTGTATCTTAATACTTTGCTTGGGTTTTGGAAGACAACTTTCGCTATTCAAATGCACCTTCGGGTTTTAATATCGCACTTTTTGCCCTCTACTAAAATATTTCCTATATATATATATATATATATATATATATATATATATATATATATATATATATATATTGTACTTGTTTCATTTTGGTATCCTTAATTTGTAATTCACACATTGGGTTCTTCTTTATGCTGACAACCATATACTGTCTTCTTACAATTGATGTTTAGTTAATTTTTCTTGTTTTCATTTACTGCCTTCTGTGGGAGTTCTTGTATTTTCCCTTTTGTGCCGGCAATCAGCACTGTGTCATCTACATATCAAATGTTATTAAGATTGTGACCGCCAGTAATGGAAATAATTATATTTCAGATAAATTAAATGCCACACTTCCATCATTTGTAACATTTCTAATTTATTTTAACTTGTTTATACAGCACAGTATTGTAAGGAACAGTAAACGCAATAAAGACATTTGAGAATCAGCTCCCAATTCTCTACATGACTTTGGTTTGAATACTGTAAATACAGTGCAATGAAATGCTTATTTATTTTTCATTTTATTTATTTATACTAACATTTTCTTTCAAATAGTTTTTACTTTCTGTTATGGTGAAACACACCTATTCTATAGTTAATAGACTCTCCCACCTAATATAAGTAGGAGTAGTAAGAGAAACAACGGTCAGTCGATGTCGGACGACCGACTGAACGGTTGAACTCTCTGCCTTCGGGCGGGGAGGAACCCGAACGAGGCTACGCCGAAGGGCGGAATCTCGTTCGGGGAGGTAAACCTGACCCTGAACCCGTTTATACGGGTTCAAAGGGCATATTTTTGGCCGAGCCCACGGGCTCGGAGTTCCCACATTAAACCGGCCTTGTGCCACATGATACCCTTGTGGGGGGTGACTAAATACTAGTCGATGTCGGACGACCGGCTGAACGGTTGAACTCTCTGCCTTCGGGCGGGAAGGAACCCGAACGAGGCTACGTCGAAGGGCGGATTCTCTTTCGGGGAGGTAAACCTGACCCTGAACCCGTTTATACGGGTTCAAAGGGCATATTTTTGGCCTAGCCCACTGGCTCGGAGATCCCACGTTAAACCGGCCTTGTGCCACATGATACCCTCGTGGGGGGGTGACTAAATACTAGTCGATGTCGGACGACCGGCTGAACGGTTGAACTCTCTGCCTTCGGGCGGGGAGGAACCCGGACGAGGCTACGCCGAAGGGCGGAATCTCGTTCGGGGAGGTAAACCGACCCTGAACCCGTTTATACGGGTTCAAAGGGTATATTTTTGGCCGAGCCCACGGGCTCGGAGATCCCACGTTAAACCTGCCTTGTGCCACATGATACCCTCGTGGGGGGGTGACTAAATACTAGTCGATGTCGGACGACCGGCTGAACGGTTGAACTCTCTGCCTTCGGGCGGGAAGGAACCCGAACGAGGCTACGTCGAAGGGCGGATTCTCTTTCGGGGAGGTAAACCTGACCCTGAACCCGTTTATACGGGTTCAAAGGGCATATTTTTGGCCTAGCCCACTGGCTCGGAGATCCCACGTTAAACCGGCCTTGTGCCACATGATACCCTCGTGGGGGGGTGACTAAATACTAGTCGATGTCGAACGACAGTTAGTCGAATACGACCACAACAAGATTACTGTGCGTTATACCTATTATATCAAGTTCCTAACGTTTTGTACGTCGAACTATTTAGGACCGATTTAGTACAAATACAAGCCTCCACTGCGAAATAACTCCACAACAATTTGGCGACAAGGATTCGAACTCATACGGTGGAAGAAAAAAAAACTCTCGCGACAACAACTTTGGCGACAAGGGATTCGAACTCATATGGTGGAAGAAAAAAAACATTCGCTCGCCACAACAACTTTGGCGACGAGGGATTCGCACTCATACGGAGGAAGAAAAAATTCGCTCACCACAATAACTTTGGCGACGAGAATTCGCACTCATACGGAGGAAGAAAAAATTTACTCGCCACAATAACTTAGGCGACAAAGTCTCGGATTCACACTTAAAAAAAACTTGGCAAAGTTTTTCGCAAGCCAAGACGTCAACTTAGTGACGAGAAAAATCTGTCGTATTCTCAACTAAGAAAAATATTTTTCTCCGTTAATACAGTTTGATCAAATAGGTCACGAATTGCAAATTCCTAGGATCCCCCCTCTACAGTATTTAGGCATTGTGTAAACTTTTTGCGAAGATGGAGGAATGCAAAAATATATTCCAGTAATTCTTTAAGTTCCAGTCGGAATAACAGATGACAATATTAGAGCAACAAAAAACAGATGACAATATTAGAGCAACAAAAAACAGATGACAATATTAGAGCAATAAAAAAACAGATGACAATATTAGAGCAACAAAAAACAGATGACAATATTGGAGCAATAAAAAACAGATGACAATATTAGAGCAACAAAAAACAGATGACAATATTAGAGCAACAAAAACAGATGACAATATTAGAGCAATAAAAAAAACAGATGACAATATTAGAGCAACAAAAAACAGATGACAATATTAGAGCAATAAAAAACAGATGACAATATTAAAGCAACAAAAAACAGATGACAATATTAGAGCAATAAAAAAACAGATGACAATATTAGAGCAACAAAAAACAGATGACAATATTAGAGCAATAAAAAAACAGATGACAATATTAGAGCAACAAAAAACAGATGACAATATTAAAGCAATAAAAAACAGGCGGTATTCAAAAAGAAAAGGAATGTGACGTTTGTCTCAATTGAACAGATAGATGAAGAATTGGAGAGTTTAGAGAAAACCGGTGTAGTTAAAAAAGTTGAGCAACATATAAAAGTTGATTACTGTGCGTTATACCTATTATATCAAGTTCCTAACGTTTTGTACGTCGAACTATTTAGGACCGATTTAGTACAAATACAAGCCTCCACTGCGAAATAACTCCACAACAATTTGGCGACAAGGATTCGAACTCATACAGTGGAAGAAAAAAAATCTCTCGCGACAACAACTTTGGCGACAAGGGATTCGAACTCATATGGTGGAAGAAAAAAAACATTCGCTCGCCACAACAACTTTGGCGACGAGGGATTCGCACTCATACGGAGGAAGAAAAAATTCGCTCACCACAATAACTTTGGCGACGAGAATTCGCACTCATACGGAGGAAGAAAAAATTTACTCGCCACAATAACTTAGGCGACAAAGTCTCGGATTCACACTTAAAAAAAACTTGGCAAAGTTTTTCGCAAGCCAAGACGTCAACTTAGTGACGAAAAAAATCTGTCGTATTCTCAACTAAGAAAAATATTTTTCTCCGTTAATACAGTTTGATCAAATAGGTCACGAATTGCAAATTCGTAGGATCCCCCCTCTACAGTATTTAGGCATTGTGTAAACTTTTTGCGAAGATGGAGGAATGCAAAAATATATTCCAGTAATTCTTTAAGTTCCAGTCGGAATAACAGATGACAATATTAGAGCAACAAAAAACAGATGACAATATTAGAGCAACAAAAAACAGATGACAATATTAGAGCAATAAAAAAACAGATGACAATATTAGAGCAACAAAAAACAGATGACAATATTGGAGCAATAAAAAACAGATGACAATATTAGAGCAACAAAAAAACAGATGACAATATTAGAGCAATAAAAAAACAGATGACAATATTAGAGCAACAAAAAACAGATGACAATATTAGAGCAATAAAAAAACAGATGACAATATTAGAGCAATAAAAAACAGATGACAATATTAGAGCAACAAAAACAGATGACAATATTAGAGCAACAAAAACAGATGACAATATTAGAGCAATAAAAAAAACAGATGACAATATTAGAGCAACAAAAAACAGATGACAATATTAGAGCAATAAAAAAACAGATGACAATATTAGAGCAACAAAAAACAGATGACAATATTAGAGCAATAAAAAAACAGATGACAATATTAGAGCAACAAAAAACAGATGACAATATTAGAGCAACAAAAAACAGATGACAATATTAGAGCAATAAAAAAACAGATGACAATATTAGAGCAATAAAAAACAGATGACAATATTAGAGCAATAAAAAAACAGATGACAATATTAGAGCAACAAAAAACAGATGACAATATTAGAGCAATAAAAAAACAGATGACAATATTAGAGCAACAAAAACAGATGACAATATTAGAGCAATAAAAAAACAGATGACAATATTAGAGCAACAAAAAACAGATGACAATATTAAAGCAATAAAAAACAGGCGGTATTCAAAAAGAAAAGGAATGTGACGTTTGTCTCAATTGAACAGATAGATGAAGAATTGGAGAGTTTAGAGAAAACCGGTGTAGTTAAAAAAGTTGAGCAACATATAAAAGTTGATATATATATATATATATATATATATATATATATATATATATATATATATATATATATATAAGGACTTTGCTGCTATACTCATAGTTGATATTTATTTTGGACTTTAATTCTCTTATATAAAGGGCTTCAAGGATTTTTAGTTTTTGCTTATTATTGTTTTTATGTAATATAGATTTATTTTCAACTAATATCCGTCTAATCTGTGAGTGTGGGTATGAGTGTTCCTTTAAATGCTGAGTTATTGAACTATGTTCAACCGAACGAAATGTTCTTTGTTAGCATCGTCATAGTAAATCCAACGTACGTATTGACATTTTATCAGAGATACAATCTCCTAAAGGACATTTAAATTGATATACAATGTTGGCCTTTTGCAAGATGTTAGATGACGGAGAAGAATTATTTTGGGCAACTAGGCTGGCTGTATTATATTTAGTATTGTATATAATTAATTTTATTTTTTTTACTTGGATCAATATTAGTGTTTATGAGTTTGTTTAGTATTTTCCCTCTTGTTTATAGTTGGAAAGCATTTGATTGCAGTATAGTAATTTTATATGTTTAAAGTTATTTGATAATGTACTGTATTCATTTTTTATACATTAATATTCCTAATAGCTTGTCTAATTTATTAATCAACAATGTAATTAGGGAAGTCATTATTAATGAGGGTTTGTTTAATATTTTTTTAATTCACTATAGAAAATCTTTGCACGGTTTATAAAGTTTCGTATAATAGATATTTTGCAATAGTTGGGACATTCACTTTTATAGTTGAGAGTACAAGTGTTTATACTAGTTGGCTTTTTTTTTTAAGGCGAGGTAGTAAATGTATTATTATTCTTATTGTCTATCAATACATCGAGGAACGGGATATTTTGTTCTTCAGTTCATTAGTTTTTAGTTCATGTATTTCATCTATGTCTTTGACTAAAACGAGAATGTCATCTACATATCTTCACTAAATGGATGTTTTTTTGCGGTATCAAGTACATTACTCTTCTAAATTCGTTATGTAAAAATAGCTAAATGTTGGCCCAAGGACGGAACCGGTAGAGACATATTCGCATTGTACGTATGCTATTTTTGTGGTCATAAAAAGGAACTTCTGTGGCACACATCAAGAGTAGTTTTTTTTTTTTTTTTTTTTTTTTTTTAAATATTAGGTCGAATTTTTAATGGAGGGAAAGAGATGGATTGTTGTAGATATTGCTTATGATTATATCTATTGTTTCATTGACTGGGACGCGTTGGTGAAAAAGGTTTCAACGTCGAGTGACGCTAAAGTTTAATTATTGTAATTTTTGTTTTTAGAATTTGATGTAGTTCGTGTGTTGACCTTATGGTGTATTTATTTGGAATGTAAGGAGTAATTAATTGATTAAGAACTTTGGTTAGCTGGTAAACAGAGGTGAAGATTTGGGATATGATTGTTCGGAGAGGGAAGTTAGGTTTATGTATTTTTACATTTCCATACATATATCTTGCTTTATAGTTTTCAATTATTTTTTGAAGTTTCAAGCTATCCAGTCCTGCGTTATTGGCTCTGATAAGTTTTTTTTTGATTTTTGATTTTAATTGGTTAATCGACTTATTTCCGACGTTTTTTAAATTTGTTCTGGTCGTCAAGTATTTGAAAGAAAATTTTAGCATTTTTCTTAATTTTCTAACGGTATCAAGAAATTAATCCGTGAACTTGAAAGGATCACAACAAAAGCTAAATCGACATGATATGCCTAAATTATTTAAACAAACCTGTTTGAATATATATATATATATATATATATATATATATATATATATATATATATATATATATATATATATATGAATAAAAACAGAAGTAAAAACTTTCCTTTACCAACGTGTTCTGTCCTCTGATGGACTTTATCAGGGTAAATTTAAGGATTTAATTTTGCAACAGATATTTATAAAAAGAAGTAAAAATATCATTTTATTTTTAAGATTTTTAAACTTAAGAATATTCATAAATATCCTTCAGGTGAACTGTGATAGTTAAGGTAATATATGGAAGATGCTAAGTGATGAAATTTAATTCCTAATAAACGAAAATAAGTAAATGTTGTTATCGCTGGTATTGAATTTTTTCTTTTCTGTTTACATTTAAAAATTTTTTTTTTATTAATGCAATTATTATTTTCTTCTAATTTGATAAATTATTTATGTATTTATTTATTTTAGATGCAGTAAACTGTCACAAATTCACAGAGTCGCAAATCAAAACAGCCGCAAATCCACTCAACCACCTCGTCAGTTTTCCCCACTTGCTTACTGCATTCGAAAGTAATCCATAGGCAGAACATCCTGGTTATTCTATCAAACCCTCAGGTAGCACATTAACCGTTTTATTTTATAAAACACGGATTGTGTTTGCGCCGATTTTTATTTGTAGCATGGAACCAATGGCATTGGTTCCCTTTTAATTTTTTAACATTTTTATAGTCATGCATGTTGTCTTTGAAAAAGAGTATATTATTTAGGAAAAGAAATATTTTAAAAATCCGGGGCTCAGATGTATATTTTGGCAAAATTCGTTAGCGGCACTCTCAATAAATCTACGTCTAAATAAATTATTTTAACTTTTAATTAGTGTGGCCTTCTTTAGATCAAAATTGTGTTGAACTTTTTCTATGTTTGATCAATATCCTTTGATAAAGTGTTATGAACACAGAAAATGATCTTATGCATAACACATAAATTTGAATACTTAATGCTATTTTACAACTTCATAAATACTTGTTGTAAAATCCTTACATTTGCCTTGATAAAGTCCACCAGAGGACAAAACGCGTCGGTAAATAAAAGATTTCCTTTTGTTTTTATATTGTCTTTTTACAGATATATTTTTATTTATATCTGAATGTTTACACACACGCACACACACATGCACACACACATACATACGATAGGCTTATTTTTAAGGACATCATCTCAATCGTTTTAATAATTCCTAAACGTATATATTTTTAGAGAAAATATAAGGCGATATACCAGAAGCTTTGTTGGTTGTATGGTCATAAATCGGTGATCTGTAATAAGAACCGGTAGTAAGAGTCCAAATAACGTTTGAGCCATTTCCTTTGACAACTTCATATCCACACAATCCATTTTGAAATGAGCAGTCTATTATATTAGTACCTGTATAAGGAGAGAAAAATAGAATAAAATACAATAGCATCATTATTAGGTGTATGCAAAAATTCCCAGCAACTTCATTTTTTTAAAAAAACCCTAATGATACTAAATAACTGAAAGAGCAAACAAAAAAAGCAACGCTGGAAACATTTACACAAACTTAATAGAATTAATTTATTCAGACAAATTACCATGTGATTTGTGATACATTAAATGTGGATAATTTTACAAGGTTTTGTAATGACAAAAGCAACACATCCAAACACATGCGTGTAAAGATAAAGTCATTCAAATTATCCATCGTATATAGCTACAAAATTGTAAGTAATTATAAAATCTGAAGATTAATATTGTTTAAAGTAGAGTATTTATTGATTGATGTTCAAGCTCGTACCAAAATCAAAATTTTTGATAATTGATCCCAGCATTTTTAATCTTCGAACTCAGGCAGAAGTTGGGATCTTCGATGATCGAGCACAGGTAAAAGTTGTGATTTTCAATGTTCGGGCCGAGTAAAAAGCCAGGATATTCGATAAACATATCTATATCAGTCTGTTCATTATCTCAGTTTTTTTTTTTCTATCTATCTATTTATCTACCTATCTATCTGTCCATTTTCATTATGATTTTTGATCGATCAACTTGAATAAAATTTTCTTTAGATTCGTTTTATGGTTCATTTATAACTTTATCTGATTATCTTTCATTTGTACACATTTCTTCTTTTTTCTCTCTCCAAAATTAACATGAATCAGATTAAAATCAAAAACTGAACTTACTTGTGCATGGATTTTGAGAAAATACAACATCATCTATTGCCATATCACTCTGATAACCGTTTCCTTTAATTCCTTCAAATATAAGTTGTTCAAATCTGTAAAAGTAAATATATAAATAATTTACACACAAACATAAGAAATAACAGTTTTAACTTAGTTACCTATTTACATCCTGTTTCATTCAACTCAGTTTTTCAAAACTGACGCTTGTTTATTGTGAACACAACCGGGATCTATCGTTCTTTATATGATTTTCAAAAGTAATGAATGCCAAAAGTTGGAAATAAGTTTATTCTTTACGTTTACTGAAACACACACACTTTCTTAAATTCTATGAATTTCAGTTTCTTTTTCATACGCAATTTCATTGCAATTTCTGCCTCTGTTTCTTTCGTCTTCTTTGTTTTTCATTAGATAGCTTTCTACTAATGCTATTTTATCTTTCATTTTTAGTTCACACACACACACACACATATATATATTGATAACATAGTGTGATTTTTATATCTTTCATATTTGAATGATAGCAAATGTATTTCTTACTGTTACTTAGTTGCCGTATATAATATGATTTTCTTCCATTTCTTTCCCAGAAGTTGACAATTGGTCTTAGTTCAACAGTTACAAATTTGTTAGTGTTTTTTAGATTGCAATTATAACTAATTTTTATGTGTTATCTAGTAAATATCTTTCTTAAATTTTGTGATTTCTACATCAATATATATATATATATATATATGTATATATATATATATATATATATATATATATATATTTATGTGTGTGTGGTTGAGTGTAAGTGTGCGTATATATATATATATATATATATATATATATATATATATATATATATATATATCAAGAACAATATTGAGACAAAATGTATGACAAAGCGGAAAAAGGTTTTTTTCGAAATTCGTCAGTAGTCTAATTGTTTTATATTCAATGCGAAATAAAATATTTCAAAATACTTCTCTTGATAAGCCAAATGAATAAAAAATGTCATCTTGCCAACCGACTCTAAAGAAATGTGTCTTATCTTACATTCTATTAGTTAAGTAAATCTTTAATAGTTAAATATTTTATGAATAGGTTTTAATAGTTATTTGATGTGATTGTCACAATGACATTTAAAGCAAGCGATATATTTTTTGTTTTTACACTTTCAATAAATAGCAGTAATAGCCGATTTCCAATTACACTCGTCTGCTAGGATGGCTAGTTAATCCCTATTGCAGACGCAAGTTCAGACATATCTGTATTTCTTCAATATCCATCGTAACAACCGGTTGTTTATGCTTCACTTATGATGAGCTGTAATCAGTAATGATGATGGCGTGATCAGTAATATGTTCAAAACCTCGGTCACGATGACTAGTTAATTTGTGCTAACACAATTTTCCAAGCAGTTTCGTCTGCACGGTTTCAATTTTCAATACTTATACTCTGAAACTTTTTTTTTTTTTTTTTTTTTTTTACATTTGTAAAATAATTAATACTCTGAGACACACTTTAAATTCCAATGGAATATTGTAGTTGATTTGGAATAAATAATTCATTCTTTGTATGTGAATATGTATACTCTTGTGTAATACGTTCTTGAAATTGCTTTTTCCAATATTATAGAATATAAAAAAATAATGTTATATATATTTGTGGTTTTGCAAATTAGTGAAGAAACGAGGGAATAGTCCAGTTACTATTTAATTAAAAAGCATTAGATATTTCAGTATAGTCGCTGAAGGATTTTAATATTTTTTATTATTTAATAAACGTATCTTTTCAGAATGCATTAGTGTGGCTGGGTGCACCGGTTTAGAAACGCTATTCTAGACACATAACACATTTTATAAATCGTTGTCTGACAGGTGACAAGAACTTCAGAATTTAAAAGAAGCATATATTCTCGTATCATGCGCTTTGGGTCAAAAGTCAAATTTTATAAAAAGAAAAAAAAATCATAACTAAATTATACCTTTGGTAATAAACAGTAAAATAAAAAGGATATGGTGCATAACAGGTAGGAAGTTGTGGAGAACGATGGTCGCATCCGTCCTGAAGGGACACGGCACATAAAGGAAGTAAATAATTATAAGAACAGGGACAAAGAAGAATGGTAAAGAATCAAAAGTTACTTAGTGCAACGAAAAACGGGAAGTTGTGGAGAGCCATGCTCGTTCACTTCCTGAAAGAAAATGACGCATAAAATAAAGAAAACGTGAAGGAATGGCAGAATATAGACAAAGACGGATTGTAAAGTGTCAAATGTTACTGAGAGCAACAATAGATAGGAAGTTGTGGAGAACCATCATCTGCTACGTCCTGAAATGCAAATTAAATGAATGGCAGAACAGAGATAAAACGAAGTGATGATAATGCTTCTCAGTGTGTGAATGTAACTATTATTCGTGCATTTGTATATGTGTATGTGTCTGTGTATGTGCGATGCCATAACTCGGTATATGAAAGTTTAGGAAGATAATCTACGAATATTGCAGGACCTTCTGTAGCTGTTTCTTTTTTTTAGGGTGGGGTACAAATCTGTTCATCCTGTACAAGGCCCTGGGGCCATTCGTGAGAGAGGGTTACAGATTAAGAGGTAGAGTTTATGCAGATACGTGCAGAAGATAACGGTTTACCTTAGACTTGAACAGGTTAAGATTATAGTGATTGAGGAAGCAGCCTCTTGATAGTCGCTCCTACAAGACTTCTATTTTTATATCCGTAAGGGGATTAAGAATCTAATTTGACATAGAGGTGTGAACTTTTTGAATACAATATTTCAGTGCTTAGAAAATAATTTCACATTGGCTCGCAAAAAACTTTTTTTTCAAATTGGCGGGAGTGGTGAAAGGAGTTATAATTGTTATTTTTTAAATGGTCCAAAAATAACACGTCGTAGGTTTACAACTACGTCCGCAAGTATTTTGGTGGTATTTGCCCCAGTAATGATTTTTTATGCAACAAAACTTTTCTGATGAGATTTTATTGGTTGATAAATATATGTAGGATTTAATTCTTATAAGGTCATTATCGGACTTTTAAATTTACCCTTAAGTTGATGCCACTACACATATACAATGTGTACACGAACGAGAGACGCTGGGAATTTTAAATTTAAAAATAATTTCTTTATTTGTATGTGTGTTTTGGGTATATAATATATTGATTTCATTTACATACGTTTTCTTTTTGTTTATAATGCTTAAATGTAAAAAAATCTAACATATTGGAAAATAAACCACTCCCTACCAATATATTGATAATGCTCTATTAATATATCCCCGTCTTACTGATTTACCTGATGTTGTAGATAAACGCAACAAAGTCGAACATACAATAGAATTTACATATGAAATGAAAATAAGCAATAATTTACCTTTCCAAGATATTATGCTACACCAGGTTCACAGTAGCTTAAAACTTAGTGTCCAACTAATAAAAATGATCTCATAAATTTCTATTCTCATTATAACAACAAAATAAAATCTGAAATAATCATTGAGTTCTATTTCAGAGCATTCAGAATTTGTAGCCTTCAGTATTTACATGAAGAGGAGAAATAGAGCGAAAATAATTTCCAGCTCCTCCACTACTGTATTTCAATGTGAAACAAAAGATTCATAAAATATTTCAAAATAGAAAAGCTATCCTTCCTACCAAACTCAGCGAATCAATTGTTCTACCCACCAATTCTACTGTAGAATTCTACTACTATCTAAACTCAACATAAAATTTGTTACTACTACATCTAAAACAATGAAAGACTTAGTCAATACTAAACAAAATAATAAGCTAAATCGTGAATGAGGAATTTAGCTGTGATAATTGTCACAAAAAGTACATAGGAGAAACCTCAAGGAATCAAAATAAAAGATTATATGAACAGAAAATGGACATTTTACAAAACAGTACATTAAATGCGTTGTTTTTTTTACCGTAACGAGACTGATCATAATTGTGACATAAAAAATGCTACTTTAATCAAAATAGAAAATAATTCACTTCAATTAGTGCATTATATGAAAAACTGTAATAGTGTTAAGTAGCGCCTTTAGTCATCATGATCAAATCTGGAAATCTGTGTAATTTCCTATCTTCATCCACTTTGTAAATAACTCTTATCAATTCACTTCAAACCTTCGTGTCCTGTGTTAACTCATGGAAGTGATGCTTGTCTTTTAAATTCTTCAATGTCTTTACGCTGAAAGAAAGAATTTTATTCACAATTCTTTTAATGTCGTTGTTCAGTTTGTTTACTATGGTTGTTCGTCTTGTATTCTTGTAATTGTGCGGCATTGCTTTTCTCGAAATAAAAACAACAAAGCTTTATGAGAAGAAGATTGCACATCTAATAGCTGCACATGACTTCCATCGTGATGGGAGGATGAAAAATAATATGGGGGTAGGTTTTGTATCTTTTGTAGAAGTTGGAATTGGAAATCATGAATTTCTATCCACCACATATTACGACAATGAGCATAGAACATGTGTGATGTCGTTTTCTTTTTCATTTTAAAAAATATTCAATGGAGAATGCTAGGTTGGAGACTGCAATTATTTTTAATAACTCATGGTTGTTTCTCTCTGATGGAGATAGCTTTAATGATTTTAGTCTATTTTTGCTATTGGGTTTATCTATTATTTTGGTGTTGTTTATAAGCACCTGTCTAATGGGACTATCGTTCTTATGAAGTTTATTAATGCACTGTTTGGAAATTGGAATGCAAACATATTTCCAGCATTTGATTAGACCTCCTGGTTTTGAGGAAACTGCTGTTGATATTTTTTTTTACTTATATTAATAAATACAAACAACAAAATAAAATCGTTACATTTAACTTGATAATGTCCTTCAGTGAATGAAGTCGGTAAAGGAAAGTTTTCTTTTTGTCTTTAATTATATTGTCTTTTTATAGATATAGTTATAACTGAATTCTTTACACACACACACATACACACACACACACACATATATATAAATGAGAAAAGAAAATTTTTTTATACCAATTTATTTTGTTCGTCATGGAACGTTATCAAGATAAATATTAAGATTTTATTTCGTAAGTTGTATTAGGTTGTTGCAAAAATAATGACGTTATAATGTCGTTTTTCGACGTTAAATATACGTCAAAAAACGACATTATCACGTCATTATTTTTGCAACAACCTAATATTTAACGTGATCTATTTATTAAATTCCTTTTGACCTTAAACTAAAAAAGTAAATAAAAAACAATCATACGCCAATGGAGTACAAGCGTATTTCCAGCAACTGAATTTTTCGCCAATTTTTGACCAATCATTTTTCTCGCAGTGCAATTACCGTCAGAATATATATATATATATATATATATATATATATATATATATATAAAGGTGAACATAGAAGTCAACACTTAGAGGCGACAGTCTGTTTCATGCTATATGCAATCGTCAGGCCACGTGTGCTGTTATTTTTCTCGGCTATTTATATATATACGGGTTAGTGGTGCATTGTGGGTATTCTGTTATGCCGGTTATTTCACCGGAAGTCGTTTGTTTATCTATTTAGGTCAAATTATATTGCTTGTTTTTATTTTTGTTTCTTATTTTATTTATTTATTTATTAACGTAGTAAAAATTTGTTTATATCACTTATTTAACAGTTTTGTTTTGGTTTGGGAATTTAATTAAAGCTATTTGTTCAGTTTTGGGGTTGATTGTTGTAGTTCATTCTAAGTATTATTTTGGCGGGAACAGTTTTTAATTGATTATCTTTATTTGGGATTGGTTTGTTTATTTATTTACTTGGATGAATTTAGGTTAATTTATTTTACTTGTATATTTTCTCTTTTCGGTTTTCGATTTTTAAGTAACATAGTATTTTTTTATGTTTTATTTCAATTTTTTTTTTGTTATTTTGTTATTTTTGCTTATTAGTATATTTATTTGTTTTTATTTTATTTTTTCCGTTTTTAATTTTTTAGGTTACGTAGTAAAAAATTATTTTCATGTCTGCATTTTGAGATGAGTTCGGATCTTTTGTTTAATAATTTATTTTGGTCGGGAAAAGTAATGATAGCTATTTTTTCCTCCGAGCAAAGTTTGCAAGTTTTTGATTGGTTATTGTAGGCTGATGATTTTTTCCTTATCTTCCAAGATATTTTTGGTGTGATGTTCGTTTTGTTTTTAATTTCCCAATCGGGAAATTAAAAACAAAACGAACATCACACCAAAAATATTTGGGAAATTAAAAAAATATTTGGGAAATTAAAAACAAAACGAACAATAACCGCCATAAGAGAATACCCACAATGCACCACTAACCCGTATATATATAAATAGCCGAGAAATATAACAGCACACGTGGCCTGACGATTGCATATAGCATGAAACAGACTGTCGCCTCTAAGTGTTGACTTCTATGTTCACCTTTATATTTACACACGCTCTATCTCTGATATTGAGCACTTTATTCCATAAATATAGCACACCTTAAGACTATATTTCTTTATATATATATATATATATATATATATATATATATATATATATATATATGTATATGGGGGGTGTTAAAAGTTGACTAATCTTAACGGCTTCGAACACTTAAATCATGGATAACTACCTTCCCGTGATGCACCTGTTTCAATCAAAATCTATTCCCAGGACCGAGTAAGACCCTCTCGGCAGTGCCAAAGTTTGATGGATTTCACATCAGAAAAGGAAAGAGAAAAACCTGTGAACAAAGTATCTACCAGTTATCTTGCACCTGCTTGTCATTGGCTGTTGGCCGTCAAGATTTAGAGAGCGGTGTATGTGTTGTACAAGCATACATCACTATAATCTAATGATGTACAGATGCCCTGTCAACTCGTCCACGCCCAATGTTCTTTGGTGACGGAGGAATGGTGATATCAGTAGACTTAACTAGTTGGAAGCCTACTGTCAAAAGTTTACTCAAATGCGGCGGGAGTTTTATGTTAACATCACTATCTTGCCTACATGATGACAGACATGATGATCGATAGAAACCCATGTGTCTGAGCTGCCCTATTTAGGTAGAACATTGCTTACCCAGATTCCTGAGGAGATGCTACAAAAGGTGCATCCAACATTGCCTCTTATCTTTTGAAGCTGATTAGTTTACTGCGGCTGGCGACTGTTCATCATAGCAGGAACAAAATTATCACAAAAACCTCCAAAAATCTCATTCAATTTTCGCTGCTAGAATGCCAGAACATTGCAGAACGTAGATCTATTCTATACTTACAGAAAAGATTCCACGACTCAACATAGACATAGCAGTACTTTCTGAAACCCGCCTATCTGATGAGGTTCACCTAACAGAAGTGAAATCAGAATGAACTATCTTCCGGATAAGAAAAAAATTACTCTTCTTTGTTTGACAAATTTGACGTTCCCTTCAGTGTCTGTGACCGTACCATGAAACTTTAGGTTCCTCTTTTATGTAGGCACTTAATGACCGTGTTTTCTTTCTGTTTATGGCCCAAATCTCCAAGGATATGATGAGGCAATCATGAAGTTCTACAGCACCCTCTGGGAGACCATTATCGATATTCTCAAGGCGGAAAAATTGATTTTTCTTGGAGACTTTAACGCATGTGTTTTAGAAAAGCACGTGGTATGGGGTGTGATTGGTTGTCACGGTATTAGAAAAGTAAACAGCAATGGCTTGAATTTATTGCATCTTTGTTCTAAGTTCAACTTGGCTATCTGTAAAGAGCTTTTTTCACCAAAAATAAAAGCACAAGGTAACATGGATTCATTCAAGATCTAAACACAGTCACATGATAGATTTTATTTCCATCAGGTTCGATGATCTGAAGGATGTCTGCAATGTGTTACGTAGCGCTGAGTGTGATGCCGATTACAAACTTCTCCGTGGAAAGATCAAACTTCAAGTCTGGAGAAAAATTCGTTCGGTTGGGTCAAACTTCCGAAGTGCATTAACGTGGCAAGGCTTAGCCATTCTGGTATGTGCCAGCAGCAGCTCTCAGACGCCTTCAGCAACGTTACATTTCAGAAACTTGCAACGAACGCTGGGAAACATGAAATCAAAATGCTGGCCTAACATCTTAGCTGAAGTTCAAGATGCGGCTATTCAGCACAACTCAAGGCGACTTTTCTGCCTGTTAAGAACTGTCTTTGATCCATCTTTGGTTCCAGTCAAATGTACAGATTTACGTTAATTAAGGACTCTCTAGGTGTCATGGGGCGCTGATTTGAACACCTTGCCGATCTACTCTTCAACACATCAATTGTGGACGAGGCTGCTATTGAGAGTATATCACAATACGGCCTTATTGGGGCTTTGAATGATTTACCATCAGGTGTAGAAACAGACATTGTCAGATCAACACAGGTAAAGCGCCTGGTTTGGGTGGCATACAATTGGAATTATTGCAGAGGTAAGTGTATGAAATCGATTGTTTTTAGTCTGATTTGAAACTACTGGGAAGGAACACCATTTCCCCAAGACTGGATTGATGGCATCCTAGTTACCTTATTCAAGGGTAAGGGAACCAAGTCTCAGTGTGGTAACTATCGTGGAATAACTCTATTTGGAACTGTTTACAAGCTGGAGGGATCTTGGTAAATTGGGATGCCAACCCACTTTCATCAGCATGTTTTAAGAAGCCCCATCATAGTAAGAAAGCACGCGTTATATTCAATGGCGAACTATTAGATGAGATAGCCATGGACAATGGTACAACGCAGGACGACATTCCCGAACCCACCCTGTTTTCCATTTATGTCGCTGGCATGATTTAGTATGCTTTTCGTGAATACAGCATTTGGATTGGCATTCGCTTTAGAACTACTCGTAAGGTATTTAATTGAAAAAGATTTAAAGCCAGGTCACAGATTTTCTAAACATTTGTATGCGAATTATTTATAATGACTCTAATTTTGTTGCTCATACTGAGAGAGAAATTCAGGTTTTGGTGAACAATAAGCAATAAGCCTGAAAAAAAAAACAAAAAACAAAACAAAAACAAAAAAAAAACGAAGGTGATGTTTGCACCTCTACCTGGTGCGCCGTACAGTGAACCTAATATTTACGTCAATGGCACTAGATTGGGCGTTGTTCTTATTTTTGTGTAACTTGGCAGTACCTTATCATGGGATGGATCTCTGGATGCTGAAATATATACTCACATCCAGAAAGCTTCTGTCGCTTTTAGCAGGTCGGAGAAGCGGCTTTGGTTCGACAGGAGTGTCAATTTTTAAACGAAATTGACAATTTACCGGGCGTGTGTGCTGACTATTCTGCTATACTCATCACAGATATGGACAATTTACCGTCGCCACCTAAAACAGATTGAACGATTTCACCAGAAACGTTTGAGGAAAATCCTTTACATTAAATCGCAATTAATGACACACGATACCGCTGTTCCTCAGAGGGCCGGTTGCCATAGTGTGGAAAATATGCTAAGTAACAATCAGATTCGTTGTGTCAGTCCTGAAGTCCATATGGATAAAAGTAGATTGCAAAAGCATTTGTTTTATGGTGAACTCACTGCTGGTGAACGTCTGAAGCATAAGCCAAGAAAGAGGTTCAAGAATTGTGTGAAAAACAATCTAAAGGAGATCAGTTTGGATGTTGAGAATTGGGAGATGGCGGAAAGCTGTTGCGGAGGATTGTGTGACATTTGAAGTAAAGAACTTGACACATGCAGAATTTAAACGAGGTTTGCAGAAAGGCATTGATAATGGCATGGACATTAACATAGTTGGCTGGAAATGTGAGAGATGTAATCGTCGTCTACTGTCTAAAGCTGGATACGTTAATCATCCGAAATTACATGAGACAGCCTTCTCATGCAGTGCCACCTTGCCGACCAGTTGATTTTCGCCAATGTATGCAAAGATGCGGCTGGATTGAAGAGAGACATGGTAGTGCATAAGGAATAGATCTCACAGCAAAACCCGTTCAGTCCTATGTAGACACTAGAGTTTATCTGTCATCTATGTTTTAAGCCATGCAGGTCGGCTGCTGGTAGCAATTTCGTAGCCATTCAAGAAGGGCCTGCGAGGGACAGGGGAGGTGATGTTGATGTGCGGGGAAGTGTGCGTCTGTGGCGCAATCAGAATGTATATGTGCGTGTGCATGTAATGAATTAGTTTTGGTTTTGAAAAAAAATGTAAATCAAACTTACGTCGATTTTATTGGAATGCAAGCATATTTCCAGTAGTTGCCTTTTTCGCCAGTTTTTGACCAAACAATTTTCTCATAGTTGTTCTCAACAATTTTGACATTGAGAGTTCCCATATCAGAGCCATGCATGTGGTACCAGAAAATTAGACTTGACGGCGAGTAGTTTGAAATCGGGCTAGCCAGATGTGTTTTATCGCCATAATCTCCATATGATGCTTCAGTGTACATATAGTATCCTAAAAATTAAAATATATATATATTCATAAAAAATATGGAAATATATATGGAGAGGTTGTTTTTATATATATAAAAAAGAATGAAAAAATAAATATTAGTCATTTATTCACATTGGATCAGATATCAGTATTAAAGTATTAGTTGTCGTCAGGAAAACGCATAATTTCATAGAATCCATACATAAAAACACTGTATAAATACAACTATGTTTTACTTTCAATCTTGAGGAAAATGAAACATTCAGTTGCGCAATTTCGATCAATATATATATATATATATATATATATATACTGATTAAACAGAATATGTATGTGTGTATATATATATTTCAATTAAAAGGTGCAATTATAACTTATAAATTCAGTTGCATAAGGTCTTTTTAATTTTTTACAAGCTTTCGACTGTTCCTACAGACATGGTCAGGTATGGAAGTAGATTTTGTTCTTGTTTTACTTCTCGGTAATAAGAGGACAACGAAAATAGAGATGTAATCCGAAAAATGCTATGAGAAATGTGTTATTGTTTTGGAACGTGCGGTCGCAACGCTGAGTTTGAATTTAAATTTTAAGGTTGTGCGTTATAATTTATAAACAGGGATCATATCATTCATATACAGGTTCGGGGTTGGTGTTTCTTATTTATATTGTTTGCGATGATGTATTCTCGCCATTTAAATCATTAACTTCTATATTTGTTTTTTGTATGAATGATTCATGAGTATATATATATATATATCTCTCTCTCTCTCTCTCTCTATATATATATATATATATATATATATATATATATATATAAGTGAACGTCACTTAGCTGATTGATGTTACCTTAGGCATCTCGACCCCAAAGTTTCCTTGACGAACTTTCCGGGAATTACTTCGTCCATTCCTCAGGGTGTATCAGCAAATATATATCTTCGTATATATATATATATATATATATATATATATATATATTAAATAAAAACGGATCACTTTAAGGTTCCATGTAATAAATTATTTCACCACAGCCCTTTTAAAAGGACTGCGGATCATCAGACTTTACTTCCAAACAAAAAATGAAAAAATTGGAACCTTAAAGTAGTCTGTTTTTATTTGAAGTATTTGCTCTCGATTTACATTGACCTCTCTGGATTTTATCCTCCTTAGGTTTACCCATACGGATTGCCTAGTTTTTTATAAACTATATATATATATATATATATATGTATGTATATTAATAAAAAGAAAGAACAGTAAGATATATAATCCGGTGTTCTTATAGATATTTTTATTTTTACAGAATAGTGCTCAATGTAAATTTACAGAGCATTAATATTATAAGTTAATAGACTTAAAATATGGTTTTTCGCTACACAGTTCCAACCATGTTTCAAAAATGGAAGCTAAAAGCCCCGAATTTAATTTTGTACTTAAATTAAAGACATTAGTTCCATTTCATCCTCAAGCGAATTTTGGAGTAACTTTAAAAATTACTGGGTTTTAAATACACAGCTAAAACAAAATTCATGTTTCCAAGGTTACAGATAAATCTATTTTGCTAGATTAGGGGTGTCTGGGTGTTAAATATGTCTATATTTTAATGTATCAGTTATTGTTACGTTTTGGTAGTGGGTAGAGATGTATTTTTCAATGAAATCTAACATCCGTTAAAAGCGTGACGTGTGGATTTTTTTTTTTTTTGTTAACGGCTAAAGTTCTTACGGCATTTTTTTCGTTTGTATATTTAAAGATTTTTGGGAGGTGTCTACGTCAGAATACTTTTTATTTAACTATGAAAATATTTTAAAGTTGTAATTAAAATTGTAGTTAATTAAAATGAATTCTAACCTAAACTTCTTTTAAATTGTAATTAAATAAATAACTAAAGTTTACTAAATCAGAGAAATGAATTAGCTATTTTTGCCATAAAAAAAAATTAAAATCGTAATATAATTGTAAAATAATTTTATTTACTGTAAGTAATCCTAATTCTTGAATACATTCACTTCTATTAAATGAAATTATAGTCTATAAAAACTAATAATGAAAATATTTAAAAGTTGTAATTAAAATTGTAGTTCATTAAAATGAATTCTAACCCAAACTTCTTTTAAATTGTAATTAAATAAATAAATAAAGTTTACTAAATCAGAGAAATGGAAATTTTACTTAAATAATATTCAAGTACTTGATGTGATAATAATTCTACAAACTGTAAAGGATTCTAATTACATTTAATTGTTCTTGAAAGAAATATAGTATATTGAAAATTAAAAGTAAAAATATTTCAAATCGTAGTTAAATAAAAAGTATTCTGACGTAGACACCTCCCAAAAATCTTTAAATATACAAACGAAAAAAATGCCGTAAGAATTTTAGCCGTTAACAAAAAAAAAAAAATCCACACGACACGCTTTTAACGGATGTTAGATTTCATTGAAAAATAC
Organism: Acanthosepion lycidas; assembly: GCA_963932145.1. Classification (NCBI taxonomy): domain Eukaryota; kingdom Metazoa; phylum Mollusca; class Cephalopoda; order Sepiida; family Sepiidae; genus Acanthosepion; species Acanthosepion lycidas. Next base: position 19,108,726 of record OZ010589.1, read on the forward strand.
ATCTCTACCCACTACCAAAACGTAACAATAACTGATACATTAAAATATAGACATATTTAACACCCAGACACCCCTAATCTAGCAAAATAGATTTATCTGTAACCTTGGAAACATGAATTTTGTTTTAGCTGTGTATTTAAAACCCAGTAATTTTTAAAGTTACTCCAAAATTCGCTTGAGGATGAAATGGAACTAATGTCTTTAATTTAAGTACAAAATTAAATTCGGAGCTTTTAGCTTCCATTTTTGAAACATGGTTGGAACTGTGTAGCGAAAAACCATATTTTAAGTCTATTAACTTATAATATATATATATATATATATATATATATATATATATATATATAATGCTCAAAATTAATCTAGCGTTTTAATAAGAGTTTCGTAAAAATGCTATCCGCTCGACGAGGGTTTAAATTCGAGCAAATCTCTGCGTGGGAAAGATCATCTATATTACTTATACTTTCAATCTTGAGCAAATTGAAACATTCAATGGTGTAATTTTAGTATATCGGTTCGTGTAAACGAACGCATTGAAGCAAATGACGCGGACCACTACGGAACAACATCAGTGGTCACTAAACACCCTTTCAAGCCATATATTCAATCCCATTGTAACAATTGCACAAATCTATTGCATCCAAGTTATTTTAATGCTATTAATTTGTACAATATAACCGACATATTTTCTGCTTGTAATTAATTAGATACAAAATTGATTCAGTTACTGAAATGCAATAAACTATAGCATTATCTGCTATCAGTTGAATAACTCACAAAGAACATTTAAGAGACACTTAGAGAACAATGTATTGTATATATTTCATCTTTTCTAATTCCAGGATATCTATTCTTCTTATCTTAGCATAGATATTTTGTTACATATTAGTAACTTCAAACCAAAGCAACAGAAATTATGTGACACTATAAGTCAATAGTGAAATTAGTCGCAATTAAACTGGGAAATAAGACGAGTCTTTGATTTCATTTTACTTCATATTTTGCATTGTTTTAAAGAATCAAAATACAGATTTTCCAAAGATTTTAGTGGTTGTGTGTGTTGAAGGTAGCAGAGGAGAAAAAAAAACTGAAATAATTGCAAGGATATCGTGCACACGATATTTAATTAATGGACTGCAGATATATCCAACATTATTCGGAAACTCAAATCCATTTCCACATTTTTCAAATAGCACCAAACTTGAAAATCAAAAGTAATATCATTTTCAAGATAGCAATACAACGGGCAAGTTAAACACTAGTAAGCGAAAGAATCCATTGACAATTAAAATATCTGGAAAATCCTAAGACGGCAAAAAGTAAGTTCTCCCCAGGAAGATGACGGCTGCTAAAATTAGAAAGAGAATCAAGAAAGAATTGGATCGACTTTACATTTCGTTTTTGAGGGCTCAAATAATGTTGGAAAATGGGTAGCACACGTAACTCCCTGAGAGGATAATGATACAATCAGAATACCGATGTTCCATGGTAAGCCAAAGAAAAGGCAAGGAAGGAAACCCTCATCAATACTGGAAAGAGCATTAACGATTGTTGGACTTGGGAAAATATTTTAAGAGAAAGATTTTGAGAGAAAGATTTTATAAATTTCAACCGACAGCATCACTAACTGCTTCGTCGATATATGCCGAATGTTTCCACATAAGGAAATGGCTAATACTGCTCGGAATATACTCTTGGGCAGATAATTTATGTGAAGTTGAAAGAGAGTTGAACCGACAAGTGAGTCTTGGGGTATGCCTACGTTGATCGATTGGGCATTAGAGGACTAACCATTATAAAGGACTTGATAATTGAGAAGATTCTTCCAGTGATTCCAAAATGAGAGAGAGTTTGTTCAGCAACCCTCTATACCGAACTTTGTTTAACAACTTTTTTTTGTCTTGACTTTTATATATTAAGAGGAAAAAATTCACTTACCAGAACTAGTGCCGTATGTGTGGTCAGTAGAAGGTCCAGTTGAACTTGACGATGTAGATCCAGATTCTCGTTCCCATTTAAATGAGCTATTGCCCTGAATCGTGTAGCCGCAGGATCCATAATCAAAACTGCAATCACCGACGGCTAAACGAATAGGATATCAACATTATAAAATTATATTATTAATTATTTTATCAGTCGAACTGAATACTCGGCCATGCTTATAAATGTCCCATGAAACAGCTCACCCGTAAAAATTATTCATAGGTCTTCTACTGAAGGCTATGGTTACTGCAAAAATGTAAATGCAATGTCAATCGTTGTTTCCTGTCTCCATAATTCCTGTTCTTTTATTCTATTTCCTTAATAATGTTCATTTTCTCATATTCTCTCCCACTCAGTAATTCCTTGCACCATAGTGGCTTTATTGCCTTACTTGGAGTGAAATTATTAAAGAACCAAGAGACAGATACTATGCGAATACATAACTTTAAATGAATTGCAAATTGCTTTGAGGAAATCCAGTAAATGGAAATCATCGGCAGAAGATAAAGTGACAAATTATAGAGGAAATTCTTTTACCCATCTCCAAGAGAAAATCAGTTAGTGACATCAGATTATATTGGTGTAAAAGAGAGTTTTATCAATGTGACAGGTTATGGATCTATACTAGTGAAATTTGCAAGCATATTTTCAAATATTCACAGAACCTGAAACATTTCACAATAATTTTTTCTTTGTCTTTGAAAAAAACCTTCAGTGAATTTACTGCCTTTTACACCTGTTACATAATTTAGTTTTTTAGACTCTCCATTAAATCTGTTTCCACATTTTAACTGTATATAAAATTGTATCTGTTCATAAACATACACATTGTAATTAAAGTTTAAAGCTATTATAAACAATCATACGATATTATAAGATTTATAAAAAAAATACCAGCAATATCAGCTACATGTCCACCCAAATGTACAATGAACATTTTGTCTTAGAGTCTGTCGAGGTTTCAAGTTCAAATTTTTATGTAGCCCATAAAACAAAACAAAAACACACAAAACCAAAACATAATAAAAATAATGGAATAAGAGAAAAGCATTAATAAATTCAGCTTAAGAAGTAATGTTAAAGAAGTGAGAAATTTTGATACCAATTGGCCTTTCATCAGAGTCATCACTTAATACTTGGCAGTAAACTAAACAAGGAAATACTAATAAGAATGGTGAGAAATTATGGCTGGCATATTGAGAAGACATAATACTAATCGGGAGGCACCAGTTAATAATGGTGTAAAAACTGAAGAATGTAATAATAAGAATAATGTTGGGTAATTAGGGCTGAAGTATTGAGAAGACGATACTATTAGGTTGGTGCAAAAATAATGACGTATTAATGTCGTTTTTTGATGTATTTTTTAACGTCAAAAACGACATTATTACGTCATTATTTTTGCACCAACCTAATAATTGGAAATCAGTAAGAGATACCAAGTAATACTGCTGTGAAAGCTGAACAAGGAAATAATAATAATAAAAGAATAATGGTCTGTAATTAAGGCTGGATTTTTAAGGTGCCATAGTACCATTTCCATTTTTTTTTATTAATCATTGAAATATTGACATTGTACTTGATGACCGCAACATTGAAATAACTTACAGTTACTCATGGTGATTTCATCAGAGGTTTCTTCGCAGTTGACACCGACATCAGATTTATGTTGGCAATCATGTTTTCCAAAGTTGTTATATTCACATTTGAGGATCGATTCTTCAGTTCCTTGACATTTAACCTTAGCAAGAAAGATATTCCCGCTTCCGCCAATCACTGGTATTACCTCACCATTCCTGCAAACAAAAATGACGTTAATTTAATCTATTTGTTTATATCTATCTTTCTAGCTAGCGAGTTCATTATGTTGGTATGTACATATCTCAGTTTTTTTCATTTATCTCTCTCTCTTTCTCTCTCTCTCTCTCTCTCTCTCTCTATATATATATATATATATATATATATATATATATATATATATATTGGGACCTTACCTATAATAACATAATGGACTATTTCATACGTAATAAATACTGCGCCTCAAGAGGAAGCAGGGAGTTCCGTCTGAAGTCTGGAGTGAAGTCCGTCAGAAGTCTGTCAGTCAGTCAGCCAGAGCGAGTCAGTCAGTCGAGTCAGAGGCAGTCCGAAACAGATTCAGTTAAGACAATTACTGCTAAACATGATTGTTCGAACTAACACTTTCTTCTTCTCTGTATATATTCCTGTTTGTAATATATCTGTTTTATTCCATATCCGTATTCGAGTTCTTCTTTATTGGTTATACCTTGGACTATCAACGTTGTACAAGGAACCGAACCAATCAATATATATATATATATATATATATATATATATATATATATATATGAAATTAATATGAAAAGCTGGAATATGTAGGCCATTAAATGACCCATGTCCTTTGTGCATACATGAGAAACTATATATTGGTAAGTTTATAAAAAAATAAAAGTGTACTAAATTCGAGAAATGAATTAGCTATTTTTGCCGTCATTATCATAAATTTTACTTAAATAATATTTAAATATAAAATTTATTTAAAAAAAATGTGACCTGGTAATATATACTTATACTTGATATGAAAAAAATAAAATTTTACATACTGTAAGTAATTCTAAAACAATTGTTTTAAAAAGAAATATAGTCTATTAAAAATTAAAAGTGAAAATATTTCAAAATATTTAAAAATTAAAAGTGAAAATATTTGAAATAAAACGTATTCTAACCTAAACATCACAAAAAATCTTTAAGTATACAAACAGAAAAAAATTCCGTCAGAATTTTTGCCGTTAACAATAAATTAAAAAAAAAAATCCAGACGACATGCCTTTAACGGATGTCAGAATTCGTTGAAAAATACATCCCCACCCCTACCTAAAAGGTAAAGCTTTTTCAAAAGTAACTAATAACTGATACAACAAAAGTTAATAAAATGAACACGCAACCGCCCCTTGTCTGGATGAATGGATTTCTCTGTATCTTTGGAAACTGTAAATTATGATTTTTGCCATGCCTTTAAAACCCAGTAAATTTAAAAACAAGTTACTCCAAAGTCTGCTTGAGGATGAAATGGATCTAATGTCTTTAATTTAATTACAAAATTAAATTCTAAGATTTTAGCTTCCATTTTTGAAACATGGTTAGAACTGTGTAGCGAAAAAACATATTTTAAATCAGTTAATTTATAATATTAATGCTTTGTAAATTTACATTGAGCACTATTTTGTAAAAAATAAAAATATCTATAAGAACACCGGATCATTTATCTTACTTTTTTTTCTTTATATATATATATATATATATATATATATATATATATATATATATATATATATATATATATATATATAGTCTGTTCATATCTATATGTCCACTGATGGAAAATATAATTGCGTTACCCTGAACGTCTATATTAATTTAAAATCTATCTATCTATCTATCTATCTATCTATCTATCTATCTATCTATTCAAATCTATGTCTACTGAGGGAAAATTAAATTGCAGCATACTGAATAACGATGTCAATTTTGACCAACGATAGAATATGTGAAGGTTAGCTTTAGTAGGTATTTCAATCAAGAATTCACAGTTACTATCCTTGTGATGTAGTAGAAGTCATGTGAGTGCGTCATATGTATCTGAGTTTTAGACGGTGACACATGCTACGATAAAATTTATGACAGGTGAATGCGGCTAATGAGGTAGGCTGGATGGTTACTTTAGAAAAAAAGTAACGAGTCGCTAATGTCTCGATTCGAGCAACAATGTTCAGATAAACGTTACTAAACACGTAGATCAGGTTCTGGACAGTCACGTCGTATAGATGCGCGCCAAGATCGCGCCAAAATATATTTTTATAACTAATAAATTGAAAAGAAATACGAGTGAACCAGTAAACAAAAAATCAACAACACCCACCCTAACTTTTCTTTCTCCAATATTCGTCCAAATTTGCTCCAATTTCTATAGTACAGAATCTTTTTTCTTGAAACAGTCTCCAGATATTTTTGCGCTTTGTGAAACTAATGTAAATTGTTTTATTCTTACTAAGGATTTCTCTGTTCTGTGCTATCTGCCTCTTTACCAAAAGGATTCGAGCATATATATGCATGATCTAGGTGTTTATATTTGGGGAAATCTCCCAATTGCAAGGGAATTATCTCCAGATAATTTTTTCATGTGCTTTCGACTTTCGTTATTGTACACTATTAGGTACCTCCTTTCTCTTTATCGCTCTTCTTCTTCTCAGGACTATAATATATTAAACAAAATTTCCGATGATATAGAAATGGCTTTCCCTATACATTCATCTGCGAATATTTTTGTGTTTGATGATTTTAATGCTCATCATATCAATTGGCTTAATCATTCTAATGTTACTGACGTTGCCGGTATTCAAATTTTCAATTTTTCTGTTACACAGTCTTTCACTTAAATAGTGGGTTTCCCTACTCGTTTCCCTAATGAATCTGATAAACATTTTTCTTCACCTTATTTGTTCCTTATCTCCTCTCCTAGGTCTTGTAGAGCATCACAATTATGCCCTCTTGGCAATTCAGATCACGTTGTAGTACTATTGAAGTTTCTTTTAAGTCATCTGTTAGAAATGAATCTCCTGTTCGCAAAACTATCTTCTGTTACCAGCATACTAATTGGGATTCATTTTGTGACTTTATTCGAGACGCCCCTTGGATTGATATTCTTAGCGTTCCTATTGAGTATTGTACCACGGAGGTTTCCTCTTGGTTTAAATCTGGCAATGATGCTTTTATACCTTCTCGTAAATACCAGGTGAAATCACAATCTTTACCTTTGTTCATATCAGCCTGTTTAGCTATTATAACCCAAAGAAATAATTTTTCGAGTGTACCAGCGTGATAACTCCGATCACAACAGACGCCTATTTGTGATTGCTCAAAATAATTATAAACGTGTGTAACGGTGCAACTCAAACCAGACAACAGGTACCTTCGTAGAGTGAAGCTTCTTCCAGTCAAACGCTTGTGGCTTAAAAATAACCCTTCAGCGAGATTATTTACTACGAATTTTTAGTAATTAGCAGATTTTATTTTCAGATTGTAACCTACTGCTATAGATAAGTGAAGCCGAGATGATACGTAAGTGAGTGGGAGGTCAACAGTCTCGCGGACATTTTCCCTTTCTTGTCGATGTGAGGTGTCTTCTCGTCAATCTACGTTACTTTACCGTTTTTTTTTTTCAGGTAGTGACCACTGTCTTATAGAGAACGTCGCTCTTTGTCTCATCATCTTTTTCTAGAGTAATTTTACTTTATTCAGTGACTTTCTTTATGCGAGCCGCTCGCCCTAGAACTTGCGAGGACAACTTTACTTAACGGATAATCAACAGGGTAAATAAATGTCTGAAATCACTTTTCAGGCAGCTCAGATGTTTTCCATTTAGCAAAATATCAGCTGACACTAATATCGCTATACGTGACCTCTTTGAGGATAAGTTTACAATTATCTTTTATAAATTATTTTTTTATAATTATTATTCTATCAGCAAACAAAGACTTAGCTTCTTTCAGGCTAAGCATTTGTTTGCTGATAGAATGAAGTACCGTATAGCCTCTAACAAGATTGGTTCACCTGAATACTGGCGGCTCTGTAATAGTGAGTTAAATAAGAGTAAGTCTTTTATTCCTTCACTCTTCACTCAATTTGAGGTGTTCACATCTGCTGATAAAGTAGAACGTTTTGTTCACAAATTCTCGTTAATTCTACTCTTGACTCATCTGGTGCATCTTTGCCTGATTTTCCACTTAGAATTGAGTAATATGCGTCCATGGTCTCTGCTATCATATCTAAAGTGGATCCTCACAAAGCATGTGGACTTGATGGTATCCCTGCAATAATCATTAAGAAATGTGCCCTTGAACAAGCTCAAGTACTTTTAAAACCTACAATAAATGCTTTACTGCTTCTTGCTTTACTTCTTGTTTGAAACCGTCTTCTGTTGCTCCAGTATTTAAAAATACACGCGAAGTGTCTGATCCTTCTAACTATCGGCTTATTGACCTTCTACGTCTTTTTGGCAATGTACTAGACGCTCTAATTAACTCTGAATTGGTTAAGCATTTCACTTCGCAAAGTCTTCTTTTAGATAAGCAATATCACTTTCACTACTCTAGGTCAACTGCTGATGCGTTAAGGATTATTGCTGAAAGAGCCTATCAAGCTTTAAATAAGAATGGTGAAGCCTAGGCTGTCGCTTTTATATCTCGAAGTTATTTGGGATATTTTGGCATACTGATCATCTTCAAATATTAAAATGTTATGGCATTTCTGGGTGAAGTTTTGAACTGATCTAGTCTTTCATATAAAATTACAAAATGGAAGTTCTATTTAATGACCATTCTTCTAGATTTTTTTGTCTTAATGTAGTTATCCACAGGGCTCTATCCTTGGGCCTACATTGTCTATAATTTTCATAAATGACCTTCCTCATATAATCAGTTCTCAGGTCGTTATCTATGCTGTTGACACAACTATTTATTCCTGTCTCATTATTATGTCTGATCAATTCGATAAGGTCAAATTGGGTGCTGATCTAAAAAAATAACCCACAATCAATTGTTAAATGGAGCAAGCAGTGACTCATTAATTTTAATGACTCCAAAACGAAACTGTTCTCGAAACTGTTTAATCGTCTGAAAGAACCCTTTTTATCTTCCGTCAGTATGACTGATGCTAACCTCCAGAAGAGTGACTCATTGCGTTTTCTCGGACTAAGGTTTTCTGCTGACATGATGTGGAAAAGAGTATATTGAATCAATAGCTATGTCTGCTGCTAGAAAACTTAATCTGAGAAAAGTTTATTCACTGGGCCGTGTTTGACAATTTTCATCACCAGAATCTATCTTACATATTTATAAGTCTATCATTCATCCTTGCTTTGAATATTGATGCCACGTTGGGTCTTGAGTTCCTGTTTTATATTTAGAGAGTCTGGATAAAATCCAAAGAAGAATATTCAAGGTTATCGGTTCTAATCTGGCATCTCGGCATCAGTGCCTGAATACAGAGGATATATGCCTTATTTGTGATTATTTAATTTAATCCAACTATATTAGATTAAGATTTAGAAAGTATTTGGGAAACATAAGAATTATATTTCAAATCATTAAGCTATGAAGAGCCATGATCTCCCACTACTTGACAACCCACGGTACATTGGAAAAGAATTATCTGTCAATATCAGTGATTTTGGTTCTTATTTTTCTCGAGTTCTTTATAATTATAGGTTTATTTGCTTGCGTGGATGCACGGGGCGGTGCAAGGATTAGACACTTGAAAAGCGAAATTGACGAGCCGAGTTTGAATTACAGTCTTCTCCTCCCAGCTATAGGTTAAATAATAGGGCAGATTGGGCTTTCTAAGAAGATAATACTAAATTCAAAACCATGACTCTGGAAATAACACTAAGACAGCAGAAATTTTACAAAAGCGGTTTGGACATAGGGGCGCAGATACTGTGCAGTTAAGACAAAAACACAATAGATTTCAATAACTATGGATAATCCCACTGGAGAGAGATTATCCAGAATGTTGTTGTTACCAAAGAGAATGTTGGGCCAAAGGAAATGAAGGAATGAGTCAGCCTGCACTTGTATGTTCGCACACAATATGGAAAGATTTTGAATCCAGACCATAACTATAATCAGATATTTTCTATACTGAAACTTTTATGAAACAATCTCAGTCTGCACATCTCTGTTTGTTTGTTCGTTTGTTTGTGTGTGTGTGTGTCCGTGTCCGTACAGGGGCTGGGTGGGCGTGTGCTTGTGTGTGCTTTCACGTCTACGTTAATGTGTATGTATGCCTATATTTATTGAATGAGAGTATATTGGAATAATTTGTCAATTATCCTATGAAAATAAACTATAATACGCGCTGCTGACTGAGCCAAGTCCATTTTCTTTACTTCACAATGCTAAATAGTCTTATTTTTCTTTGCATCTACTCTAAAATGGTATTACCGAAATTGCCATAATGAAAGCAGGTCGATCAGTTCAAACATTTTGTTTGACGTTTATTTCATATACGTAATGTGATAATATTATCATTTATTTGTTAAATTTGTAAAAATTTGTAAAATAATACAAAATAATACTGTTAAAAATTATATTATTAAAATGTCAATTTTGTGTAATTCCTTTTATGGATTCCTTTATTTGTAAGCTGTGATCTAAATACTCATTTCGTTACCATTTTCATTGCAGAAACTGATTTTATTTGAGTAACCATGCAATTTAATTAGAAATGCCATCAACAAAGCAATCACTTATCAAATGAATAATAAACACGGTTATTTTTTAAAATTTGCTGAACATACAAAAGAGTTATCTCCCTTAGGCGAGAATTGTTGAGTTTGACAAGATGTAAGTTAAGTGCTGGAAATATAAATGATTAAACTCCATTCGTTTGATATTACAGTTTAGCACACACACAACTGAATTTAATAATTGAATTCATTTTCAAGATTTCAAGCGACCAATCACAAACATTGAGCTTTATATATCAAATAGATACATTCCTGCCATGAGGATGGGAGTAGATATCTTAAATAGGAAAGAGAATTATCTCATAAATTGAATAAAAAATTAGAGAAGAGAGAAAAAAGAAAGAAAAGAAAGATACACATTTAAATCTGAATAAATATTACAATAACATAAAAAGATATGAAACATTTAAAAGTTATTCATTTTTTAGAAAATCAGAGGAATATATAAAATACTGAATCGGGCAATATTTTCTAAATATATTTCAGAGGAATGCTGGAAAATTTTTCATCAACTAGTTCAGCGTCTAATATTTAAAGATTGTAGAAAATTAATGGCGTTTCCAACAGGAGTTATACGATTGTGAAGGTAAATTAAATATAAAACAGAAGTTGTGCAATCTTGAAACCAGTCTTATTTAGAGAAAGATATTTCTTCCGGGAGTTTTGAGAAGCTTTGACTAACTCTGATATTGATTGTTTTGTTTTTGAGAAAATTTAACTTTTATTTGAAGTGGTAGCGAGTATATTAACTCTAAAGTCAAAGTTTTGTTTCGGGTGAACGCCCATTGCGACTCTGGATAAATATTATAGGTTTCCAAAATTGGGAATTTCTCGGGAGTTTTTTTTTATAGCCCGCGATATTCATTGGATCAATTTACATATTCCTACAATAACAGACCAGCAACAATTGGATAACCACATAAAGCTTTCTGTGATTGAAGCAAGAAGGAAAACAAATTTCAAACATGACACTGAATTTACTCAACAATTCTAAAGCTGAAGCGTTTAAATTTAAGAGAAATTTGTGTAACTATATTTGTTTAGAAAATTAACAACTCCTCCAGGTTCAAAATATTATCGCTAATAGGTGACTAAATGTTGTGAGACCGTAACGTACCTACAACATGGACTCTTCCAGGACTATATAAAGTATGCGATATAACACTCTAAGAGAAGAGGAGGAAAGAGAGATAGAGATAGAGAGAGAGAGAGAGAGAGAGAGAGAGAGAGAGAGAGAGAGTGTGTGTGTGTTCTAATACCATAGTATCAGCCGCGTACGACTACCAATATTGGACACTAGCACATAGTAAGCTCCGCTTACCCTTGCACTATCTTTGTAACCTTTTTGTTTAATATATATTTCTTACCTCTAATCCGTGTTCCGTGTTTTCCTTCCGTGGTCTCAACTTTGGGTCCACATCAGTGGCGACAAAGAATTCGAGAAACGCACTCACGCCGAAACCTCAATATCTTACCAGTCACACATCAGTGGCGACGAAGAATTCGAGAAACGCTTTCACGTTGAAAACCTCAATACCTTGCCAGTCCCACATCAGTGGCTTCAGAAAGATTCGAGAATTTCGTTCTCACCATATCAATAGCGACAGAGTACTCGAAAAATACACAGAAACTCCACGCGTTCCCACAGCAGTGTTGAACGAGAAATTAAGCTGGTATTACTACATTAGCGATTTAAACGCAACACCCTTTTTACAGGCGCTACGAAGATATTTTCAACGTAGACTGTGAACAATGGCCCAGTAAAAAAAAGGTACGTCTACTATTGAGAAAACTGGGAACTACAGAACATAGTAGTTTCGTGGACTTCATACTACCCAAGAAAACGACTGACTTGGATTTTTCAGAGACTGTTAAGCTCCTATCGGAATTATTCGGGCCTAACACAACTTTGTTCCACAAACGTTGTAAATGCCTGAACACAGTCAAAGACAACCAGCAAGATTTTCTAACGTTTGCAGCATCGGTAAACAAGCTCTGTAATGATTTTAAACTAGCCGAACTGACTGTCGATGATTTCAAGTGCTTAATTTTCTCACAAGGTCTAGTATCAGCAGAAGACGCCGAAGTCAGACTACGGGTACTGACCAAGCTTGAGAACGAACAAGGATTGACTCTCCAAAAATTGGCAGAGGACTGTCAAAGAGTAATATCTGTAAAGTGTGACTTAAACACTATCGAAGAATCAGGTGTGGCTCAGATTAATAAAATCAGAAGCAAGTCTACCTCCTATTCCCCTCAAAAAGACAAAAGGCAAATCTCATATCCTAAATTCCGCAGTAACCAATACCCAAATAGGTTAAAGAAACCGCCCGGACCATGTTACTATTGTGGTAAATGGCATTGGATGAAATTCTGTCCAGTTAAGAACAAAAAATATTGCAAAAATTGCAATAAAAGTGGGCATACTTTACCTCGGTGCTGGTACGCTGACAGAACGAGAAAACCCCAAAATAAAATTAGGCAAGCTCAATGTGACAATATTGTCGATAGGAATTTAAGGAAATATGTAACTGTGGATATTTTCAATAATTTCATTAAATTCCAGCTTGACTCGGGTTCCGATCTTTCAACCATTAACTGGCGTGAAAATTAAACAAGCCGACCTTATTAAGAACGGATAAAACAGCAAAATCCGTAACTGGCGAAAAGATTAACATTTTATGCGAGGTAATACTTACAGTAACAATAAATGGAGTTACCAAAAAGCTCAAAGCCTACGTATTGAAAACTTCAGATAACTTATTTGGAACAGATTGGATAGAAAAATTCAATCTTTGGGATTTTGTCGCAAGATACAAAGTACAACGTCCAATTTGGTAAATCTCAAAAAGGAACTCAAACAACAATTTCCCCAGGTTTTTTTCTGGCGGTCTTGGGAAATGTACTAAAATGAAAGCTAAGTTCAAGGTGAAGGACGGTGCACAACCGGTATTCAAAAAGAAACGGAATGTCCCTTTCGCTGCTCTAGAGCAAATCAATAGAGGTAGATAGACTCGAACAAGCAACAAAAAACAGATTTCAGTGAGTGGGCAGCACCTACGGTCTACGTAAAAAAGAAGTCCAACCAAATACGAGTATGCGCAGATTTTTCCACAGGGTTAAACGATGCCTTGCAAGATCACCACTATCCTCTCCCAAGCCCTGAAGAAATTTTCAATAAACTCAATGGTGGAAAATTTTTTTCTAAAATCGACCTCTCGGACGCATACCTTCAGATAGAGGTGGAAAAAGAAAGTTCCAAATTGCTCTACATAAACACCCATAGAAGGTTGTACAAATGCAACAGGCTGGCTTTTGGAGTAAAGGTTGCGCCCGCAATTTTCCAGCAGGTCATAGACGCCATTCTGGGCGACGTTGACTACGCAACAGCTTATTTGGATGATATACTGGTTATTAGTAAAACTACGGCAGAGCACCGGAACCATATAATAAACGTATTCGAAAAGATACAAGAATACGGATTTAAGGTTAAGGAGGCAAAGTGTGACTTTTTCTTACCAGATATTAAATACTTAGGTCACATCATAAATAAAGACGGTCGTCGGCCGGATCCAGAAAGAGCCAACGCGATCAGAAACATGCCGGCCCCATATAAAGTTCAAGCGTTACAAAGCATCAAAGGGTTCATTAAGAAGATGCAAAATTTGAGAGGGCCTCTCAACCAACTCTTACAAAAGGACAAACCATGGCCATGAACCCCGGAATGCCAAGACGCATTCGAGAAGATCAAGAAAACTGTTACTTCGGACCTCTCCCTCACCCACTACGACCCTAGTCTCGGCATCATAGTCGTAAGTGATGCAAGCTCGTACGGCATCGGTGCTTGCATTCTACATAAACTGCCAGATGATTCGCGAAAAGCTGTGGCTCACGCATCAAGATCTTTACTTCCAGCTGAGAAACAATATTCCCAAATAGAGAAAGAGGCTCTAGGGATAATATTCGCTGTGACAAAGTTTCACAGATACCTACATGGTAGACGGTTTATACTACAGACGGACCATAAACCTCTAATTACAATTTTTGGTTCTAAAAAAGGTCTGCCAGTGTATACTGCAAATATACTACTTCGTTGGGGAACGATTCTCTTAAACTACAATTTCAAGATAGAGTTCCTATCATCCAAAAATATTTGCCATGCAGACAGTTTCAAAAAAATACAGAAATCTTTGAAGACTCCATCATTACTACCCTAAGGACAAATTGTGAAATCAAAAACATGATCGCGAGTACCATAAGAGAGCTCCCAGTTACTTTGTCCGACATAAAAAGGGAGTCTGGAGAGGATGAATTCATTCAATCCATAAAAAGCAAAATTCGCAACAAAGACCCCAATGTGCCTGAAGTTTTCTCCCTCTGCGATGTCCTACTATACAATGACCGCGTAGTGATTCCAAACAGCCCACAAAGAAAAATACTCAGGTATTTTCACATGAGACATCCGGGGAAGAACCGTACTAAAAGCCTCATGCGCTGCTATGTTTATTGGCCAAACATGGACAAGGACATAGCAGACATGATAGAATCATGCAAAGGAGGCGCGCTTGCGGCAAAAGCTCCAATCACGACGTGCAAGCCATGGCCAAACACAGACCATCCATGGCAAAGAATTCATGTCGATTTTGCCGGGTCTATAGACAACATGTACTACCTCATTGTTGTGGATAGCCACTCAAAATGGTCTGAGGTCCTACAGTGCAAAAGACCAACCACAAACTGAACAATCGGATTTCTACACGAGCTATTCGCGCGTTTTGGCGTTGTATATTGTGTAGTTACAGATAATGGCACTCAATTCACATCAAGTGAATTTAGAGACTTCTGCAAGTCATATCAGGTGGACCACATTACAACGCCTCAGTGCCGCCCTAGGTCGAATGGCCAGGCCGAAAGGATAACCTCTAATCCGAACACGCCCATGGGAAGCTCGCCTGCAGAAACAATGTTCGCAAGGAAAATCAAGTCTGTCTTCGACAAACTTATTCCACGGCAAGCAAAATTAAAAAAACCGTATTGCCTCATAAGAAATATTTCAATCCTGGCGATAAAGTCTTTTTCAAGGCTTACAAAAACAACATAACATTCTGGGAAGTAGGCACCATAAAACAAAGAATTGGCGAACTGGTCTATATTGTCCAAGGACCGAAAAACACTCACAAACGCCATTGGAACCAGCTCAGAAAATGCTGTTTGAAGGAGTCAGAGGAATCACTACAAAATAGCCGTGAAGAGCCAATCGACGTAATTTTCGATCACTTCGATCTCGACACGCTCCAAGTCTCTCCTGAAGTTCGACGCTCAGGAAGGAAAAGGAAATTTACTCAACCGCTCGACGTAAATCCCAAGAGAAAAAAGTATTACCAGTTTTATGTTTTTTCTCCTTTTCAAAAGAAAAAAAAAGAAAACTCTTGGAAGGCGGGTGTTGTTAGACCGTAACATACCTACAACATGGACTCTTCCAAGACTATATAAAGTATGCGATATAACACTCTAAGAGAAGAAGAGGAGGAGGGGGAGGAGGAGAAGAGAGAGAGAGAGAGAGAGAGAGAGAGAGAGAGAGAGAGAGTATTCTAATACCGTAGTATCAGCCGCGTACGACTACCAATATTGGACACTAGCACATAGTAAGCTCCGCTTACACTATCTTTGTAACCTTTTTGTTTAATATATCTTTCTTACCTCTAATCCGTGTTTTCCTTCCATGGTCCCAACTTTGGGTCCGCATTACTAAAATAAATGAATTAATTAGGAACAAACTTACTAATATTTTTTCAGATTTATGTCAGTAACCTTAATTGCATTTGGTTAATAATCTATTGTTTATAGATTTTATTCAGAACTGACGCAGTCTGTATTTAATTGGTTTGAATGAAAATAAAAACGTCAATAAAGTAGGAAAGAACTTACCCGTGTCCCAAACTCTTGCAAACAACCTTAGCTTCATTTTCCCCCCAATCATCAGCACCGCAGATGGTTCCCCATGCGCCGTCATAGAAAATTTCAACTCTTCCTGCAAATGTTGTCCCATTGACGAGTCGAACACTTCCAAAAGCTTAAAAAACAAAACAAAAACTTATAGTTATCAACAAGAACGCACTAATATTTGCTGATTAAAGCAGGGGTGGGCAATTACTTTTCTTAGTGGGCCGAATTGTTTTTATGGACATGGCTACTGGGGATAGATGCTTTTGAAGACTGTATTTTGACAAATGTAACAGCAGGAAACAGTGAAGATCTTTCATAATCAGTTAATTATTAAAAGCATCTTTGCTAGTTGTAAAGTTTAATTACAATTTACTACAATGTAAAAATTGTATTATTGCATAAATAATTGAAAAAAATATTAGAAAAATGTATTGTACGAACAATAGTAGGTGTATAATTAATGAGATTGATTTAGTCTCTACTGCAGTCGTTGACTAGGTTTCTTATGTCCGGTTTTAAGCTAATTGTGCTAATTCTTAATACTGCTTCAAGATTTGAATTTGTCAAAAGAAATCTATTTTTGTTTTTGATAATTTTCATACTTGAAAAAGTTTAATCACATATGTTTAATCACATATGCAAACAGAACAAATAATTTTCTTGAAAAGACTGAAATTTTTAAAATACTCTTGGTGAAGAGATGCATAAAATTAAAAATTTGTTTTCAAAGCTATACTTCAAAGAATTGACAGATTGAAGGTCTATGGGTTCCATTTGTAGTTCAATTAGTTGCAGTTTCAATGTCAGAGGTGAATGGAGACCTCGAAATTTTGCTTTGAAATTTGCAAATATCTTAAATTTTTCTTTTAAGGCTGTGATCTTTCATTTTTGTGCAGGTGTATATTCAACAGGCTGATCCTTCAGAAGGCGGAAGTGAGCAAAGTTTTGATCAAACAGTGGTTTAAAAAGTGTAATTTTTGAATGGATTTTACCTCCAAAATAAATCATAAGCGAAGACACCTTTACCTTGAAGTTTTGTGTTGAACTCATTCATTTTTTACATGGTATCTGTAACAAATGCAAAATCACACACTCATTCTATTACCTTTATTTTGGTGGAGAAGTCACAGGCCACATTCTTTATTTAAGAAAAAAAAGAAAATCTTTTCTTTGAGGTCCCATACTCTTTTCAAAACTTTTCCAAACCTAGCCGTATTACATTAGTGTACTGTATTAGTGAAACTGTCTCTAGTTTACTTTCCTTGATCATATCTACTGCACGTACCTCTGGATCAATCACATATTTAAAATCCAATTTTGCTTTGCATAGACTTTCTTGGTGAATTGTGCATTGAAATGAAAACAACTTGTGAAGTGGGAAGTTTGACCTGAATATTGTCATTTAGCCGTTTGACAAGTCCACAATGTGTCCCAATTAGTGCAGGTGCTCAATCAGTTGTTATGCTAAAAAATTTTTTAAAGTATAACTACTAATTTTCGAAACAATACATAAGACTTTCATACAAATCATTGCCGATAGTATTGTCACTGAAACTCACCATCGACAACAGTTCTTCTGTGATGTTTTTTTTTTCTTATTTGCCAATATAAAACTTGTCTTTGTTGCAAGCTTTTGTGTAGATATACATTTAAAATTATGCCTTATTGGCATTTCCGTTCTTAACCATGTACGTTGATTTGTTTTACAATTCTTGTGTGAAAAATTTTGGCCGAAGTTGCCATGTTTGAACTGAAAATGTATTTTTAAATTATATCCCTTGAATTCTCCCCAAGTATCATAGCAAATCAGTTACACGGCCTTTGTACCATTTTCTATCAAGAAATACTTTTCAGTCCATTCCTTCTTAAAAATACGACATTCAAAGTCAACTTTACGTCTTTTAGAACTCATTATGAGTGGCTGCTTTTTCATTGTTTTAGAATATAACTTACTAAAAAAATAAAATAAAATTTTAAAAACACCGCAAAATGGTGATTCTCACTAAATCTCGTTTATAAATATCCTGCAAACTGCTACTTAAATTAGAATTCGATTCAAAGCGGAATTCTTACAAATGTTTCTCCCGAGAAGCTTTTATACAATTTTTAAATACCCGGAGTTTTTTTTTTTTTTTAATTAATTTTGTAAATATTATAAAAGAAATAGAGGGCCACATTAAAAGCATTGGCGGGCCGGGTGTGGCCTGCGGGCCGGGTGTGGCTGGCGGGCCGTCATTTGCCCACCCCTGGGTTAGAGCATCAAAATATTGAAGGAGATGACCTAAGTTCAATTGGCCATTGGTTAAGAGTCATTTACTCCTACACACTTACATGCAAGCGTCTACATACACATGCAGGCCATGAAAGAAACGGTTTTTTTTCACATTATTCTATTATTTAACATTGTTAACAGCGAAAAATGATTCAATTATTAAAATGACATGTACAATTATACATTTAGATGAAAAATAAATAATAGTTTTATAAAACCATGATTTCTGCCTTACTTAAATATCCCTACACTTATTGTTTTGTTAAGCAATCTCCGATGACATTATTGTCATCGTATCATCAGCAAATTGTTAAATCTGAAATATTTTAAAATTTGTATTTTCATTAGTGAACTGATGCCATATATTCTTGAAAGAGGAAGAAAATTCAAATTAACACCAGAAAGAGTAAAAAGAAATATATTTTATTCAGTATGGTATAATTAAAAGACTGGTATATTTTTGCTGTTTCAGAGTTGAAACTTACTTGGGCTTCCAGATTCAGATTCTGTGTCATTCGACGTCTCGGAATTTTGGGACAGAACATTATAAGAGGAAAGCAGAAGGATGCAGACGGTCCAGCTGAATCCTTGGCTGGCACATGGCCAACGGAAATTCAGCATCTGAAATAAAAAAGAAGAAATCCTTTATATCCATTATGCTAACATAAGAATTGAGAGAGTTTTTAAAACACTAACATCCAAGTGTAAAATTTGCTCTGAATTGTAAACTAAAACATGCAATAAAACTAAGATATTATTTCATTATAAAAACTTTTAATTGCTTTTATGAATGAAATATATTATGAACATTATTATCTGAGGAAAAAAATTCCACTGAATAATGAATTTTTCCAAAAATTGTTTTCATTTAAAAATTAATTATATTAACTTATAAAATTTGATATGTTTTAAAATTCTGTAATATTAGGTGATATTGTTATAAAGTAAAAACTAAATTTACTAATCATAAATGGAAAAGCTTACTACAATTCAACACCACCCAGTATTTTTTAAATAATTTTGATTTTTCTGTATGTAAAAACATGCCGATTTTTGTAAATACGGGCCTCCATACATGGCATTATCGGAAAATAAGAGTGAAAGCTACAGAAAATTTACAATTTATTGGTAATTAACATTTCTTCCATAAGTGACTTCGTAAGTAAGGCTATAAAGCCGAAGTACCTAAAATTCAATAAGATATTAGCTTGCTTACAATATTTTCCTATTTTTTATAAGCAGAGGAGAGTTAAAAAATATATAAAAAGGCTTTCACGTTGTATCAATCAAGTCATTTTTACAGTGATCATTACTTAAAACTGCCCAACATTAAGGTATCGAGAAATCTATCAAAACCTTATAAATTTTCTACCTCCGTGTTAAAAACTACCTTTTCTGTGATATTTTAGACTGAAAGTAAGTATTTGTTTTAATTCGGATTAAGTAACTTTAAATCAGTTAATCTTCTATAAATAAAGATTTTTAAAAAATTATTTTTGAAAGATTTTCTTTAATGAAGAACATTATGCTTTGTTGACAGATTTGTCAATATAGACAATTTTATAGATTTTAGTGATTTACAATTAATTCTACGAATTTAAATTCGGTTTGCAAGTGTGATGCGTTTCGTTCTTTAGGATTTCATCGGACTAAGTTTATGTTATCACTACGCATGCGCATGATCGGACGAGGGACGTTGAAAATTTAAAATAATTTTTCTTTAATATCTGCTTTGGTTAGATAATATACTTGATTAAATTTATATCCCTTTTCTTTTCTTTTCTTTTTGCTGATATTTCTATCACTTTTGTTATTAAATATCCCTCAATGTGACAATAGAAGATCTGTCAAGAATAATACTGAAACGTTCTAAGAACGTGGACGTAAAACTACTGTGGCTGATCTAGCGATAAAAGCATAAATATAGAATTGTATTTTTTTAAATCAAAATTGTGGTCAGTCTCGTTACTAATGCATTTAATATGTTGTTTTCTAAATGAGCCCTTGTGTGTTCATATACATAAACTCTCGTTTAAATTTCTCGGTATATTCCGTGTGGCCATTGTTAGTAATAGAGTAAATTTCTCCTTCAAGATTTAGCTTATTATTTCGTTCTGTATTAATTAAATCTTTTATTGATTTAGACGTAGTTGTGCCAAATTTTATGCTGAGTTTACATAAATTATTTTCAGTTGTACCTGGGTAGAACAATATATTTTAATTCGCTGAGTTTGGTAGGAAGGATATTTTGAAATATTTTTATTAGCCGTTATAGGGTATTGGAAGAATTGGAAATTATTTTCGATATATCTGTTTATATTTCTGAGATGACGTATTATGTACAATATTTACATTATTCGAACTATTGTCCTCATCTTTGTCGTCATATTTATTACAACGTTTCGGCCGTTGTATGCTCCGGCATTCTTCAGGTGGTTGGAATCTCGAACTGAACCCTTTATTTTCCTCACTGCGGTAGAGTGTTCCATGTTTAATGGATGTCACTTATCAATTATCTCCTGTTAATTCCCCTCTCCAAGTTCTCAACTGGGTATTGAACTCATAATCTTTGGGTCCTGTCACTGGATATAACTAACGCCTTTATCCACTGTTCCTTGAGGACATATGTGATTGAATTTCTGGGTATTATAAACCTAATGTCTTCAGCAATCATTTTTGTTTTTACCAGTGCTTATATTGCAATTTTTTGTTGCTATAATTCCATGTTTTTACCAGAGCTCATATTGCAATTTTTTGTTGTTATTATCGCTTTTCTCTGGCACTCCTTATTACTGGTTCCCATATTTTATTCATTTCCACAGAGGAACGAAAACATCATCATAATACCGACTGACAAACGCAATGCGACTGTAGTGATAGACAAATCAGATTATACAAGAAAGCTGGAAGACCTCATCCCAATGGTAGCTACAGCAAAGTAAAAAAGGATCCTACAATGAAAACCGAACACAAACTGTCACATATACTAATCAAGAACAAGGATCACTTCACACCTAAGACAGTTATCGCAGCGTTACACCAAGCTACCACACATATATGGTCTCCCTAAGATTGTTAGTTACCAAGGCTCTGTGTGCCACCCTCTGAGTCGCTTCCTTGTAGATCTAATTAACCCATTCATCGGGAAATTTCCTTCATATGCTCGAAACTCCGCCCACTTCGTGGAAATAATCAAAGATTCTCACATTCTATCCAACCAGATGGTGAGCTTGGACGTGTTGAGTTTGTTTACCAAGGTACCTACAGAGGAGGCATTCTCAGTAGTTAGAGACAGATTGGCCTCTGACTCATCCCTAGAAGAACGGACCAGTATTCCAATAGATAATCTGATGGAGATGTTGACTTTCTGTACACAAACAACACACTTCGGAATGGGATCACACATATATCGACAGGATGAGGGCTTAGCAATGGGTTCACCATTATCACCAGCAATGGCAAATATATACATGGAATACTTTGAGGAAATGGCATTAGAATCTATATATCTAAAGCCAACTCTATGGTTACGGTACGTAAATGAAACCTTCATACTCTGGCTACACCACGAAGATGTTCATGTTCTACTGGACCATGCGATACAGTTCACGATGGAGAAAGAGAGTAATAACACACTCCCATTCCTGGATGTTCTAATATCTCAAACAGAGCATGGGTTCAAGACATCCGTATACAGAAAAACTGGTAGTACCTCAATTTCATCTCCCACCATCCATACAGCGTAAAGAAAGGGATCGTCCGCTGCTTACAACACCGAGCAAAAGCCATAAGTGGTGACCCAGAGACATTAGATAAAGAATTGGTCAGTATAAGTAGTACCCTACAATATAACAACTACCCTGGGTACATGGCAGCAGCCCCAAAAAACTGGGATAGGCGTGTACAAGAGGAGGACAACAACACTCAGAAAACAGTCTGCCTGTCTTATGCGAAGGGGTTATCAGAGAAAATACAAAGGATCTGTAGTCCATATAACATCAGGACAACTTTCAAAGGCTGGACGACCCTTCGCAGATATCTCTCCCGAGTAATACCTCCCCCATAGAGGAGAAAATGACCAAAGACTGTGTGTACGCTATCCCGTGCAGCTGCGGAAAGAAATATAAAGGGGAGACGGGCCGCCCTTTAAGGTAAGGCTTCAAGAACATCAGAAAGCTGTAACACGAGGGGAAGTGGAAAAATCGGGCGTGGCTGACCACATATGGAGAGAGAATGGAGATCACTGCCCTCTGTGGGATCGGGTTGAGATAATAGACAAAGAACATCATTGGAAATTTCGTAAACTTAAGGAATCAGCACATATGCTAGGCCACAAGAATCTCCTGAGCCGACCAAGCATAGAAATGAAAACAATATGGGAACTAGTAATAAGGGGTGCCAGAGAAAAGCGATAATAACAATAAAAATTGCAATATGAGCACTGGTAAAAAAAGGTTGCTGAAGACAGGTTTATAATACCCAGAAATTCATACACGGATTTCCTCAAGGACACATGGCACAGTGGATAAAGCCGTTAGTTAGATCCAGTGACAGGACCCAAAGAGTATGAGTTCAATTCCCGGTTAAGACACTGGACAACTTGGGAGATAGCTGATAAATGATATCCATTAAACAGGGTACGTGGAACTAGAACAGTTTACCCCAGTGAGCGAAATAAAGGGTTCAGTTCGACATTCCAACCACCTGAAGAAATGTAATAAATATGGCGAAAAAGATGAGGACAATAGTCCGAATAATGTAAATAGTAATTTCGATGTATTTCTCCTCTTTATATAAATACTGAAAGCTGCAAATTCTGAATACTCTTAAATAGAACCCAATGATTATTCCAGATTTTATTTTGTTGTTATGATGAGAATAGAAATTTATGAGATCATTTTTATTAGTTGGATACTAAGTTTTCAGCTACTGGGAACGTGGTGTAGCATAATATCTTGCAAAGGTGAATTATTGCTTATTTCCATTTCATATTTAAATTCTATTGTATGTTCAACTTTGTTTCGTTTATCTACAACATCAGGTAAATCAGTAAGACGGGGATATATTAATAGAGCATTATCAATATATTGAAAGATTCTTGATTGTCGAGGTAAAATATTTTGAAAAGGACCAGATTCGAGAAATTCTAAGAAATTACATGCCATCACACTAACAGGCGATCCCATTGGTAATGTAAATTTTTTGTTTATAAAAATTATTGTTAAATCTGAAATAGCATTGTTTGGTGATGAGATGGCAGATTTTTATATTTTAGCTTTTGGTAAGGAGTGGTTTATCTTTTTAAAATATTTAAGCATTGTAAACAAAAAGAAAACGTATCTAAATGAAATCAATATATTATATACCCAAAACACACATAAAAAAAAGAAATTATTTTTAAATTTAAAATTCCCAGCGTCTCTCGTTCGTGTACACATTGTATATGTGTAGTGGCATCAACTTAAGGGTAAATTTAAAAGTCCGATGATGACCTTATAAGAATTAAATCCTACATATATTTATCAACCAATAAAATCCCATCAGAAAAGTTTTGTTGGATAAACAATCATTATTACGGCAAATACTGCCAAAATATTTGCGGACGTAGTTGTAAACCTACCACGTGTCATTTTTGGACCATTTAGAAAATAACAATTATAACTCCCGCAAATTTGAGAAAAAGATTTTTGAGAGCAAGTGTTAAATTATTTACTAAAGACTGAAACCTTATATTCAAAAAGTTCACACCTCTATGTCAAATTAGATTTTTAATCCACTTACGGATATAAAAATAGAAGTCTTGTGGGAGCGACTCTGAAGAGGCTGCTTCCTCGATCACTATAATCCTAACCTGTTCAAGTCTAAGGTTAACCGTTATCTTCTGCACGTATCTGCATAAACTCTACCTCTTACTCTGTAATCCTCTATCACAAATGGCCCCAGGGCCTTGTACAGGATGAACAGATTTGCACCCCCACCACCAAAAAAAAAAAAGAAAAAAAAAAAAAGAAAAAAGAAAAGCTATAGAAGGTCCTGTAATATTCGTAGATAATCTTGCTAAACTTTCGTATACCGAATTATGCCATCACACGAACACTAACACACACACACACACACATAAATAATAGGTACATACACACGCTCACACACCGTTTTATGAAGAGAAACATCATCATGACTTCATGGGCATGGTTCTCCACAACTTCCTATCTGTTGTTGCTCTCGGTAACATTTGACAATCCGTCTTTGTCAATATTTTACCATTCCTTTACGTTTTCTTTATTTTATGCGTCACTTTCTTTCAGGAAATGAACGATCATAGTTCTCCACAACTTCCTGTATTTCGTTGCACTAAGTAACTTTTGATTCTTTACCATTCCTCTTTGCCCCTGTTCTTATATTTATTTACTTCCTTTATGTGCGATCATTGTTCTCCACAACTTCCTACCTGTTATGCACCATATCCTTTTATTTACCTGTTTATTACCAAAGGTATAATTTAGTTATGATTTTTTTTCTTTTTATAAAATTTGACTTTTGACCCAAAGCGCATGATACGAGAATATCTTTTAAATTCTGAAGTTCTTGTCAGCTGTCAGACAAGGATTTATAAAATGTGTTATGTGTCTAGAATAGCGTTTCTAAACCGGTGCACCCAGCCACACTAATGCATCCTAAAAAAAAGATACTTTTATTAAATAATAAAAAATATTAAAATCCTTCAGCGACTATACTGAAATATCTAATGCTTTTTAATTAAATAGTAACTGGACTGTTTCCTCGTTTCTTCACTAATTTGCAAAAACACAAATGTATATAGCATTATTTTTTTTATATTCTATAATATTGGAAAAAGCAATTTCAAGAACTTATTACACAAGAGTATACATATTCACATACAAAGAATAAATTACTTATTCTAAATCAACTACGATATTCTAATGGAATTTAAAGTGTGTCTCAGAGTATTAATTAATATACAAGTGTGCTCTGAAGTAAAAAAAAACAACAAAAAAACAAAAAAGTTCAGAGTATAAGTATTGAAAATTGAAACTGTGCAGACGAAACTGCTTGGAAAATCGTGTTAGCACAAATTAACTAGTCATCGTGACCGAGGTTTTGAACATATTACTGATCACGCCATCATCATTACTGATTACAGCTCATCATAAGTGAAGCATAAACAAGCGGTTGTTACGATGGATATTGAAGAAATACGGAAGTGCCTGAACTAGTGTCTGCCATAGGGATTAGATAGCCATCCTAGCAGACGAGTGTAATTGGAAATCGGCTATTAATGCTATTCATTGAAAGTGTAAAAAAGAAAAAAAATATATCGTTTGCTTTAAATGTCCTTGTGACATTTACATCAAATAATTATTAAAACCTATTCATAAAATAATACGTATTATATACTTAACTAATAAAATTTAAGATAAAGCTAAATATTTCTTTACATTATTGAAAATAATGTAACGTTGTAAAAATCAAATTGTATTAATATTCAAAATATATACAAATATTTCCTAAATATTGAACTATTAAAATACATTTAATAATTTAAAATATATTTAAATAATAATGTATTACCATGTAAATGTATTTATCGATTAAAAGATATATCATTAAAATTTTTTTAATTAACAGAGTATTTAATATATTTAACTATTAAAGAATACAAAATGTATTTCAATAAAAAACCATGAATCTTGAGTCGTGATTGACCAAGCGAGATAATATTACTAATCATTACACCGTCTCGAGGTGGCCAAATGGTTATCTAAGCGTAGGAGAAATATATGGGGCACACAGTAAGGACTGAACACACTCTTGAGTCGTGATTGACGAAGCCAGATAATATTACTAATCATTACACCGCCTCGAGGTGGCCAAATGATTATCTAAGCGTAGTACAAATGTATGGGGCACACAGTAAAGACTGAACTCAATCTTGAGTCGTGATTGATCAAGCGAGATAATATTACTAATCATTACACCGCCTCGAGGTGGCCAAATGATTTTCTAAGCGAGTGCCAAATGTATGGGGCACACAGAAAAGACTGAACTCACTCTTGAGTCGTGGTTGACCAAGGGTGATAATATTACTAATCATTACACCGCCTCGAGGTGGCCAAATGATTATCTAAGCGTAGGACAAATGTATGGGGCACACAGTAAAGACTGAACTCACTCTTGAGTCGTGATCGACCAAGCGAGATACTATTACTAATCATTACACCGTCTCGAGGTGGCCAAATGATTATCTAAGCGTAGGACAAATATATGGGGCACAAAGTAAAGACTGAACTCACTCTTGAGTCGTGATTGACGAAGCGAGATAATATTACTAATCATTACACCGTCTCGAGGTGGCCAAATGATTATCTAAGCGTAGGACAAATGTATGGGGCACACAGTAAAGACTGAACTCACTCTTGAGTCGTGATTGACCAAGCGAGATAATATTACTAATCATTACACAGCCTCGAAGTGGGTAAATGATTTTCTAAGCGAGGTCCAAATGTATAGGGCACACAGTAAAGACTGAAGTCACTCTTGAGTCGTGATTGACCAAAGGAGATAATATTACTAATCATTACACCGCCTCGAGGTGGCCAAATGATTATCTAAGCGTAGGACAAATGTATGGGCCACACAGTAAAGACTGAACTCACTCTCGAGTCGTGATTGACGAAGCGAGATAATATTACTAATCATTACACCGTCTCGAGGTGGCCAAATGATTATCTAAGCGTAGGACAAATGTATGGGGCACACAGTAAAGACTGAACTCACTCTTGAGTCGTGATTGACCAAGCCAGATAATATTACTAATCATTACACCGTCTCGAGGTGGCCAAATGATTATCTAAGCGTAGGACAAATGTATGGGGCACACAGTAAAGACTGAACTCAATCTTGAATCGTGATTGACCAAGCGAGATAATATTACTAATCATTACACCGCCTCGAGGTGGCGAAATGATTTTCTAAGCGAGGGCCAAATGTAAGGGGCACACAGTAAAGACTGAACTCACTCTTGAGTCGTGGTCGACCAGGGGAGATAATATTACTAATCATTACACCGCTTCGAGGTGGCCAAATGATTATCTAAGCGTAGGACAAATGTATGGGTCACACAGTAAAGACTGAACTCACTCTTGAGTCGTGATCGACCAAGCGAGATAATATTACTAATCATTACACCGTCTCGAGGTGGCCAAATGATTATTTAAGCGTAGGACAAATGTATGGAGCACACAGTAATGACTGAAATCACTCTTGAGTCGTGATCGACCAACCGAGATAATATTACTAATCATTACACCGTCTCGAGGTGGCCAAATGATTATCTAAGCGTAGGACAAATGTATGGGGCACACAGTAAAGACTGAACTCACTCTTGAGTCGTGATTGACCAAGCCAGATAATATTACTAATCATTACACCGTCTCGAGGTGGCCAAATGATTATCTAAGCGTAGGACAAATGTATGGGGCACACAGTAAAGACTGAACTCAATCTTGAATCGTGATTGACCAAGCGAGATAATATTACTAATCATTACACCGCCTCGAGGTGGCGAAATGATTTTCTAAGCGAGGGCCAAATGTAAGGGGCACACAGTAAAGACTGAACTCACTCTTGAGTCGTGGTCGACCAGGGGAGATAATATTACTAATCATTACACCGCTTCGAGGTGGCCAAATGATTATCTAAGCGTAGGACAAATGTATGGGTCACACAGTAAAGACTGAACTCACTCTTGAGTCGTGATCGACCAAGCGAGATAATATTACTAATCATTACACCGTCTCGAGGTGGCCAAATGATTATTTAAGCGTAGGACAAATGTATGGAGCACACAGTAATGACTGAACTCACTCTTGAGTCGTGATTGACCAAGCCAGATAATATTACTAATCATTACACCGCTTCGAGGTGGCCAAATGATTATCTAAGCGTAGGACAAATGTATGGGGCACACAGTAAAGACTGAACTCAATCTTGAATCGTGATTGACCAAGCGAGATAATATTACTAATCATTACACCGCCTCGAGGTGGCGAAATGATTTTCTAAGCGAGGGCCAAATGTAAGGGGCACACAGTAAAGACTGAACTCACTCTTGAGTCGTGGTCGACCAGGGGAGATAATATTACTAATCATTACACCGCTTCGAGGTGGCCAAATGATTATCTAAGCGTAGGACAAATGTATGGGTCACACAGTAAAGACTGAACTCACTCTTGAGTCGTGATCGACCAAGCGCGATAATATTACTAATCATTACACCGTCTCGAGGTGGCCAAATGATTATTTAAGCGTAGGACAAATGTATGGAGCACACAGTAAGGACTGAACTCACTCTTGAGTCGTGATTGACCAACCGAGATAATATTACTAATCATTACACCGCCTCGAGGTCTCCAAGTAATTTTTTAAGCGTAGCGTAGATGTGGCAGCATGACAAACATATGCGGCACTGACTAGGGCTGAACTAGCTTGGATGTGGCACAAGTAGAAATAAGGCACCGATTAATGACTAAACACGCGTCAGTCGTAAATCACCCAGCTTAGTTTTGATATGGCACAAGGCAAATTATAATGGGCACTCACTGATCTATCGTTATTGAAATAGTAGCACACGGTTGTTAACCACTATACAACGTCGATGTTCTCAAATGATTTTTATGCGTAATTTAGATGTGGCGCATGGCCAAACGTATGGGGCACCCAGTGAGGATAGAATTCTCTCTTCAGAGTTAAATGAACTAACGAGACATCTTGTTAAACATTACACCACGTAGAACCTCCAAAATGATTTTCATTGATGTGGCACATGGCCAAATATATGGGGTACACTGTAACGATTCAATTCCCTCATCAGTTGTAATTGACCTAGCAAGAAAATCTTGTTAACCATAACACGATGTCGAAGGTCCAAAATGATTTTCTAATATTATCTTGGATGTGGCATAGGCCAAATGTATGGGCCACACAGTAAGCTTTTAATTCACTGTTCAGTAGTAATTGACCGAGTGACCCAAGGATATTTACATAACGTCGAAGGATTGAATTCACTCTTCTGTCGTGAATGAACTAGCGAAACAAACTTGTTAACCATTACAGCACATCGAAATTCTGAAATGACTTTCTAAGCCTAGCGTGGATTTGGCGCAAGGACAAATTATTGGGCACCCAGTAAGGATTGAATTCACTCTGCAGTCGTAATTGATCTAGCGATTCAAGCGCGTTATCCATTACATCACGTCGAAATACTCAATGATTCAAGCTCGTTATCCATTACATCCCGCCGAAGTGCCCCAATTATTTTCTAAGCGTAGCTTGTGTGTGGCATTGGCGAAATGCATGCGGTAAAGCATTACACTAAGTCGAAGTTCCCAAATGATTTACTAAGCGTAGCTTGGATGTGGCATAAGGGCAAATGTATGCGTCAACCAGTAAGGATTGAATTCACTCTTCAGTCGTATTTCACCGAGCGAGACAAACCCGTTATCCATTACATCCCGTCGAAATGCTCCAATGACTTACTAAGAGTAGTTTGTATGTGGCATAGGCCAAATGTTGGGTGTACCCTGTAAGGATTGAATTTATTTTTCTGTCGTAACTGAACTAGCGAGACAAACTTGTTAACCATTACAGCACATCGAAATTCTGAAATGATTTTCTAAGCCTAGCGTGGATTTGGCGCAAGGACAAATTATTGGGCACCCAGTAAGGATTGAATTCACTCTGCAGTTGTAATTCACCGAGCGAGACAAACCCGTTATCCATTACATCACGTCGAAATGCGCCAATGATTTAGTAAGCGTAGGTTGGATGTGGCACAAGGCCATATGTATGTGGTATCCAGTAAGGATTGTATGTACTCTTCAGTCGTAACTGCACTAGCGAGACAAGCTTGTTAACCATTACACCACGTCGAACTTCCCAAATGATTTTCTAAGTGTAGCTTGGATGTGGCCCAAAGCACCTAGTAATCTATAAAGTTATCATTAGTTGTAATAATAACAAAAAATAACTTTTTAAATATTTATAAATAAATGAAATTTATAAATAAATAATTAGTCCTAAATAATTATATAACTAATTAATTATAATTTTGCCTGAATCAAATGGAACTATTATAAAATTAGAAAATACATTTTTAGTAGTAGACTTGAAAATTAAAATCTGAAATTAATTATTTTAATTTTTTCCCCTTGACTTTTTGACGCTCATTTCAATACAAATTTTCTCCCCCGCACCCCCCAAATATCACGGGGGTTTCTTCGGACAAGATTGCATCGCTTTTTACATATTCTTTTCAATTTAATTTTTGCTGCAGTTTCTTCAAATAAAGACATATTGCACATGATTTATACAAAAATAAGATCTTTCATATAAATTTCAGAGCAAACAATTGAAATCATTTCATATTTAATTCTAATTATTTTTCTCCTAGGAAATAAACTGTATCATTTAAATTTGAATTCGCAGCGAATCACTTAAAAACAATTATCAAGATAAAAGAGACGCTTACAATTTCCCTGAAATTATTTTTTTCAAATCAGACTCCTTTTTTTGTTTTTTCTAAACTGAATTGCAAAGAAATTGTCTTTTTGTCACGTCGATTTCTTCGGTTTTATCTTGTTGAAAAACCTTCATCTAATAATCTTGTTTGTTTTCTCTTCTTCGCTTGCGTCTAAAATTATCGTCTGCTTTCTTCAAATTTTTGTCCAGAAACGTTCAGAAGAAAATAGATCAAAAGTCACCAACTTTCAAATTTTATTTTACTTATATAAATATTTTTCGTAATAATTTTTTTGAAATTATAATAAAAATAATTAAACAGATACATTTATTTTAAGTATTTAAATAATTTCATAATATTTTTATCAATAATTATAAAAAGTGTATGAAGAATACAGAATTTTATTTTAATTGTTTTAATAAATTCTTAATGTTTTTATTAATAAAAGGACTTCAACAGTCGTAATAGTTTTGCTGATTAGAATAATTTGCTACTATTTAAAATTAATTTCACTTAATTATTTTTGAATTAAAAAAAAATTTATGCTTTGAAAATATTAATATTTCTCATGACTTTCTAAACGTAGCTTAGATGCGGCATAATGTCGAAAATATGGGGCACCCAATGAGTATCGAACTCAATACTCAATCGTCATTGATTTAGAAAGACAAGCTTTGCTAACCATTCAACCACGTCAAGATACTTAGAGAAATCAGTACTATGGATCACAAACAGATTTCATTAAATCCAACAGCCATTTTTAGAAGAAGTAATGCTTCTATTTCTGAACATGCTTTGTTAATTACTAAAAGGCACAATCCAAATGCCATAATGAAATTAACAAGTGTTTCTAAACACAAGTTTGTTTTATTTCTAATTTTTTTCACATAAAAATCATAAAAATGAATTCCCTGTATCGACATTGAAAATACAATTAATATCAAATGCTAAGGAACAAATTCAAAATATTATATTAATTAATTATTTAAATTTATTAATAAAGTCTTACCTTCGAGAATGATGAAAATCCCGATTGCAATACGTTTTTTCTCGTCTATTCTGAGGCAATTTCGTTTTTTCTGGTTGGTTCTGGGGGAATGAAAATTTATGCAACAAAGATTGCCTTTATATGTTTACCACACGAATCGCATGAATGCGCAATACATGAAACCGAATCTTTATCTTTTTTTGTGTTTTGTTGTTGTTTAAAAACGTTCTTATGTTATTCAGAAAGTCCTGTCGTATTTGAAGATAGAAAAGAAAAAAATAGTCTTTGGTTTTAATTACTAAATTTAATCAGTATCCCATTTTCCTTCATTATCAATAATATAATCATATCTGTTTGGCAAATTCTTAATTCTTCGGACGTAAGTTTCTTGGGATTTCGATGAAAAGAAAAAAAAATCTCAATATCAGTTTTAACCTCTTCATAACATAAATTATTTTCTCTCTAACAAATGTTGAAGTGATCTGAAAAGACGATAGTCACATGGAGCAAACTCAGGAGAATTGGAATGTTTACAGGCATATCACGTTGAAACACCAGTTCTCGTACATAAGATCACCGAGGTTAAGCAACGTCAAGCCTGGTCAGTACTTACATGGGAATAACAGGTCCTGTAAGCTTGAATGTTTGTAAGGTATTGGAAATCGAAGAGTTGAGTCCCAATTCCTGTCGAGTTTCTTTATCACTTACGCGCATATATCCTTGGGAAAAATATGGAACTACCTCTTCTCCTTCCTGCTATGGATTAATTAGTGTGGACTTTTATCAGAAAATTATTATAATCTCAGAAATATTTAAAATCTAAAAATATTTTCTGGGTACGAATAACCTGGAAAAGGTTGATAAACTGTAAAATTATCCAAATGAGTCAATCAGGAGAATTGGGGGATGAGGTAAAACTTCCATATCATGTGCTGTAATGTTTTTCTGAGATACTTTTAAAAAATAATTTCACCCTAAGGAAGGCAATAAAGCTACTAAAAAGGAAAGGGGGTTACGGAGAGTGAAAGAATATGGGAAAAAGAAAAATATTATTAAGGAGAGAGAAAAAAATAAGAGAATAGAAATTAAGAAAACAGAACATAACGATTGACATTGCATTCAAAGTTGACTGAAAAGAAAGAACCTAGATGAAGTTCCATAAGCGAAAAGTACAAGAGAAGAAACTGTTAGCATAGGACTTACGGTTACATCTAGCAATTTCATCTGTAATATAATGACACCTAGCTACTTATCTAGCACTGCGTTTAAATTCCTAAAATCGAGGTACTAAAGAGGAAATTGACTCTGGCAATACGTAATCATGAAGAAATGGTTTTAATTACTGTATTTAAATAATAATAATAATAATCATAATAATAATAATAAATTATGTAGTTAGTAATTAAGTAATGATTATACGAGGTCTAATAAAAAAAATGCCGGGCGAGGTGCTATAAAAAGAAAGCTATAAAACATATCAATTCGTCATTTAATCACCTTATTAGTAGTCACCTTCTTGAAGTCACACACTTTATTCAGGAGCGTTTCCATTAATGGAAACATTATCTTACGTAGACTTCGCTCTATGCAATGACCACAATTACATTTCATAATTTCATGGCAACTCTTCTGTTTACATATTTATTTACAACAAAAAGTTTGTTGTCTCTTGATGTTTTTGGTTAAGATTTGGAGGCAACTCGTACTACACAAAACAAAAGCGAAGTATTATTATTACTATTAATAATAAAATACTGTCTTATAATAATAATAATAATATCAAGAAGCGTCATATCACTGATGCATTATGATTATAATAGTAATAATAACAACTAGAAAAATACGTGAAAATTTTACGGTTTTCCTTTTTAAATTTCTGATAAATCTTAATGAATGTGTCGAGATCTACAACAATAAAATATTGCAATAACAATCATAAATATTAAGGTTGGTCGTCATTTTAAGAAGTGGGTACAAATGAAAAGATTTGAAAATGATTATTATTTACATTTCACTGAAACAGCCGTTAATCACTTGTACCGTCCTTTCTTTCTTTATTTTTCTTTCATGTTCTGAAGGCAAGTCGTGTTTTCTCTTTCTACGTGATCGAAACGAAATAGGCCATTATTTAATTCATGGTAACTGAATTTTTGACGATTGCCTTACACGGTTTCCGTTGTTCGATAATGAGCGTAGGTAAAATGCCGCATTTATTGCGGTCACAATCGCAAGTCGGCCTTTTGGCTACAAGCGGCATTGACCAGCTAAGACAAACTTTGTGTCCGAATCCGCGTAATGGCCTGAGTGGAAACGCTTGGGTTTCCCACGTTAAATAACTGACCTTGAGTCTCAACCAAAACTCAGCAAGTGTTGGCTTGCCAGGGTAAATATCATCGCATCAGTGTAGTATCTGTACTTATTAGCTTATTCTGATTCTCTCTCTCTCCACTTCTATCTTCCCTTCCTTCTTCCTTTCATTTGCTCTCTGGAACTAATATTGTCTTTAAATACCTTTACACGCGATCAAAAACACGGAATAGTCCATTATTGATGAGTTACTGGCAGGGCGTAACGGTGTGCGATGAAACTAAGGGTAGGACAATTATAATTGGATAATAATATACTAATCCTCACCAAACCTCAATTGGCCAAGTGTAATGAGTACTGCTACACCCCTGAAGACATTTTCAGAAATTCAAATGGTTTATTTGGATGGTGCTCCAGATTTTTTGGGCAGTCAAAAAGTGGTTTGGCAGATTTCATCAGGGTTATTTTAACCTAAATTTCAACCACGCTCCGGGTGACTTCTCCACGTCGATTAAGACGCTCTGCTTGTCATCGGCGAGAATAAACCGAAGATTTCGATGGAAGAAATTGATAAGAGTTTTAAAAATCGATATCTCAACAGTCTTTCATTATTTGAAGAGATTAGGTTCGTTTTCGATCTCAACACGTAGGTGCCACATTGTCCGACGAAGTAGAACTAGCTCTGATCGTGTTTTCCGGCGATTTCTTTGCTGTTACTCCCTGAAAAGGAGCCGGTCTTTCACAAAATGAAAAAATGGATCGTTTATGAAAAGTTAGACGCAAATGGAATTGGAAACAAGCTTGAGAATGTGTAGCGGAAACCATAGCTAAAGTGGGCTTGCATCCAATGTATTTCTACCCATCTGGTGGGATTGCAGAGCAATAATTCAATTTGTCCTTCTTTCAGCCAATGAAACAATAACTGAAAGATAATATTGCAACCAACTCTACAATCTCAACGTATCTATTCAAGAAAAACGGCAAATCGAAAAGATGACATTTTCCACCACAACGCAATATCGTATGTTCCAAAACAGACCTTGCAAAAGCATAAAGTATTTAAAGCAAACATCGTATTCTCCTGACTTGAATTTTTTTAATCATTTCACCGCAAGCAAAGCGGGAATGCCACTAGTACGCAGGGGGTTACAGAGAGTGAAAGTGAGAGTTGCTTAGGGTTTTGATTTGTTTTTAATTTTCTAATTGGGTACAAACTTTTGCAGTGATCTAATATAAAGAAAGAAATTTGAAAATAAATATTTTTATTAAAAAATATATAAAAATATCGAAATAAGTAAAACAGATACGATGCGTTATTTGTTATTTACCCTTTTATAAATAACTATCAAAACAAGTTTTTATTTAATTCAATAAATGATTAGTGTTTCATATATTTGTTGTCAATTCCCAAGAATAAAGAAAATATATAAATCCATTTTCCTATGTTTGGATTTTATTAACATTCGAATCATCGCTTTTTAAAACAATAAACTTTGCTGAGGAAGCTTAAAATATATAGTCATTGTTATATCAATGGAATGACCGTCATATTGACATGCCATTTTTGTTTTTTATTGATTGTTTTTGTTTTTTGCCAGTTTTTATTAATAGTTTACAAGTACAATTCCAGTTTAAATCTCAACTACTTAAATAACTGGGTAATGTTTAACTTTTGTGCCCTCAAAAAAGACAGTGTATCCAAAATACCATTATTTCTTTGATACTACTATTAATGTATACATTTTTGACTCCCTCGACAATGTTTATTGTTTTCAAAATTAAATGATTAAAAATTTTAACAAAACTGAACATATGAAAATTAATTAATAAATTTTCTTTCTTCTTGAGACTTGGCAACATTACATTTTTTATTTAATCGGTTGGCAGATTTTCTAGGCCATTTTTTAAAGGATTAGCAAAGATTTCAAACTTTTGCAAACTATTTCATTGTAGTTGATTTACATATTTTGATAATATTGCAATTTTTTAAATAAATTTCTGAATAAAAATATTTTTCAAATTTCTTTCTTTATAAAATGTTAAATAATGAATATCGTACTTGGTTCATATATTTTTATAATTTTGTAAATAAACATTGCCGAGGGAGTCAAAAGTGTATACTTTAATAGCGGTGTCAAGAGAATAACTGTCCTTTTGATACACGTCTTTTTTTTGTGAGCATGAAGGTTAAACATTGCTCTGTTTTAAACAATAATGATAAATATGTCTATATTTCTGAGATGAGGTATTATGTACAGTATTTGCATTATGCGGACCATTGTCCTCATCTTTGTCTTTGGAACTAGAACAGTCTACCCCAGGGATCGAAATAAAGGGTTCAGTTCGAAATTCCAACCACCTGAAGAAGGCCGGAGCGTACAACGGCCGAAACGTTGTGACAAATATGGCGACAAAGATGAGGACAATGGTCCGCATAATGTAAATACTGTACAATGATAAATATCTTTTAATCTTTCAATAAAGAAAGATAAAAAAAATATGTGAATAAGTGTAAGTCATGGTAATTCACAGATGATAAAGAAAAAGCCATAATTACGTATATCATGAAAAGACATGGATATATAAAGAAAAAAAAAACTAGCCTCCATCTGAGAAAGACCGAAGTATATTTCGGTCGAAATTGAAAGATAACACGAAGTCAGTAATATGACGTTATTTATCTTCTGAATTATGAATAATATTCAGAATTGAATTAAGTGCGTTAACAATGAAGGAGATTATACAGAAATTTAAGTTGAAGATGTATTGATATACCTAACAATTTTGAATAATACAAGATTGGGCTGAAAAGTTTATCGGATGTTTATGAAGGAGTGATGTTTGAGCTGTGAAATCTCGCATGCATTAATTTCAACTCTTCAACTTCTCTGCCTTCTTTGTTTTCAGTTAAACTGATGTCTAACTACTCAAAGAAGACTGTTCATCTTGTTGGTAAAAAAGACAATAGATATGATACTGGTTCTTAGTGTTTTTTTCATGTTGGGGAACAGATAATCGTCAAATCAGGAGAATAGCGAGCGTGATCAATCAGTTCAAAGCCACAATCACACACAACGACCAATCAAACGAAGGGCTTATATGCTGGCGTATTGTCCTGATAAAACAAATCTTTCGATGATAGCCTTTCGTAACTGTCTCCACAGGTTGACATCGTACACTTCACTGATGGGGTGAACTTTTAAAGATAGTCAATAAACACAATGCTTTTGCGGCTATCAACTCCATGCAGATAAAACGACATTGGCCTTCTTTGGAGCAGGTGAAGAAGGGTCTTTCCAATATATGGATTGTCCCGTTGTCTGACTCAAATTGATGGACCCAACACTCATTTTTTGTTAGGAAACATTCAAGGAAACCAACAGGATCTATTTCAAACAATGTCAGATTTTCTCACGATGTCATCAACTTTTGCGCTTTTTATCAGGTGTCAGAAGACGTGGAACCCATCGAGCAGAAACCTTCGTCATGCCAAGTTCATTATGCAGAATATTCTCAACTTTCTCATGAGATATTCTAATAGCATTGGTTATTTGATTTACTGTCAATAGTCTGTCATCCATTAACATGTGATGAACAGGATCAATGGTTTCCTCGACGGTGGCAGTCGCAGGACGTCATCTACAAGACTTTCTTTTTATTCTCCTAAATTCAGCTGCCCACTTTGCTTTGTTGATAAACCTGGAGCCTCATCTCCTAATATAGCAACCATCAAAAAACGACATTATTACGTCATTATTTTTGCACCAACCTAATATAAGGGATTGGCAGGGAGTAGCGGTCGTGTGAACCAAGGAACTAACGAAAGGAAGGACAAGCACAATTATTATATCATTGTTTATTTGAATTCCTTTATTGTTTATAATGCAGATTAAAACCTTTATAATGCAAATTAATTCGCTTTGCCTACTAAAGGCGAAAAAAGGTACACTTAAAAACGTTCAACAAAATTGTAGCTTGTGCAAAAATAACTTAACGTAATAATACATGGTTCACCGATGGTATGCAGATGTGTTTGATAGCATTTTTCAAGTGTAAATCAATATTTCCCTTCTTCGTTGAAAGGTGTACAGTTTCAACCTGAAAATTCTAGAACAATGAAAGTTGAAATAACTTTAACCTAAACTCTGTGTTCCATCAAATACACTACGTTTTGTTTGATTCGCTTTTTACGGCCTATTAATCTTTTGAGGGTCATGTAAAACTAGAAAATATTTTTAGATTGTAAGAAATTCTTTTGAGATCAATAATGGTTTAGTGAAACAAGTCTAATTGACTCCCATGGGGCTTAGGGCGGGGAAGAGATGGTTTCATACATTTCCGAAGGCTATTTGCATGTAAGTGAATAGAACGAATCCAACGGGAATTGAAACTCAACTCTTTGATTAACAATTACGAGTCATTATTCATTGCACCACCCTCACATCCAAGCGTAGAGCATCTGATATCCCAAAGTGGTCACCCATCTACGTACTGGCCAAGCATTTTTTTTTCTTTCTGAATGTTCTACCAAATGTTCTAAGAGTCGAAGGCTTATCGGCATGTCAGACTGAAACACAAGTTCTCGTACAATCACCAAAGTTAAGCAATGTCGAGTTTGGTCAGTACCTAGGTGAGAACAGAAGGTGCTGTGAGCCTGGATGTGCGGCTGATCTAATGGATATTGGCGTGTCTGTGTGTGCGCACGAGCATTTTCCCTCTTTACTCTCGGTGTGTTCGTTCATAAAGTCGAAACAAGAAGATTTAATAAAATTAATGAACAAAAAGCTTATGAAGGTTATAGAATATCAAGGAATCCATGTATGGATTGCTGGTTGCTTGTTACCAAGTATAATCCCTTTTGCAGACACCTGTTCAGACACATTCATGTTTGCTCATCACCTGCACAGTATAATGAAGATGTGACCTTTGACATGGTATAGATATATAATGGCTTGCTACTGGTTTTCAGAGTAGGGTAGCTAGCTATTCCCTGGTTCAGACACCTGCTCAGGTACATTTGTATTTTATAAACAGCAGAGAGTTAAACTGTACCTGTACTGAATAGACCTTAGTTACAATTCCTAGGAAAGAATGCATAATCTGGTATAATCACTAGTTTGTAGGAAACCAGTCCACTCATACACTCGCTTACGATAACTAAACCCTAAACCTGCTAGTATAACTGTCGACAGCTTCCAAAAGATTACCTCAACCCCAATTTCACTCACAAGGCTTGGGTCAAACGGTGGTATGCTCTTCAGATGCTTCCTGACAGTGCTGCATCCAGGGACGTCTCACCAGGCTGATATTATCAAGAAGTCACTCTCTCTGACAAATCAACGCTGTTATTTAAATATGTTTTTCTCTCTCATATGTTAATATCTATTATATTTTTTAATCATATCACCCCAAGCAAGGCAATACATCGACCGAGACACAAGGGGGTTAGTGAATGTGAGAGAATACCATTAAGGAGAGTGAACAAAAAAAAAAAAAAAGAATAAGGATTAAGAAGGCAGCAGGTAATGATTAACATTCCATCTAAATTTTTGATGATCAAATTTGACTGGGAAGTAAGAAGCCATGAGAGACAGATTTCCACAAATGAGAAGTTTGAGAGAGAGGAAACTGTTAGCATAGAACTTATGGTTATATCTAGTAAAATGATTAGATCTTGCCGCCAATCTAGTACTGCAGATAAATTCATAAATTCTGGGTACCATAGAAGAAACTTCATTTACTACAAAATTATTTATAGAAAGACATAGGCAGTGGGAAAGTGACTTATGGCAAGATACCAGGTCAAGAACAATATAATTGCAGATTCTTCTTTGGATTTTATCAAGAATCTCTAAATATATAAATGTAGCACCAGACCAGATGTGACATCGGTATTCAAAGTAAAGATGAATCGTAGACTTATAAATATGTAAGAGTGATTCTGGCAAAAAAAAAAAAAAATGTCTAGCACGACACATTGAACACACATTCCTAGCAAGAGATCTAGCAATTGATTCAATATAATTTTTCAACTTCATTTTAGCGGAAAAAGTTATCTTGAGAAGATGCAATGAGTCAGTCTCCCGGAGGCTAACATTAGCCATGCTGATGGAAGGCAAAAAGTGTTCTCTTAGTCGATTAAAATACATCAGTTTCATTTTGGAGGCATTAACAAACCACTCCTTGCCCGAGTTACCAACAGATTGTAGGTTATTTTTTGTAGATCAGCTGCCAATTAGACCTTATCGAACTGATCAGAATTAGTTTTAAGGCAGGAGTAAATAGATGTGTCAACAGTATAGATACCAAGATGACAACTGATGACATTAGATGATGACAATTAGGAATAACATAGGTCCAAGGATAAAGCCCTGTAGAACACCTGCATTAATGCCACAAGAAGTAGAAAAGTGACCATTCAAGAGAACATTGATTTCGTGATTTGATAAGAAAGAATGATTCAGTTCAAACATTCACCCAGAAATACCATAACCTTTCAACTTAAGAAGCCCAGCATACCAAATCCGGTCAAATGCTGTCAAGATATCCAAAGCAACAATATCCATTCTTATCTAAAGCTATCAAGCTATATATATATTAGGTTAGTGCAAAAATAATTTCGTTTTCTAACATATATTACTATGTGAGAAAACGAAATTATTTTTGCACCACCCTAATAGTTGTGGATAGAATTATTAACCCCACACTTTCATAATTACAAATAATGCTAGAATATAGTAAATATTTATGGAAAATTCATGTCCAATTTTTCACTAATGATGAAATATTGGATTTGAATGAATGTGCAATCATGCCCAAAACAAAAGTTTTATTATTATTTCAACCAATAATACAAGAAAAAAATGACATTTAACATAGAGACAAAATTATTGGCCCTCTTGTCCCTAATAATCAATTATTTGTCCTTTATTCTTGATTATTGCCTTCAATTGTATTTGATAGTTCCTTACAAGATCACTGCACACAATCATATTTGTTTTACTCCATTCTTCCTTGGTAATAGCTTTTAATTCCTTGCAATTCAAAGGATATTTTTCTCTTATTATTTCTTCAAATATGCTCATAAATTTTCAATGGTGTATAGCTCAGGTCTTCGTGTAGGATACGATAATACCCTAATTTTGTTCTTATCTAAGTATTTTGTAACAATTCATGCTGTGTTTTGGGTCATTTTCATGATGGAATGGTCAGTGACACCTCAAAGACAGCTATCGTGCACTCAGTTTTATATTTCTTTAGAAAATAGTCAAATACTTATCCCTTTATCCATGATACCATAGACTCTCACTGGTTCTCCTGGTCCAGAAGCAGCACAACATCCCCATATACCAATGAGGCCACCTGTTTGTTGTGGGTGGTGACCTGTGATGCCTGAAGACAGAAAACTTGTAGTTGGGAAATCCATGACTCAGGTATATAATTGATCATGTTACAAATCTCAGTGGTCCTTATTTAAATTAGACAAGTGGTCAGAAGTGGTCTGATCAAATCGACTGGTCATGTAAAGCCTTATTATGTAAAGCCAATATAAATGAGCCTGACAATGTCTCAAAAACGGATCACATAATGATCTAACACTGAACTCTGCATTATTTTAACATTGCTAAAAGGAAGTGGCTGAGAAGCAATCGAGTTGATAAGAGAAAGAAACTTTGACCATTGTTTCAAACTAAGGCATGTGTTTATTTAGTTAGTGAAGCACAAAATTAGCAGAGGATCAAAGTCTTTTCATAAACTATAACCGTCTCAACAAGGCTGAATGTGTTTAATTCCCTGGAGTAATTTCTCAATGGAAATTGGATTCTATGGTGGGTGGTGGAGCACAGAACCAATAAAAAGAAATCACAATTTAAACTTAAACACAAACAGAATTTTGGTGACTCTGATTCAGAAAAAGAAGCCAAAACGGAATTCCCTGATTCATAATAATTTAATCTCTATCTCCCATCTAGCCAATCTATCTCCAAGATTGATAGAAAAAATGATTATCATCAGGTAAAAAATGAGAAATGGTAAACTACTTGTAAAAGTAAACGATAAGAAGCATACAGATAAAATACTGAAAATGATAACTTTCCATACAATTTAAAATGCAAAGCTTACCAACACGAAAGACTTAACACATCAAAAGTAACTGCGAGAAATAAAAAAGTGTCACTGGTCATACTAGAGGAAATAAATTCAGCCTTGAAAAAAAAAAGAAAGATATTAGCATAAGATATTGAAAACTAAAATTTCCATATAATTGAAAATGCAAATCTTATGCGCAGGAAGACTTAACACATCAAAGGAAATTGCGAGATATAGAGAGCTGTCCCTAGCTATACTAGAGGAAATAGATTCAAACATGGAAAAAGAAGCAAGGGATCAGCATAAAATACTGAAAATGAAATGTTTACAATCTGAAAATGCAAAGCTTATACACACAAAATTCTTAACATATCAAAGGAAATTGTGAGAAATAGAAAGCTGTCCTAAGCTATACTAGAGGAAATTAATTCAATTTTAGGAAAACAAGCAAGGGATTAGCATAAAAAAAACTGAAAATTAAATCTTTCCATACAATTTAAAACACAAAGCATAGCGACATGTAAGACTTAATACCTGAAAGCGACTTGAGAGATATAGATAGCTGTCTCTTGTTATACTAGACGAAATAAATTCACCCTTAGCAAAACAAGGAGAAGATCAGCATAAAATATTGAAGATGAAATGTTTTCATGCAATTTAAAATGCAAAGCTTAACCACCCAATCCTTCAAAACCTCAAAGGAACTGTGCGAAATAGAGAGCTGACCCTACGTATACTAGTGGTAATAAGTTCAGTCTTGGGAAAACAAGGAAGGGATCAAAATAAAAGAACCGAAAATGAAATCTTTCTATACAGTTTAAAAAAGACTTAACACCTCAAATGGAATTGGGAGAAATAGGGACCTATCCCTGATGATACCCGTGAAAATAAATGTAGCGTTGGGAAAACAAGTACGTCGTCTGCTTGAAATATTGAAAATGAAATCGTTCCATGTAATTTAAAATGCAAAGCTTACCCACATGAAAGACTTAATACCTCAAATATAATTGTGAAATATAGACATCAATCCCTGGTTATACTAGACGAAATAAATTCAGCCTTGGGAAAACAAGCAAGGGATTAGCATAAAATGCTGAAAATATCAAATCTTTCTATACAATTTTAATACAAAATGAATATAAAATCTTTCTATACAATTTGAAATGCAAAGCTTACCCACACGAAAGACTTATCACCTGAAAGGAAATTGTGAGAAATAAAGAGCTAACCCTGATATACTAGAGGAAATAATTTCAGCCTTGGAAAAATAAGCAAGGGATCAGCGTAAAAACTGAAAATGAAATCTTTTCATACAATTTAAAATGCAAAACTTACACAAAAGACTTAACACCCCAAAAGGTATTGTGACAAATAGAGAGCTGTCCCTGGGTATCAACAAAGAAATAAATACTGCCTTGGAAAACATGCAATGGATCAACATGGGATAATGATAAAAAGAGCAATTAACAGGTAGAAACTCACACACACGCATTTTAACTTTTAATAACCCGAAAATCACAAAAGAAATAAAAATTGGATTTACGATCGAGAAAGTTGA
The DNA here is from genome assembly GCA_963932145.1 of Acanthosepion lycidas. NCBI lineage: Eukaryota > Metazoa > Mollusca > Cephalopoda > Sepiida > Sepiidae > Acanthosepion > Acanthosepion lycidas. The sequence continues at coordinate 19,152,732 of OZ010589.1, forward strand.
ACAATATGTCCCCAATCCGTTGATGTGTTTCAACTGTCAGAAGTATGGTTACCACAAGGAGATCCTGGTATATGGAAAATTTGGTAAAATAGACCGAGATCACATGGTGGAAGATTGTACTCAAGAAACTAAATACTCTGTCAGCAGAACCATCTAACGCTTTCAAACTATTTCTTTATTTATGTACAGGAGAGAAAGGAACCATGAAGGTGAAATATAGAGCGGATAATATCTTTTCAAGTAGCAAGAAAAACAATGGAATCACATAAGAAAATGCCAAATCTATGCAAATATAGCTGGAAGTGAATCGAATAATCCAACTTACCAGGAATACATTTTTTGTCAAAATTCCTAACAATACATTTTTGTAGTAAAATTACGTGTCATATCTTACGTCATTTTAATAGTAATATGATCAACAATTAATTTTTATAGTAAAATGACCAAAAATACATTTTAACAGTAAAAGATCAACAATACTTTTTTTTAGTAATATAACCAACAATATAATTTTATAGTAAAATGACCAACAATAAATTTTTATAGTAAAATGACCAACAATAAATTTTTATAGTAAAATGACCAACAATACATTTTTATAGTAAAATGACCAACAATACAAACTTTGAAGACATGGCACACATTGTCATAAAATAAACAATTTGCTATGATTTATCTCATTTCTTGCAAGGAGAAAGATGTTTTGACACATCGTTCGATTTTATAACATTATTTGTAAAAATATGCAGCTAAATAATTATAATTTAATCATAAAATAAATCATCCTCTTGTATTAATTATAAAGTTTCTTTGAACTTTCATGTTTAAATTTCGGCATTAAATCCTAAAGAGCAAGCAACAATATATATATATATATATATATATATATATATATATATATATATATATATATATATATATATATATATATACGTGTATGTATATATGTGTGTGTGTGTGTCTGTGTGTTAGGAACATCTATGAGAAAGCGAAAAAACATCCCGTGTGACATGTTTCATCCTTTAGGACTTCCTAAAATGATGTTTACGTTGATATGATTATACATGCGTATGAAGGAGAGGGATTATGAAACCTTTCCGAAAATTGTTTTCCACTTTGACATAGATTTTCCTAAAATTGTTCTTGATATATAAAAACATTATCTATTGTTTTCCCATATATATATATATATTTATTAAAGACATTTTTATGTTTTTTAACGTTATAGATACAAGTATTTAAGTAAATGCTCTGTTTATAATAAACAGTATTAAATAACATTTACCGGCCTGAATGTCCGAGAAATTTTCATAGAAAATATTCGTTCTTTGACAGGTTTCGAACCTGCATCCTATACGGAACCGTCATTTACGCTGACGAGCCTTACCGTTAGGCTACAAAGAAGCGTTCGGTAGACAAGGTCGAATTTACTGCTTGTAGCCTAACGGTTAGGCACGTCAGCGTAAATGACGGTTCCGTATAGGATGCAGGTTCGAATCCTGTCAAAGAACGAATATTTTCTTTGAAAATTTCTCGGACATTCAGGCCGGTAAATGTTATTTAATACTGTTTATTATAAACAGAGCATTTACTTAAATACTTGTATCTATAACGTTAAAAAACATAAAAATGTCTTTAATAAATAAATTGTCGGACTTTGTCCATTTCGTAATATATATATATATATATATATATATATATATTCATTTCCTATTAGACTTGTTTATACAAAGGATAAATCATGTACTAATACTTGATTAATAAAAAGAACAATAGACCAACATAGGAAGCTGGGATTGGACGTTAGAGTATGGCTCTGTGCGAGGTTGGGATTCCCAGATTCGGAGAGGAGGCCCAAACCTGACTGGGGACACCAGGCAGTGGTTTGTGACCATCGTTATCTTATCAACACTTGCTTTTTTATCTACATTTATATACTTTACAGATGAAACAAATTCCAACTATTAAAGGATGAACATTTTTCGCGAATTTTGAAGTTATTCTGCAATCATCTTTTTTTTTTTTTTTTTTTTTTATCTCAATCTGTGAATTTGTTTTGCTCTTCCTAAGTCTTGAAAAAGGCATTTTATAAAATTCACTATTTTCATCTATGATATCGAATGATTTACAATTCTTCAAGTTTTTAACAAGAAAATTCTCAAATTGCTGTTAAAAGCTGCCGCAGAACATTGCTGAATTATTTAAGAGGGAATGATCTATTATGACATGTCTCTAATTTGTATTTAAGTATATTGTATTTATTTTTAAATTTTCTACTTGAATTGTTCACCTATATTTCATATGATTTATTACTGTACATAATTAGGTTACAATAAAATTTGTATTTTATATGAATACTACCTTATGAAAATTGACATTTAGTTGAGTTGGCGGAGTCGTGGCGTATTCTTGTGGGTGGACGAAACCCTAGCACCAGGCCTAGCTCCGTGAACCTGAACATGGAATACAGACTCTTACGATTCATTCACATAAGCCAAAAAACCCATTCAGCTTATTTCTCTTTTACATCTCCCTTACTACATAAAACATTTTTCTGGAAAAGTAAATATTAGTTTGGTGCAAAAATAATGACGTAATAATGTCGTTTTTGACGTTAAAAAATACGTCAAAAAACGACATTATTACGTCATTATTTTTGCACCAACCTAATAAATAGTAGTAATGTGTATCATGTTCGTCTTTTTACTCACCATCCATAGCAACAAACGAATTAGTTATTCAAACAAAATGATCTGGCTCAATCTGAATGACCTCCTTTCTAATTGAGTGAATAACCTAAAAATAAACACCTGAAATAAAAACCATGTAAATTTATATACCTGTAAGGCGCAGTTGGTTTCATTTTATTTTCAGGTCAGTGGTAAATACCAACAAAATCTGACGTGATTAATTACACTGTTGGGATTGGCTGAAAGAATCAAGGAAGTAATGAATAAGAAGTAACGAATTATATAATTACATTACATAACAAAAGTTTAATACTTTTTTGTCTTTAGTCAGTAAATATTATTTCCTAATTGCTTCTGCCTAGAAAGCAAGGAAAATGATTATTATTCTCTTCAAACTTTGCTTTCATAATCTGAATGTTGATATTTTGAAACTAACCTATTAGGTTGGTTCAAAAATAATGAAGCAATAATGTCGTTTTTTGACGTTAAAAATACGTCAAAAAACGACATTATTACGTCATTATTTTTGCACCAACCTAATATTTTCCATTACATTCCAGACAGACTCTGTGCTGACTTGCTAAAGGAGAATTTTCTACAAGTTTCAAGAACTGTCGAGAAGTTTCTAAAAGTCCTAAAAAATTCTAGAACGTCCTGGCAATATAGATGACAATATAATTACAGATGCCTTGTATTTATACTGCCATCAATATTGCTCACTAGTTCAATATACTTCTAGCTGTCCAAGATATCTCAAGTCAGTTTTATTGAAAGTTTTGTTGGATATTCTGTGAAGTAAGTGTTATTTTTGTTTTGTAACTGTTGTTGCCTTTATTGTCGTCTTGTTCGTCTGAGTTCCGTGTATTGTTGACATTGTTTTGAATTGTGCTTATCGATCCTCACTGGATGCCCCATGCTTTCAGCCTTGTGCTACATCTAAGCTACGCTTGGAAAATCTTTACAGACTGAATAAATGGGAACTAGGAAAACCATAGTTACTCTATATAGGGTCCCCCTATTCATATCCGCCGATCATCTCGGATTTTTCTTTTATGGGGTAGTGTCAGATGTATCCCCTTATTAAAAGTAAGGCAGGGATAGCCACGTTTAATCTATGTCATTGTGGAGGGCCGTCGTCCACTTTGTTGGGTTTGTGAAGCTGCAGGGAATTTGTCGAAGGCTTGCCCGGGACAAAATCCTGAACCACAACGCAAAAAGAAAAGTGAAGAAAAATCTGTAACAGTACAGACAACAAAATCTGTGAAGAAAAGTGGATAGTGGACAGAAGTCGTTAAGAAGGGATCTAAAGGTCCCACCACTTCCCTTCAGTAGCAGCAGCAGCAGCATCAGAATGTCAAGCTCCAAATTGAACAAGAAGATCAGCAAGTGGACCAAAATACAGCAGAAGTAGTAATAGAGGAGATGCCTCCATCTTGGTCGCCTTTACTGAAAAGGGGGAGAGAATAAGTAGAAGAAAAGGGGCAAAAAATCAATAAAAAAAGATAAGCAGTTTGAAGCCAAAAAAAGAATCGACCAAAACCAAAGCTCAATATGTCCTGATCAGGAAGATATTACCACAAAGAGCCTCCCTTCTTCTCCTATGAAAGCATCACTGCCCCCTATTCACAATATGCCTACTCACCCCCCCCAATACCAGTGGTGCCGACGACATTTCCATTTCTCCCCAAATCCCCGCTTTCTACAAGCACAACTCCCAGTGACACTCCAACCCCTAGCACCACCCATCTCGTGGTGGGTAAGATCATGTTATGTAGACAATCGAATAATGGAAAAGTACATCTCAAATCAAAAGAGGGCGTTGTTGAAACCGTTATTGAAAATGGCGTCAATAGATGGGCGCGCTATAGAAGGCCCCCAAAATTTCCCTAAGGCAGTAATAACTTGGATTAGAAACACAGGACGAAACCTTACAGTGTGGGATCACTCACACGAAGCCAAAGATGCCTTTCCGGAGATCCGTATGGTTGAAATGGGAGTTCCGGACTCAAGAAAGCTGTAGAGGGTCCCAGTAATCCTTCATCTTTCATTATATAGGGCCTTAAAACTATCCCTCGAACGTCGGCGGCATTGTCCTGGATGGTCGCATGATGACAGAGATAGGGACAAAGAGCCTGGGATAATTGAGTCCTTTCATCCGTAGATTTCCGTACAGTCTGTGAGTAGGGGAATCAATTTGAAAAAATGTATCTCAAATTAGCTAGTTTGAATGCGAAGAGTCTGTGAGATCGGGATAAGGCTGCTCGCCTGCTTCGTGATCTTAGGCGTAGATTCAGGAAACGTACTTTGCTTGCGAGGTTGATGCTCGTGTGCTGTCTAGCGACTATATTGTCTATTCAGCATACGTGGACCAGCCGGCCAGAGGTGTTTTCTTGCTGGTTAAACATACCCTGGATGCGAATGGTGGACCTTGTCCACGTCGGTGCGTGGGTCGGTTGATCATGGCTGATATTACCATGAACAGTAGTTCGTTGCGCGTCGTTGGGGTTTATGCGTCCAACGGTCAGGGGGAGTGTGTCTCGTTTTTATGGCAGTTGGGAACGTTACAGGATGATTCTTCGCGCTTAGTCTTAGTGGGGAACTGGAATGCCATCCTGGACGGGGGTTTAGATGATTACAGGCCCATAACTCTTCTAAACATAGAGTTAAAGATTTTGGCCAAGATCTTGACGAAGCGTTTGCAGTCAGTTGCCGAGAGTCTATTACGACCTGATGAGACTTGTGCTGCGAAGGGCCAAATATTTCAGAGCAACCCAAATCAGATCCGCACGATCCTAGAGGGTGTAAAAGACGACAAGAAAGCCGCGCCGATCAATTTGGATCAGTATTTGGCTGCTGTCCTGCAGGCCGCCAGATTCGAACTCGACATCTGTAAGTGGATTAGCCTCCCGTATCGCTCTCCCAGTGCTGTGGTACAGGTGAACGGAAAGTGGTCGCGCGCTTTTACACTGTCTCGGTCGGTTCGTCAGGGTTGCCCACTGTCGCCCCTACTTTATGCTTTGTCGTTGGAGCCTCTCTTTCGCCAGCTGAGGGACAGGGCGTACAGTCCGGCCCTATGTGGATCGCTGTTCCTGGTGGGGCTCAAGCCACGGTTTCTTCGTACGCCGTTGTCGTATCCATTTTCGTGTCGTGTTGAGGTGGCACAGAAGGCACTTGAACGGTACGAAAAGGTCACAGGGGCCAGGATTAACCGTAACAAATCTTCCGGTTTGTGTTTAGGTGCCTGGAAGGACCTCTCTCTTCCGGGGTCCTTTGGTTGGACGGGAGCCCTGTCCACATTCTTGGAGTGTGATTTTGGACCCGACCTCCAGCTGAAGAAAAATTGGTCAGAAGTACAGGCAAAAGTCGGTCCGGACTTTGCTTCGAAGGAGTTTGGCCTTGAAGGGTAGAGCTGAGGCGTGTGCCACTTACGTTTTTCCTCTCATCCATTACCACTTGGCTGTACTTCCTCTTTGCAAGGACCATAGGAAGGCGATCGAGCGCTTGTTGTCCACACTCATGTGAGGTGGGTACAATCAGAAGGTCCGTAAAGAAGCTTGTGTCCAACGTCTGTGCCATGGGGTGGGGCTGGATTGCCACATTTGTTGAGTCATCGACACACCTCGAGGTTGGCTTTCCTACGCCACGTTTTGACAGAGGATTCGTTTTTGGTGGGGAGTATTAAGGACGCTTTCCCTAGTCTTTCTATCACTCCTTCCGTTTTCTGGGCTAAGTGTCGTCCGAAGTCCGAAAAATTGTCGATTTCCTCAGCAAGTGTCGAGCGGCCTTGAGGGCTTTTCCTCGGTCCAGTGACCTTTCACGCCCTCAAAAAGTCTTGTGTCGTGAATTAATGGAGTGGGTAGCAAAGGACCATCTCTATGAGTGACTCGGCTTGTCGTTGGACGAATTGCGCTCTCTCTGGTCTTGGGCTCCAGCGGCGGATAACCTCAGTAACCCTGAGTTTTCGCTTACTTGGCGATTGGTTCGAAACGTGCTATCTCTCAATAACATGGCCTTCAGATGGGGCTGGGTGGATTCGCCCGACTGTTACCGGCGTGAACTTGGTTTAGAAGAAAGGGCCTTGTATGCTTTCTACCATTGTCCTCAGGTACGTCCATTCTGGGACTATGTCAATAAGTTGACAGCTCGTATTGCTCCCGATCAACTTGTGCTCATCGACCTCGCATACACGTGCGACAATGTGTCGCCTCCGTACTCTGGGGTGAAACGAATGGTGTTTCTAACATTGCTAGGCGTGGTAAGAATTGTGATATGGATCACGCAAAAGGAGGGAATCTTGAAACACGAATGGTATTCTCATCAGGTTCTGACTGGATTCTTTCAGCATCAGCTGAAAGCGAAGATCAGAATTGATAGAAAGCGTTTGGTGTCGACAGATTTCAAGGAAAGTTGGGTGGAAGTAGCGAGCTTGGTTCGTGTGAAAGGAGCTATCATTGAGTTCCTTTTTTAAGTCATTCATCATATCGCGGCGGTTTTCTGTGAACCTTCCCCTGGTTAAGTTAGACTCTCTTTTGTGTACCTAGTTAATGTGTGTGAGTGTCGTTCCTGACCTGTTCCCGGCTTCTCCTTTTGGTTAGGATCCAAGTTGAGATTCCTAAACTCCTCAGTTTGTTTTTGCCCCCCTTTTTCGTCTCGACTTGTTCAGTATTTGATTTCTCCGCGCCCGCATTTATTTTATCCTTCCCATTCCGTAAGAGAGTTAGCAATAACTGCAATTCTTATTTTTGTAAGGTGGATTGTTCCTACTAACATCAGTTAGTTTCTATTTTACATTTGTGATATTTTGTTTGTAATTGGGATTTAGACCCCTCCCCTTCATTTCATATCATCTTCATATATATATATATATATATATATATATATATATATATATATATATATATATATATTACGAGCATTTGTCGTCCTGGGTACGACGTTAAACTGCATCCAACAGCAAGGCTTCTGACCAGGAGGTTTTGAAGAGCGCGGAACCACCTCTTAATTGCTGATGTTCCCAGGTCCACCCTGACCCGGGGTGGTAGCACCTGTTAGGGTCCCAGCTATGGGCAAATAGTGAACTCCCAGTCTAGCCCGCGTCCTGGGTATGACGATAAGCTACATTCAAGTCCATGGGTATGATGATAATCTACATCTGAGTCCATGGGTATGACGATAAATTGCATCCGCGTCCATGGCTATGACAGTAAACTGCATCCGCGTCCTGGGTATGGCGATAAACTACATACACATATTAGGTATGGTGATAAACTACGTCCAACAGAAAGACCGTTTTTGAAAAATTAAGGTTGTCGGCTATACGGTTTTGGAAAAGTAGTATTATCAGCTATACGTTTTAGAAGGAATAATATTGCCAGCAGTGTGTTTTTGAAAAATGATATTACCAGCTATACGTTTTTGAAAAAATGATATTACCAGCCATACGTTTTTGGAAAAATAATATTACCAGCTATGCGTTTTTGGAAAAATAATATTACCAGCTATGCGTTTTTGGAAAATAATATTACCAGCTCTAATAATATTCCCAACTATACGTTTAAAAAAAGAAAAATATTACCAGCTATATGTCTTTTAGCAAAATCTTATTCAATGGAATTGTAACTTGGGTCAAAACGCTGTGAAAGGATGATGTTTGCTTTTTTTGAAAAAAATAATGTTGCCAGTTATACGTTTTTGAAAAAAATAATGTTGCCAGCTATACGTTTTTGAGAAAATATAATGTTGCCAGCTATACGTTTTTGGAAAGAAATAATGTTGCCAGCTATACGTTTTAAAAGAATGATGTTGCCAGCAGTGGGTTTTTGAAAAAAAAATATTGTTGCCAGCCATACGTTTTTTGAAAAAAAAAAAATGTTGCCAGCTATACGATTTTGAAAAAATAATGTTGCCAGCTATACGTTTTTGAAAGAAATAATGTTGCAAGCTGTACCAAAATCATTTTCGGCATAAAGTGACCACTAAGGTTGGAATGCCGTTAAACAAAACAAACGAACATTTGTACATAAGAAATTTTTCAATTCTAGGGTTTAATTTTTAGGATCCCTTTGTGTGTGTGGTATTGTGGTATATGTAGGAATAAAAGGAGAAGGATGTCTTCTTTTGGTATCTTATTTGTATTGAATGAATGAATAGTGAATCGGATTAACTAGGTATAGGATAGTTAATGATGATCAACCTCAACCCACTCCCCACTTTTTGGCCAATTATTGTATTTACAATAATAAGTATATACTTCTAGCTGTCCAAGTGCAGAAAAATAGTCCTGGATAAAAGCATTCATAACAGATGGCACCGAGAGGTTGTAAGCATCCAGCAGACGCGCATTTATTTTATGTCTGTGGAGAAGTTATCAAGACAAGAGAGAAAAAGAATTCTGTGGCAACACCTGTAAAAATATGTGAGGCCTACAAAGCATATTTCGGCATGCCTGTCAAGGATCAAGACAAACCCCGGGCACCTCATTTCATCTGCAAACTCTGCAAAAGGACACTAAAAAGTAAGATGGAAAGTTTTACTTGTTTGGACAATGGACTTTTCAGTGCAAAAAGTTTGAAATTATTTTAAATTTAAATATTTTTTACTTTTATTTTTTTTTTAAAGAGTTTTATTAAAAAATACGGAATATTAAATATGTTTCAACAATGGCGCATTAATTTCCACAGTATCACGGATGTTTTCTATACTGGATCAGTGGCAAGAACCATAAAAATACGGAATATTAGGGATGTTCAGTATTCAAGATTCCGTATTTTTGTCCCATTTGCTACATTAATTGGACTCAAAGTTGGAATTTTACATATTCAGCGCACGATTTTTAGAAATTAAAAAGAAAAATTAAAAGTGTATTTTTTAGAATTTTTCAATAATACTGTGTGAAATATATTTGTATTTTCATACTCATATTTATATTTTGCTCGTTTACATGATGGTACAGAGGGAAAAAAGTGCCAGGAAATTTACAATGCCACTAATCTGAAGGAAACCAACTGACCACTCAAACAATTGCTTCTTCTGCTTGTTGAACCCTTCCAAACGTCGAGCTGGCAAGAATGCATCTGTTATCATATATCTATTCTTTCTGTCATCCATCGCTCAGTGCTACCCTGCTCTGAGCTCTGCGTACCAACTCCTCCAAAAAGAGAGCAACCAATTTCAGAAGAGGATGAAGTCATTAATCCAGATTACAGAGCTGAGGAGAGAAACTTGGCTGAGGAGAGAAACTTGGCTGAGAAGGTCAATGGTTTTGACGTCGACGATCAAAATGGAATTTGTTAGATGAAAGTGTGTAAGTCGCAAGTCAGGGTTTTTCAAGCTCTTTCTTCCGTCAAGATGGTCTTTGCTTCTGCCACTATGTGATCGGTCTGTTCGAGGAAAATGGAATCATCTGTCACCCCAGCTAGTGGCGGCTCTTTATCGGCAGCTCATCCAGGAGCCTAAAAGGCGCGCTGATTTAAAACGGGAACATGTATCCATCTCTTCTGTCTCACCTGAGACCGCATAAAAAGGAATAAAGGAGTGTGAAGATCTTGCTAGATTCCTTGAAATATGAGTACGGTTAGGAGGTTATCGGAGAATACAAAATGGTAGCCTTCTTGATGGGTCACCAAGGCGGCTTTACCAGATTTCTGGTCGTTTTCTCATATAGTAATATATGGGAGAAAACGACATTATTTTTGCACCAACCTAATACTTTGCTTAACTTTTGGAAGGCACCTTTCAGTATTAGGATTTTGGTGTCACATTTTTCATCCTCTAAAAATAAAAAATAAAAACACTTCCTAAATATTCTTTGGCACGTAGTGGAGATTCATTTTATTTAAAAAATTACATCAATTTTACTATGAAGATATAGTGATTTACTAAGCATACCTTAAATATACCTCAAGGTCGCAGCTTGTAATTGGAGCACACAGATATTTTATATTAGTTAATGTTATCCAGATTCAAAAGTACTCTTATTGAATAAATTAGAAATCAGGAATTTACTATGAAACCAATTGTCACCGAGGCATTTGTATATTTATGTCATATTTGGTCTCGTTCTCCCATTATATATCTGGATGTTCTTGACAAAATTAAAAAAAAAAGAAGATCCATCTTGATCTGGCATCTCGACTTCAGTCATTTTCTCACCGACGTGACGTGGCTTCCCTCTGTCTTTTCTCCACTTGTGTTCATGCCAACTGCTCTTATGAGTTTCCTTAATGTCTTGACTGAATGAATTTAAGCGTGCTCCTAGATTGGCAACTAAGTCTCACCGTTTTTCTATTGAACTAGCTAGATGCAGCCGTATGTTCTATTCTAATGGTTCTTTTTCTCGCACTTCTCGCCTGTGGAAATCCCTTCCGATTTCTTGCTTCCCTACCATCTACAATCTTCAAAAATTCAAATGAAACCTCAATCGCCATCTTCTATATTCTTGAACCCTGTTCCTTTCTTGTCCTTTTCGTCACTTCTTCTCACTAATGTCTTGTGTTATTTTACACACTCTCACTCCCTGCGTCCTAGTGGCATTATCGTCTTCGTTTGGGTGAAATGATTTTAAAAATATCACTTAGTTTTTTTGTTTATTAAAACTTAAATTCTATTTACCTTTCCACTCCCAAGTCTTAGATATGAATATATTTTTTAAACTTGCCATGAAGAAGATACACTTGGCTAACTTTGCTACGTGATAGGGGTGCAGCGAGAAAAATCAGGAATTTCATGAATAGCTTGTAAACTTCCTATTGAGAATTGTGCCATAGAGGTTTCTTGGGTTAAAGCCGACATCGATGACTTTATACCTTCTTGGAAATACCAGATGAAACCACATTTATGCCTGCTCATAATAATTGTAAACGTGTTCTCAAAGTGGCCAAGTCTTTGCTGATAGAATGAGGCATCGTATAACTTCTTATTTAACACACCATTACAGAGTCGTCAGTAGTCATGAGAATCAAACTTGTTAAAGTGTAAGTATTCTATCCCTCCTCTCTTCACTCAATTTGAGGCGTTAAAATCTTCTGCCGATAAAGAACAACTTTTTGCTGATAGATTCTCTTCAAATTATACTCTTGGTTTATCTCGAGTATATTTGCTTGACTTTCCAATCAGAAGTGAATCTCTATTGTATGATATGCATATAACTCCACCCGTGGTTTCTGCTATCATCTTTAAACTGGATTCCCACATAACATATGAACTAGATGGTATCCTTGCAATAGACCTTAAGATATGTGCTCCTGAACTAGCATCTGTTCTCTCTAAACCCTACAATAAATGCCTTGCTGTTTTTTACTTTCTTGCCTGTTTCTTACTTTCTTCATCTGTATTTCTAGTATTTAAGAACCATTCTTTATTAGCCTTCCACCTTTTTTTGACAACGAACGAAATGCTCTAATCAACTTTTAAATGGTTAAGCATTTCACTTTACAGTATTTACTTTCAGATATGCAATATGGCTTTTGCTACTCTAGGTTAACTGTTGAGGTTTTAACGATTATTGGCGAAAGAGTCTATCAAGCATTAGATAAGAATGGATATTGTTGCTTTGGATATCGTGACAGCATTTGACCGGATTTGGTATGCTGGGCTTCTTAAGTTGAGAGGTGAATTTTTGAACTGAATCAGTCTTTCTTATCAAATCACGAAATGAATGTTCTCTTGAATGGCCTCTCTTCTAGTTCTTGTGGCATTAATGCATGTGTTCCACAGGGCTTTATCCTTAGACCTACGTTATTCCTAATTGTCATCAACTAATGTCATCTGTATCTATGCTGCGGACACATGTAATTAACTTTGCCTTAATACTAAGTCTGATTCGTTCGACTATTGCAAATTGGCAGCTGATCTAAAGAATAAACTACAATCTGTCGTTACCTGACGCAAGGAGTGGATTGTTATTGCTTCCAAAATGAAACTTCTGTCTGAAAGAACCCTTTTTGCCTTCTATCAGCATGACTGGTGTTAACATACAGGAGAGTGACTCATTGCGCCTTCTCGGACTAAGGTTTTCTGCTGACATCAAGTGGAAAGATTATATTGAATCATCTGCTAGATCTCCTGCTAGGAAAGTTTCAATTTCGACCGAAATATACTTCGGTCTTTCTCAGATGGAGGCTAGTTTTTTTTTTCTTTATATATACATGTCTTTTCATGATATACGTAATTATGGCTTTTCCTTTATCATCTGTGAATTACCATGACTTATACTTATTCAGATATTTGTTTATCTTTCCTTATTGAAAAATTAAAAGATATTTATCATTCTTGTTTAAAACAGAGCAATGTTTAACCTTCATACTCACAAAAAAAGACGTGTATCAAAAGGACGGTTATTCTCTTGACACTGCTATTAAACTTTTGACTCCCTCGGCAATGTTTATTTACAAAATTATAAAAATATATGAACCAAGTACGATATTTATTATTTAACATTTTATAAAGAAAGAAATTTGAAAAATATTTTTATTCAGAAATTTACATTGAAATATTTTGCAAAAGTTTGAAATTACATTACCCGATTAGAAAATTAAAAACAAATCGCTTATTATTCAATTCCATAGTCTCCATTGTTGTTTACCAACTGACTCCCATTATTCTACAAGCTTATTTATGCCATTTTCGTAGAAACTTCGTGATTTTTGATGGAAGAGGTGATTTTTGACTGAATGAAGAGAGACATTTTTTTTTGTTATTTAAAGTGTTCCACAGAGACGGGAACAAATGAAAACCCTAAGCAACTCTCACTTTCACTCTCTGTGGCCCCCTGCGTACTACTGGCATTCCCGCCTTACTTGTGGTGAAGTGAATAAAAAAAAAAACAAAGTCAGTAGAATACAGTGTGTGCTTTAAACACTTTAAGCTTCTACAAGGTCTGTTTTGTAACATGAATTTTGCTTTTGTGGGGAAAAATGTCACCTTTTTGATTTGCTAAAATCAGACGTTTTTCCTGTTTACATTGAGATTGAAGAGTTGGCCACAATACTATCTTGCAGTTATTGTTTCGCAAGTTTGGAATGAGTTCAAAGTGATATAACGCTCTGCAATCCAACCAAACGGACAGCAACACACTCATTGGATGCAAGCTCACTTTAAAAGCCAATGGTTCCGCCACATAATATTTCCAGCTCCATTTGTTGTAAACTTTATCATAAAAGATACATTTTTCAATTCTGTACAAGACCGACTACTTTTCATGTAGTAAGAGCAAAGCTGTCACTGCAAAAAGACGACCAGAGCTTGTTTTGCTTCGTCGGGGAATGTGGCAGCCACGTGTCGAGAATGCAAACAAACCCAATCTCTTCAAATAATGAAAGACAGTTGAGATATTGATTTTCAATCTTTTATCAATCTCTTCCATCCAAATCTTCAGTTTATTCTCGCCGGTGGCAAACAGAGCGTCTTCATCGACGTCGGGAATGACCCGGAGCGTGGTTGATGATTTAGGTTAAAATCACCCCGACGAAATCTGCCAAACCACTTTTTGACCGCCCGAAAAGCTGGAACATGATCCAAATAAACTATCTGAATTTCCGAAAATGTCTTCAGAGGTGCAGCCATATTCACCACACTTGGCCAATTGAGGGTTAGGGTTAGTATATTATTATCCTATTACAATTGACCCCCGATTTTCGTTACTTTGTACGCCGTTATGCCCTGCCAATAACTCATAAATGATGGACTATTCCGCGTTTTGATCGTGTGGAAAGTAAAAGACATTACTTGTTTCCAGTGAGTAAATGAGAGAAAGAAGAAAGAAAAAAGGGAAGATAGAAGTGGAGAGAGAGAATGAGATTAAGCTACAGATACTACACTTTGATCTCAGCCAAAGCACCCTCAACCACTCCTCAGTTTAGGTTGCGACTCAAAGTCATTTAACGTGGGGAACCCGAGCGTTTTCACTCTGGCCATTGGTAAAAATTTACCGAGTCCTTCTCACGCGGGTTCTGGCACAAAGTTTGTCTTAGCTGGCCATTGCCACTCGTGGCCAAAAGGCTGACCTGCGATTGTGACCGCAATAAACGTGGCATTTTTCCGACGCTCATTATCGAACGAGGCAAACTGGGTAAGGCAATCGTCAAAAATTCAATTACATGTTAAGGGGTCCAACCCTTTTTCATACAAGTGGACTCGCCCAGTGTGTACTTGTACTGCTGCCAGTGAATACCCAGAGTGTGAGACAGTGAGAGAGTAAGAGTGGGAGTTAACCGCTTTGTAGGTGTCACAGTTGTGAGCACGTAGATTCAGAAAAAAGTCCTACTTCGATACTGAATTTCCCAGACTGTATATATATTATTATTGCTACTAACCGTATTTCTGGATCTACTAACCCTATTACCAATTGTATTATTACATCAATACATTTATTTGCTATATTTCATTCCTGTGTTTGTCATTCATTGGAGACCGGAATCCACAACATTACAATAAATAAAATAAAATAACATCGTCTGCTGAATTATTTTTTACTTTTTATTAAGAGAAATGTTCGTAAAACGGGGATTTGTCTAAAAAGAAGCAAATAAGAGAAGATAAAAATGTTTTTTCATTTCGATCACGTGGAAAGAGGGTGAAAGGCATGATTTGATTTCAGTGAGAATACGAAAAAAAAAAAATAAATAAATAAAGGATGGTAGAAGTGTTTAACAGCTATTTCAGTGAAATGGAAAAAAAAAAATTATCAATTTCAAATCTTTTCATTTGTACCCCCTTACTTCTTAAAATAACGATCAGCATTCATATTTATGATTTTTATTGCAATATTTTGTTAAAATTGTTAAGCTTAAATGTTTAACGATACGATAGAGGAATTTCTACGGATATTTTATTGTTGTAGATCTCACCATGAGTTTAGTCAATAAGAATGAAAAATTAAGATTCATCAGAAAATATAAAAAGGAAAACCGTGAAATTTTCACGAATTTTCTAGTTATTATTATTATTATTATTATTATTATTATTATTATAAGACAGTATATTACTATTAATAGTAATAAAAATATTTTGCTTTTGTTTTGTGTAGTACGAGTTGCCTCCAAATCTTAATCAAAAACATCAAGAGACAACAAACTTTTTGTTGTAAATAAATATGTAAACAGATGAGTTGCCATGAAATTGTGAAATGTAATTGTGGTCATTGCATAGAGAGAAATCTACGTACGATTTGGGTCTCTATAAATATAGATTTCTGACAATTCATATAATGTAGGGATGTCAGAAATTTGATCCACATGGCTGTTTGCCCTTTTTGATATAATTCCTAGAGACTCAACAACAACAGGTCATTTTCTCTTGAGATGCCATCTTTTACTGATTTCTACCTTGAGGTATTTACTTACTTTCTCAAACTTCTTCAAATATGTTTTTTTTTTCCGAATGGAGACACAACCTCCATCAGAAAACCTGTTTTTCGACCTGATTTTCTTAATTATGTCTGGTCGATTTTTCTGGATTTCTCTATCAGTCTGAAATCCCAGAAGGTGGTAATCTCGTAATTCTGTACAACTTGTGATGATTTTATGCGTTAGGGAGAATTTCAACGGATAATTTATTGTTGTATTTCTGGCCTTAACTATCCCACAGCAGTGGTGTTATCAAGTACCTGTAAAAAAATCCCTGTAGAGCCCCCAAAGACATTCATGCTGAATTTCTGTGATGAGGAATTATCATTATTTACACTATTTACATTCGTACTATTGTCCTCATCATTGTTGTTGTTGTCACAACATTTCGGCCCTTGCGCCCACCGATCTTCATTATGTGTATGTCGATCCGAGTAACCTACAAGGAATTCCTAATTGAAGCCTTTATTCAATCTTACTTAATATACGAGGGTAGACTGTTCCCTTTCTACTATCCCAGTCTAGGGATATCTCGTCTATATCTAATTATTTTTTATTTAGTACTGCTCTGTTTTTGCTCACCCGGCGGTCATATCCAAATGCAACCAAAAAAGGCTATGGAAGTAAATCCAGACAGAAAACCTGGAGTGAAGCTCTGGAGGCTGTCAACACCGACAACTTTTCTGTAACTTCTGCAGCCAAGTCGGCCCCAAATGTAATACCCTGTGATCCTTTGGAGCTTGTTGGTAAGGCCGACAGTAAAGCGGGTCATATGGCCTCTCAAGTTATAATGTTCTTGCTCACATACGTTGTGTATAGCAGTACTTGGAAGGAAAGTGTTTATAGTGTGGTCGTCTTATCACACCACAGACGTTCCAGTGATCATGGCATATTAAGCAGCAAAGACTGGGCCATGGTTTCGGGGTCATAGACATAGACCCACGATTCGTCCCTCCAAACTCTCCGAAACACATCACGAAATGCAACGTGAAGACACCGTTAAGTTTTCTTTGACTACAAGTTCATCATAAGTATGTTTCAACTTCTCAGACAGTAAAAAAAGAGTACGTGTTGCGGCTTGTTCGTCGGAAAAGAACAGAACTGCATGTGTCCGGTGAGTGGCAACTCCACCATGACAACACACCTGCCCATACAGCGCAGCTTGTGCATCAATTTTGGGCCAAACGCATTTCGCGGGTCCGACAACCACCATATGACCAAGATCTCGCCCCGAGCGACTATTTCCTTTTTTCAAAAAATCAAATCCCATTTGAAAGGAAAATGATTTCAAACTTTCGAGGAAATCCTACAGAATGCAACGAGGCTATCCCTACCCCCTCCCAAAAGGAGTTCCGGAATGTTTCTATTAATGGAAACGCTGCTGAATAAAGTGTGTGACTTCAAGAAGGTGACTACTAATAAGGTGATTAAATGACGAATTGATATGATTTGTAGCTTTCTTTTTATAACACCTGTCCCGGCATTTTTTTATTAGACCTCGTATAATCATTATTTAATTACTAACTACATAATTAATTTATTATTATTATTATTATTATTATTATTACTACTACTACTGCTCGTTATTTATTACTTAAATACAGTAATTAAAATCATTTCTTCATGATTACGTATTGCCAGAGTCAATTTCCTCTTTAGTACCTCGATTTTACGAATTTAAACGCAGTATTAGATAAGTAGCTAGGTGTCATTATATTACAGATGAAATTGTTAGATGTAACCGTAAGTCCTATGCTAACAGTTTCTTCTCTTGTACTTTTCGTTTATGGAACTTCATCTAGGTTCTTTCTTTTCAGTCAACTTTGAATGCAATGTCAATCGTTATGTTCTGTTTTCTTATTTTCTATTCTCTTATTTTTTTCTCTCTCCTTAATGATGTTTTTCTTTTTCCCCATATTCTTTCACTCTCTGTAAGCCCCTTGCTTTTTTAGTAGCTTTATTGCCTTCCTTAGGGTGAAATGATTTTTTAAAACTAACTCAGAAAAACATTACAGCACATGATATGGAAGTTTTACCTCATCCCCCAATTCTCCTGATTGACTCATTTGGATAATTTTACGGTTTATCAACCTTTTCCAGGTTATTCGTACCCAGAAAATATTTTTAGATTTTAAATTTTTTGAGATTATAATAATTTTCTAATACAAGTCCACACTAATTAATCCATAGCAGGAAGGAGAAGAGGTAGTTCCATATTTTTCCCAAGGATATATGCGCGTAATTGATAAAGAAACTCGACAGGAATTGGGACTCAACTCTTCGATTTCCAATACCTTACAAACATTCAAGCTTACAGGACCTGTTATTCCCATGTAAGTACTGACCAGGCTTGACGTTGCTTAACCTCGGTGATCTTATGTACGAGAACTGGTGTTTCAACGTGATATGCCTGTAAACATTCCAATTCTCCTGAGTTTGCTCCATGTGACTATCGTCTTTTCAGATCACTTCAACATTTGTTAGAGAGAAAATAATTTATTTGTTATGAAGAGGTTAAAACTGATATTGAGATTTTTTTTCTTTTCATCGAAATCCCAAGAAACTTACGTCCGAAGAATTAAGAATTTGCCAAACAGATATGATTATATTATTGATAATGAAGGAAAATGGGATACTGATTAAATTTAGTAACTAAAACCAAAGACTATTTTTTTCTTTTCTATCTTCAAATACGACAGGACTTTATGACTAACATTAACAATGTTAATAACAAAACACAAAAGAAAAAGATTCGGTTTCATATGTTGTGCATTCATGCGATTCGTGTGGTAAACATTTAAAGGAAACATTTGTTGCATAAATTTTCATTCTCCCAGAAGCAAACAGAAAGAACGTAACTGCCTCACAATAGACGAGAAAGAACGTATTGCAATCGGGATTTTCATCATTCTCGAAGGTAAGACTTTATTAATAAATTTAAATAATTAATTAATATAATATTTTGAATTTGTTCCTTAACATTTGATATTATAAATTGTATTTTCAATGTCGATAGATAAAATTCATTTTTATGATTTTATGTGAAAAAACTGAGAAATAAAACAAACTTGTGTTTAGAAACACTTGTTAATTTCGTTATGGCATTTGGATTGTGCCTTTTAGTAATTAGCAAACTATATACAGAAATACAAGAAATAATTCTTACTGTAAAAAGAAAAAAATGGCTGTTGCGTTTAATGCAATCTGTTTTTGATCCATAGTACTGATTTCTCTAAGTATCTCGACGTGGTTGAATGGTTAGCAAAGCAGAGTAGTGAGTTCGATCATCACTGGGGGCTTCATACTTTCGACATTGTGCCAATGTAAGCTACGCTTAGGAAGTCGCGTGTACATTTCGACGTGGTGTAATGGTCAGCCATCTTATCTCGCTAAATACATGACTACTTTCTAGTGAGTTCGATCCTCACTGGGTGCTCATTAATTTCGGCCTTGGGCCACGTCCAAACTAAGAAAATTCATGAAGATATATTTTAGTGACTATATTAATTATAAGCATAATTTTTTGAAGAATTTAGATCACCGGTTTTTTTCTTTTTTTTGCATAATCGGACCCTGTGTTACGGAAAATCTGCTGTGAATCGAAAAATAAAAAAAAAACGCAATAAAAACAAGACATTATTTAATTAGAGAAGCTTTTAATTGCTTTTAGGAATAATATATATTAAAGACAATATTGTCTGAAGAAAAAAATTCGATGAAAAATGAATTTTGATAATATTTGTTTTCATTTTTTACAATTTAAAATTGAATAATTTATAAAGTTTTTGAACCTTTTAAAGTTCAATTTCGATGAAATATTTCTTAGGAAATATTGTTATTAAGTAAAACTATATTTACTAATCATATATTTGAAAGCTTATTACAATCTGAAGACTTCGATTATTTTTAAAAGAATTTCGATTTGTTTTTATATATTTATATCGATGCCGAATTTCTAAAGTATGGATGTACAAACCGATAAATCTATTCTTACAAAGTAACGAGTTTTAAGTGTTATCCGCCTCTTAAGGAAAAAAAAAACAAAAGCCTAATGAAAATTGTCGTCAGCTACACCATATTTAACTATGAACACGTTCGATAGTCAATCTGCCTTCAATAAATCGATTAGCATGTCAGAAAAACAAAATCCCGTGATTAGGAAATGCTTGTATATCCATCACTTTATGCTATAAGAAAGTAATATTTGTTTCAGATGAGATGAACTTAACTTTAAATTTGCTATTTTTCTGCAGTTAACGTTTCAGGTATATATATATATATATATATATATATATATATATATATATATATATATATATATATATATATGTGTGTGTGTGTGTGTGTGTGTGTGTGTGTGTGTGTGTAAATCACCAATTTTCTTTTTCAAACTGCTTCTCATTTCCCGAAAATCTGCACCGAATCATAAAGTAAAGAATGCAATAAAACAATGACATTATTTAATTAGAAAAGTTTTTAAAAATAAGATTTATTAACAACACTATTGTCTTAATAAAAAAGAATTCAATCAATAATGCATTTTTGCAAGAATTGCTTTAATTTTTTTTAATTATAATAATTTAAATCGTTTAAAATTCTGAATTACTTTAATCCGGTTAGGGGATATTGTTATTAAGTGAAAACTATATTTACGAATCAAAATTTTAAAAGCTTAATAAATGTCGTTTTGCACCAAGATTTTAAAAATAAAATTTGTGTACTGTAAAAACATTCCCATTTTCGCAGGTATGGATGTCCGTTACGGGTTTTAAGTGTTGTCTTCCCTTCAAATCTGGCCGTCTGTAATTCTTTCACTATTCATTTCTGTGTTCCATACTCTTAACACGCTTGTCATATCATCCCTTGAAAATTTTAAACTTTAAAATTTAAAGTAATTTTTACTTTTTTTTAATTCCTATTTCACTAAATATTTTTATTTTATGTATTTATCATAGTGTCGGTTATACTTAAGTTAAGTAATTTTTTAGTTCACTTATTTAAGAAAGAACCTGAAAGCGAAAACCAATATAATTCTACTAAAAAATAATTTTTACTTTAACTTAAATTTTTCTTGGCCTTTTTCTTATTTTTTATTTGCTGAAAATAAGTTAATTTTTAAAAATTACAAGATTTACCTATTAAATCAAAGGAATAAATGGTATTATAAGTTTGTATTACTATTATTTTTATCATTTTTATTATTGTTATTCGTTCTTTAATTTATTTTATTTATATCCATATATATATATATATATATATATATATATATGGATATTTCGATGTTTCGATCCTAGCTAGAGGCAACCGGATGTCTAGCCGCACTGATGAGCTGTGATACAGCGAAACAGTCTGTCTGTGGATGACATTATATATATATATATATATATATATATATATATATATATATATATATATATATATATTCAATAAATTAATAAAAGTGTAAATTAACTGGTTAGCTGACTCAACATTTTCACATCGAAATGCTCGTAGAACATTAGATAAAAATCAATCTGCCAAACACGCGAATAAACACCTGCTGTCTGTTTAAAAAATGCATTTCTGTGAAAAATGCATTGTAGTGTATATAGAGCCAATATTTAATACTATTATTTAAATAAGCTACAAATAAAACGTTGTTAGGCAAAAAAGATTAGAAAGTAAGAAAAACTAAAAAATCTAAAAAAAATAAAGCAGAAAATAGGAAAGATAGATGCTAGGATGGTGCAAGCGGGTAATATAAAATATGTTGGGCTATATATATATATATATATATATATATATATATATATATATATATATATATATGTATATATATATATATATGTATATATATATATATATTTGTGTGTGTGTGTGTGTATGTGTGTGTTCTTTTTTTAACGGGATCATAGTCATTAATTATTATCTACTCTTATTTGCTAATGATTTAACCTGACAAAGACTATTAAATTGATATAGAATAGTTGTGATTCTTTATGCATTAATCTTGCACGGACTCTGAATTTTTTATGGTTATCTTGGTAAGTATGTAGGTATGTATGTTAGTTTATATGTTTCTACTTCTGTTTTATATGGATGTATTTTTCTAGGTGTATGTATTTGCACATGTGTGTCCATGTGTGAGTTTTTATGTGAGTGTTTATTTTTGTGTATTTCAAAAAAAAAATATCTTTACGGTTGTGTGTATGCGTTTATGTGTATATTTATGTGTATTTATACATATATTTGTGTATATGTAGGTATGTCAGTGGTTTTTTTATATATTGTTTTTTTTGTATGTATGCGTGTTTTGTCTGAACTGGCAGATCTAGCTATACGTTTATATATATATATATATATATATATATATATATATATATATATATATATATATATATATACACGTACATGTGGGGCTGTTCATATGTGTGTGTATGTATACATATCTTTTCTTTATTTAGTTTGTTTATAATCTCATATGTGTATTTCAACTACTTATGCACCGTACATACGTTATTTTCTTGCCATTTTAAATTTTATTTGATTAATCCGCCCTCGTCGTATTTATCTATATGATTGTTCCTGTCTGTATTATTTGGAGGAGTAGTTTGTGTCGTTTTATTATTTTATTTGTGCTTGAATCTTGGTGAGTTTGTTTATTTGTATATGGGTATCGGTGTGGGATTGCTTGTATTTGGTTTTTACTTGAAGACACTTGTTTCGGATGTAATTTCCTTTTGCGCTTATGTTTCTTCTTCTTTTTCTTCTCTTTTTATTCGATATTTTCACTTTCATTTTCCTTTTCTGATTTTTTTTCTTTTTACTTTCCCCCTTTTTTTCTCTTCCTTTTTTTCTTTCCTCTTTTTCTCGTTTTCTTCTATTCCCTGTGTCATTCTTATATTTGCGTGCATATACATTTAGATATATTTATGCGTTTGTATATTAGGATGCGAAGGTGTTTGTCGTGTCCTCAACATAATTTGATTTACTCTTGCCTAATATTTGTAGAGTTCAAAGATACTTTTCAGATCAGCGTCGAATTTACCGGATAAATTGACACTTAGGTAAGAATAGTAATATATATATATATATATATATATATATATATATATATAATTTTTTTTTTCTTTTCCTCCGTTCTATTTTTGGATAACTTTGTAATGTTTTAAACCTTATGCACCGTTTAATTTAGAATTTGAAATTTGTAATTTTTAATTTTCAATTTTACCGTGAAATTAAAAATTAATTATTTCATATTGATTTCTATTTTGATCTAACATTAATTTTAAACAAGTAACGTTTTGTATTTAGTATACACCATCAACTTTTTTGAATTTTCATATACCCGTATTCTGATTGGTAGTCATAGGTTACGTAACAAGGTTTACCCTATTGAGGTGGGGTGATTTGGTTTTGAATTTTCAAAAATCTCTTTATTTCGCAATCAACACCATAACTTGACAAGAGACCCGAAGTGTTGAAACAAAATGGCTATTTTTTGTAGTGATGTTATAACATGTTTATGTTATAATTTTTGAATAAATATTATAAAAATTACTAGTTAGTTAAAAACTAAAAACAAAGCATTCACTTCGATTTCGTAAATTTATGTCAATTTTGTGGTCAACCATAATTATCTCTCAACACCTTAGGCTGCGAATAAATCTATCAGCATGTTAGAAAAACAAAACGCTGTGATTAAGAAATGTTCGTATACTAAGTTTTATGCTATAAGCATGTAATATTTGTTCCATATCAGATTAACTAAAGTTTAAATTTGCTAATTTTCCTAAAATAACATGTCACAAATATATATTTTATTTTTGGAAGATTTTTAAAACCGAGTATAAACTTTTGTTTGCAAATGTGTAAAAATGGCTGATATTAATCGATTTTTAACAATTCTCTGAAAGCGACCAAAAAGTTGGGATTCAAATCAATCTATTTGAAATACATCAGGGTATTTTGCTTACTGGAAATAGTAAATTTAATCATTTACCTTTCAATTAAAGCTAAAGAGAAAGCTTCAAGAATACTTTTACATTTTTAAAAATTCATTTTAAACCTGAGGTATCGAAAATTTAGTGAAGGTCCCTATAATAGTGCAATAAATTTATTACTTAAATATATTTTGAATAATTAAATGCATTTTAATAATTCAATATTTAAAAATATTTAATAGTTAAAGGGAATAAATATTTAAATATATTGTAACTGTAAATAGAATTTAATTTTTAAAACGTTGGATAGATTTTCAATAATTTAAAGAAATGTGTAGTTTTATCTTAGATCTTATTAGTTAAGTCTATCTTTAATAGTTAAATATTTTATGAATATGTTTTAATAAATATTTGATGTAAATGTCACAAGGACATTTAAAGCGAGCGATATTTTTTTTCTTTTTCACTTTCAATAAAATCGGTCGAGTTTCTGAAGCGATCGGATATCACTGATGCGCTGTGGTACAGCGAAACGGTCTGTCTGTGGATATATATATATATATATATTATAATGATACAATATGGTAATCGGTATGGAATTTCCAGGAGGATATAGATCCAGGGAGAGCTCTATATCAAAAGTGACATTGTGATTTGTTTGTAGGTCTTGAAGATTGAGAGCTGCTGATTTTAGAGCTCTCATTAAATAAAAATTATTACCTATGGGATTTTAAGTGTTTGATATTCTTTAATTAATAATAATAATAATATTAATATTAATATTATTATTAATAATAATAATAATAATAATAATAATATATATATATATATATATATATATATATATATATATATATATATATATATATATATATGAGATAACAATATATACATATTTATATATCCAGAATATTATTGAGACAAAATGTATGACAAAGTGGAAAAAGTTTTTTTCGAAATTCTTCAGTAGTCTAATTGTTTTATATTCAATGCGAAACAAAAAGCTCATAAAATATTTCAAGTTAAATGAATAAAAAAAAATGTCATCTTACCAACTAACTCTAAAGAAATGCGTAGTTTTATCTTACATTTTATTAGTTGAGTATACCTCTAGTAGTTACATATTTTATGAATATGTTTTAATAGTTATTTGATGTGATTGGCATAATGATATTTACAGCAATAATTTTTTCTTTTTTTACACTTTCAATGAATAGCAGTAACAGCTGATTTCCAATCACAGTCGCCTGTTAGGATGACTAGTTAATCCCTGTGACAGACGCAAGTTCAGGCACATCTGTATTTCTTCAATATCCACCGGTTGTTTATGCTTCATTTACGATGAGCTGACCTTAATTACAGTTTCTGGAAGAGATCACATAATCTGGCGTGATCAGTAATATGTTCAAAACCTCGGTCACGATGACTAGTTAATTTGTGCTGACACAGCTTATCAAGCAGTTTCTTCTGCCCAGTTTCAATGTTCAATACTTATATTCTGAACCATTTTTTAAACTTCAGGGCACACTTGTAGATTAATTAATATTCTGAGACATACTTTAAATTCCATTAGAATATCGTAGTCGATTTGGAATAAGTAATTTATTCTTTGTATGTGAATATGTATACTCTTGTGTAATAAGTTCTTGAAATTGCTTTTTCCAATATTATAGAATATAAAAAAATAATGTTATATACATTTGTGGTTTTGCAAATTAGTGAAGAAACGAGGAAACAGTCCAGTTACTATTTAATTAAAAAGCATTAGATATTTCAGTATAGTCGCTGAAGGATTTTAATATTTTTTATTATTTAAAAAGGTACTTTTTTTAGGATGCATTAGTGTGGCTGGGTGCACCGGTTTAGAAACGCTATTCTAGACACATAACACATTTTATAAATCCTTGTCTGACAGGTGACAAGAACTTCAGAATTTAAAAGAAGCATATATTCTCGTATCATGCGCTTTGGGTCAAAAGTCAAATTTTATAAAAAGAAAAAAAAAATCATAACTAAATTATACCTTTGGTAATAAACAGTAAAATAAAAAGGATATGGTGCATAACAGGTAGGAAGTTGTGGAGAACGATGGTCGCACCTGACACATAAAGGAAGTGAATAGGTATAAGAACAGGGACAAAGAGGAATCTCAAAGAATCAAAAGTTACTTAGTGCAACGAAAAATGGGAAGTTGTGGAGAGCCATGCTCGTTCACTTCCTGAAAGAAAATGACGCATAAAATAAAGAAAACGTGAAGGAATGGCAGAATATAGACAAAGACGGATTGTAAAGTGTCAAATGTTACTGAGAGCAACAATAGATAGGAAGTTGTGGAGAACCATCATCTGCTACGTCCTGAAATGCAAATTAAATGAATGGCAGAACAGAGATAAAACGAAGTGATGATAATGCTTCTCAGTGTGTGAATGTAACTATTATTCGTGCATTTGTATATGTGTATGTGTCTGTGTATGTGCGATGCCATAACTCGGTATATGAAAGTTTAGGAAGATAATCTACGAATATTGCAGGACCTTCTGTAGCTGTTTCTTTTTTTTAGGGTGGGGTACAAATCTGTTCATCCTGTACAAGGCCCTGGGGCCATTCGTGAGAGAGGGTTACAGATTAAGAGGTAGAGTTTATGCAGATACGTGCAGAAGATAACGGTTTACCTTAGACTTGAACAGGTTAAGATTATAGTGATTGAGGAAGCAGCCTCTTGATAGTCGCTCCTACAAGACTTCTATTTTTATATCCGTAAGGGGATTAAGAATCTAATTTGACATAGAGGTGTGAACTTTTTGAATACAATATTTCAGTGCTTAGAAAATAATTTCACATTGGCTCGCAAAAAACTTTTTTTTTCAAATTGGCGGGAGTGGTGAAAGGAGTTAAAATTGTTATTTTTTAAATGGTCCAAAAATAACACGTCGTAGGTTTACAACTACGTCCGCAAGTATTTTGGTGGTATTTGCCCCAGTAATGATTGTTTATCCAACAAAACTTTTCTGATGGGATTTTATTGGTTGATAAATATATGTAGGATTTAATTCTTATAAGGTCATCATCGGACTTTTAAATTTACCCTTAAGTTGATGCCACTACACATATACAATGTGTACACGAACGAGAGACGCTGGGAATTTTAAATTTAAAAATATTTTTTTTTAAATGTTTTTGAGTATATCTACAGATTTCATTTAGATTCTTTTTCTTTTTGCTTATAATGCTTAAATCTTTTGAAAAACATCTAACATTTTCGAAAACAAAACACTCTGTACCAATAGTTAAATAATAAAAATCTGCCATCTCATCACCAAACAATGCTATTTCACATTTAACAATAATTTTTTATAAACAAGAAATTTAGTTTACCAATGGGATCGCCTCTTGGAGTGATGGCATGTATTTTCTTAGAATTTCTCGAGTCTGGTCCTTTCCAAAATATTTTACCTCGACAATCAAGAATCTTTCAATATATTGATGATACTCTATTAATATATCCCCGTCTTACTGATTTACCTGATGTTGTAGATAAACGAAACAAAGTCGAACATACAATAGAATTTAAATATGAAATGGAAATAAGCAATAATTTACCTTTCCAAGATATTATGCTACACCACGTTCACAGTAGCTTAAAACTTAGTATCCAACTTGTGACACTATTTAGCTATGGTAATTGATTAACTAATTAACCATAAAAATTAAACAAGAAAATGCTGAGAACGGTAAAGCAGATACCCTGATATTCAGTATTTACATGTAGAGGAGAAATAGAGCGAAAATAATT
This sequence comes from Acanthosepion lycidas, assembly GCA_963932145.1. Lineage (NCBI taxonomy): Eukaryota > Metazoa > Mollusca > Cephalopoda > Sepiida > Sepiidae > Acanthosepion > Acanthosepion lycidas. The sequence continues at coordinate 19,180,480 of OZ010589.1, forward strand.
TCCAGCTCATCCAGTACCCTATTTCATATCCCGTGTGAAACAAAATTTATTTCAAAATAGAAAATCGTGATCTCCAAATCCAACGAATCAAAATATATTGTTCTCCCCACCAACTCTACTGTAACTACAACTGAAAAAATTTATGTAAACTCACAATTTGTCACAACTAGGTCTAAATCAATAAAAGAATTAATTAATACAAAACAAATCTTGAAACAAATCTTGAAGAAGGAATTTACTTTATTACTTGTAACAAAAGCCACACAGAATACACCGAGAAATTTAAATGAAAGTTTATGTATATGAACACACAAGGGCTCATTTAGAAAACAACATATTAAATGCATTAGTCACGAGACTGACCACAATTTTGATTTAAAAAATACTATTCTACATTTGTGCTTTAATTGCTAGACCACCCACAGTAGTTTTACGTCCAGGTTCTTGTAGAGGACCGGGGCGGTGATGAGTATGTTTGTATTGTAGTAGAACACATGTGGGTAGAATTTCCTGCTAGCCGGCCCAACTACATGAGAAAGTCGGACTTTAGTTAAGTCCAAAGAAAACAAACAAGACCGATAAATATACGTAAACAAATATATGTATTAATAATAACAAGTTACAGGTTACAAGCACATGGACAGTTACATGGACAGAGTGCGTGTGGTGAATATTATCTGTGTGTGTTGTGGTGAGTGTTCGTGCGTACGTGTATTGTTTTTAGCGTGTTCCCAGAATTTGGGAAACGCTGTATCTGTGAGAGCTCACATCTGCGAGGTGGTATAAGGCCGAAGGCCTGAGGAAAAAAGAGATCGAGGCGAAGGGTCAGGCAGGAGCTGAGGAGGAGCTAACTCCGATATTCTTAGAACGTTTCACTATTACTCTTGACAGATCTTCTATTGTCACATTGTGGGATATTTAATAACAAAAGTGATAGAAATATCAAAAAAAGAAAAAGAATATAAATGTAATCAACTAGATTATTTAACCAAAGCAGATATTTAAGAAAAATGAATTTAAATTTTAAATTCTGAACGTCCCTCGGTCGTTCTTGCGCATGTGTAGACATAACATAAAGTTAATTTAAATTTTAAATTACCAACGTCCCTCTTTCGTTCGTGAGCATGTGTAATCATAACATAACATTGATTTAAATTTTAAATTATCAACGTTTCACGTTCGTTCGGGCGCATGCGCAGTCATAACATAAAATTTGTTTGATGACGTTCTAAAGAACGAAACGCGTGACACGAAAACTTTTTCCAGTAATCCTTTCCACTAAAATTATTATTGAATTATTGACATATAAAAAAATATATCATTTTTGTATCCATATATATATATATATATATATATATATATATATATATATATATTTATATACACATATATATGCACATGCATATTGAATTAAATCACTAAAATCTCTAAAATTGGCCATATTGAGAAATCTGTCAACAAAACATAATGTTCTTTATTAAAAAGCAATAAAAAAAAACATAATTTTGTAAATGCTTATTTAAGGTGAACTCATATATATATATATATATATATATATATATATATATATATATATATATATATAACTCTCCTCTGCTCATAAAAAATAGGAAAAATATTGTAAGTATGCTAATATCTTATTAAATTTTAGGTACTTTACGAAGTCACCTATGGAAGAAATGTTAGATAATTACCAATAAATTTTAAATTTACTACAGTTACCGCTCTTATTTTCTGATAATGTCATGTATGCATGCCCTTATTTACAAAAATCGGCATGTTTTTACATACAGAAAAATCAAAATTATTTAAAAAATACTGGGTGGTGTTGAATTGTAGTAAGCTTTTCCATTTATGATTAGTAAATTTAGTTTTTACTTTATAACAATATCACCTAATATTACAGAATTTTAAAACATATCAAATTTTATAAGTTATTATAATTAATTTTTAAATGAAAACAATTTTTGGAAAAATTCATTATTCATTGGAATTTTCTTTCCTTAGATAATAATGTTCATAATATATTTCATTCATAAAAGCAATTAAAAGTTTTTATAATGAAATAATATCTTAGTTTTATTGCATTTTTTAGCTTACAATTCAGAGCATATTTTACACCTAGTGTTTTAAAAACTCTCTCAATTCTTATGTTAGCATAATGGATATAAAGGATTTCTTCTTTTTTATTTCAGATGCTGAATTTCCGTTGGCCATGTGCCAGCCAAGGATTCAGCTGGACCGTCTGCATCCTTCTGCTTTCCTCTTATAATGTTCTGTCCCAAAATTCTGAGACGTCGAATGACACAGAATCTGAATCTGGAAGCCCAAGTAAGTTTCAACTCTGAAACAGCAAAAATATACCAGTCTTTTAATTATACCATACTCAATAAAATATATTTCTTTTTACTCTTTCTGGTGTTAATTTGAATTTTCTTCCCTTTTCAAGAATATATGGCATCAGTTCACTAATGAAAATACAACTTAACAAATATTTCAGATTTAACAATTTGCAGATGATACGATGACAATCATGTCATCGGAGATTGTTTATCAAAACAATAAGCGTAAGGATATTTAAGTAAGGCAGAAATCATGGTTTTATAAAACTATTATTTATTTTTCATCTAAATGTATAACTGTGATTTTAATGTCATTTTAATAACTGAATCACTTGAATCACATTAAATAATAGAATGATGTGAAAAAAAAACTGTTTCTTTCATGGCCTGTATGTGTATGTAGACGCTTGCATGTAAATGCGTAGTAATAGAATGATTTTTAAGCAATGGCCAACTGAACATTGATTATATCCTGCAATAGTTTGAAGCTCTAACCCTTATGCTAAATCAGCAAATATTAGTGCGTTCTTGTTGATACCGATAAGTTTTTCTTTTATTCATTTATTTATTTATTTAAGCTCATGGAAGTGTTCGACTCGTCAATGGAACAAAATATGCAGGAAGAGTTGAAATTTTCTATGATGGCGCATGGGGGACCATCTGCGGTGGTGATGATTGGGGGGAAAAGGAAGCTAAGGTTGTTTGCAAGAGTTTGGGATTCGGGTAAGTACTTTATTGACATTTTTATTTTCATTCAAATTCAGAATAAAATCTATAATTAATAGATTATTAACCAAATACACTTGAGGTTACTGAGATAAATTTGAAAGTATACTCCTTATAAAAAATATTAGTAAGTTTTGTTTTTGATTAATTCATTTATTTTAGTCACCTATTAGCAATAATATTTTGAACCTGGAGGAGTTGTTAATTTTCTAAACAAATATAGTTACACAAATTTCTCTTAAATTTAAACGCTTCAGCTTTAGAATTGTTGAGTGAATTCAGTGTCATGTTCGAAATTTGTTTTCCTTCTTCTTGCTTCAATCACAGAAAGCTTTATGTGGTTATCCAATTGTTGCTGGTCTGTTATTGTAGGAATATGTAAATTGATCCAATGAATATCGCGGGCTATAAAAAAAAACTACCGAGAAATTGCCAATTTTGGAAACCTATAATATTTATCCAGAGTCGCAATGGGCGTTCACCCGAAACAAAACTTTTACTTTAGAGTTAATATACTCGCTACCACTTCAAATAAAAGTTAAATTTTCTCAAAAACAAAACAATCAATATCAGAGTTAGTCAAAGCTTCTCAAAACTCCCGGAAGAAATATCTTTCTCTAAATAAGACTGGTTTCAAGATTGCACAACTTCTGTTTTATATTTAATTTACCTTCACAATCGTATAACTCCTGTTGGAAACGCCATTAATTTTCTACAATCTTTAAATATTAGACGCTGAACTAGTTGATGAAAAACTTTCCAGCATTCCTCTGAAATATATTTAGAAAATATTGCCCGATTCAGTATTTTATATATTCCTCTGATTTTCTAAAAAATGAATAACTTTTAAATATTTCATATCTTTTTATGTTATTGTAATATTTATTCAGATTTAAATGTGTATCTTTCTTTTCTTTCTTTTTTCTCTCTTCTCTAACTTTTTATTCAATTCATGAGATAATTCTCTTTCCTATTTAAGATATCTACTCCCATCCTCATGACAGAAATGTATCTATTTGATATATAAAGCTCAATGTTTGTGATTGGTCGCTTGAAATCTTGAAAATGAATTCAATTATTAAATTCAGTTGTGTGCGTGCTAAACTGTAATATCAAACGAATGGAGTTTAATCATTTATATTTCCAGCACTTAACTTACATCTTGTCAAACTCAACAATTCTCGCCTAAGGGAGATAACTCTTTTGTATGTTCAGCAAATTTAAAAAAATAACCGTGTTTATTATTCATTTGATAAGTGATTGCTTTGTTGATAGCATTTCTAATTAAATTGCATGGTTACTCAAATAAAATCAGTTTCTGCAATGAAAATGGTAACGAAATGAGTATTTAGATCACAGCTTACAAATAAAGGAATCCATAAAAGGAATTACACAAAATTGACATTTTAATAATATAATTTTTAACATTATTATTTTGTATTATTTTACAAATTTAACAAATAAATGATAATATTATCACATTACGTATATGAAATAAACGGCAAACAAAATGTTTGAACTGATCGACCTGCTTTCATTATGGCAATTTCGGTAATACCATTTTAGAGTAGATGCAAAGAAAAATAAGACTATTTAGCATTGTGAAGTAAAGAAAATGGACTTGGCTCAGTCAGCAGCGCGTATTATAGTTTATTTTCATAGGATAATTGACAAATTATTCCAATATACTCTCATTCAATAAATATAGGCATACATACACATTAACGTAGACGTGAAAGCACACACACGCAAACGCCCACCCCGCCCCTGTACGGACACGGACACACACACACACAAACAAACGAACAAACAAACAGAGATGTGCAGACTGAGATTGTTTCATAAAAGTTTCAGTACAGAAAATATCTGATTATAGTTATGGTCTGAATTCAAAATCTTTCCATATTGTGTGCGAACATACAAGTGCAGGCTGACTCATTCCTTCATTTCCTTTGGTCCAACATTCTCTTTGGTAACAACAACATTCTGGATAATCTCTCTCCAGTGGGATTATCCATAGTTATTGAAATCTATTGTTTTTGTCTTAACTACACAGTATCTGCGCCCCTATGTCCAAACCCCTTTTGTAAAATTTCTGCTGTCTTAGTGTTATTTCCAGAGTCATGGTTTTGAATTTAGTATTATCTTCTTAGAAAGCCCAATCTGCCCTATTATTTAACCTATAGCTGGGAGGAGAAGACTGTAATTCAAACTCGGCTCGTCAATTTCGCTTTTCAAGTGTCTAATCCTTGCACCGCCCCGTGCATCCACGCAAGCAAATAAACCTATAATTATAAAGAACTCGAGAAAAATAAGAACCAAAATCACTGATATTGACAGATAATTCTTTTCCAATGTTCCGTGGGTTGTCAAGTAGTGGGAGATCATGGCTCTTCATAGCTTAATGATTTGAAATATAATTCTTATGTTTCCCAAATACTTTCTAAATCTTAATCTAATATAGTTGGATTAAATTAAATAATCACAAATAAGGCATATATCCTCTGTATTCAGGCACTGATGCCGAGATGCCAGATTAGAACCGATAACCTTGAATATGGATTCTTTGGATTTTATCCAGACTCTCTAAATATAAAACAGGAACTCAAGACCAAATGTGGCATCAATATTCAAAGCAAGGATGAATGATAGACTTATAAATATGTAAGATAGATTCTGGTGATGAAAATTGTCAAACACGGCCCAGTGAATAAACTTTTCTCAGATTAAGTTTTCTAGCAGCAGACATAGCTATTGATTCAATATACTCTTTTCCACATCATGTCAGCAGAAAACCTTAGTCCGAGAAAACGCAATAAGTCACTCTTCTGGAGGTTAGCATCAGTCATACTGACGGAAGATAAAAAGGGTTCTTTCAGACGATTAAACAGTTTCGAGAACAGTTTCGTTTTGGAGTCATTAAAATTAATGAGTCACTGCTTGCTCCATTTAACAATTGATTGTGGGTTATTTTTTTAGATCAGCACCCAATTTGGCCTTATCGAATTGATCAGACATAACAATGAGACAGTAATAAATAGTTGTGTCAACAGCATAGATAACGACCTGAGAACTGATGATACGAGGAAGGTCATTTATGAAAATTATAGACAATGTAGGCCCAAGGATAGAGCCCTGTGGATAACTACATTAAGACAAAAAAATCTAGAAGAATGGTCATGAAATACAACTTCCATTTTGTGATTTTATATGAAAGACTAGATCAGTTCAAAACTTCACCCAGAAATGCCATAACATAATATGTGAAGATGATCAGTATGCCAAAATATCCCAAATACCTTCGAGATATAAAAGCGACAGCCTAGGCTTCACCATTCCTATTTAAAGCTTGATAGGCTCTTTCAGCAATAATCCTTAACGCATCAGCAGTTGACCTAGAGTAGTGAAAGTGATATTGCTTATCTAAAAGAAGACTTTGCGAAGTGAAATGCTTAACCAATTCAGAGTTAATTAGAGCGTCTAGTACATTGCCAAAAAGATGTAGAAGGTCAATAAGCCGATAGTTAGAAGGATCAGACACTTCGCGTGTATTTTTAAATACTGGAGCAACAGAAGACGGTTTCAAACAAGAAGTAAAGCAAGAAGCAGTAAAGCATTTATTGTAGGTTTTAAAAGTACTTCAGCTTGTTCAAGGGCACATTTCTTAATGATTATTGCAAGGATACCATCAAGTCCACATGCTTTGTGAGGATCCACTTTAGATATGATTGCGAGCTTTAAAATCATCAAACACAAAAATATTCGCAGATGAATGTATAGGAAAGCCATTTCTATATCATCGGAAATTTTGTTTAATATATTAAAGTCCTGAGAAGAAGAAGAGCGATAAAGGGAAAGGAGGTACCTAATAGTGTACAATAACGAAAGTCGAAAGCACATGAAAGAATCATCTGGGGACTCTAGAGATAATTCCCTTGCAATTAGGAGATTTCCCCAAATATAAACACCTAGATCATGCATATATATGCTCGAATCCTTTTGGTAAAGAGGCAGATAGAACAGAACAGAGAAATCCTTAGTAAGAATAAAACAATTTACATTAGTTTCACAAAGCGCAAAAATATCTGGAGACTGTTTCAAGAAAAAAGATTCTATTCTATAGAAATTGGAGCAAATTTGGACGAATATTGGAGAAAGAAAAGTTAGGGTGGGTGTTGTTGATTTTTTTGTTTACTGGTTCACTCGTATTTCTTTTCAATTTATTAGTTATAAAAATATATTTTGGCGCGATCTTGGCGCGCATCTATACGACGTGACTGTCCAGAACCTGATCTACGTGTTTAGTAACGTTTATCTGAACATTGTTGCTCGAATCGAGACATTAGCGACTCGTTACTTTTTTTCTAAAGTAACCATCCAGCCTACCTCATTAGCCGCATTCACCTGTCATAAATTTTATCGTAGCATGTGTCACCGTCTAAAACTCAGATACATATGACGCACTCACATGACTTCTACTACATCACAAGGATAGTAACTGTGAATTCTTGATTGAAATACCTACTAAAGCTAACCTTCACATATTCTATCGTTGGTCAAAACTGACATCGTTATTCAGTATGCTGCAATTTAATTTTCCCTCAGTAGACATAGATTTGAATAGATAGATAGATAGATAGATAGATAGATAGATAGATAGATAGAGTTTAAATTAATATAGACGTTCAGGGTAACGCCATTATATTTTCCATCAGTGGACATATAGATATGAACAGACTGTTATATATATATATATATATATATATATATGTATATATATATATATGAAGAAAGAACAGTAAGATATATGATCCGGTTTATAGATATTTTTATTTTTTACAAAATAGTGCTCAATGTAAATTTACAGAGCATTAATATTATAAATTAAGTGATTTAAAATATGTTTTTTTCGCTACACAGTTCTAACCAGGTTTCAAAAATGGAAGCTAAAAGCTTAGAATTTAATTTTGTAATTAAATTAAAGACATTAGTTCCATTTCATCCTCAAGCGAACTTTGAAGTAACTTATTTTAAAATTTACTGGGTTTTAAAGGCACGGCAAAAATAATAATTTGCAGTTTCCAACGATACAGAGAAACCCATTCATCTAGACAAGGGGTGATTGCGTGTTGCATGTCTTCTGGATTTTTAAAAAATTTATTGTTAATGGCAAAAATTCTATTTGTATACTTAAAGATTTTTTGGGGGATGTTTAGGTTAGAATACGTTTTATTTAAAATATTTTCACTTTTAATTTTTAAATATTTTGAAAAATTTTCACTTTTAATTTTTAATAGACTATATTTCTTTTTAAAACAATTGTATTAGAATTACTTACAGTATGTAAAATTATTTTTTCATATCAAGTATAAGTATGTATAAGTATATATATTACCAGGTCAATTTTTTTATAAATTTTATATTTAAATATTATTTAAGAAAAATTTATGATAATGACGGCAAAAATAGCTAATTCATTTCTCTGATTTAGTACTCTTTTATTTTTTTTATAAACTTAACAATATATAGTTTCTCATGTATGCACAAAGGACATGGGTCATTTAATGGCCTACATATTCTAGCTTTTCATATTAATTTCATATATATATATATATATATATATATATATAGAGAGAGAGAGAGAGAGAGAGAGAGAAAGAGAGAGAGATAAAGAGAGAGAGAGAGAGAGAGAAATGAAAAAAACTGAGATATGTACATACCAACATAATGAACTCGCTAGCTAGAAAGATAGATATAAACAAATAGATTAAATTAACGTCATTTTTGTTTGCAGGAATGGTGAGGTAATACCAGTGATTGGCGGAAGCGGGAATATATTTCTTGCTAAGGTTAAATGTCAAGGAAATGAAGAATCGATCCTCAAATGTGAATATAACTACTTTGGAAAACATGATTGCCAACATAAATCTGATGTCGGTGTCAACTGCGAAGAAACCTCTGATGAAATCACCATGAGTAACTGTAAGTTATTTCAATGTTGCGGTCATCAAGTACAATGTCAATATTTCAATGATTAATAAAAAATCTTTTCCGAAATGGAAATGGTAGGATGGCACCTTAAAAATCCAGCCCTAATTTCAGACCATTATTCTTTTATTATTATTATTTCCTTGTTCAGCTTTCACAGCAGTATTCCTTGGTGTCTCTTACTGATTTCCAATTATTAGATTGGTGCAAAAATAATGACGTAATAATGTCGTTTTTTGACGTTAAAAATACATAAAAAAACGACACTATTACGTCATTATTTTTGCACCAACCTAATAGTATCAAGTCTTCTCAATACTTCAGCCCTAATTACCCAACATTATTCTTATTATTACATTCTTCAGTTTTTACACCATTATTAACTGGTGCCTCCCGATTAGTATTATGTCTTCTCAATATGCCAGCCATAATTTCTCACCATTCTTATTAGTATTTCCTTGTTTAGTTTACTGCCAAGTATTAAGTGATGACTCTGATGAAAGGCCAATTGGTATCAAAATTTCTCAATTCTTTAACATTACTTCTTAAGCTGAATTTATTAATGCTTTTCTCTTATTCCATTATTTTTATTATGTTTTGGTCTTGTGTGTTTTTGTTTTGTTTTATGAGCTACATAAAAATTTGAACCTGAAACCTCGACAGACTCTAAGACAAAATGTTCATTGTACATTTGGGTGGACATGTAGCTGATATTGCTGGTATTTTTTTTATAAATCTTATAATATCGTATGATTGTTTATAATAGCTTTAAACTTTAATTACAATGTGTATGTTTATGAACAGATACAATTTTATATACAGTTAAAATGTGGAAACAGATTTAATGGAGAGTCTAAAAAACTAAATTATGTAACAGGTGTAAAAGGCAGTAAATTCACTGAAGGCTTTTTTCAAAGACAAAGAAAAAATTATTGTGAAATGTTTCAGGTTCTGTGAATATTTGAAAATATGCTTGCAAATTTCAGTAGTATAGATCCATAACCTGTCACATTGATAAAACTCTCTTTTACACTAATATAATCTGATGTCACTAACTGATTTTCTCTTGGAGATGGGTAAAAGAATTTCCTCTATAATTTGTCACTTTATCTTCTGCCGATGATTTCCATTTACTGGATTTCCTCAAAGCAATTTGCAATTCATTTAAAGTTATGTATTCGCATAGTATCTGTCTCTTGGTTCTTTAATAATTTCACTCCAAGTAAGGCAATAAAGCCACTATGGTGCAAGGAATTACTGAGTGGGATAGAATATGAGAAAATGAACATTATTAAGGAAATAGAATAAAAGAACAGGAATTATGGAGACAGGAAACAACGATTGACATTGCATTTACATTTTTGCAGTAACCATAGCCTTCAGTAGAAGACCTATGAATAATTTTTACGGGTGAGCTGTTTCATGGGACATTTATAAGCATGGCCGAGTATTCAGTTCGAGTGATAAAATAATTAATAATATAATTTTATAATGTTGATATCCTATTCGTTTAGCCGTCGGTGATTGCAGTTTTGATTATGGATCCTGCGGCTACACGATTCAGGGCAATAGCTCATTTAAATGGGAACGAGAATCTGGATCTACGCCATCACGTTCAACTGGACCTTCTACTGACCATACACATGGTACTAGTTCTGGTAAGTGAAATTTTCTCCTATTAATATATAAAAGTCAAAACTCGAAGTCATCCGGTATAGAGGCTTGCTGCACAAGCTCTCTCTAATTTTGGATTCATTGGAATAATCTTCTCAATTATCAAGTCCTTTCTAATGGGTAGTTCTCTAAGGCCCAAGCGATCAACGTAGGCATACCCCAAGACTCACTTGTCGGTTCAACTCTCTTTCAACTTCACATAAATTATCTGCCCAAGAGTATATTCCGAGCAATATTAGCCATTTCCTTATGTTGAAACATTCGGCATATATCGACGAAGCAGTTAGTGATGCTGTCGGTTGAAATTTATAAAATCTTTCTCTTAAAATCTTTCTCTTAAAATATTTTCCCAAGTCCAACAATCGTTAATGCTCTTTCCAGTATTGATGAGGGTTTCCTTCTTTGCCTTTTCTTTGGCTTACCATGGAACATCGGTATTCTGATTATATCCTTATCCTCTCAGGGAGTTACGTGTGCTACCCATTTTCCAACATTATTCGAGCCCTCAAAAACGAAATGTAAAGTCGATCCAATTCTTTCTTGATTTTCTTTCTAATTTTATCAGCCGTCATCTTCCTGGGGAGAACTTACTTTTTGCCGTCTTAGGATTTTCCAGATATTTTAATTGTCAATGGATTCTTTCGCTTACTAGTGTTTAACTTGCCCGTTGTATTGCTATCTTGAAAATGATATTACTTTTGATTTTCAAGTTTGGTGCTATTTGAAAAATGTGGAAATGGATTTGAGTTTCCGAATAATGTTGGATATATCTGCAGTCCATTAATTAAATATCGTGTGCACGATATCCTTGCAATTATTTCAGTTTTTTTTTCACTCTGCTACCTTCAACACACACAACCACTAAAATCTTTGGAAAATCTGTATTTTGATTCTTTAAAACAATGCAAAATATGAAGTAAAATGAAATCAAAGACTCGTCTTATTTCCCAGTTTAATTGCGACTAATTTTACTATTGACTTATAGTGTCACACAATTTCTGTTGCTTTGGTTTGAAGTTACTAATATGTAACAAAATATCTATGCTAAGATAACAAGAATAGATATCCTGGAATTAGAAAAGATGAAACGCCTTTTCACAAGAAAAAAGTTTGTTTTCTCGTAATATTAAATGTTAAATGCATATGATATGTATTGCTGCTGTTAATGTCATTGGTAGGGAAACTTTACCAATTACATGTCGGTGAAGGGGAGAGAAGGAGTGAGACAGTCTTCCAATTTCTAACATATTCAGATCCGCGTGTTCATAACAAACCGAAAATTTTCACTAACAAATTCTGGAGGGATGAACTCATTTTACAAGTAATTCCTCTTCTCATCCCTAATTGAAAATTCGTTTACTGCACGGTCAAATAAAAAGTTAATCAATCCTGGCGAACCTACCCACTTATTTGCAACATGGTAACCAAGTACGACCGTCAATTAACTCTCTCTTATTTTTCCTCCGATGAGTATTTCGCCTGATAGCAAATCTTCTGAACTTTCGAATATCAGATATTTATATATCGTATTTCAGAGACATGACACATCTCAAACAAACAGGATTCGTAAAGTATCATCCAATGAAAAATCCTTCTTCTTATTGCTAATTCAAAAAAACTGCATGAATAGGTACTCAATTGATCTATCGAGACAAGATTGCTAACTATTACACCACATCGAAGTGCTCCGAGTGGTAGTTTTCTAAGTATAGCTTAGATGTTGCACAAGACCGAAAGTAATAAGCACTCAGTGAAGAACAAACTCATTATCCAGTTGTAACTGATCTAGAGAGACAAGATTGCTAACCATTACACCACATCGAAGTGCTCCGAGTGGTAGTTTTCTAAGTATAGCTTAGATGTTGCACAAGACCGAAAGTAATAAGCACTCAGTGAAGAACAAACTCATTATCCAGTTGTAACTGATCTAGAGAGACAAGATTGCTAACCATTACACCACATCGAAGTGCTCCGAGTGGTAGTTTTCTAAGTATAGCTTAGATGTTGCACAAGACCGAAAGTAATAAGCACCCAGTGAAGAACAAACTCATTATCAAGTCGTAACTGATCTAGAGAGACAAGCTTGTTAACCATTACACCAATCAAATGTTATTAAATAGAACAGACATATTGTGTCAATTAATTTTATTGATCGACTTTTGTAAATTACGAATAATCCTTCTCAGATGAGGAGGAAATCCCGTTAGAAATTGTCCAAAGTTTCATTTCGGAAGAAATATGCCCGAAGATTTGCATTTCTTAAGTCATCATCAGGAGTTTTGTAGAACTAGTGAATGTTGTGATGTAGACGAGGTGTGCTGTGTGTGTGATCTGTGTGTGTATTTATAATATATATATATATAAGGTGGACATATGTTCGAACCCTGCCTAATGCACATTCTCTCTATTAAAAAACTCGAATGCCTGTAACGTATACGCCAATTCCACTATTTAAAAAAGAGATGTCGACTGAAACACACATCCTGCCTTATATATATATATATATATATATATATATATATATATATATATATATATATATATATATATATATATATATATTTACTGATACACCCTGACGAATGGACGAAGTAATTCCTGGAGAGTTCGTCAAGGGAATTTTGGAGTTGAGATGCTGAAGGTAACATCAATCAGCTAAGTGACATTCACCTATATATATATATATATATATATATATATATATATATATATATATATATATATATATATACTGATCGAAATTGCACAACTGAATGTTTCATTTTCCTCAAGATTGAAAGTACAATATAGCTGTATTTATACAGTGTTTTTATGTATGGATTCTATGAAATTATGCGTTTTCCTGACGACAACTAATACTTTAATACTGATCCAATGTCAATAAATGACTAATATTTATTTTTTTCATTCTTTTTTATATATATAAAAAAAACCTCTCCATATATATTTCCATATTTTTTATGAATATATATATATATTTTAATTTTTAGGATACTATATGTACACTGAAGCATCATATGGAGATTATGGCGATAAAACACATCTGGCTAGCCCGATTTCAAACTACTCGCCGTCAAGTCTAATTTTCTGGTACCACATGTATGGCTCTGATATGGGAACTCTCAATGTCAAAACTGTTGAGAACAACTACGAGAAAATTGTTTGGTCAAAAACTGGCGAAAAAGGCAACTACTGGAAATATGCTTGCATTCCAATAAATTCAACGTAAGTTTGATTTACATTTTTTTCAAAACCAAAACTAATTCATTACATGCACACGCACATATACATTCTGATTGCGCCACAGACGCACACTTCTCCGCACATCAACATCACCTCCCCTGTCCCTCGCAGGCCCTTCTTGAATGGCTACGAAATTGCTACCAGCAGCCGACCTGCATGGCTTAAAACATAGATGACAGATAAACTCTAGTGTCTACATAGGACTGAACGGGTTTTGCTGTGAGATCTATTCCTTATGCACTACCATGTCTCTCTTCAATCCAGCCGCATCCTTGCATACATTGGCGAAAATCAATTGGTCGGCAAGGTGGCACTGCATGAGAAGGCTGTCTCATGTAATTTCGGATGATTAACGTATCCAGCTTTAGACAGTAGACGACGATTACATCTCTCACATTTCCAGCCAACTATGTTAATGTCCATGCCATTATCAATGCCTTTCTGCAAACCTCGTTTAAATTCTGCATGTGTCAAGTTCTTTACTTCAAATGTCACACAATCCTCCGCAACAGCTTTCCGCCATCTCCGAATTCTCAACATCCAAACTGATCTCCTTTAGATTGTTTTTCACACAATTCTTGAACCTCTTTCTTGGCTTATGCTTCAGACGTTCACCAGCAGTGAGTTCACCATAAAACAAATGCTTTTGCAATCTACTTTTATCCATATGGACTTCAGGACTGACACAACGAATCTGATAGTTACTTAGCATATTTTCCACACTATGGCAACCGGCCCTCTGAGGAACAGCGGTATCGTGTGTCATTAATTGCCATTTAATGTAAAGGATTTTCCTCAAACGTTTCTGGTGAAATCGTTCAATCTGTTTTAGGTGGCGACGGTAAATTGTCCATATCTGTGATGAGTATAGCAGAATAGTCAGCACACACGCCCGGTAAATTGTCAATTTCGTTTAAAAATTGACACTCCTGTCGAACCAAAGCCACTTCTCCGACCTGCTAAAAGCGACAGAAGTTTTCATATTTCAGCATCCAGCGATCCATCCCATGATAAGGTACTGCCAAGTTACACAAAAATAACAGCAACGCCCAATCTAGTGCCATTGACGTAAATATTAGGTTCACTGTACGGCGCACCAGGTAGAGGTGTAAACATCACCTTCGTTTTTTTTTCAGGCTTATTGCTTATTGTTCACCAAAACCTGAATTTCTCTCTCAGTATGAGCAACAAAATTAGAGTCATTATAAATAATTCGCATACAAATGTTTAGAAAATCTTTGACCTGGCATTAAATCTTTTTCATTTAAATAGCTTACGAGTAGTTCTAAAGCGAATGCCAATCCCAATGTTGTATTCACGAAAAGCATACTAAATCATGCCAGCGACATAAATGGAAAACAGGGTGGGTTCGGGAATGTCGTCCTGCGTTGTACCATTGTCCATGGCTATCTCATCTAATAGTTCGCCATTGAATATAACGCGTGCTTTCTTACTATGATGGGGCTTCTTAAAACATGCTGATGAAAGTGGGTTGGCATCCCAATTTACCAAGATCCCTCCAGCTTGTAAACAGTTCCAAATAGAGTTATTCCACGATAGTTACCACACTGAGACTTGGTTCCCTTACCCTTGAATAAGGTAACTAGGATGCCATCAATCCAGTCTTGGGGAAATGGTGTTCCTTCCCAGTAGTTTCAAATCAGACTAAAAACAATCGATTTCATACACTTACCTCTGCAATAATTCCAATTGTATGCCATCCAAATCAGGCGCTTTACCTGTGTTGATCTGACAAGTTCTGTTTCTACACCTGATGGTAAATCATTCAAAGCCCCAATAAGGCCGTATTGTGATATACTCTCAATAGCAGCCTCGTCCACAATTGATGTGTTGAAGAGTAGATCGGCAAGGTGTTCAAATCAGCGCCCCATGACACCTAGAGAGTCCTTAATTAACGTAAATCTGTACATTTGACTGGAACCAAAGATGGATCAAAGACAGTTCTTAACAGGCAGAAAAGTCGCCTTGAGTTGTGCTGAATAGCCGCATCTTGAACTTCAGCTAAGATGTTAGGCCAGCATTTTGATTTCATGTTTCCCAGCGTTCGTTGCAAGTTTCTGAAATGTAACGTTGCTGAAGGCGTCTGAGAGCTGCTGCTGGCACATACCAGAATGGCTAAGCCTTGCCACGTTAATGCACTTCGGAAGTTTGACCCAACCGAACGAATTTTTCTCCAGACTTGAAGTTTGATCTTTCCACGGAGAAGTTTGTAATCGGCATCACACTCAGCGCTACGTAACACATTGCAGACATCCTTCAGATCATCGAACCTGATGGAAATAAAATCTATCATGTGACTGTGTTTAGATCTTGAATGAATCCATGTTACCTTGTGCTTTTATTTTTGGTGAAAAAAGCTCTTTACAGATAGCCAAGTTGAACTTAGAACAAAGATGCAATAAATTCAAGCCATTGCTGTTTACTTTTCTAATACCGTGACAACCAATCACACCCCATACCACGTGCTTTTCTAAAACACATGCGTTAAAGTCTCCAAGAAAAATCAATTTTTCCGCCTTGAGAATATCGATAATGGTCTCCCAGAGGGTGCTGTAGAACTTCATGATTGCCTCATCATATCCTTGGAGATTTGGGCCATAAACAGAAAGAAAACACGGTCATTAAGCGCCTACATAAAAGAGGAACCCAAAGTTTCATGGTACGGTCACAGACACTGAAGGGAACGTCAAATTTGTCAAACAAAGAAGAGTAATTTTTTTCTTATCCGGAAGATAGTTTATTCTGATTTCACTTCTGTTAGGTGATCCTCATCAGATAGGCGGGATTCAGAAAGTACTGCTATGTCTATGTTGAGTCGTGGAATCTTTTCTGTAAGTATAGAATAGATCTACGTTCTGGCCTGCAATTTTCTAACATTTCAACAGCTAAAATTGAATGATATGCGTTCTTTTGAATAACTTTTGGAGGTTTTTGTGTTAATTTTGTTCCTGCTATGATGAACAGTCGCCAGCCACAGTGTACGGAGTTTAAGCTCAAAAGGAATTTAATAAATAGACCAATTTAATTGTGTGTATAAATACATGTTACTAAATAAAATTTCCATAATAATCTTGATAAATTTCCATGTGGAACGAAATGCATTGGTATAATATTTTTTCCTTTTCTCTTTATATATATATATATATATATATATATATATATATATATATATATATAACAGAGATAGATAACTATGTGTAATCAGTTTAAGGTATATAGAACGATATAAACACACATACACACACACGCACACACATATATATATGCAGACAGAGATAGATAGATAGATAGATAGATAGATAGATAGATAGATAGATTGGAACAGACTGAGATATATACATATATAGGAACATACAGCTCGATAGATAAACAGACTGGGATAGATAGATAGATAGATAGATAGATAGATAGATAGATAGATAGATAGATAGATAGATAGATATAAACTGACATAAATAGAGATATAGACATAAACATATATATATATATATATATATATATAAATATATAAACAGAGATAGATGGCTATATGTAAACAGTTTGAGATATATATAAACAAATATAGACAGGTAGATAGCTAGATATAAACAAATATAAATAGATAGATACATAGATATAAACAGAGATAGATAGATAGGAACAGTCTGACAAGATATACAGGAATAATCAGCTAGCTAGCTAGCTAGATATAAACAGACTACATATATGTAGATAGATAGACAGACAAACATAAACAGTCTGTGATATATAAATAGACAGAAATAAATAGAAATATATATCTATCTATTTAGATAGATAAATAGATAGATATAAACAGACACATATATATATATATATATATATATATATATATATATATACACTGACTGAGATACATGGGTAAATATATAGGAACAGACATCTAGCTAGATAAATATAAACAGACTGAGATAGATAAATTGATAGTTATTAACAGACATAGGGAGATATATATTAGGTTGGTGCAAAAATAATGACGTAATAATGTCTTTTTTTGACGTATTTTTTAACGTCAAAAAACGACATTATTACGTCATCATTTTTGCACCAACCTAATAGATAAAAACAGAGATTGATATATGTAAAGAGACTTAAACACGCAGATATATTACTATTGACTATTAAAAATATACTCAACTAATAAAATGTAAGATAAAACTACGCATTTCTTTAGAGTTAGTTGATAAGATGACATTTTTTTTTATTCATTTAACTTGAAATATTTTATGAGCTTTTTGTTTCGCATTGAATATAAAACAATTAGACTACTGAAGAATTTCGAAAAAAACTTTTTTCACTTTGTCATACATTTTGTCTCAATAATATTCTGGATATATAAATATGTATATATTGTTATCTCATATATATATATATATATATATATATATATATATATATATATATATAATATTATTATTATTATTATTATTATTATTGATTAAAGAATATGAAACACTTAAAATCCAATAGGTAATAATTTTTATTACATGAGAGCTCTAAAATCAGCAGCTCTCAATCTTCAAGTCCTGCAAACAAATCTCTTTTGACATAGAGCTCTCCCTGGATCCATATCATCGTGGAAATTCTATACGGATTATCATATTGTATCATTATAATATATATATATATATATATATATATATATATATATATATATATATATCCACAGACATAATATTTTATGAGACTTTTGATTCTCATTGAACATAAAACAATTAGGGTACTGAAGAATTTCGAAAAAAACTTTTTCCATTTTGTCATACATTTTGTCCCAATATTGTTCATAATATATATATATATATATATATATATATATATATATATATATATATATATATATATACACACACACATTACTTTTGAAAATCATATAAAGAACGATAGATCCCGGTTGTGTCCACAATAAACAAGCGTCAATTTTGAAAAACTGCGATGAATGAAACAGGATGCAAATAGGTAACTAAGTTAAAACTGTTATTTCTTATGTTTGTGTGTAAATGATTTATATATTTACTTTTACAGATTTGAACAACTTATATTTGAAGGAATTAAAGGAAACGGTTATCAGAGTGATATGGCAATAGATGATGTTGTATTTTCTCAAAATCCATGCACAAGTAAGTTCAGTTTTTGATTTTAATCTGATTCATGTTAATTTTGGAGAGAGAAAAAAGAAGAAATGTGTACAAATGAAAGATAATCAGATAAAGTTATAAATGAACCATAAAACGAATCTAAAGAAAATTTTATTCAAGTTGATCGATCAAAAATCATAATGAAAATGGACAGATAGATAGGTAGATAAATAGATAGGTAGAAAAAAAACTGAGATAATGAACAGACTGATATAGATATGGTTATCGAATATCCTGGCTTTTTCCTTGACCCGAACATCGAAATCATGACTTTTGCCTGTGCTCGATCATCGAAGATCCCAACTTCTGCCTGAGTTCGAAGATTAAAAATGCTGGGCTCGAATATCGAAAATTTTGATTTTGGTACGAGCATGAACATCAATCAATAAATACTCTACTTTAAACAATATTAATCTTCAGATTTTATAATTACTTACAATTTTGTAGCTATATACGATGGATAATTTGATTGAATGACTTATCTTTACACGCATGTGATTGGATGTGTTGCTTTTGACATTATAAAAACTTGTAAAATTATCCACATTTAATGTACAGTGTAACCCGGATATAAGAGACCTGGATATAAGAGAAACCCGGGTATAAGAGAGATTTTCTCTGGTCCCAAATTAGAGCCTGTGTTAATGTATAGAAAATAGTCCAAACCCGGATATAAGACAAAATCCGAATATAAGAGACTTCTTCTCCGGTCCCGACAACTCTCTTATATCCGGGTTACACTGTAACACAAATCACATGGTAATTTGTCTGAATAAATTAATTCTATTAAGTTTGTGTAAATGTTTCCAGCGTTGCTTTTTTTGTTTGCTCTTTCAGTTATTTAGTATCATTAGGGTTTTTTTTTAAAAATGAAGTTGCTGGGAATTTTTGCATACACCTAATAATGATGCTATTGTATTTTATTCTATTTTTCTCTCCTTATACAGGTACTAATATAATAGACTGCTCATTTCAAAATGGATTGTGTGGATATGAAGTTGTCAAAGGAAATGGCTCAAGCGTTATTTGGACTCTTACTACCGGTTCTTATTACAGATCACCGATTTATGACCATACAACCAACAAAGCTTCTGGTATATCGCCTTATATTTTCTCTAAAAATATATACGTTTAGGAATTATTAAAACGATTGAGATGATGTTCTTAAAAATAAGCCTATCGTATGTATGTGTGTGTGCATGTGTGTGTGCGTGTGAGTAAACATTCAGATATAAATAAAAATATATTTGTGAAAAGACAATATAAAGACCAAAGGAAATCTTTTATTTACCGACGCGTTTTGTCCTCTGGTGGACAAATATAAGGATTTTATTTTGCAATATATTTTATAGATATTTTTAAGGTAGTAAAAGAAAGCAAGAAAAACGGACTAAACATCAATTGTAAGAAGACAATGTATGATTGTCAGCATAAAGAAGAACCTAATGTGTGAATTACAAATTAAGGATACCAAAATGAAACAAGTACAATATATATATATATATATATATATATATATATATATATATATATATATATATATATATATAGGAAATATTTTAGTAGAGGGCAAAAAGTGCGATATTAAAACCCGAAGGTGCATTTGAATAGCGAAAGTTGTCTTCCAAAACCCAAGCAAAGTATTAAGATACAGGAAAATAACATTTGAAACCAAAAGATTACTTAACTATTATGTAATATCAGTTGTCCTATATGGCAATGAATGCTGTTCAAATCTCATCATAGATGAAGAAAACACTTGAATCACTAGAAATGTGGCTCTACCAGAAGGATACTAAGAATACCATTGACCGAATATGTGAGCAATGGCGAAGTTTTTAGCAAAAATGGAAACTTATACTTAACATTAGAAAGAGTTGAAGTTTTTAGGGCGCAGAAAGGAGGTTCTTAGAAAATTTGATGCTGACAGGACATATTGAAGGCAAGAGGGACAGAGGGGGAAATGCATAAACTACCTAAAGAGATTTTATAAATGGGTGACAGGACTGGATTTTGGAGTGATAGCAAAAAAGATAAAAATTACTAAGAGCTACAAAGGAAATGAAAATGTGGAGAGCCATGATCACCCATGTCCTGTAATGATACGGCACATAGAAAAAGAAGAAGCTAAAGGTCGTTAAAAAGTAATGTGGTCATTAGGTGAGGAGTAAAAGGTTTTTATATATCCCACACAGATAAAATATAGGAAAAAGAAATTGAAAATGCAAATGGAGTCTAAGAATATTTATTTACATTACTTTTACCGGCTTCGAAGTCGATGAATTTCTAAAGTTAATTTGAGATGGAGAGACGTATACCATAAGTTTCGCATCTACTTGGAGAATTCTTTCCGTTTTATGCAAAAAAGTCGGACAGATTATTATTATCTGCTTAAAATGAAAATTGATTGGCTGATTATGATCACGTGATGTTTTGCACCCAAACTTGATGGTCATAAAATTTTATTGTCAAAATTTGGGAGTGTCATAGTTCCGTGAGCATTGCTAATGACAACAAAGTGTTAAGACGTTCAAATGTCAGGAATCCTATTTTGTTGGACCTCAATGGTAATCCCAAAATGTTCATCGTACATAAGGATCAAATTTGTGTGTGATTGTGTGTGATTGTGTGTGTGTGTGTGTGTGTGTGTGTGTAGGGATAGCAGTTTATCGCCTTAATAATTGTGATAATAATAAAAGTAATAATAATAATGATTCCCTTAGTAAGATGGACGGGGATGTTACATTTACGTATGCGAGTGTGTCTGTGTGTGGTGGGGAGGCTGGGTGTGTTTGTATGTGATATTTCTTGGTAAATGTTCCTTCTTAGAGAATAGTTGAGCCGGGTTCAAACTCTGGCAGAGACAGTTTGCGTTCCCTTCGCATTAATATCGTTGGGAAAACGATGAAGCCACTTCTCTCTAGAACAAGCTCTAAGTTTATTACAGAGCAGCTGGAATCGATATTGGGCATTCAGCATTCCTTGCTTCTGGTACCATATATCCCAGTACAGACCGTTGTAACTTCTAGAGAAGTTGGGCGCTCTGACAATTATCATGAGATGAAAGTATTCAGAATAGCAACCCGAAAATCTAATAGGTCATTGCAAACAAACAAACGAAAAAGAAAAGTCTTATTCTATTTGCCAGTAATGCTTGTATTAATGCATGATCGTTGACCACCATTTTTGTCACTTTTCAGCACAGAACATACAGATTGAGTGCCAAAAATTTGCAATGAATTTGAAATTCGTTATCGCTGTTCCTGAAATAAATTTCCTATGGAAAATGTAAAGTGGATCAAAGTTTGAATGCATTTCTTTCCTCGATTTATTTCTATATTAAAAGGTCACATCCACATATTTAATGATTTTTTGTTTATTTTACGAACTATCATCCCTCATTTTGAATACAGTAATTACTTGGTTCTTTGTCTTTTAACAATTATTTGCAGGAAAATATGTATCAATGTTTAATTACTACAATGAAGGAATGAGAAGCTACCTCGTATCACCGCCTATCGCAGTCAGTCATAAAGGAAAATTAGAATTCTATTACTACATGGGTGGGTCCATGCCGGGCGAGTTGCACGTCTCATACAAAGACAAATCCTCTCCTCTGAATTCCTGGGATAAAAACGAATGGCATGACAACGGTGATCATGGTACAAAATGGAACTATGGCTGCATGGATTTGTACCCAGAACTAAAACAAAACTATAAAGTGACTGAGAAAAGAATTGTGTTCACTGGTATTACTGGAACATTATACGGAATTCACCTTGCACTTGATGACATTAAATTTTCCAACGGATCTTGTGAAAGTAAGTGCATTTTTGACTTTTGTCTCTCTCAGGTATATCAGTCTTCTATTATAGATAGTGTTATGAGATTTCTATCCTCCTTATCCTCAGTATATTCACTTCATGCCACTACCACCTCTTTCATTCATATCACCCACCTCATATATCATAACCATTTTAACAGTAAACCTCTACCTTGAATGGCTCTCGAGCCTTTTATTGGACTAATTTTAGTATATCAAAAAGAAATATGTTTATTTGATAAATTTCTTTGGAAGCTACAGTCACTAAGCTGAATCGAAGTCCGTTTGAGAAATAGAACGGTATGAGTATTCCTACAAGGAGAATACATTTCAAGTCATCCAATACTTATCGTTCAAAATGAAGACAAAATATTACCCAAAACGCTTTTTCATACGGAGAGGGACTATTAGATAAATCACAATTGATGAATTAAAACGATTTCAACCTGTAAAAAAGTTATTAACAAAATAGCTGTTTGTTCATTTGCTCTATCTTTTCAGCAACGCCTCGTATTAACTAAATATTGGACAGATAATTCCAATGATTTTATTCGACTAATACCCTTGAAAAATATTTTACACGGTGTGTCTGTGTATAAATCCATATTAAAGGCTGGAAGTAAATGCCTCTGTATACGAGCGTGTGAAAACGTATCTCAGTTTAAACTTTGGAAAGAAACTGTAGATTATTTAGAACGTTCTTCTTTCTGTCAGACGTTCAAACGATTAATTCATTTTTTTCTTTGGTAAAAGAAACAAGAAACGCGTTCTATCTTAACATTCTTTGCAATAAACTCCAAAATAAACCAATCACCGCAGATGACATATGACTGGTTCGACGACGATTTTTATTCATTATGTAAAGAAATTTTAGAAGATTTTGCTCATTTTAACTTGTTGAATTTTGGTGAGATATTTACATTTTACCTAAAACTTCTTTGAAAGCTTCCGCAAGCAAGGAAATAGCCTTGGCAGCAATAAACCCTCTAAACTTCTAGCTTCCTTAGGTATAGATACTTGATTCAGAATTTATGGCCACTTGAAATTTGGTGTCAATTTTTGCTGATTTCAAATTAGCACGATTTCCCAAATTGAGAACTTTATAACTTTGTATCCTAAGAAGAAACAAAGTTGATATTTGGTAGTTCTACAGTCTAAATTATGGAGAAGAAACTCCGTTTCTATAGTTTAACAACCTATAACTATAAAGTTATAGGCTGTTAGACTATAAAGAAAAAGATTCAATTTCGCATTTTTGGGTGTGTGTTTTGCCACTCATAGAAGCTAAATCATAAATAATAGAATGAGAAGTAAAGTTGATTATAATCATCTACTGTGACAAACGTAGAAATATTTGTTTTAAGAGATTTATAAATGTTCCTAGCTGACAAAACTTTGCAACCCTCCACCCCGAAAAAAAATCAAATTTCAGGATTTTTCGAATTGAATTCAGGATTTATAATTTTTTTTTAATTGAATTCCGGATTTATAATTTTTTTTTTGAATTGAATTCCGGATTTATAATTTTTTTTTTTAATTGAATTCCGGATTTATAATTTTTTTTTTTGAATTGAATTCCGGATTTATAATTTACTCAATAATAAACCCATCCCTTATCTTTCACTCATAAAACTTAAAGGAACTGAAGTAAATCGTGAATGATTTCGTCTCGAAATTCGAACCTATTTTGTCCCTTAGAGTCTATGATACAGTGAATTTAATATATATTTACTTTTAGAATATTGATTATCAGTCAAGTTTCTATTGTTTGACTGATTTTATAGACAATCAGGCTCCAGGTTTCCAATTCCGTCTCACGCTCCATTCCCAAATCGAAATTCTGATTGACATGCTTTATATGTGAATATATAACCTAATAATGTTTACAAAGAAACAATCAATTTTCTTTTGCTACACAAAGATCTACATAAATTATTTTCTTTGTTATTCCAGTGGGGATTGACGCTGCTGTTTGTACGTTTGATAACCCAAAACTTTGCCACTATAAAATCAATTGTACGGCTCGTCGGGAATATACATGGAGAAGATTTCGCGGTTCAACTTCATCTTACAGCACTGGACCAAGCAGAGATGCATCAAAGGATAGCAAGGGTAACTTTTGATGTTTTTTATTGATTCAAATAATTTTTCGATTGGTTTATCTTTCCATCGATCCAATTATTTGAGGTCAAAAATTGTTAGTCGAGAAACGGACGATAATGACAAGATCATTTACTACTATCAAGGAAGGGCTGTATACATATCGTAAAAGGTATATAGATGTTTTTATACATATATATATATATATATATATATATATATATATATATATATATATATATATATATATATATATACAATATCTCACATTGAGTATTGGTGTTAATAATATAATTTTATAATTATTTTGATGTATATATTTGATATATTTCTATTTAAATTATATTATCTGTCTATATATCTGAGATTAGGTATTATGCACATCATTTACATTATTCAGACTATTGTCCTCATCTACCTGTCACTGGATCCAAACGTCGCCGTCGAGGACACATGGCACAGTGGATAAGGGCGTTGGTTGGATCCAGTGACGGGACCCAAGTAGTGTGAGTTCGATACCCGGTTAAAGCATTGGAGAAGTTAGGAGATAACTGATAACTGACATCCATTAAAACATGGCACGTGGAACTAGAACAATCTACCCCAGTGAACGAAAAAAAGGGTTCAGTTCGACATTCCAGCCACCTGAAGAAGGCCGGAGTGTACAACGGCCGAAACTGTTATGGGACCTTACCCATAATAACATAATGGACTATTCCATACGTAATAAATACTGCGCCTTAAGAGGTAGGGGTACAAGGAACCGGACCATAACATAAACGTTGGAATAAATATGGCGACAATGATGAGAACAATAGTCCGAATAATGTATTAAATTATATTTCTGTTTTTATAAGTTATGTGAATATGTGTTTTTTTTAAAAACTTCTTTTACATTTATTTATATTTATTCATTATATATATATATATATATATATATATATATATATATATATATTGTGTGTATTTAGGCAGCATCTTTTCATTCATACACGTTTCATTAAATAATATAGACAAGTGTTGTCTATTTATTTTATGTAAATTCTTTTCATAACGTCTGATAAGTTTAATAACATTATCATTGAACGAAGAAAGAAGTTCACAATATTGATCCATATTTTTTAGTCCAATCTAAGCTTTCGGCTTACATAAGCCATTATCAAAGATGACAATTACAACATATTAAGCAATATACGGACAAGACAGTGATGATAGTCTGTCATTGTAAACAAGATTGCAAACTGTGATTGTAAACAAGACATTTCCGTGTTAGGCTTGTTTTCTTGATATTACAGCCTTGCTTCGAGAGAAGTATATACGTACATCTCTCCCTCCCTCCCTATCTATCTATCTATCTATCTATCTATCTATCTATCTATCTATCTATCTATCTATCTCTCTCTCTCTCTCTCTCTATATATATATATATATATATATATATATATATATATATATATATATATATATATATAATTATGTGTGTGTGTGTATACAGGCGTCTGTACGGTTTACCTGCTCATTAAATTGATTGCAAATTTTCGATCACATATTTACTGGAAGTTTTTCTGGTATGGTATACTGACTGTTGAGCAAATATTGTACGCTCTCAAAAGTGGGGGTGCACATTTACTGGCAAATCCAGAAAAAAAAGAAAGAAGAAAAATGTAAAATGCCGAAAAACACACACAAAGAAAACGATTCTTACCCCCACACCAATATTACTAGGTTATCTTATTGTTCTCGTCCAGTGAAATTTCCCTCCTCCCCACCTACGTAAACGACATTAATATCCTGCCTCAAATTTGCTCAAAATCTCCCTATAGACTTCTTCTGTTGTATATATTTCGACAATGTCTTTCTGATTAACTTTTTATTGTTTGTTTGTTTTTGAGTTTGTTTTTGTTTTGTTTTGGGGGATTTTATTTTATCAGTTTCACCCAAGCAAGGCAGTACAGTCACTAACACACAAGGGGTTACAGGTGTGGAGGAATTAGGAACGGTATCATCAGTAATGATTAGAAAGAGAAAAGAGCATTCAGGGGGACAATAGATAGCGATTGGCATTGCATTTAAATTCTTGCAGATTAAAGTTGGTTGGAAAGCATAGAGGCAGAAGGGAGTTCCAGAACTGTTAGCGTATAAGTTACGGCTACATCTAGCTAGCTAATCTGTATACGGATGCGATCTAGCTGTCAGTCTAGTATTTCATTCACTCAAACTCATACAGTCCAGGTTCCGTAGGAAAGAGCTCATCCAAACAGTTATCATAAAAGTATTTGTAAAAACAAAAAAAAAAGAAAAAAAAAGCAGAATCCATCTTGCACCTTTATAAATTTAGCCTTTGTCCATGCAATGGATATTGCTGCAAAATCTGATGTGTTACTCCTTCTATATATTTCGATATTCATAACAAAATTGCTTGAGTGAAAAGATTCAAAATTATTTACAAATAACAATATATACTTTTTCAGGTTACTACTTGTATGCCGAAGCCTCTTTTGGTAAAGCAGGAGATGCCGTATCCATTAAATTTCCAGTTAAAGACACCAAAGGAAAATATCTGAAGTTTAATTATCACATGTATGGTCAAAATATGGGCAGTCTGCATTTATTCTACACTTCTGGACAGTCAAGCAGAGAAGTATGGCAAATGTCAGGCAATCAAGGAAACGTGTGGAATTTTTTCTGCAGGCAAATAAACGAGGAAATTGACGAGGTAAAGTTAGTTGCTGTCCGAGGATCGAGATACACAAGCGACATTGCCCTTGATAATGTTTTCTTGACTTCCCAACCATGTCCAAGTAAGTAAAAAATGATAACAAAAAAGAATATTTTTTGTTTTTTAATAATTTCAGCGTTTTAAGAATTCAAGATTTTTTCAAAATGTTTTTAATTTGAATCTTGATAATTTTAATTATAAATATTTATTAAATTTCGCTTAATCTGACAAAAAACCTCAAGAGATCACGACACGTCTAATTTGTTAACCATCACACTCTGACAGTTTCCCATTGTTGTATATATACACTGATAATGTTTAAACTTGAGGAAATTCCCCCAAAGACTAAATTCAGGAAGAACTTAGTCAGGAATTGGCACTAGCATGTGAGACAAGAACGACATTAACTGCGTTATATTTTCTATCCGAGAATATAAGAAGGAATTTTAGCAATTAACTGATTATATTTTTCAAGATAATTATTAAAATACACCTTTAAGTGCCGAATCTAGATGCGTCGTCAGTGTTGTTGCCCCCATGTCACTAGAAGTTTTGGGTCTAAATAAACAACAGATTTCTTTGATGGGCGACCCGACCGAATATGATCAGCATTCGGCCCGCACCTAGAACAAAATTTGCCACTAGCTTTAGGACGTGAATTATATAAGTTGCCCCAGTAAACGGCAACCAATCAAGACTTCACTTGGGCTATTCAAAGTTATAGATTAGGTATGCATGGTTGTATTGATCTTCCTACATGCGGCCAAGATGGGTGTTTTTTGAAGAATAGAAGAAAACAAACCAATAAATATGCACACACACAAAGACACATACACACACACACACACACACACACACACACACACACACACACAGACGAACAAAAAAAAAACAAACGATTTATTATATTGGCTTGTCTTGCGACTTGTTCTTTCTCTACCTCCCCTTTTAACTTCTATAAAATAACTTATTTGTTTGTTCTTTCTTTTCTTTTTTAGTTTTGTTTAATTCTTATTTTCTTTTCTTTTCTAAACTACACTTAATAAAAAATTTACAATAGAGTAATTAAAATGACTTAGACTATTTACAACTTTAAAAACTAACAGAAAAATATTTAACTAAAATCGCTTAAAAAATTAATCAAGCTATTTACATGTTAAATATTAGTTAAAAAAAAAACCCCAAAAAAAGACAAAAAAAAAAAAAAACACGTGTAAATTTTAGATAAAAATAAGTTACCCCCACCAAATATCCTTACCGGAAGGAATTCGTTTAAAAAACTAAGAAAAATAACATAACTAAAATTCCTCAAAATAAATGATCAAAGATATTTACATGTCGAATAAGAGTTAAGAGAAAAATGGGGTGTAAATTTAGCTAAAATAAGTTACTCCTAAAAAAAAGAAAAAAAAAAAGAAAAGAAAAAATTATCCATGAAAGAAACCGAAAAAAAAAATTCCGTTTAAAGAAAAGGAAAGATTACTTGTAAGAATGTTTTTGTAATAAAATAAATGTACTCAGAAGACCAGTAAGACGCAAAAATGAAGTCATTGCATATGAGACTGAATGCAAATCGAAAAATTGATTCTCGCAAGTTTCTCGTCATCTATATACACAAATTTCACATATATATATACTAATCAGCCTTAAAAGTTTTTAGTGATGGCATTTATGGCGTATGTGCATTGGGAACGTTCTTATTTTTTTGTAGTTTTGGGGCCACTCATTAGTCCTATTTATCCCCAACCACCTGGTGGCCTTTTCGACGGACTCCAGGATCATTTGAATCGCCCGCTTTCTTTTTTGTCCAGTTATCCCTAGGCTAGTAAGGGCTCGTATCATTGACTGTCTGGCGACAGCCGATCTCGACAGGGAAACAATGAGTGTGCCATCCTTTATTTCTGCAATCATTTAAGAGTACTCCATATTTACTGTACTTTCTCTCAAATGCCTCTTGCATATGCTCCTCCCATGGGAAAGTAAACTCCAGCAAAATAATCTGTTTTGTGGCGTCCGAATAAACGATAATGTCTGGACGGAGTTTGGAGGACGATATATGTTTTGGGAATTTCGAATTGTTTCCCGAGATCGACTCGCATTTGCCAATCCGACGCGGACAATAACAGTGAATGGGATCGTGCAACCTTCTTACTCGGCTTTGGACCTGCTTTAACGAAACGGATAGCTCTTCTTTCTGGGATGAGTTTATTACTCTGCAACGCTTCAGCAATGATGAGTGCTATCGCCTCTAAAACCTTGTCATGACGCCACCGATTGCGCCCGTCTGTCAGAGCTGTTCTGCACCCGTTTAATATGTGTTGCAGTGATCCCCTCGCCGAACACAAGGGGCACTTTGGTGAATCTATTTTTTCCCATAGGTGTAGGTTGGTCGCGCTTGGTAATACGTCGTACACCATCTGAACCAGGAATCTAGATCGGCTGAAGTCGGTATTCCAAAGATCTGACCACGACACTTTCCGCCGATCTACTCCATCCCACCTGGTCCACACGCCCTGCTGGCTATAACCTGCCATCTTTGTCATCCGCTTTTCCTCCATCCCTGCTCTTACTTCATCCTGTATCAGGTGTTGACGCTCCTTCACGGTGCTTTTTCCGAATTTGTAGGAAAGAATCAACCCCGGCCTACTCTGCCCTGTGCGACTGAACCCATTATTGTTTTTACTCTCAGATTCCCTTCTGCGATAGCTAGTTCCTTAGTAGCACTCCATTTTCTGCCAGTCTTGATCTCAATTCCCGCACCTGATACTTTGGGATCTCTGGAGTTTCTATAATGGTAGCTTTCTCTTGTCCGTGACACCATGAACTCCTCAACTAGTCCTCTGAATGGCAGCTGGATGGCATTAGATGATCCATATAAGGCTGCGCTGCTTAAACATCGAGGTAATCCTAACCATCTACGGAGGAAACTGCTAGCTCTCCTCTCTAATATCTCCACAGTCGAGATGGGAACGCTATATGTCTGGAGTGGCCATAATGCTCGTGGGAGCACACAGTGATGGTATAGCCAGGCTTTGAAACGCCCTGGCAATCCCGATTTATCTATTTTGGTCAGCCACGAGTCAAAATCTATTAGTATGCTTAACAAGCATTGAAAAATCTATATTCAATATATATTTCAGAAAATTCAATATATATTTCAGAAAATTCAATATATATTTCAGAAAATTTTCTTTCTTTTTTTTATTTAATCCTTTTTCCACATTCATTTATTTTTTAATTCCGTAAATATAAGTTTTACATTTTCTGTTCTTTTTTATTATTTCAAAATGAAAGTTACAGCAGCAGGATATTAACTGATAAAATGTGCATAGGATTTGGAGATATATTCTATATTTATCGAGATCTGATTCAGAAAGTAACCATTCTTATATAACTATATATAGTTTGATGTTATAAACAGTAATTCTAAAATCATCTTCAATCTGAAAAGAAAAATGATATATTAACAACTGATAAAGTGTGCATAGAATTTGGAGAGCTAACATTTTAAATTGAAATTCATGGTACTTTTATCTTAAAATTATGTTGCAAGCCATCTTTATCTCAGTCTGAGAAATTTCACATTTTATCGGTCTGTCAAATTTTTCTAAGTGAATTGACGATCACTTTTCAAATCGATGGTCACATGTCCTATTTAGATTCTTAATTTATGATCAAGGTAACGGGTCATATATTGACCTTTTGCCATTAGAAAATTACGCAGCGTTACTGACTTTCCTTCAACAGTTTTCAAAAAATGACTTTTGCTCTTATTACCAATTTTATTTCAACTTCTCCCTTCATGATTTCAGATTCAGTCGACTGTAACTTCGAAACCGGAATGTGTAACTACACCGCGACTTCTTCCTATTACAATTACAAATGGACCCGGGTATCCGGCACTGATCATACATATGGTAAGTAATAATAAGTCTATCTTTAGTTAAGTTTATGTAGTGTGCTCTGAAATGATGTATCCATTTATTATTAACAAAAACAAGTAGTCTACCAAAAGTAATGGCGTCTTAGTCCCATTCAAAGAACTCCCCTTGGGATCTTACACATTGATCTCCGCATTCATCCCCCTTTCCGAAAAGGTCATCAAAATTCTGTTTTGGAACAGGCATCTTAAATATTTTCATTAACATATTTTTGTGATTTTCAAAACTCACACACACACACACGTTGCTTAACTTGATCGGTGATCGTGTGTTCAGATAGACAAATAGTTAATATAAAGCAGAAGCTGGTTTGGACCGAGAAGAGAACCTTGGGGAATGACTGTATTGATCAAGTGGGTTTCAGAAGGCTGGTCATTAATAACAAATTTCATGGATCTACCTCTTAAGAAGGACTTGATAATCGTTAAAACTCTTCGAGAGATTACACAGGTTTTTGTAGA
Organism: Acanthosepion lycidas; assembly: GCA_963932145.1. Classification (NCBI taxonomy): domain Eukaryota; kingdom Metazoa; phylum Mollusca; class Cephalopoda; order Sepiida; family Sepiidae; genus Acanthosepion; species Acanthosepion lycidas. Next base: position 19,212,671 of record OZ010589.1, read on the forward strand.
AAATCCCTGTGCCACACCTTGTCAAAAGCCTTTCATATATCTAAGGCGATTGGCCTCATGACGAATTTATTGTCTTTTGCTGATTATGTGCCGACGTAGGGTTTTAAAGTTATTCCGTTTGCCAACATCATACGTATTTTTAAGTCAAGGTCAATATAACTGTTCTGCAATATATTTCATATAGTAATATATTTTATATAGTAATATATACAATAATATGTAAACCACATTAATAGAAATAAACTGATTTTAAAAGTTTTTTTTGAAAAGATTATACTATTATTGGCAATCCAACGAGTGAACAGTTTTGAAACAGCTAAATATCTTCTTTGCGTTGTAGTAGTTATTGGTTCAGACTTCGTGATGTCATTTGATGTGTTCAGACACAGACACACACATATATATATATTTATTATAATTTTATCATATAGACAAAACCATTTTACTCACTACAAAGATGCAACTTCGTTTCAGTGCATTTCAATTGTACTTGAGAACCGAAAATGGTTATGAACAATCCTGCATATAAAACTATATATATATAAATAAACTATAGAGGAAGCGTCTGGTGAGCAAAATCAAATGACTGTTTATCAACAACAAACTTCTCACGATTCCTGTTGGAAAACACATATTTTCTACGAAATTTCTCGAACATTCAGGCCTGTAAATGTAATTAATACTGCGCACGTTTTGTTTTTATTTACATAGGGCGCTTTTAAGATATGTAAGGTAAAAAATATAATGAATTACAATTAATTAAAATATAAATTGACAGTGTAATTTAATTTATTATTTAAAACGTTTTATTAAAATGCCTGAAGAAAAGCGCAAGATAAGGAAAAGACTGTCTTCTCTAATCTTGGAGCATCTCTTGGATTTACAGGTTATGGGCCATTTTCATTGGAGTCTTGATTTAAAAAAAACATTATAAGTGATAAGTCAAAAATAGATAGAGTATAAAAATTAACTAGCAAACCCAAGTCCTTGTGCCAGACACAAAACTTAGATGAAACAGCAAGTCATGAGAATAGACGCGAAATAACAAAACAAGACGACCACTGCGTAAAATTTTATTTTACAATATTACAAAAAAGGTACAAATATAAAGATTGCACAAAAATTTCCTCTTGTGTGCCTATTGGGGCAGGATAATAATTTTATGAGCTTAAAAATAGGGGGGGGGTTACCGTCACATACGAGGGAAACAGTTATAGGATTTTTAGGAAAAGACACGGATTCAAAGATAAAAACTATCACACTCTTTAAAAATGAACCCCCCCCCCGGAAAACTTCGAAGAATTAAAAAAAGACAAATTGCACAAAACAGAAAATACAATCGCGCATCCATTTCAGCTCGAAGGGGTTTCGTGTTTTCACAGGTTGTTTTTTCGAGGGCTTTTTGAAGTATTTTGCTGTAAAGTTAACTTGAAAATACTTTCAGCTTAAATTCTCAGGAAGGCAAAAAAAAATCTACAGGCTCTTTCTTTCCCGTGTTAATTTATGATCCCTCATTTGAACTGCTCCTTCGTCTTTTGAGCATGGGTACTATAGCTTCTTCCTCAAACGTTATTTACTCTTTTGTCAACGGTTCATTTGTTTCTCTGCAGTTTTTCTTTTCATATCAATCCTTTTTATTAAAAAAAGGATCGTCATTCTGGCTCACTTCAAGTTTTCACAAGGGCTTCAAGAGATCGTCCCTCATTGGTCAATATATATAAACGCTTTCTCCAAGAATTCGAAAAACGAATCCGCGACACTTCAACAAATAATATTGGCAGTCTACCGCTTCAGCCAAAAGGGACATAAAATGTAACAATCTTTGCAAAAACTGTCTGGCCTTCAGAAAAATATACTTCTCTCAAAAGATGTGTATTAGAAAAAAACAACCTAGATGATTACACATTTACAATTCTAACATTTTTAAAATGATAAGAATATTTTTTCAATAGAACTAGATGTCTAGATGCAACGCGATGTGTTGTGACTAGTTTGAAATGTAATTTTGTTGAGGGTGGGTTTCTTTGTTTATTGGCCTCCACCATGTGAAGGTTCTTTTTTCTGTGTGTATGTTTGAGTATTGTTTTATTAACTAATATCTGTCTAATATTATGTACATCGCTATGTTTTTCTATGAAATCTTGTTTATAACTAAGATTAGAAAGGTGAGAGGTAAGTCTAAGGGAGAGTGTGGTTGTTGTATAACCAATCTGTGTAGTGGCTTTATTATTAATATCAGAGATATAATCTCTGAACGGGCATGTAAATTGATACATTACTTTGATTTTTTGTAGAGGATTTAGTTTTAATTGTTTTAAATTTTTTATATGATGAGCTTAACTTGTTTATTATTATTAATGGGTTTAACATTTCTACTTATTATGTTTTTGAGTGCTGTTTCATAATAATTGTAATTATTATACATCTGGTTGCAATAGTATAAGTTAATAGTATTATGTTGATTTTGACATACAATATTATTAATATTATCAATTTTGTTAGAAGTATTATTAAGTTTATTGAGATACATTTTAATTTATTAATCAATGTCGGAATTTGGGAATCCATTATTAACAAGTCTTTGTTTAATGTTATGTAATTCTTTATAGAATATGGTTTTGGAAGAAGATATTTGTGCGCATTGGATTAAGTTTTTATAACGGCTAATTCATATCGATGGGGGCATTCACTATTATTATTATTATTTTTATTTTCTTTGCTTTCTGGCGTTTACAAATTTCTCTCCGGGTCCCACCCAGGGACCTAAGGTTAGAAATGGCATCATGACACCTTTCACTGACAAAAAAAAAAAATAAAATAAAATAAAATAAAATAAAATAAAATAAAAATTACATAGATAAAGCCCTTCGTAAAGTGTGGGCTGTACTTGTCAGAACAATTTTTTGTATCTCCTTGAGGCATGGGCTTCCAGGAATCCCTGCAATTAGTCTACTGCAATCTTTTCCAACCAGTTCTAGGGCTCCAACTACAACAGGGATTGTTGATGTTCCCATATGCCACATTTTTGAGATTTCTATTTCAAGGTCCTTGTATTTTGACAGCTTTTTGAATATCTTCAAAGATACATTGCAGTCAGCAGGGACTGTCATATCAATAAGGAGGCACCGTTTTTGTTTGTGGTCTTTAATAACAATATCTGGGCGGTTGGCCTTGATTGTTCTGTCAGTATGAATTGTGTAGTCCCATAGAATTGTAACAGGTCCTATCTCCGTAACCGGGTCTGGGTGGTGTTCATACCAGTTTCTTTCAGTTTCCTTCCCGTAGAAGTTGCAGATTTTCCAGTGCAGATATTGGCCCACTCTGTCATGTCGGGTTTTATATTCAGTGGGTGCCAACATCGTGCAACCTGATACAAGATGATCAATCGTTTCTGGATATTTATCACAGAATCTGCATTTTGGGCTGACACAATATTTTAGTATATGTGCTTGAAAATTCCTAGTTAGCAAGCATTGGTCCTGCGCAGCAAGGATAAAACCTTCAGTTTCCGCTTTCAACCCTGCACTGCGTAGCCACTGATGGGTACGGGTTTTGTCTACATCAGCTTGTTTGATACGGGCAGAGTATTGGCCATGAAGCGGTTTATCTTGCCATCGCTTCTGTATCTGGTCGGTTGCATTCGTCTTTGCTGTCTTTTTTAAGTATTTTGCAGTTTCAGCCGGTGTATTGTGCTGTAGTTGCATCTCTACGCCCATTTGAAGCTCCATTTTGAATTTGTTGGCTTCTTTCATTACGGAGTAAAGACGCTTACTACTTTCATGTTCCTTGACGCATACCGTCATCCAGTCTTCTGTAGTTTCCAAGTATCTTTGGAGGCCAATTGTTGTAGTTTTGTAGGACAGTTCTAGTTGAACTAATCCTCTGCCTCCTTCGGATCTGGGCACATACAGACGATCAACATCAGCTTTGGGATGATGCATGCGATAGCAAGTGAGAAGCTTTCTCGTTTTGGAGTCCATTCGCTTAATTTCAGCTATGGTCCAGTTAAGGACATTAAAGCTGTAATGCACCACTGGGACAGCCAATGTGTTTATAGCTGATATTCTATGTTTTGAGTTTAGTTCAGTATTTAGTATCAGACGTACACGCCTGTAGTACTCTTTTCTTATTTTTTTCTTTCATTTGGGGGTGTTGTATGCCATCTCCTTCGCTAATTCCTAGGTACTTATAAGCTTCATCATGCTCCAATTCCCTAATCTTTGTGACAAAATCTAAATCTATTGAGGGTGTTTCTGTAATTCTACCTTTCTTGAATGTTACTTTTGCACATTTATCTAATCCGAAATCCATACCTATGTCGTCACTGAAGTATTTTACAATATTGAGGAGGCCTTTCAACTCATTGTCGTCTTTGGCAAAGAGTTTGAGAACATCCATGTATAGTAGGTGATTGAATATTTTCTTATTTATTTTGTAACCATAGCTACTTTTGTTCAGTTCATGTGTAAGAGGGGTTAAGGATAAACAAAACAGAAGGGGTGACAGAGAGTCTCCTTGAAAGATTCCACGTCGAATATTCAGACGGTTGGATATGGCAGTGCCCCCGGTGTGCCTAAGGTATAGTTTTGTGTTCCACATCCCCATGCTGTGCTTAAGAAAGTTTAATACCACAGGGGAGACTTTGTACATTTCCAAAGTCTTAAGGATTCAAGAATGTGGAACACTATCAAAGGCTTTACGATAATCAATCCACGCTGCACTGAGATTTCTGCGTCGTCTCCTGCAATTTTCCAGAATCATTTTATTTATCAGAAGTTGATCTTTGCAGCCATATGAACCTCTACTGCATCCCTTCTGTTCCAGCGGGAGAATGCTGTTTGTTTCGAAAAAGGAATAAGTACGGTTCGTCAGTACAGACGTGATCAACTCATACGTTGTGGAAAGACATGTTATCGGTCTATAATTTTTCGGGTCGTGTGTTTCAGTTGTTTTTGGTATGAGGTATGTAATACCTTCAGTAATCCATTCCGGGATTTTATTGGGATTATTTACAAGCGTTGATAATGTTTTTGCAAGAATTCCATGGGTAGATGAGAGATGATACAGCCAGAAATTGGGCACCTTGTCATTTCCTGGGGATTTCCATTTTTGGGATTTCGTTAGTGCTTGCCTAACATCATCTGTGGATATATTTTCCCATTCTTGCAGAGGTGTATCCAGCAGTCGTTCTTCTTCACGCCGTATCCATTCTGCATTTGGGTTACATTCCTTTGGGTTGCTCCAAATATTTTCCCAAAATGTCTGTACATTATCAATCGATGGTGGCGTTTCGACATGTATAGGTGCTTTTTCAATTTTCCTGTAAAATTTCTTAAGATCTGTTCGGAATATTTTATTTTGGCGATAGAACCTACAACGTTTCTCGTATCGTCTTGTTCTCTGTGCCTTTAGCTGAAGTTTCTGCTTCAGTATTTCCTTGATTGATGGAATATCAATTAGGGATTTAATGCTATATTTCCGTTTGATCTTTTTGGATTTACGTGTGGAAATATTAGGGTTTCTGGTGAGCTCATCTAATATAGACAGCTCACATCTGATTTGTTTTATTTCTCGTATCAGTTTGGTTTTCCAAGCTGGTTCTCTGTGTCTGTTAATTTTATTTATTGTCTTGACCCCAAGCTTCCGAGTCGCTGCTAGAGCTGTTGCGTATATGACGTTGTTAACTTCTGTGATGTTTCCCGGTGGTTTATCTGTTAACAGTGTTTCCAGGGCAGCATTGTATATTTTCACGATGTGCTTGTTGGGATTTGTCATATGGATTTTCGGGAGCTGGTCTCTGTCTGACAATTGTATGAAAGTTACTCTGCTGAGTACTTGGATGACGTCATTTTTCGCTTCGGTGATTTCAGCTTCGTGGTTTTCAAGGAATTCTAAATTAATGTACCTGGAGTCATCTTCAGTGACAATTTCTGGAGAACTACAGGTTGTGTCTAAGGTAGAATCTTCGGTTTCATTTCCTGGGAGATTATTTCGTATTTCATTCGCTTTAGCGTCCACCTCATCCTCTGTCGCATTCCTTATTTCTACATTCGTCACAATAGAGTTTGAGTGTAGGGTCATAGTATTTTGTCTTATATCTAATTTTATCTTATCTATTTCTGCCTTTGAGAGTCTGTTGTTTCGCATGATGTCTCTGCGGACATTGGCAAGCATGTTTGGATTGAGGTTAGGTCTTATATCATTTACCACCATACTTCTCCATATTTGGTATGTTTGATTGGTGGTGTTCTTTGCTGGGTTTTCGAGTGCAGTGAAGAAGGATGTCATGACTTGTCGATACTCTTCGCGGCTCCATTTCGTTCGTTTACTTTTTACTAGTCGATTTGGCATTGAGACACTTGGTCCAAGGTTGGCGATAATCCGGGTTTGGTGACCTAGTGTCTCTTCGTGTGTGGAAGAGTTTGTTCCAGTGACAGACTTTTCGACCTCAGACTGGTTCCTCTCTGAGGGACGCGGCCCTTGTTGTCCCGGTTGACGGCCGATCCGGTATGAGATATTATTCGTATTCATTGAAATTGGTAGAGATGCGTTTTAACCTTGACCGCCAAGGGGTAGTTTTGTTCAGATTACCAGCTTTAGGACGAGACTCGAAGAAGGTCCAAGAGCAAGCCCAGATAATGAGATTGTGGGTTTATTAATATATCGAAGTTAGAATAGTTCATAACAGTGTATGGTATTCAGTTGGGTAGACGATACTAAGTTTTAACTTAGTATAAGTCCGAGTAACACCTCCAAGTGGGATAATTAGATTTCAGTATATAGACATGAAAAAAAAAAAAAATAATGATAAAGAAAGGTGAATTGCATGGCACAAGTGACTTTCCACAAATGTTCAATTTTCCGTCGCCAACGACAGATACTTATTTTATGGGGTAGGCTGGACTTATACTACAGATTGGTGGGGGGGATATCAAAGAATTCATTCAACAAAGGGGTAGGAGCAAGGAAATAAAAGTTATACTTTTCCGGTCATCTTTCAACCAACTTGCCGCTAAAAGATATATTTTTAAATTTTCACTTAAAGAGATGATAGTCAAAGGGCAGAGCATTGTAGGAAAATTACACCTGTAGCCATGAAAAAAAAAACAAAAAAAAAAAACACAGATATAATACAATATGATCCCTGTCAGTGTGGACATATACACATGTACATTCTCTCTCTCTCTCTCTCTCTCTCTCTCTCTCTCTCTCTATATATATATATATATATATATATATATATATATATATATATATATATAGAGAGAGAGAGAGAGAGAGAGAGAGAGAGATTAGCAAACATGTACATATACACGCACCGACAGAGATATGGGATGCCTAGGGTAAAAAAGAAAAAAAAAAGAAAAAAAAAATGGACACGGGTGTCCGCTTATGGTCTGGGGGGGGATTAAAACTTGAAATACGAGTTAAAAAGAAAAAAAAATTTAGAGGAGAGAAAAGGGAACTGAAAAGTAAGGAATTAACTTGAGTCATTAGGATTTACAATCATATCAAACTAAAGGAAAAGTATCAAAGATGCTACATTTACTATTTCTTACAACTTCGGAGCATGGCACAAGTGACTTTCCACAAATGTTCAATTTTCCTTCGCCAACGACAGATACTTATCAAATTTTATGGGGTAGGCAGGACTTATACTACAGATTGGTGGGGGGAATATCAAAGAATTCATTCAACAAAGGGGTAGGAGCAAGGGAATAAAAGTTATTATTATTTATAAAAGTTATTATTATTATAAAGTTATTATTATTATAAAGTTATTATTATTATTATTATTATTATTATTATTACTAAAAGACAGAAGTTAATGCTAGTGGGTTTCTTATATAGTGAAGTAGTAAATTTATTTGTGCTGGAATCAATAAATAAATCAAGGTATGGAATTTCATTATTAATATTAAGTTTTAGTGTATATTTGAGGACGGAGTGACTTTCAAATTTGTTTTTCAGTTGTGAAATAGGATCAATATTTTTAGCTAAAACGAAAATGTCATGAAGTATTTTATTTTCTAAATGTGCCATATAATAATAAAAAAAAAACGGTTCTACAAAAAAAAATAAAAAATAAAAAAAAGAAGACTTAGATCAAGGAACAGCATAATAAAAATATATCCAAATGTTGGACAATTTTTGTCTTTATTTTCTCCTGAAATTAAAGTAAATCTGCGGAGTTGGGAACGGCTCATAATCAAACATTACAGATATTCGTTGTCTGTCATATTTTACAATATATGTTGAATAATAATCTGCACCCCAGTACACGATATATATATATATATATATATATATATATATATATATATATAGAGAGAGAGAGAGAGAGAGAGATTATAAGTTAATAGACATAAAATATGGTTTTTCGCTACACAGTTCCAACCATGTTTCAAAAATGGAAGCTAAAAGCCCCGAATTTAATTTTGTACTTAAATTAAAGACATTAGTTCCATTTCATCCTCAAGCGAATTTTCCTTTATATATATATATATATATATATATATTCCTTTATATATATATATATATATATATATATATATATATATATATATATATATATAAAGGAATATTTTAATACGAATAAAGTGCAGTACGCTATCGAAAAATTCAATGCAACGTGTTCAGTTACAGCATAAAAAATTATTTGCGTCTGTCTTAACTTCTGTAATAAAAGCTTAGTCTTCGAATTGAACAAGACAGATTCTTTAAGGTTTTTTCTTCTTTACCAATCTTACCAAGGATTCATTCTCCTTTGTAGGTTCCGGGTATTTCATGAGAGCTTATCGTTACCATTCATCTGAAGGTTATATGACAAACTTAACAACACCTATTATACAACAAACAAGCAATACCTCAAGTCTCCAGTTCTACTACAATCAATATAGTGCAGGTACAAGTAAATTCATGGTTCAAATTAACCGTTTATCAGGCAAACCAGTGATGAAACCCAAGCAATTTAATTTGGACCTAAATGGCTGGGTTATGGGCTGCATCGACCTTCCAGCAAATGAACAGATATCAGTCAATTTTATCGCTGTAAGTGGTGGCAGTAATTCATATTCAATCTTGCTCGATGACGTCTCCTACAATGAATCATCCTGTACGGGTAAGTTCAATTTGTACTCAAGCTGACACTTTGTTACGACAAGTTGCGTTGAACCACAGAAACCCGCCAATTGCAATAAAAAAAATATGTTCTTAATGTCTTACTTCAAAATTAATTTTTCTTTCTAAATATAAATCTTTGGTTACCAGGACGCTTTCTTTTCTTTTCGCTTTAATTATACATAGGAATTTGTTTTTACAAATGATAACAAAATACAGAAATATTAAGGAACAATTCGTAAAAATCGCATGCAATTTTAAAAAGTTGTATCCTTTATACGATAAATGGCTGCGAGGCAAAATGATTTATGTAGGAAAATTTAATGCAAACAGATCCACAAAATAATGAAGTAAGGTTTTTTTCTTTTTTTATATTTCTTTCATTTTTGCTTGAACTTCTTCGCGGGTGAAGAATCAGGGTGTTTCCACTGGTTGCTTTGAATCTTAAATTCAGGTTAAAAGTAATGGACCTGGGGTTCATCTTGAGTTACTAAGCTGCGGTATAAATTTTCAGGTTCAGTTTGAAAGCAAATCATAATTGCACTTGTAATGTCAACGCTTTTCACTTTACAATTTAAAAATTCTCAAATTTCTAAATTTACAAGATTTAGTCGAGAATATCTTATGATAGTTTATAAAACTGACTTTCTAAAGGTAAATATTTTCCAAATGAAAAATTCCAACTTTAAAATTCTGTCAAATTTAGTTTCTCTTGCCACCTTTTCGATAGTTTGGATGGTTTATAAGATGAGGCTCCCGCCTGTAAATAATAAAGCTATAAAAAGATTAAGTCAATTATTGAACATCTATAAATCTATCACAATTAGCCTCTATGTCACTAATATGCTTACAATTTACCCATCATACACTGTATCTTATAATTTTCTGTTAGGTGTGAAATGAAATCACTTGTCTAAGCGTCACCTAATGAAAAACGAAAGTAACTTTTGTTTCAATCCAAAATAGAACAATTTCTTACTTGATTCTGTTTTCTACAATATCATTATGTCGGTTTCTATATTATTATTATATAATTTGTCGCAGTTGGTATTGTGAATAATATATGCACATTTGAAGAACCAAATGTATGCGGCTACAATGTCAGCTGTCGAGAGGCAACCAAATTTCTGTGGAAGAGAGTGCAAAAAACTCCTTCATCTGCCACAGGACCTTCTTCAGATCATAGTGGAAAAGGCAGCAAATGTAAGTATATATACTATCATCACATTATTCATTAATTATTGTATTTATGTGGTGAAAGTTAATATTCTGTTAATTTATCCTGCTCATATGTGCTTCAAGTTAGGTTATATTATTCAATATTAGGTATATTCAAGTAGGTATATATATATATATATATATATATATATATATATATATATATATATATATATATGATTATTATATATATAGGATTATTACGTATATAAAATTATTACAAATAAACTATTTTTGTAATTGTTCGGTCGACTATTCAGAAAATATTTGCAATGGACTACCCATTTTCTCAATATTCGTTATGTTTATATTAATTTAAAAAGAATCTCCCCCTCTCTCTCTCTCTCTCTCTCTCTCTCTATCTATCTATCTCTCTCTCTCTCTCTCTATATATATATATATATATATATATATATATATATATATATATACGAGTGTCGTTCAAAAATTTATGCTTAAGGTTTGCAATCCCATCTCGAAAGAAGGTGGCGTCCTGGTCCTCAAAAAAAAACAAAAAAAAACCTCCATAGTACATATGATCCCATTATTGTTTTCAAAATGGCGTCCACACAGTTGAGATTTGACTTTAGAAAACAGTAAGAAGTCAGATGGAGCTATGTTTGGTGAGTAAGGAGGATAGTTTAGCAATTCAAAGACACATTTAGATGCTTCATCTACTGACATCTGAACAGTGTGAACGGTCGCGTTATCTTATAGCAAGAGAACATCAGCCCTCAGCTCCCCTCTGTGCACGGTACTACCCATTAGCTTTTCCATTTTTCAAGTAGACTATCATGCTTGCGCTTTCAGAATTCCAAACAAACAGAAGCCATCACTACACTACAGACGTTGCTTGCTTGAACTTCTTCGCGGGTGAAGAATCAGGGTGTTTCCACTGGTTGCTTTGAATCTTAAATTCAGGTTAAAAGTAATGGACCTGGGGTTCATCTTGAGTTACTAAGCTGCGGTATAAATTTTCAGGTTCAGTTTGAAAGCAAATCATAATTGCACTTGTAATGTCAACGCTTTTCACTTTCTACTCTGGTGTCAGCATTTTTGGGACCCATGTTTGCAGACAGCTTACTCATCCCAAAGATCTCAGTTAAAGTAATATGAACCCAACCAAAACTAATGCCTATGGATTTAGATATATTCTGGGCAGTAAGGCATCTGTGACACAAAACTTACGGTGAATGGCATCAGTTTGTTCATCAGCAGTTTTTTGAATGACCTGACGAAGGATCATCTTTCGTTCCATCGCTGCGCCCTGCTTAAATATCGCAGACCACTTCTTCACAGTTACATAGGAAGGTCAATCATCGGCAAGTGTTTATAACATGTCATCATATATACACTACAGTTCAAACGTTTGAAGCAACCCATAATTAGAATTAGATGAACTTGACAGATGAATGGGAAAAAATGAAAAAGAGCTCTCAAAGTCATTAAAGAAAAAAGAATGGAATCAGTCATCAAACTTACGCTTTGACAAACTTTTGCAACGAATGTCAAAAATGTGTGCTGCAGTAATCAAGGCTAAAGGAGGATATTTTAACGAGAGCAAAATTTAATCATAAAATGCATCTTTTCTTGCCGTAATAAAATCTCTAATACAAAATCATGTCTCATTTTTTTTAACCATGTATCTTAATTTTTCCTTATTTAAAGTATTTTGGGGCCAGTTTAAAAAATCACGAGGTGTGAACTCAAACTGAAGTATATATATATATATATATATATATATATATATATATATATAATTATTTATTTTTAAAGAAAAAAAAAAAATTTATAACATAAATATGTTATAAAATCACTACAAAAATAGCCATTTTGTTTCAACACCTTCGGTGTCTTATCAAGTGATGACGTCATCACTTGATAAGACACCGAAGGTGTTGAAACAAAATGGCTATTTTTGTAGTGATTTTATAACATATTTATGTTATAAATTTTTTTTTTCTTTAAAAATAAATAATTATATCTGCTCTACTTTGTATTGAGCACTCTTTTAAGAATAGTAATTGTTGGTTATTGGAATTCATTCCATATACACCAATCATATACTTGGATATATATATATATATATATATATATATATATATATATATATATATATATATATATATATGTATGTATATATATGTATATATATGTGTGTAGGGGGTGCATGTATCTGGGTTTTGGTTATAATCCCGAAGCTTAAAATCTCAAATATCGAAATACTGAAGTTTGAAATGTCGAAATTTAAAATCTCGAAAGATCAGAATACCGAAATTTAAAATCGTAAAAGATCAGAATCCCGAAAAATTGAAAAAAAATACTATATAACTTTAAATAGTGTTTCTACATTTGAATCAAAATACATAAAAATTATAAAATCAGATTCTATGAATAGTTACTAATAAAGATTCTGAGTATCAGCTGTAAGATAGCCCAAAAGATCTGATCGGTTTTCACGATCGTTAAATATATTTTTTAAGCCTTTCATCACGATAAAGCACACATTTTTTTTTTGTGGAAAAGACACTCTTCAGAGAATGTGTTTACGTTTGTTTTCTACCTGCTGCTGCTGCTCTTTATGAAACTCTCCAATAATGCGACATTAGCATGTAAGGATTCATCTAAAATATAAATAATTTTTAATAATTATAATAAATTTAATAGTAACAAGAACAACAACATTAACCATTTATCTAACTCTGCTAATTTTGTATTTTTGTTGTTGTTGTAGGATCTTGTTTTATTCGGTATGCTGGTTTTTGACATTCGGGATTTTAAGATTCGAGATAATAAATCTTTAAATCTTTAAAGTAAATAAGATGTTATATTTGAAATTGTCCATGAAAATATTGTATTTTCCTTCATTAAAATACAATTTATTTCTGTCTTTTTTACAGATTTCATGTATACTGAATCATCATTTGGTGATTCAGGTGACACAACTGACCTTGTGTTTCCTGAATTTGTCACACCCCCTGGGCATATCCTCAGTTTCTATTACAACATGTATGGTCGTGATATTGGAACTCTTCAGGTGATTTAATATTTAGTGTAAAAATTTGAAAAGAAAAAAAGAGAAGAGGACACTTAGTCAAACGGTTACGTCTATCAAAGGAAAATGATGAGCGTAGGTAAAATGAACTTTTTAAATCGTTTCACCCCAAATAAGGCGACAATACCACCAGGCTGCAAGGTTTTACAGGGACTAAAAGAGAATTAGAAGGCATTAGTGAGGAGGAGTAAGGAAAGGACAATAAAGGAACAGGGTTCAGATAGTCATAAAATGATGATGAATGTTGCATTTAAATTTTTGAACATTACAGGTGTCAGAAAAGCAAGAAATCGAGATAGAGTTCCACAAGTGAGAAGTGCGAGAAAAGAAACTGTTAGAATAGAAGTGGCGGTTGCATCTGCTTAGTTCTACAGTAAAAGAGTAAGACCTCGTTGCCAATTTCATGTTTTCGAGGAAAAGGCTTATCTGAATGAGTTGATATGAAAATATTTGTAGAAAAGACAGATGGAAGCCACATCGCGTCGGTGAGAAAGTGATTGAAGTCGAGATGCCAGGTCAGGATCGATTACATTACTTTGAATTTTGTCAACAATCTCGAGGTCTACAGCAGGAACATCAGACCAGATATGGCAGCAGTATTCAATGCACTGGCCAATGGAAGATTTATAAATGTTAAAGATGAATTCTGACGAGAAAAGTTAACTGGCACGACATAGTGAACCAATTTTCCAAGCAGTAGACATAGCAATTGATTTGATATTAGTTACTCTACTTCATATCAGTGGAAAACATGGGCCCACAAAGGTATAGACTGTTACTATCCTGGAGTTTAGCATCAGCCATACTGATGACAGACAGAAAAATTGTAGGATACAAAAACAAAACTAGTTAAAAAAAATTAAATAACATCTTGGCATATTGACATAAAAACGTTTATATATTTGCATTTCAGATTATCATTTAAATTTTGAAGATAGAATTCAATTGATCTTTTCTTTTTCTCACTTCCATTTAAGTGATCTTCTGTGGATTTGTTAGTAGATATTAAACATTCATTCATTCATTCATTAGAAAAATGAAATAACACTTCATTTTGACGGATTCTTTCATTTTTGACTTCATTCAGCTTTGATTTTTCCTTAATTGATTTTATTTTTGTATTCAACTTTCTTTTCGTTAATTTATAATCTATTACGAATGAGAAGAAAACTTCATTTGCAATTACAAATTGAATCATTATTTAGTAGATGAATACGACTAGAATCAAATCATCATACACGATTCATTCTTTTTTCTCTGTAAGTAATGCACGTATATTGGATCCAATAGATGCAGTCTTAGATTTATTTAATATTTAATGATTGCTTTAACTGAATATGTTGTCTGTTATTTTGCTTTTGTTAGGTTCACATTATCACTCGATCAGGAAAAATGTTAAAATGGTCCGAGAAAGGTGAAGTGGGAAGAAACTGGATGAAAGGCTGCGTCAATCTTCCAGTTAATGAGACAACGACTGTTGTCTTTACTGGAATCCGAGGTAATGGTCCATTAGGTGACATGGCAATCGACGATGTTGGTGTTGTACCTGGCGTCTGTTCCGGTGAGTTCCCTCATTTAATGCAAATTCATATCATAATTAGATAGAAACTGACAGTACTCTGGAAGAGAAAATTTGAAAACCTAACATGGCTTTTTTTCCCCTGTTTTTCTAAAAGGTAATTCCTGTATCATAAATCGACAAACTTTTGTTTAAAAACAAAGAAAATGGTCTTATTTCCTCTCAATTTTAAAATAGATCACCTCTAAATAAACGAAAAAAGAATTTACATAAACTTACAATTACGGATCATAGGTAGTTACACAGAGGGTGCTCCACACTTTCGACCTTGTGCCACATCTAAGCTACATTTAGTAAATCGCTATGAAGAACTGATACGGCATTTCAACGCGGTGTAATGATTAGCATGGTTGTTTCGTATTTCACTGAGGCTCGATACTTACGGCTTTGTACCACATCTACCCTACGCTTAGTAAATTACTATGAAGAACAAAAGAGATTTTTGGTAAATCAGGATGGAGAGATGACATGAAGTATTTGTACTATTGATCACGGGTGCTTAGATTCTTTGAAGTAAAAGACCTTTTCTTTTGATTAAATTTCAGAAAATTACTAATGCGAGATGGAATGCAAAAGCCATTCTCGCTATCCGTGTATTCATTCTTTTACACCCCCCCCAAACAAGAAAGACATCGGAGAAAGTATACGGCTTTATTTCATATAAGTGGGCAGAGGATTGTTTTAATAATCAGATATGCAATAAAAATGACATTAAGAACTTTACAAAAAAGCATTATACCAATTGGAAAAACACTGGAAGCAGAAGCACAGACAAGATACCAAGATGTAATCAGTGCACAGGACGTGCACTAAAAGGGATGCAGGAACTGCATGCTGTCTGCAAAAACAAAAATAAACTACATTTTTGATTTATACTAAGCAATAAGCAATGATATTAAACCATTATAACATTTTGGGAACTAATTAGTTGTTTGGATAATGAAATATTCGTATTATAACATTTCGAAGATATTTAGTTGTCTGCATTATGAAATATGCGTATTATATAATTTGGGAACTAATTAGTTGTTTGGATTATGAAATATGTGTATTTTATTATTTCGGAGATATTTTTCTAGTTCCACGTCCCATGCCTCTTCCGGATATCTCAGTTACCACCTTTTAACTCAACTTTTCAAGTTTTTGTTTACCACTGCAGTAGCCAGGTTATTGAACTCATAACTCTTTGGGTCAAATCACTGGATCCAAGCAACACTTTTATTCCTTAGGCCATGTGTTCAATCTACTCTGCTGGACGAAATGAAGAGTCCAGTTCGAAATTCCGATCACCTGAAGAAGACCGAAGCGTACAATGGCTAAAACGTCGTAAATATGACAGTAAAGATGAAGACAGTAATCCAAACAATGTAAATAAAGTAACTAATTCTAATAAGATGTTTATTATTTTATCCACAGATGACATTTAGCGATACTATGGCTCTTGCAGCGTCACACGTCCGCACAGTTTTTATTTTTGTGTGTGTGTATGTGTGTGTGTGCGTGTGAGCGCGCATTTTTACAGTCCTCAATTGTACTTTGATGACTTCGTTTGCCAAGTAATCAGCCTAACTTCTGCCTATTGATTTGGGTGAAAATGATTAAAATCATTTTTGTGACTGACCACTGTGGTTTTGTGTGTACAATATTCAGGGCACTATTAAATTCATTATAAACAAGTTTGTATTCTCTAATGTTGTTTGTTTAATTTTATCCAACACCTGTATTAAACGAACATAATTAGTTCCTTTTTTAGAAACACGAATACCTGGTTACTGTTGAATAAATTCATAGCCATTATTAAGTGTTTGTCGACTCGGGATATCACTTTATATTCTAGTTTTTGTAATCATTTCACCCCAAGCAAGGCGATAATGCCACGAAGACACAAGGGGGTTATTGAGAGTGAAAGAAAATGAGAAAAGTAAGGAGAATGGACAAGAAAAAATTCTGGAAGGCTGAAGATGGCGATTGGGGTTGAATTTAAATTTATTGCATTTAAATATGACATTTGCCACTTGGCTCATGGATGCTATATTCAACACTCCGACTCCAGAATTTCGTAGAAGAACCTTTTTGTAATCGTTCGGTCCACTCGTCAGGAGCTTTCACAAATTGATTACCGAGTTTCTCATTTTCATTATTTTTATCAGTCAGTTATGTGCAATGCGTGATACACGATTAGGCGATCATGTATTTTTCGATACATGACTGAAGAGGCAGATTTTTTTTCTTTTCAGCGTGTGTGCGCGTGTGTGTGTATGTGCATATGCTGTAACCTAGAGAGGTTTATTGAATGAGTAATAACCTAAACGGAGGTTGTAAATGTAAATGGTAATCTTTATGACATCAACAAAATGCAATACTCGCCAGCAGCCTGAAGTAGGTAACCGCTGCTACTGGTGTACTACAAAGACAGCATATTACCCCCACTTACAATAGTGTCCAGCGTATTTACGACAATCGGGACATACCCATTAGTGTTCATAGGTACGGTATAAAACAGCATGTATCCAGAATGCCGTGGTTATGTGCGTGTGCGTGCGTGTGTGCGTGTGTGTGTGTGTTATATCGTATTTTAATGATTTATATATTGAATCTACTGTACATTCATTTTTCTTTGGGTAACTTTTGCGAAATTAAGCTTAAAACTTTTTTCTCCCATTCTTTCTTTTTTTTGAAATCATAAAATACTTGTTTTAAATTTCAGAACGAGGCATTCCTTGCGAGTTTATTGATGAAATGATATGTGGCTACCGGAATGTCTCTCAGGGCCAAAGGGGCTGGATTAGACAGAAGTCGAGTTCAGGTAAAATATATCTGATTGTTTTCATATGCAATCCATGTTTATACTGAGAAGATAAAATACTGCATTGATTCAACACTACTTTTCAAAGAGAACATGTCAATTTTTAACACTAGTACAAAGTATATATTCAAAATATGAGGTTATACGAAGCGCCTTCAAAACCTTTATGGATAAAGACTAAGAAAACACGAGAGAAGAAAACTATGAAAATATTTTGATATTCATGTTATTCTCAGGAGTAGCAATTCATCTTGGATTCTATAAATCGCTGGTATGATTTGCTTACAGAAATACCTTGATGTTGGTGAAGCTTAGTAAAAATTAAATACTACTATTACTACTACTAACAAAAATAATAGCACTAATAATGACAATTACAAAATAATTTAACAAAATAAAATCATTTTCCATGATTTTTCATAATTTTTCATGTAACAAGAACTTTGATAAAAATTAACTACTACTTATACTACTACTTATACTCCTCCTGCTACTACTACTACTACTACTACTAATAATAATAATAACAAAATACTTTTTCATGGAAGAGAAGAAAACTGACCTCAAATTATTAGATATTAAATACTCCTACTACTATTACTACTAATAATAATAGTAAAATACTTTTTCGTGTACTAGAAGGAAATTGACCATAAATTATTTACTGGTATTACTATTATTACTACTAATGATATTATTAATAATAATAACAAATTAATTTTCTATAGAACAGAAGAAAACGAACCGAAAATTATTAAAAATTAAATGTTAATACTACTAACACTACTAATACTACTAACAACAACACCAATAATAATAATAAAGATAAAATACTTTTTCATGGAACAGAAGGACACTGAACAAAAATGATTAAAAATGAAATGCAATTACTACCACTACTA
Source organism: Acanthosepion lycidas (assembly GCA_963932145.1). Lineage (NCBI taxonomy): Eukaryota > Metazoa > Mollusca > Cephalopoda > Sepiida > Sepiidae > Acanthosepion > Acanthosepion lycidas. Next base: position 19,231,351 of record OZ010589.1, read on the forward strand.
ATACTACTAGTAGAGATTATCACTTTTTCACATAAATGTTGTTGTTTTTTATTCCTTTTACCCAAATCATTAGTTATTGTAATAGACAATATCTTACAGAAGTCAGAAAGACTGATGGATGCCGAAAAAGTGGTTCTGTGCAATAAAAGCCAAATAATATACTCCAACAAAAAAAAAAAAAATAAAAAAAAAATGAATTGTTTACACTATTTACATCACTCTGACTGTTGTCTCCACCTTTATTGCCATATTCACGAAGTTTCGGCTTTTTTTTTCTACGTCCAGGCCTTCTTCAGGTGATATGCGCTGTTATTTAAAAAAACCGAACACCTTATATTTAGCGAACGTGGGTAGATTGTTCTAAATTCAAATCTGCCTGTTTTTTGGGGGGGATTTCCCCAGTTTCAGTTAATTCCACCTTTGTAACTCAAACTCTCTACGTTTTTTGGTTCCCTCTGCATGTGGCCAGGTATTGAACTCAGAACTCTTTGCATCAAATCACTTTTGGATTACTTCAACTAACGTTTTTATCCACTAGGCCATGTGTCCTCGAGTGATATCGCAGAAATATAGACAGATGAAAAGGGCGTTGTTTTCGAAAAACAGAACTTATTCTGTTTTTGTGTAGTAGAATACCCCCACCGCCACCTCCTACCCGGAAAACTGTGCGTTAATGGAGATTTTATTGCTACCTCAATTCTTTTTGAACCCCACTGCTCGTTTGATGGGAAGAAGACATCGTCTTCTCAGACAGAAGCATCAAACATCGATGGGGAATGGGTAGCACTTGGAACTCGAATAGAAAATAATGACATAATCAAGATGTTGACATTCCACACTACTTCGAACAAAAGATTAGGAAAGAAACCTCCATCAATACTGGAAAGAGTGATAACAGCTACTGGGCTTGAGAATAATGACATAATCAAGATGTTGACGTTCCACACTACTTCGAACAAAAGGTTAGCAAGGAAACCTCCATCAATACTGGAAAGAGTGATAACAGCTACTGGGCTTGAGAAGAGAAAATAATGACATAATCAAGATGTTGACATTCCACACTACTTCGAACAAAAGGTTAGCAAGGAAACTTCCATCAATACTGGAAAGAGCAATAACAATTAGTGAAATTGAGAACTTTATTTCCATGAAAAATTGTTTTAAGAAATAATAAAATAATAAAAGCCGACGTTAACTGCACAGTCAGTGAATGCCGAGTATTTACTTATAATACATAAGGGCAACAGATACTACACATTGATCCAAATCCTGATGGCTAAGAAGCGAAGAAATGCGGAACTCGAGTAGCACTGGCTGCTCAATCAATGAATGTCGTACGTTTCCTTAAAAAGAAATGGCTAACATTACCATTTTTCATCTTTACGCCGATGTGGGTGACCATGACTCTCCACAACGTTCTATCGCTTGAACACCTCAGGTCGTTGTTCCTTCTCCTGACCATTACCAAATAATTGTAGCATTTACTCTTCGCTATCTGTGATTTATAAATGTAAAGGACATTTTTTTAATCATATCACCAATAAAAGGCAATGAAGCCACTAAGATACACTGATTTTGAAAGAACAAGTCAATAAGAGAAATAATAGAAGAGTAACGAGGAAAACTGTAGATAGCGATCGACATTGTATTTAAATTTTTGAAGATTAAAGTTGGCTGGAAAGCAAGAAGCCAGAATAAAGTTTCACAACCGAGAAGTGCGAGAGAAGAAACTGTTAGCATAGAACTTACGGTTACATCTAGCCATTTCAAATGTTAATTGATGAGAACTTGCCGTCAATCTAGTACTGCACTTTAATTTAAAAAACAAAATCTTGGTATCATAGCGAAGAGTTCATCCGAACAATTACCATGAAAGTATTTATAGGAAAAGGCACAAGAAGGCTATATCACGGCGGTTATAAAGCGACTGAAGCCGAGAAACCAGGTCAGGACCTATAATATTGCTGATTCTTCTTTGGATTTTATCAAGAATCTCTGAATATACTGCACAGTCACGATTTAATTTCCTTTGATCTTTGTTTTCATTATTAAACTATTCTTGTTACATTATTTTAAGTTGTATTAAATGATTCATTTTATTATAATTGTATTAAAGAGAATATTATGGTAAAAATACATTTTCGTTTTCAGGTTATTCTATGGTTATCTCTTCAATGAACTCAGGCCGTGGAAGATTTGGATTAATTTCCCCCTTAGAAAATTTGACAGATACTTGCATACAAATTTCTTACAGAATAATAGGAAACGATTGTCGCCTGGAGGTGTCGACTTTACACAACTCTAAGAAGTCTATGCTTCTTCGATCTTTGAACGACACAGCTCTTCACAAAATGCAGCTTTATGTTAAACAGGCCATGACTCGACTCATTCTTGAAGCAAGCGTATGGAATAGTTGGTATTCTTCATGTTCTGTTGAAATCGAACAAATCCAGCTTAACAATGGCACCTGCCCGGCTTTAGGTAAACCATTTTATTTGTGTATAGTGAGTGTAATAATTTATAAGTAATTAACAGGTTTTATTTTTAATTCGATCTTATTTCTTATTACACAAAACATTATATTTTTAGTCGATACACATGTTTCAGTGAAAGGCGTTGTGCTTTAAACAATATGAATTACATTTAAAATTGCTCAAAGGAAAAAAAAAACATACATCAAACTACAGAGTAATATTAGGTTGTTGCAAAAATAATGTCGTTTTTTGACGTTCAACTTCAAAAGAAAAACGACATTATTTTTGCACCAATCTAATACAAAATAATTAAAATATTAAAAAATACATTTAAAATTCAAATACTTAAGTTTAGTTGTTGAAGTGCCTGAAATTACTTTATTTGTGAATTTTAAAGCGATTTTAATTTCTGTAAATCATTTCACCCCATGCAAGGCAGTAAAGCCACTTAGAGGCAAATGGGGTTACTAAGTAAGAGAGAATATGAAAAAAGAAAATTGTCAACTTCAAGAAAGTTAGATTGAAAAAGAAAAATGTAAATTCTTTACTTTTTCTTCCCTTTCACGTGCCAAAAATATTTTTTTCTTTTTTCCAAATTCCCCACAAAACTAAGAAAAAAACCCCAAAAAAACAAAAAACAAAACAACAGAGCCACACGTTCTCGCAATAAACATGTATGTATTTTTTCTTGACAGAATTTCCTGCGTCCGACAGTAGTTTTTTTTAACTATCATCTGCTTTTTATAACTGTTACCACTCAAAATGTTTGATATAGAAATCAATCAGGCCATTATATATTTTTAAAGAGTTGCCTTTTTCTAAAATTAATCAATATAACATCTCTCGTTGTTTAAAAATGTAAAATTTAATAATAATAATAATAATAATAATAATAATATTCTTCGATCATATCACGACTATTACATGTCGAACATGAATAACTTTTCTTTTACAAAAATAAATAAATTAAAAAAATCCGTATTTTAATTCATTATCAAATGCCACGCTATGAAATTACATATAAAGTGTCCGAATGACGGTGTGTGTAAAGGTGTTCGCCAGTCAAGAGCAGCCGGTACTTACCCGATCGCCCGATAAGCAATCAGAGCCCGTAAGCTCTGACAAAAATTACCGCTAGACCCCGTATATATATATTCCTTTACCTCCCCAGACGAGACTCTGTCCTTAGGTATAGCCTCGTCTAGTTTCCTCTCTGCTCGAAGGCAGTAGGTTCGACAAGTCAGCCGCCAACCTGGCAGCGAAATACCTAACTTTGTCAAGTGCCGCCTCCCTGCTGCTTTGTATTGGCGTGTTTATATTAGAGTCATTTACCCGCTGGACAGTTTAATCCAGTATTATTTTGCTACTGGTGTTATGTCAAAGAACGCTTTTCCGTATGCGTCCGACGTACTACTATGCAGTATTTGCTAAGTAAAATATCATAAAATATCATTTCATTAAACACACTTTCCTTTCATGAATTTTCAGTTTGTCCAAACAACACTAGGAGTTGCAACGATCAAAGTCAATGCCTAAACAATTCCAATTTCTGTAACCGGTATCAAGAATGCATTGATAACAGCGATGAAATTGGCTGTCGTAAGTATCCATATTACATATAAGAACGAATCATGGGAAGTGCGGTTCACGAGTTCAAACTATTCCGAATTTCGTATCAGAAAGTGACGCCAAAGAATCTTACATTCATGGATTTCATATCTACAATAAACTTGACCTCTTTGTAATGATATTCAAATTATCATGACGAGAAGAAATCACACCTAAATAATAAAACTAACGCTTATCATAATATATGCATTTTGTTGATAACGTTAAACCTTTTAGTTCTTATAAAATTCATATTTACTTGCAGTACCCGTGAAAATTTCACGGTTTTTCTTTCTTTCATTCTTTCTTTCTTTGAAATTAAACAACGTCTCCTATATGCTTTTTCTCTCTTTCCTCGCGATCAAAACGGAATAGTCCATTAGTTATGAGGTATTGACAGGGCGTTTCTTTATTTCTTTCATTTTCTCACTGAAACCAAGTAACGTCTTTGATATGTTTTTTGTCTGACTTTCCCCGCGATCAAAACAGAATAGCCCATTATATTTTAGCTATTGGCAGGACGTAACATACGTGCTAACTAGAGAAGGAATGGACACGTAGAATTATAAGATACTACGTCACAAAAATCTATTTGAACCGCCAGGAAAACTAGGTCTATTTGGAATGAATGTTAGAATAATCCAGAACTTGGAGCAAACCGCCTGCCTACAGATAGAAAATGGATTGAATAGATACGGCAAAATAGAAAAGAGCGTGAGGCAAGGATGTGTCTTCTCTCCAGATTTATTCAATCTCTATAGCGAGGCTATCGTCAGGGAACTGGAGACCTTAATGGGATTTATTATCAGGGAAACAATCTTAACAATATAAGATACGCAGATAACACTGTTGATACTGAAAGAAAACTACAACACCTCCTAGTCAAGATCGTAAAAGAAAGCGAGATAAAGGACCAACCACCAACTTGCATGACAGAGAGAATGGTTATGATCTATAAAAAAAAACAAGATGCGAACGACAAAATGGCGATGTCAGCATGAAACAAATACAGAATTTTAAATATCTGGGAATCCCGGAGGCAAAATTGATTTAGCAATTCGGAAAGCAAAGCAAAATACTAAGAAACAGAAAGAAAATCATTACAAAGAAAAGAGCGCTAAATTGATATGTGATGTCCATCCTCTTATATGGCAGTGAATGTTGGGCAATCTCTGTACACATAAACTGGAGGCAACAGAAAAGTTGTTCTACAGAAGGATACTGAGTATTCCATGGACAGAACGAGTAAGCAACTAGAAAAATGGTAACGAAAAGAACACTAATACTCAGAATCAAATAGATATAATTGAAATTTCTTGGACACATAATGATGAAGGAGGGACTGGAAAATTTAACACTCACAGGGGATATCAAGTGCAAAAGAGGAGGGGGTAGTGAGTAACCAACATGATGAGCTAGTGTGAATGGATGACGGAATGGGGGTGGATATTTGGCTTCACAAAGGGAGAAAAACTGCTAAGGGTCAAAAGTGATAGGAAGTCGTGAAGAACCATGATCGCAACACGTCGAGAAGGGACACGGCATATAGACGTATACAGAGTGTTTTATTAATTTGGAAAGTTTAGAAATAACAGATTTGTTTTTGCACATTAATTCTACATTAATTTTTCTTTTTCTCTTTGCGAATTTCAGCGCGATTCATATCTTGTAGTTTTGAACACCTGTATCTCTGTGGCTATAATTTTACGCAAGGATGGTACCACACCCAGCTGGAAAAATTTGTAAACCCGGACCTGTTTTTGAACAATTCAGGTAAATATCTATAATACGAAACGAATTATTTCCATTTTAATGTATGCCTTTACCATTTAGCCCTTAAACAAGGGAAAAGATTGTATGAACATCTGTGCCAAACGGTTTGTAAAAAAAAAAAAAAAATATGAAAATTCATTTTTAAAAGGTAGATTTTATGTCTATTATCGCTTCAATTATATACAAAAAAATCCGTTTTTTTTTATATAACTGAATGAAAGTAATTTATTAAGGATTAAAACCTTAATTAGTGATTTTTAAAAAAAATATTTTTAATAAAATAAATAGTAAAGAAATTTATTTTTTAATAAAGTAAAAATGTTCACTAATTAAGGTTTTAATCCTTAATAAATATCTTTTATTCTGTTTTAAAAAAAAGTCACGTTTTTCTCGTGCTAAGTTGTCTCGGTGCTCAGTCGGCGGTGTTGAGTTGTCCCTTCCAGAACTTCATGAGTCCTAGAATTGTCAATCATTTAGACTTGAATCGTTAACTAATTATGCCTGTATCGCTGGGAAATGCTCAAACCATCAATTGGTGATATCTGTTTATTTTCAATGAAACAGTAATTGAAAATGTCCAACGTTTAAAGCTTAAGTGGCTGAAACAGTGCATTGCAGTTATAGATATCAGACTTAAGTAGGCTGAAAATACACAGCATTACAAATCACAAGCTGATATACAAAGTGAAAATAACCATCCTTCCATACGAAATCTTTGAAACAATTTGGAAGCTTTAAAGGATATAGTGCAGGGCTCGCTAAATTGTGTCTTGAGTGGATGATGCTGGAAAAAGAAGTAGGCAACAATCAAAAACAGAACTGGTGGGAGAACATAATTCTGTGATCACCAACTAATGAAAGGAGTAGATATTTAAATAAGCTTGCTGGCGGGAAATAACTCATATTAGATCGCAATCTGTCACAGGCGGTAACAACGATTAATGAATAATAAATTATATCTTTTTTAATGGCGTATTCATAGTCTTGAATTTATGGCATAGACTCAAAAGCCTTCGGCTCAAATGGAAACATTCAAAAATATAGACAAAGAGAAAATAACCACTCTTAAAAATGTAACAAATTTGCACCCAATTTTCGATAACCTTACAAGAAAATCCTTGAAAATCTTTAGACACATTAAAATATCTGGTTTAGATCATGCTAAATTATGTTTTGAGGGGATGGTCATTCTAACCAATTTGATTTGACTCTACGATATGTGATGACAAGTGGGCCCTTCTATCCAATAGAAATACAATAAAGAAACAGTCCAATGAACGAAGATTTTCGAAGCTACAGGACATAAAAAGGGTTAAGAATTTCACTGAGGAGGAGAATTTGAAATCATATACGTTATTCAATGAAAAGATAATGTTAGAAGAATTGGATGCAGAAACATTTATTGGCAAATTCGCAGAAACTTCGAATGAACACAAACGATTGTTCCTAATATACTAAACTGCATGCATTGTTCTATTGTACTTTTGAACTGTTAATGTATAAATTGTACAGTAAACTAATTAAAATATGAAACAATTATTTCAAATTAAAAAAAATCACTTACGACATTTTGTATTTACAATCGGTATCTAGCGCCAGTGATATGTACAGTACATATACAATGTAATTATTAAAAAATACACGTTTTTGTAATTTTTTTCCATATGCGTTATTTAAAGTTGATTTATTTGTCATGAAAATTAAATGATAGCATTGAAGTTATGGGTTGTCTCCCTTTGTCACTTGGCAATCAGGCTTACGGCCATATGACGTTGAACCACCGGTTGTACAATCACCGAAGTTAAGCAACATCAGGCTTGGTCAGTGTCTAGATGGCGAGCTGCTTAGGTACAATAGGTTCTATAAGCTTGGATATGCTGTTGGTGTAATGGATAATGGCTCAGAATTGGCAATCAGAGAGCCGAGTTCGAATTCCAGTCGGGTTCATTACATTCACTTACACGCAAATTCCCTTGGCGAAGGCATGAATCCACTCTTTCTTCCCTCCGCAGCTATGGGTTAATTAGTAGGAAATGCATAAGTAAATAATTATTATCTTCAAACAATTCTTAATGGAAAAAATATTTCCTGGCTTTAAATAACACGTAAAGGACTGATAAGCTGTAAAAACAATCAATCATCACCATTCTGGCAAACAATGTTTTTAAACCCAGTCCGCCATTGACAGGATGATACATTTGCGATCACAATTGTTTATCCAAAACGGAAATTATTTATGATTCAAACTAATATCTGGTCAAATAAAATATTATAATATATAATTTTTGCGTTAAATGATTAATTTCTTTCAATTATTTGCTTGTAGCTTATTCAATGTCATTAAACAGTGGCAAAGCAAGTATCATGTCTCCGAATGAAACAATTGGACAGTCTTGTCTACAGTTCCATTACGCTGGTGGAAGTGATTCTAGTCTGGAAGTGATAGCTCATTATAGCGATGGCAGAAATTTATCAAAATGGAGTCTTAATTTTACTTCCCAAACTAAATGGACACTCGGACAATTCCAACTGGCTGCAGGCAACGTATACTTAGAATTTGTTGGCAAAGCCAGCCATTTGGGATTAATGATAGACAATGTCAACCTTCAGAACGGGATCTGTGGAAAAATTGGTGAGTACATTAAATTAATTTTGCATAAGTTTTAAACAGAATCGTTTTCACCTACTTTTTTGATGCGGAAATCTTGTCGTAATATTTCAGATTATTCTTATATTGTTTATGTAACTTAAAAACGATTAAATATAAGAATTAATGACAAGTTTTTATGAAAAAAACCTGGAACTTAAAACTACGTTTTATCTGCGTTAAAATTGTGCTTTTAAAAACAAGGCCGCTGTAAACTGAATTTTATTTTTTTTATTTTGTTTGGCCGCTGTAAATTGAGCTTTATTTTTATTCTCTTTGGTCGAAAGTATGTTTTACGAAATTGAAGAACTTATCAATTGACCCTCGCGATTTTGAAAAGAAATAAACTTTCTTCCAAATTTTCACGTCAATTGTACTGATCTATCTCGTTCATATCAGGTTTTATAAAATTATAGAATTCATTTAAAAACAAATGCATGTACTCAGTTTATTGAGACGTTGAAAACTACTTAATAACAACAATGAGAAAATCTAAAGCTTTAACTTCTTCCTCATTTCAGATTGTCCAAATGATATGATCACATGTGTTAGTAACGAGAAATGCGTCGTTTCACAAGGCTGGTGTAACAGAATCAGTGAGTGTAATGATAGCAGCGATGAAGTGAATTGCCGTAAGTACTGCTGTTTGTTTTATAGGCTTTTTCTATTGAACACCACCAAACAAAAGCAAATGATTTAAAACAAAATTTTGTTTTCTGACCCAATTTTTTTTAAGGATGTGAAAAAAAAAGTACCTAAATTTCTAGTTATTGTCGGGTTATAATAAATATTTTACAAATTAATCTGCCATTTAAAATGACGTCAGTATTGAAATCATTTTGAAATACCATTGTACTTATAAGGTACCACACATTTTTAAAAGATTTTCTTGTTTATGTTCAGTGGCTCTTGTTAGTTAAGCTCAACAATTTTTAGGTTGGTGCAAAAATAATGTCGGTTTTTGACGCATTATTTAACGTCAAAAACCGACATTATTTTTGCACCAACCTAATAACATTCTAGCCGTCAAATCATAAATATCATTTCTATGCCACCAGAAAATAAGGATTCGAAGACTTAGGCATTCGTAACTGCAAAGAACCGTGTGTCAAAAGGACGTTTCTTTCCCTTGACACCGCTATTATTTTAATGATTAAAATTGTAATAAAACCCAAGCATATGATGAAAATGAATTGAAAGTAAAAGTATGCAATAAAATCGGACACGAGTTCTTCGGAAAAAATAATAATGGTAATATTTAGGTAATACTGTAATTACATTGTACTATTACCTAAATATTACCATCAAATTAACATATTACCATCAAATTACGATGTTACCAAGAAATATTACCAACAAATTACCATATCAGAATCAAATGATCATATTACTATCAGATACTAACCTTCAAATTACCATATTACCATCAAATGATTATAAAATACATTTATAAAATTATTGCATTTTCATCTTAGTGTTTAATATTCTGTGGGTATTAAACTAAATAATTATCATTCTGTTCACTATTGAACAATTGGGATATCTGTCACCGGAAGAATAATACACATAATTTGGGACGTTAAAAAAGGGATAATGGCTTTCAACCAAAGTGGGTAATTTTTAGTGACAAGAACATTGTGGGTTACCCAACTTGGCTTTGCCAAAAACAATCGCTAGGGTGCGCTCGTTAAATCTATAATAAGGAAAGCGCATTCTCTCTCTTTTTTTAACTCTTGCTTCCAGTTATAGTAGACCATAGATAGGGAACGCCCGCCGGTGGACGTTTATTTTCCTTGGTCTGATGATTTTTTAACTATCACGCAGGCTTGTTTTACACACAGATACACACAACAAGTATTCTTATAACTAGTTTCAATGATTTTGCCTTTCATTTCAATTGTGTAAACATGAAATTACTTTTCTTAACATATAATTCTTCTTCAGAAAACAGTCGATCATGGACCTCCACCTCCTCCTGTCCCTTGACTCTCTTTTGTTTTATCTATTTCTTATTTCTCTCAGATCATATTCTGTCATCCATTTTCTCAAGTTCATTATATCTGTCACGCATTAATGTCTTCAAATTCTCTTCCCCTCTTTCCGTCTTGTGAGTATCAGATTTTCCAAGCCCTTCCTTATCATGTGTCGCAGGAATTTCAGCTGCATCTTCCTGATATTAAGCATAAGTTTCCTCTTTGTTTTTATGATCTCACCAAAGCCTCGTTACTGCTCACATGTTCTACCCTTGGTATTCTTAGCATCCTTCTGTAGAACCACATTTCTGTTGCTTTGAGTCTCTACTTCATCTTTGAAGAGATTGTCCAGCATTCGCTGCCATACAAGAGGACAGATACCACGTAACAGTTCAATACTCTTTTCTTTGTTTCTAACGAAAATTTCCTGTCTCTTAATACTCTGCTTAGCTTTTGGAATGCGTCTTTCGCCAACCCATTACGTCTTCGGATCTCAGTGTTGCACTTTCCGTCCTCACTTAGAACACTTCCCAGATATTTAAATATCTGACCCTGCTTGATTTTATAAAGAAATTTGAATTTTTGGCTCATCTTTTTGCTGATGACCATGCATTCTGTCTTCTCAAAGTTTATGCTTAGTCCCTTCTTCTCGCTCACCTACGCTACCTTCTGTAGGAGGTTTTGTAGTTTCTTTTCCGTGTCTGCTATCACCACTGTGTCATCTGCATATCCTAGAAGATTGTGGCTGCCAACGATGAATCCTGGAAGGATTTCTAGTTCTCTCAGAATTGACACGTTATATAGGTTGAATAAGTCCGGTGAGAAGACACATCCTTGCCTTACACCCCTTTCTATTTTTGTATATCTGGTGAACTGATTTTTTTTTATCCGTATGCAGGCGGTTTGCTGCCAATTGAAGATTTGATTATTCTAATGTCTTTCCCGAATATGTCAAAGTTGCAGAACAGCTCTAACAGATCTTTGTGGCGTACTTTGTCTAATGCCTTTGCGTAGTTTATAACGCACATGTACACGTCCTTCTGCATTCTTATTGCTCTTTCTGATAACATTCAGAGCATAAATATCGCGTTCCTTGTTTCGGTGTCTTTAACAAACTTGCATTGTTCTTGTCCTATGTCTGGTTTGATTCTGCTACGCGTACTTATTCACCATAATTCGGATGATGAGTTTTGTTATGTGGCTCATTAGGCATTGGAGTACACATTCGTTTGCGCCTGGCTTCTTAGGCAGTGCTATAAAAATAGATCTACTTAGTTCTTCCGGTATATCACCACTGTTGTAGATTTCATTTATTATTTCTGTAATCTTGTCTCTGCCGAAATCATCTAAGGCTGCCAACATCTCGATTAGAATTAAATCTGGCCCTGCCACTTTGTTTCTGTTCAATTTCGCCATTGTAGCTTCCACTTTGGTTTTTAGTATTTCTGGCCTGTCGTTATTTCTGTATAGTGCCGGTTGTTCTCTTTCGCCGTGGAAGAGATCTCCAATATGTTCGCCCTTGCGCTGAAGAATTTTTTTTCTTTCTCTAATATGAGCGTTCCGTCCTTAGATTTTATTCAGCCTATTGATGAGCATGTCTTCTGTCCTGATAGTTCCCATATTTTTTACTGTTTTTTTTTAATTAATTGGTTTTTATAACTGTTTTTACCTGGACTCATATGAGTCCTCCATTATTGTTTGCGAGACAAATGTTCCAGGAGCCATAAATATTTACTATCGTACGCACTCATATCAAAAGTATTGATTCACACTAAAAGTGTTGACTTATCAAACACCGAACAACATAGAATCCCCCCCACAACTTAAAAAATATTCTCATATGTCTTAAAGATGATAATTTATTTTGCTGAAATATTATGCAGTTTCGTTAAGTTTCAGGGTGGTTATAATCTTAAGAATTGCAAAAAGATAAGCAAAGGATTTAATTTGTTTAAAAAGAAGAGCAATTGATCAAATAAAATGTGTTTCTTTTTTTTTATTTATTCCAGCTGTTTCCATTGCATGTGACGTTGAACATCCTTATCAATGTGGCTATGAGTATGATTCAGGTACATGGACAGTCGGAAGTGGAAGGAGATCATTCTCCCGGTCTCTATTCAGGTAAGATAGTAATTATCTATCTATCTATCTATCTATCTATCTATCTATCTATCTATCTATCTATCTATCTATCTATCTATCTATGTTTATACTTATCTATATCAGTCTGTTCATATCTATCTATGCTTACTCATATATATTTATCCATCTCTACGCGTAGAAACATATATGCACACATGCCAAATGTCTGTGCGAATGTGTGAAGAGACTGTGAAAGTGGGAAAGAAAGAGAGAGAGAGAATGAGATAGAGAGAAGTAAATTATGAAATACTTTGAGTTTTATTATTAATCTAAGGTTTAATCTCACAGATTAAGTTAATCTACACTCACCATGATATTTTAAGGACAATAAGTATGCTTCAAAATAACCTTAAAAAAGCATCGTTATATTCACTCACCTATATATGATTTGCTACGCGAAGCATAGACGTGGCAGACAGACGAAAGTATGGAGTATCTCGTGAGGATCGAACTCACTACTCAAGACTTGCTAACTCTAGTATTTTATAAGGCAATATTTTCTGATTTTCTATTGTTTCAATATATATATTTTATCAATTTTTTCAATATATATATATATATATATATATATATATATATATATATATATATATATATATATATATATATATATATATATATATATATATATATATATATATATATATATCCAAATGAAAAAACGGATGAAGCAAAATTCCGCTGTTCGTAGCATTTACTTTTTAAAAAAGTGCTCAATATAAAGTAGAGCAATATATTATTATTATTATTATTATTATTATTATTTTATTTTAGTTATTTGCACAAAACCATGTTAAAATTGCTACAAAATATCTTTCGTGTTTCGGTACTACGTTGTACCTCTTCAGGTGAATGGTAAGTGATTGGTGATTAAATCATCTTTTAAAAATTTCAAAAGTAAAGTGTAAGCTCTATTACAAAAGTAAACACAAAATCAGAATTAAAAATAGACTTGTGGGTTTGTCTTGATCAACGAATTAAATGTCAGATATCCGCTAAATAGAATATTAAACTCAGAGGCTAGAGGTGGGGGAATTACTTTTTTCATGACATGATAAAACGGAACTTAGACAGGTCATCATTGACAATTACGGAAAACATGGAAGCAACAAATGTATTGTGATTGTAGACAAATTTGACATGTTCGATTTTTCAAAGGATGCTGACGGGGGGGGGGAAAGAGGATAATCAGATGGAAAGTTAATTTCAACAGAATTTAAAAAAAATTTAGACTCAATAAGCTTCTTAAAAGAACCTGTAGATAAAATTAAAAATGACATTTACCGGCCTGTAAATGTTATTTAATACTGTTTATTATAAACAGAGCATTTACTTAAATACTTGTATCTACAAAAAGAACGTTAAACATAAAAATGTCTTTAATAAATATATATATATATATATATATATATATATATATATAAACATTTACATATATATGTATTGATATATATATATATACATATATATAGATATTGATATATAAATATATAGGGATATATATATAAAGAGAAAGATTGATATATATATATATATAGATATATTGATAGATATATATTTATAAATATGGATATATATAAATCGATTGATTGATGGATATGTTATATATATTATATATTAATATATATATATATATATATTGATATATATTATATATATTGATATGTATATACATATATGTACGTTTAAATAGATAAGCCTAGATCGAAATTTATATATATATATAGAGAGAGAGAGGGAGAGATAGATAGATAGATAGATAGATCTAATATGGGTTGCACTTCTTTTTTAAGATTAATTTAATAATATTCATATTTTACCACGGTCAGCTTTCTTTCAACCCCTATATGTATGAATCTCATAGTTGTACCAAACAACGAGGATATATATATATATATATATATATATATATATATATATATATATATATATATATGTTTTACAAAGATTATTACTGACAAAGGGAAACGATAAAATCCATCTTTTATGTTTGGTTAGCCTGCGATTCATTTTTCATATTATCTAAATTTTTTAGTTTTGTTTTCATCTAAATTATTTCGCTTATATTGCTTTTTTTTTTGTTCATCTCCAGGCTATTACTTCTGGAGCCGTTTGTATTATGGAAGCCGAAGCCAACACGATCTCCATGCTCCCGAAGAAACGTTGCCAGTTGATGCTTGCCTGACTTTCTACTATTCTTTTCATGGTTCTGGAGAATTGGAAATATTTGACAATGGTGGGTCAATGCTGAAAATAAGACCAAATCGAATCAATACGTGGCAGAAATCACAGACTCAACTGAACCAAGGAAAACACAATATCACTTTTTCTCACATAAAAGGAAACAATTTTATTTCAAAAAGCATGAATATTTTAGCATTGGACGGTATTACCATCTCAAATGGAACTTGTGGATTCTTTGGTAAATACATTTTATTTACTATTTTTTTTGACTTAAGCACCAGGTTCCTTTCCTTTGCTTTCTTCTATAATGCAATTGTTTCTTTGAAATATTTCCTGTCACGCCACTAGTCCCTTAAGAGGCACTACATATACTGCAGCTACGGCAGTATCTGGTGTGTCTAAGGCAAGACAGTCTGATGAAGCCAATCCCTATTTAGACTGTTTTTATGTTCAGTGATATCCTTTGAGATTTGTTGTCATCGCAAGGCAACAGAGTCATTCGTGCTATTTAAACCGGTAGAAAGTTGCCGATGGTGGTATTTGAGGGGAGAGGTGTCGAAATGGATTCTTACCTTCCCAAGTTTATTTGTGCAGAAGTGAATGTAATGAACTTGACAGAAATTCGAACCCGCTTCACCGATTTCTCTTTACGAGTCGTTAACCATTACGCAATACCGCATATCCGTAAGAAGTTTGCTGATGCCATAATAGGCGATTAATAAAATGTCGTCATTAAAGCGATCCAACAGTTTTACAACTATTTTTAATTATGTATTTTTCGCATTTTTGAGAATATAATTTTTACATAAGATTTGTTTACCAAGCCACCCCACCCCACACACACATAGGGCTGGCGATATGGTCCCAGCTTTATCTCTGAAACTTTGATACAGGGTCCCACATCTCTACTACATGTCAATTTCAAAGTTTTCAAACCTGGAGGTCACAAACTTCTGAAGGAAAAGGTGTGTGTGTATGTGGGGGGGGGCGCAGTGCTGTTTTTTTTTAAATTACCAAAAATCAAGGAATTATCCAATTTAAATGAAAATTTCAGTACATATTGATTAATTATTTACTTTTATGATGAGCAGGTTTTCTTTATTTAAGAGATCTGGTGAAATATTATTCTTTTTGTGATAACGACCACTATTTTCATGATTAAATTTTACTCGAAAAAAATGTTTAAGTTGCAAATGTTTACATTTCCATAAAGATTAATCGTCCACGCATCTCCGTTAAAACAGTTTTAGAAATATTTCAATACAACACA
This sequence comes from Acanthosepion lycidas, assembly GCA_963932145.1. NCBI lineage: Eukaryota > Metazoa > Mollusca > Cephalopoda > Sepiida > Sepiidae > Acanthosepion > Acanthosepion lycidas. The sequence goes on from OZ010589.1 coordinate 19,247,422, forward strand.
TGAAAAAAACATTCGACAAATTGAATTTTCTTTAAAAAAAAAATCAATAAAAAAAAACGGTGCTAATGTATAAGAGGACAATGTATTTACTGTTTTGCCGAACGTTTGACGGAAAAATTAGGGTCAATAAGGGTTTTTTAAGGGTAATGGTAGGCTAGGGGTAGAACTTTTCCATAAAAGTCTGACGAATGGGATAATCCGCATTTTGCATTTACATTGATATATTGTTTAGCGTCTCTGATTTAAAAGAACTGTTCAGAATGAAAAATTACAGTTTAAAAAAATAAGCGCTACTGAAATTAGCATTTCTGCATCGTCTCTCAGTAAGCATGGAAGCTCCACGCGGTTGAGAGGTCGGAGAAGTAATCTCAGTAAGCATGGAGGTCCTACGCGGTTGAGAGGTCGGAGAAGTAATCTCAGTAAGCATGGAGGTCCTACGCGGTTGAGAGGTCGGAGAAGTAATCTCAGTAAGCATGGAGGTCCTACGCGGTTGAGAGGTCGGAGAAGTAATCCCAGTACGCATGGAGGGCCCACGCAGTTGAGAGGTCGGAGAAGTAATCACCGGTCTTGCTGAGTATTATATTTGATGATTGACAATATAATTTTAAAAAAGTAAAAGGTACAAAAAGCAAAAACGAAAAACAAAAAACAAAAACAAAACAACAACAAAAGAAACGCCGCTGAAACTAGTCCATTTGGGGCTCGATCCTCGTCGGGGGTTTCTGAGTAGTACGCACCACACCCGGTCATGCCGATAAACGATGTATATTATTAGTTGATGACTAACAATGTAACATCAGTTTATAAATAATTAAATAAATAGCGGATGGCCATAAAACAATGCTTAAAAATAAATGGCAGAGGCCACAACGGTACCCACTAAAACGAGCCTCCTCCAGTCGGGGGTTTCTGGGGTAAGTCGCGCCGGCCCTGCACACACGCGCATATATATATATATATATATATATATATATATATATATATATATATATATATATATATATATATGTAGTTCCAAATGTAATAATGGCAAAGATTGTTTACACTCCAAAATTCCGTCGACTAGGGAATTATTGTGTGATAACGAGCTTAAGGCGAGAATATTTTGCAAATAAAGTCCTCAATATTAAGAAACAGAGCATGATTGAAAATAAATAAATAAAAACGCTTCGAAGATTTTTCACCTGACTCAATAATGTTTAACCTGGCAAAAGATCCACTGAAAGTCGATGGTTGCAGAGTAAGAGGTACGAGGTACGGTTTATGAGGATATGTGGGGAAGGTAACGGTTAACCCTAAAGTTAAACAAGTTAAGATTGTAGCGATCGGGAAAGCATCCTCTTGGGATTCTTTTCTATAAAGTAGCTGGGAAAAAGCTGTTGGAGTAGAACTTACATCTTCCCTATGGGATACGAAGAGTGTTTTGCTACAATGTTCTTCGTTTGGTGGGTCTTAGGTTAGAACTGGTGGAAATAAGGAATGTACTTTGAACACGTTCCATGGAAATACCGATAGAGTTGCGAAAGGCTTACAACGTTTCGAAGGTGTTGTAAGGTCGAAGACAGTTAATCACTCACAAGGCCGCGTAGATGCTATGGACGCCATCGAGACTGGAAAGTGAAGACTGGGCAACTCCTGTCCATATATGGCAGACGTACTTCCTTTTCGTCCTGATCTGGTTCTTGTAAAGACAGAGGGTGGCAGGAAGAAAAATATAATTACTTAAGTGGTACAGGGAAAGGAACATTTTCCCAGCATTTTAAGCACCATTAGTCTCATTGAGGCAATACCCGTTCATCATGATAGATGAAAATTCAGCATTTCGCTTGGCAATACCTGGCTGCGCACGTCAAATTGTAGATAAATTCATTTTTTTATTATTTAATTATCTAGCCTGTGATATACAGGTTTTACTCTGTTAGGATATAAGTCTTTTCATTTTCTATTTATTTATTCAATAATTCACAAAGTATGGAGCCTGTCCTGTGGATTATGGATAAGTATCACCCCCCACCCACAAAAATAAGATTGTGTCTAGTGACTTAGTTTCCACTTCGTCACCGAGGCCTTTTGGAATGATGCTTGCCTTATATCGTCCGGGTTCGATTTTCGGTAATGGGGATCACTGCTGATGAGTCTCAAAAATAGGACAAAACGGCCGTCCACTTTTCTGCTGATGTTTCTAGCTCTAGACATGATGAATATATATATATATATATATATATATATATATATATATATATATATATATATATATATATATATATATGAAAAGAAATGATTCAATAAAACAATTCCGTCCAGGGTATGACGATAAACTACATCCGTGTCCTGGGTAAGACGATAAACTACGTCCGACAGCAAGCTTCGAGGAGTGTAGAACCACCTCTTAATTGCTAGTATTCCCAGGTCCACCCTAACCCGGAGTGGTAGCATCTGTTATTGTCCCAGCTATGGGCATATACTTAACCCCCAAACTAGGGTCAAAACACTATGAAAGTATTAAAATAGGTTTTAATACCAGAAATACTTTGTAAAAAACAAGCAACAAATTTTTGAAGGAAAAAATTTTCAGCAGTACTTTAAAAAAATATTAACAGCAATACAAACAGTTATACATTTTTGAAAAAAATATCACCAGCAATAGATTGTTGAAGAAAAAATATAACCAGCAATATATTTTTGGAAAAAAATATTCAAGCAATAAAAATTGTCGATATTAAATAACCCATTGGGGTTGATATGTCGTAAAACCAAACCAAATGAATCAATAAAACAATTAGTTAATACTCAAGTGTGTTTTTTTTTTTAATTTTTAAGTCGTTTTATTTCTTTAATGATATATGGTATTAAAATTTCTAATATTTTGATTTTTGGGAAATACTGTTAAAAATAAACTTACCTTTACTTCCTTTACGCATAAGCTATGATTTAAATGCTGAGGAAGTTACCACATTCAGGAGAGAAAATATCATTATCTGAATGACTCACCAATTAGATCTAGATTTAACATTCATTGAGTGTAAGTCATAATTTTTTTTTATCTCGTCACTTTCAGTAGTCATAAGTTGCAAATGGTAAAGTAAATTTTTGATAAAGAATCCGAAATAGTAGAAATTTTTCAAAATTCTTTTATTTGGCAGAATGCGAGAAAGGCTGGAAAAAATGTCCACGAATCCCGGTTTGTATTCCGGAATTTAAATTCTGTGATCATGAAGTAGACTGTTCAAATGGAGAAGACGAAAACAATTGCCGTAAGTTAAAAGTTATATTTTAGGAATTTATTTTGTATTCCCGACTTTAAATTCAACACAGAAATAAACGCTTCTAAAGTTGTGTCGAACAGAAAGTAGTGTAACGTTCATTCTTTATACAACTTTTTTAAAATGTTTATTATGTTATTTTTAGGGCTAAAAATGTTCTATTAAAATTTAATCTTTTTTTGTTAAGAAAATTAAGAACCAAATGTTTCTATGGTCTTAAGTAGTCAAATATGAGATTGGAAAGATTGTCTTATGTTTATGAGGCCAAATATTAGACTGGAAAAAAGTCCTTTTATATTCGAAAATGAAAAGGAAACAAAAGCTTCTTTGGTTATATGTAGGTAGAATCAAATATTAGGTTGGAAAGAAAGTACTGCCGCATTTGAAAATAAAAAATAAACAAAATTCTTCTTTGGATCTATGTAGGTAGAATCAAATATTAGGTTGGAAAGAAAGTACTGTCGCATTTGAAAATGAAAAATAAATAAAAATTCTTCTTTGTTCCTATGCAGGTAGAGTCAAATATTGAATTGGGAAGAAATTCTGTCGTATTTAAAGATTGAAACGAAGACAAACACCCAAGTGTCATTAACTAAAAGTATATCAGTTAAAAATCAATACAGTGTAACCCGGATATAAGAAACCCGGATATAAGAGAAACCCGGGTATAAGAGAGATTTTCTCTGGTCCCAAATTAGAGCCATACTTACCTAAACAAAATAGACCAAACCCGGATATAGAGAAACCCGGATATAAGAGACTTCATCTCCGGTCCCGACAACTCTCTTATATCCGGGTTACACTGTATATATAAAGACAAAATTATTTTTTTTCAAATATCTGCTTTCTTAAAAGGAATATTGCTTTCTAAAGTCAAAATATATATATAGTCATCCACAGACAGACTGCTTCGCAGCTCATCAGTCTGACTAGACATCCGGTTGCCTCTAGCTAGGATCGAGACCCGATTGAATTGGTGCCAGTCGGGGATTCTATCACTAAGCCGTTGGCGCACAGCAGGGATGAAGGTGAATTTAAGTGTATTTATTTTTAGATAAACACACAGTGACTGAGAGAACTTAATTCGATTTACCGAAGAGTCTTGCATTATTAGCCGTAATAGTCACTGTTTACAAACCCACACTTCCTCCCCAGATATATAAGACATTTTTATGTTTATACATTCTTTTTATAGATTTTTTTTAAGCATTACGCCCCGAGCAAGGCGTGAAGCCACTAGGATGCAGGGGGTTGCAGAAGATTTGGAGCGAGAGCAGATAGGAGTGATAGAAGAAAGGATGAGGAGAAGGATAGTGGATAGATCAACGTAACTGGAGGTGTCGATTGAAATTACATTTGAATAGTTGGAGATTATAGCTTTCAGGGAAACAGTAATTGGGAAGGGTGTTCCACAGGCGAGAGGTGCGAGGTAGGAAGCTATTGGATTAGAAGAGACGGCTACATTTAAAAGTTTCTACAGTGTAAGGGTGGGAGCGGGATGCGAGCCTCGTAGGGCGCTTGAATTCATGGAGTCTGGGAACCAGTGAAAGCAGCTCATCGGAGCAATTACCATGAAAGTATTTGTAGAAAAGACAGAGAGAGGCGACGGCGCGTCTGTGAGAGAGTGACTGTAGACGAGACGCCAGATCAGGGCCAATTATATTACATATCCGCCTCTGGATCTTGTCAAGAACTCCGAGGTAAACAGAAGTTGCCCCAGACCATATATGGCAGCAATACTCCATGCAAGGGCGAATGGTTGATTTGTATATTTGAAGTATCGATTCCGGGGAGAAAAATTTCCTGGCGCGGCACAGAGAGCCAACTTTCCTCGCGGTGGATGAAGCAATTGACTCAATGTATTAAGTTGGTGCAAAATGAGGTAATAATGTCGTTTTTTGACGTAACGTCAAAAAACGACATTATTACCTCATTTTGCACCAACCTTATATGAGTCTGTCATCTTTTGTCTTTGCAGAACTGTAGAGAACTGTACATGAAATGGCCTCTCTGCATCACGTATGCTGGTTTTCTAAGTGTAGCTTAGATGTGGTACAAGGCTGAACGTGTTGGGGAACGCAGTGAGGATCGATGTCACTAATTAGTCGTAATTGATCTAGCGAGACGAGCTCGATAACCATTACACCACGTCAGCATCACATATGATTTGTCTCGAAAATGTCCATGCGCAATTCTTTCGATAGAGTAGCTTGAAACCTTGAACTTCTTAGCAGTAGCGTTAATTGATATTCTGTGCTTCTTATTGATAACTATATGCGCTTTCCATGCACATTTAAGCATTTCGATGGTATTAGGAACTTTAGAAGGCATTTTACATTTGGTTCCTGCTTCCAGCTCTTTGCGAAATTTGACAACAAACGACCTTCAAAACTTTCAGGAAGCGAAAAATTTCTAAGTCACTATGCTCTGACTTTAAGGTAAAGATTACAACGTGCCTATAATTTGCTGGGTTAACTTGTTTGTCATCATTTGTCGGAAAAGAAATGATAATTAGAACATTTTAGAGCTATTAAAAACATGTCCTCAAAGAACTGAATAACTCTGTACATTGATCTTCAGACCATGTGTCAATAATCTTTTGTCTATAGAAATCTCCCAGTGATCTATATAAAGGCTGTCTGCTCGTATCCCAGTACACCTGTCTACGTGGGTGGCTATCTCATCCGTGTTGCAGACTCCTGATCAGGCGCATTAGTATTTGTTCAACACCCACAAAGCCCACTTCTGGTTTATGCTGAGCCGACTTTAGTAACAGTTTCTGGGAAAATTACGCATTATCTGGTGTCATCAACAGTCTGAACAAGGTCAATAGCTCAAATCCTCGCCCAGTCATCGACGTCTGCCCAATTTCACTTACAATGTATAAATGAGCCTTGTGAGTGAAATTGTGATATGATTTTCAGGCATTTGGGATCGCCTTCACCAGACCGATAACATGAAGAAGTCAGCTTACTGTCAAATCAACCATGGTGGGATTTGAACCCGGGTTTCATGGTTTCTAGCCACTTGGCCACGTGTCCGTTGTGGCCTATATATAAATTTCTCCATCCCACGAATCTGACTTTTATTAAATCAATGCAGCATACTGCTCCCATTTCGCTGAAAATGCCTCTAATTCACTCGCGTTTCGTTGTCGTTTGTCCGATTCTTTTTTCAGAACCAAACTACATATTTCCCATACTACCTGACCCAGGGATTGAACTCACGACTACAGGGCACATATTGTTGTAATATTGTCTTTGTTCAAAATAGCCGAGAATTAGAAAGGAGTAGTTAGAGAGAGTATCGAAGGAACAGAAAACTAGATAGAGGAAACAAAGAAGAGCTTTATTAAATCTTCATACAGAGAACGGAGAAAAACTTGAGTAAATCAACTCCTTCTCAAACTCCCCTCTAATGTGGCTAATTGCTATATTTATAAGTAGGAAGAGTCCATTGTCACAGTAGTAGGGAAGAGAAGGATGTACTCTGAGTCTTAATCTACAACATATTTCAACCAATATTTTAATCTATGAGGTTATTTTTTTTTGTAAATATTTGTAAAAACGTACTTCGTATGAATTTGCTATCATTTAAATATATATTTTGTAGAGAAATATTCTAATATACGTCTGGTTGGCGGAAGGAGTATCCATCAAGGTTTTGTTGAATTATATCATCAAGGTAATTGGAATAAAACCTGTGGAACCTGGTATGAGAGAAATGCCGCAGTTGTCTGCAGAGAATTGGGTTATAAGTAAGTACCATTTCAATACTACTACTTCTAGTCTACTTGTACCATAAAATCCATTGTGACTTTATGCATTTATTGGTCCCGCAACCTGATCTTTCCTACTTAATAAAGGAATATTTCATTGTTACGGTAATATGGTCGATCCACTGCTTTTCATTCAAGACAGTTTTCTTTCGATTCTGTGTACTGCGTCTCTCCAGAATGAGAGCGAGCCGGTAGGTTACTCACTAAATGTTACTTTTAAAGGTTTAAAATGTCTTTCCGAAGAGAACTGCTGAAAGTTGTGTACAACCAGAGATTTTATTGAAAGTATAAATTACACAAATATTTACATGAATAGAAAGTAATATCTCTCTGTCTGTCTCTGTCTATTTATCTGTCTGTCTGTCTCTCATATATATATATATATATATATATATATATATATATATATATATATATATTGTCATATGCTCTAGTCGACGAATGGATTTATAAGGTGATCATATGCCGACCAGAAGATATATATATAAACAATCTCACACCTGTGGAGAGATACAAGCTATCTCTCCCAGATCGTGACAATGGACAATTTTTAAACAAAAAATGTTTTTAAGAACACTGTTCGATTAGGATAATCGAACAGTAATCTTTCCCAGGTCTGCTTTGTTTTCAACACGAATACTGATCCACAATACAAGGATGAACTATAAGGCTTAGCGATTTTTGATACAAGAACTTTAATATGTACAGATATACAAATATTAAAATAAAAGAAAATATAAGTATGAGTTAAAACATCCGACGACCGGATCTCAAACTTATTTTGGGATATCAAAACTCGCCTAACACCAAATGGATTCAACTGAACCCGAACATACAAAAATATAAGAATGAATTACTATGAATGCAGAAGCCAACACATATATAAAAAGATGGGATAGGAGTTACAATTATTATTTTGACATGTGGAAAGGTGTTTGCAAGAACATTATATTCATGGATGTATGTATATCTTTCTATTACGAGTCCAAAATATGATTACTTATCTTTTATATTCAGTTCTCTTTTTTTCATCATTGTCCTTTCTTTTCTTTTCTTGACACAAATACAATTTCATACACTGTCCGGCTGTAACAGAGGTATAACACTTTCTTCCTCTCTTTGTTTTGCCTTTTCCTTTCCTTCCTTTTTCTTCTGAAGACAGCTCGGTTTCCAAACCCGACTCACTGCAACAGGGATATACACTTTCTTCCTCTCTTTGGTTTTCTATTTTCTTTCCTTCTTCTTCTTTACAAAATTCAACTTGTAACAGAGGTATATACTTTCTTCCCCTCTGATTTTCCCTTTTCTTTCTTTACACAATTCAACTTGTAAGAGAGGTATACACTTTCTTCCTCTCTGGATATCCTTTTTCTTTTCTTCACACAATTCAACATGTAACAGAGGTATATACTTTCTTCCTCTCTGGTTCTCCTTTTTCTTTTCTTTACACAATTCAACTTGTAACAGAGGTATACACTTTCCACACTGGTTTTCCTTTTTCTTTAAACGCAGGCTGAATCCTCAGCGTATAAATTTCTCTGCGTCTTCAATTTGGGGTTATCGAACAGAAATACTTCTTATATTACTTGTCCGGAGTTGCCTGGGTTGAACTGGATAAGTTCCATCACTATCAAATGAGTCCTATCTTTCCGTTCATAAACTATCAGCGCTTCGACTTCAGGTTTTGCTTCTTCAAAGTCAAGATAGCAACTGATTCTCGAATAACTTTCTGACTATCACGTGTCCTAAGTTTTGGCGTGGATTACAGCTTATATCAGTCCCCTGTCTAGCTTCTGTCTCGACATTTGTCGCTACGGGTAATTGGGTCAGTCAACCTTTTGACCTGCCTTCCCAAAACGTCATAAGACTCCCACGTGACCTCTATTCTGTTGCTAGGCGGAAATTAACCTTAATATATGCATATATGCGTGTCCATACTATCTGCTTTCGTCACAATATACGCGAGGTCTGTCTGAAAGGTAACGGGACTGGTGTCAAAAACAATTTATTTCAATTTCAAACAACAAACTACATAGTTTTTCCCTTCAAAGTCCACCCACACCGAGGCTAATGCACATTTTCCATCCTTCTCTTCCACGTTTCTATGCACTGCTAGAGGAATTCTTCTTGTATGCCCCTCATAATCCGTCTTTACGGTCATCTTGATGGCCTCAACGTTAATAAAGCGTGTTCCCTTGATGATCCCCTCAAGCCTGAGGAAAAAAAAACGTCACACTGAGCAAGATCAGGAGAATAAGGACGTTGTTTCAATACGGCGATATTCTTCTCGGCTAGGAGTTACCCCGATTTGTCCTGCAACAACTCTCGTCTCTTCTCGAGAATTGGCCAAAGAAAACGACGCAAAAATCTCTTTGTAGACTGACTTATTGATCGTCCGGCTCTGTGGCAAGAACACACTGGGGACGATAATTGTCACATAGAAGAATAAGACAATTCTCGTATATATATATATATATATATATATATATATATATATATATATATATATATATATATATAAGAAATATAGTCTTAAGGTGTGCTATATTTATGGAATAAAGTGCTCAATATCAGAGATAGAGCGTGTGTAAATATAAAAGTGAACATAGAAGTCAACACTTAGAGGCGACAGTCTGTTTCATGCTATATGCAATCGTCAAGCTTGACGATTGCATATAGCATGAAACAGACTGTCGCCTCTAAGTGTTGACTTCTATGTTCACTTTTATATATATATATATATATATATATATATGTATATGTATATATATATATATATATATATATATATATATATGTGTGTGTGTCTGTGTGTGTGTATGAGATAATATAGTTTTTTACGTATAAACAATACACACACACACATATATATATACAGAGAGAGAGAGAGAGAGAGAGAGGATGAGAAATATAATCAGTCAAGTAGTGTTACTCTCCTAACGAGAGGCGTGATTTCTGGAGGGTCCGTATATATATATATATATATATATATATATATATATATATATATGTATATATATATATATATATATATATATATATATATAAGAAATCCGACAATAACTTTAAGATATTTTTAAGACATTATTTTAAGACATTCTTATGTTTACACATTTTACAGTTAGTCGTATTTATCTTTTTTTGTGTTATCTGCTGATTTTACAGTGTCTTCGTATATTACATAGTTCTCGAAGAATTGCTGTGTAAAAGACATTCGTTCTTTATTCTTCATTTACACGTTGTTTTAATTTATGCGGGTGGGTAGTTAGCTGTTCAACTGCTATGCATTTTTTATTATTTATATCATGTTCTCAGTGCAACTGTAGCTGATTTTTACTGTGATTTTGTTGAATAGCGTGTGAAAAATGCTTGATGAGGGAAGTGTTTAATTATGAGTTTGATGAATATTTTTCGTACGTTTGTTTTTAAGTTTTTATTGTACGGTCAGTTGAACCATATGATGTTTCTTTTCCTGTTGACATATTACAAAAAACACTATACATATCTATATAGGTACACGATTATCAAAAATCTCTTTTGTATTAGCTTATGAAAGACAAAGTACTCAGACATCGGGTATTTATAGTTAAAGTTTCACAAGAATCAGGACAATAGGGCGTAAATAGAAGGAAATAAACAAAAAATACTTAACTTTGGTTGCACTTTAACGGAACATTAATATTTATGTATGTGTATCTGTATATGTGTGTGAAGAGTTTTATATTCCCTTCATTTTCTGATTCATGCTTCAACAGAGGAAGATCGAGAACAACATTTAAGACGATGCGTCAAATAAGCACCTACACTAATATCAGAAGTATAAAATGCCACGGTTTTGAAACGACCATCAACAATTGCTCACTTGACTCTTGCTACTCGTACTGTTATTGCATCAGGCCAGCTGCAGTAGACTGTTCTGATACGGGTAAGTTTTCACAATTTTTACTTTTAGGTTGTCTTTTGCAAAATATTTGTCTTGAGATTGGGTTTTGTAAAATATTTGCATGTTGATTGGCTTTTGCACAATATTTATTTTTAAGATTGGCTTATGCAAAATATTTATCTTTAGATTGCCTTTTGCAAAATATATGTCCTAAGGTTGGCTTTTGCGAAATATGTCTTGAGATTGTCTTTTATAAAATATTTGACTTCAAATTGACTATTACAAAATATTCGTTTTTGAGATTGGCTTTTGAAAAATATTTTGTCCTTAGATTGGCCTTTGCAAAATATTTTGTTCAAGATTGATTTTTGTGAAATATTTGTCTTTATGATTGTCTTTTGCAAAATGTTTCTCTTTTTTGTCTTCAGTACTAGAGTACTGTAGTCGTATTTGGGCGGGATCTGCCCAGACTTCATAATCCGACTTAGACTGAGTCCAAATGATTATCCAAGTCCTTGTGGATGACGAATTATTTTCTACCCTCTAATCACAGGCGATATGTGGTGAACTTCTCATTGCTCTATCGCTACTTCACTGGAAAGTGCATGGACAAAGTCCATTCCTTGGTTCCGCTATTTCTAACCTTCAGGGCAAGGACCGCCATGCCACTTTCCCCTTTTGCAAACCGCCCACATTCCCTCTATATTCCATCGTTAAGAAGTAAGTTCCAACCGAGGAGAAATTTTTCCTGCGAACCACTTCTCTGTGGAACCAATTCCCAAGAAGATTTTCCCCCGATCCCTACAAGCTTAACCTGTTCAAGTCTAAAGTTAACCGTTATCTTCACTTCCTATCCGTTCAAAATGCCTCCTAACGTAACCCTCTTTCCTCGATTAGCTCCAAGGACTTGTACAGGGTAAAAATTACTGCAAAAAATTATTTTATACGTTCTTGTATAAGACATAATACTTTCTACGAATGTTCTATAGGATATTGTACTTTCTATGTTTCATGGTGAATATTGTGCTATGAGACATATATTCTATCATTAATTTTGTTGTCTGGAAGAGGACATCATATTATGTATGACTGATCTGCTATATGACATAATACTTTCTATGACTAATATCAAACATTTCTGCTATATGACATTAAACTTTCTAGGAGTAACGTTGAAAGATTTGTTATATGACATACTTTCTATGAATAGTGTCAAATGTTCTGCTATATGACATAATACTTTCTATGACTAATATCAAACATTTCTGCTATATGACATTAAACTTTCTAGGAGTAACGTTGAAAGATTTGTTATATGACATACTTTCTATGAATAGTGTCAAATGTTCTGCTATATGACATAATACTTTCTATGACTAATATCAAACATTTCTGCTATATGACATTAAACTTTCTAGGAATAATGTTAAAAGATTTGTTATATGACATACTTTCTATGAATAGTGTCAAATGTTCTGCTATATGACATAATACTTTCTATGACTAATATCAAACATTTCTGCTATATGACATTAAACTTTCTTGGAACAATGTTGAAAGACTTGTTATATGACATACTTTTTGTGAATAGTGTCAAATGTTCTGCTATATGACATAATACTTTCTATGACTAATGTTGAATGATCTTCTATATAACTCGCACATCCAAGCTTACAGCATCTGGCATTCTCAAGCAGTGATTAGTCTAGGTACTAACCAGGCTCAATCTTACTTAACTTTAGTGTTATTACGGAAACCAATGTTTCAAAATTATATATCCGTAAGCCCTGGAAAGTTAGAGCCTCATTTCAAAAGTTATAGTCAGTATGTGTGGTGAAAAGTGTCAAGCTCCACAGAGATCTACAATCCGCCTTTTCTGTTATAACCATCCGTATCTTTTATGTCGCGTTTCTCTTCAGGACGTGACCGATCACGGCTTTCTACAATTTCATATTCTTCGAATTCCTAAGCAATATTTCTCCCCTTACTTTCCCTCTCAGTCCATGTTCTGCCATTCATTTGCACAAGCTCGCTAAACAGGCTACACTCTTTCTACCTTGCCTCCAATATATCCTGTGAGTGCTAAATTCTTCAAACTTTCTTTTCTCATTATGTATCCCAGAAATATTAACTGTAATTTTTTAAACAAGCAAAAGTGTCACTTTTGTTCATATTTCTCTTAGCACTTCCTTGTGTAAAGTCTTGGCATCCTTCCGTAAACTCACATTTTCTCACCTGAAATCTCTTCTTCATCCGTGAGGAGATTTCCGAGCCATATATGAGGACTGATATTACAAATGGTTCAGTACTCTTTTCATTGTTTCTGTTGCTTCAAGTCTCTTCTTCAACTGTGAATAGGAGATTAACCAGCATTCACTGCCATGTAGGAAGATTGATATTATGTAACAGTTCAGTACACTTTTCTTTTTTACTGTTGCTTCAAGTCTCTTCGTCTGTGAGGAGATTGTCCAGTATTCACTTGCGGATAGAATGTTTTGTTGAGCGGCTGGCTCGTTGTTTCCACGAAAGTTTTCCTGTTTCTTATTAATACTTTGTTTAATGTTTGGAAGATATCTTCCGCTGTTCAAATTCTTCTTCAACTATCTGTGCAAAGTGTTACATTGTTTATTATAACAAACAATGCAAAATGTAGCTGAAAATTAATCATCGAATATATAATGTCCTACATTAAATCATACAACATTAATCAGAGTATAACATCCTATAGCTGAACATTTAACATTTGTCATAGAAATCACTGATTTTGCAATATTTGGTTCACTGCTTCCTGCCAGGCAATCTTCTCAACAGAATTCATCTTGCACATTTATCAATCTACAATTCATTCGTGCATTTAACATTTCTGGCACATATGGTCTGATGTTCCGGTTATAGATTTCGAAATTCTCGTTAAATTCCAAAGAAGAATCTGTAATATAATCGCTCATCGGCTTCAGTCACTTTCCCATCACCGTGATGTAGCTTCCCTCTGCCTTTTCTATAATATTTTTTGTGGCAATTGTTCTGATGAGCATTCCCTGTTGGTGTCTCGAGAGCATGAATTTAAGCATAACACTTGATGGGCAACTATGTCTCACTAATTTAATGTAGAAATAGCTATATTAAACCGTATGTTCTATTTTAGTAGTTAATATTCTCATACTTCTCATCTGTGGAACTCTTCTCTGGTTCCTTGCTTCCTTGTCACCTACAATCTTCCAAGAATGTAAGCGCAACGCCAATCTCCATTTTTTGTCATCCTGAATCTTGTTCCTATATTGTCCGTTCTCCTCAATAAAATCTTTCCATTCTCTGGCACTCCAAGTAACCCTTTGTATTTTAGTGGCATTATCATCTTGCTTGAGTTAAAATCATTAAATAATGCCCTATAGAAGAACATATATTAATCAAAGACTCTATAATCTCCGATAGCAAATAATCAAATAGAGTATAATGCCCTATAGCAGATCATGCAACAGTATATATAGTGTTATGTCTTATAGTATATGACCCATTAATAAAAAAAAATGTGTATACTCTATTGCCATTCATAGGACATTAATCAAAGAAAGTATAATGTCTTTTGGATCATTTACCAGATATTTTTTCTCTTTCATTTTTATACTCCGAACAGGAATTTGAAACCCTTGACTTTCCAGATATGATTTTGACGTCTCCAGTTTGTAATTCACATCATTGTCTTTCCCTTGTGCTAACGACCATTCATTTTCTCTTCTTACAATTGATGATTTCTCCTTTCATTTTTAGCGAATTTTTTTATTTTGTCTTAGATTTTCTATCTGATTTTAAGACTTAAAACATTGCACACATCCTTGAGGTTAATTTTTTTATTTTACTTGTGGTAATTTTGTTTATTCCTTCATATTTTTAGAGTGCGAATCAACACATGTACCGTGTGCAGATTACAATACAACAAATACCAACAGTAGTACACTTAACGCTACATGGTGTATACCCAAGGAAAGTGTTTGTGATGGTGAATACGACTGTCCGGGAGGAACAGATGAAAAATCATGTCGTAAGGAAAATATTTATATTATACTGATGAATGTTCCTTCGTTCCTTAGGTAGTTAGTTAATGGGTTTGTAAGAATCCTGTCACTACCTCATAAATAATCGACTATTCTGTTTCGAACGCGAGGAAATACGGAAAAGACATATCAGAGAAGCTGTTTCCTTTCATTAAGAAGAAAGAACGAAAGAATGAAAGAAAGAAAGAAAGAAGCAATAAAGCTCTGGTGTGTTTAACGTCTGCGTCAGTGAAATGAAAACATTTGTAAAATTAAATACTCTAATCGAAACAGATGAACACAGCACATTTAAAAAACAAAACAAAACAAATATATATATATATATATATATATATATATATATATATATCTTACTCTGTATATACCTCACTTACTCACGGAATTAAAAAATTCTAGTATAAATTAATGGCGGTGAAACAAACGCTTACTAATAGAATTTACTCCGATTAAAGAATAGGGTGCATGCAAGCAGCATGTTCCCTAGATAAAAACTGTCTTCATACCCTTATTTCCTTGTCTATAATATGACTTGAGGATAAAAAAGTAGGCACGTTTATACACACAAAAACAACTCTAATTTTTTTAATATTGGGTATCGATGAATTGTAGTAAACGTTTCCATTTATGTTTAGTAAATGCTTAATAACAATATCACCTATCTGGTACAAATTAATACAGAAATTTAACTTACTTAAAAATTTATAAATTATTCTAATCAAAATTTAAAAAAAAATTAAAACAGTTCTTGGTCATCAGGTAAGCATTCTATTAGTTGTACCAACATTTCGTATATATATATATATATATATATATATATATATATATATATATATATATATATATATATATATATATATATATATCACTAAACTGCTTCGGTTATGTAAACTACATTTAATCAACACCTATTTTTATTTGTTAGTTTTAAAACTTTTGGCATTTTGTCTTTTGATTGTAGTTTATAAATTACTCGTGCAGTAATTTGAAAAATATTTTCCCTATTTTACACTTGACCTCTAAGTTAAAAGTGGAGTTAAAGCAAATAATATTTTTTCCTTTCCTTGAATTGTTCATCATTTGTTATTTTATTTGCGGTTTAAATTCCAGTTTAGTTTTATGCTCCTCTTCTTTTAAAGTCCTTTCATATTCTTTCTTGTTATCTTCGAAAATTATTTTTCTGGAGGAACTTCTAGACTTGCTAGTGATTTACAGAGGATACCACATATGGAGCAAGAGTGAGGATTGTGGGATGAGATCACTGATTGGCTGATCTTGCTTCTTGAAGACGATTCAGACTAGCAGGTTGAAAACTCCTGAGTTCACTAAAACACGTTGATCTCTAAGCGATCGAGTGTGTTTTGAGGTATATTGAGAGCTGACAAGTTGCTCTTCAGCTTGTCTTTGTATCTAAGACAAGGGCATCCTAGATTCCTGTAGTCCTGGTCTAACTGGCTTTATATTTGGGTATCCTGTCATCAGACATTCTCAAAAGATGACCAGTCCACCTAACTGAGACTGTATGAGAAAAGTCTCGATTTCTCCAATATTACACTTGTTAAACAGGTCTACGTTAGATATCCTATCTTGAAAGCTAACTCCACAGATGGACGCAGACAGCACTTATGGAAACATCCAGGTGGCGTATATGGTATCTGTATGGAGTCCACGACTCTGAGCTGTACAAAAGGATGGCAAGGACAACAGCTCTGTAAACCCGAATTTTCTTATCTAGTCGAATACCGTGCTCATCCCCCAAGCGATGGCGAAGTTTGCCGAAAGCACTGGTACCTTTAGCAATCCAATGCATGATTTCATTATATATATATATATATATATATATATATATATATATATATATATATATATATATATATATATATATATTGGAATATACTTGCATTCGAATTTTTGAACTCTTAAAACCGTTTCTTTATCATTCAGCATCATCACTTGACAAGACACCAGAAGTGTCGAAACAACATTGCGACTTTTGCAGTGATTTTATGCATATGTTATAAATTTGAATATATATATATATATATATATATATATATATATATATATATATATATATATATATATATATATATATATGATAATGTTGAATTGTTCTATAACGTCGATGCTGTTATTTTCATTACACATTATCAGCTTATTTTACCCGAACTCACGTGAGTTTCTAAAATATTCTTTGCGGGACAGGTCATATCAGGAGTCATAAAAATGCTTACTTATTCATCCCGACCTGCAGTATATCTACTCTGATGAGTAAATATTACTAAAATAGAAGCCTGTTTCAATTTGTTCCTGTTTTATAAGTAACATATCTATCTAATTATTGCTCGTGTACATACATTGCCAGGTTTAATTCTATTCTGATGTGTAAATGTTGGCAAAATTAGAAAATCTACTTGTAGAAATGATCATTAAAAAGAGAATCGATAATGCATATTGATTTCGTAATATGCGCTGGATGATAGATTTTCATTTTTTACCATTTGATTGTATAGCGTCAAATATTCACCAAGCAAATTTTGTAATGCTGAACATTAATCCTCTTTTTCTTTTAGCCAAATGCAAACCCGATGAATTCCAATGTTTTAACTATGAGTGCATTCCAGACACCAAAGTTTGTGACGGAGTTGCTCACTGTCAAGATAGATCTGACGAATATCATTGTTGTAAGTATCGAAAATACTCGTGACCTCTGACCTCAGTGGATAAACAAAAATGTAACAGAAATTCTAGAGATCGCTGAACTGAATAATCTGAAAAGTTGCAATGAAGCATTTAGCTTGGTAAACCGACCATCTAGTAAACCTGAAATTCTCCCCCAAAGTGGGACGTTTCACCCTCGTTTGAAGGCAGTAAAAAGTCCACGAAGGCGGTCACGAAAAATGCCGGTTAGAAAAAAAAGGATGATATATTTACTAACATAAGTGTTATACACAAACACATGATTTTATTTTATTTTGTTATCCAAAGTTAACGAACATTTGTTTGCGTCTTACTGAAGTTATCTGGACAGGACGCACTACCTGTCAACTAGATAAGGTAACGAACATCTGCAGAGAGCAAATACTCTAGGTTTGTAGGCATAGTGATATAGCCACGGATGTTCGTCTGGAGGCATCTTATCTAATCGCATCTAAGAAAAGCTGAAAAAAAGATGTACATTTACAATGCTAGATTAGTTTTTGTTTTGAATTTTCAGTATAAATAATATCAAGAAATGTCAGTATTGGATGGTTGACTAGGGATGTCACTTTGGAGCCAATGTATAGGCAGCTAGAAAAATTTTTGAAATCATTGTACTGGACCATAAGTGAATGATGGAAAACTTTATGATCGTCCCAACACGCTGATATTGTGAAAGATAAAAACCTGTAACATCAATGAAAACTGTAAGCTGTATGCATTGGTAATTGAACTCTGGGCATCTTCGTCTAAGCATTCAGAAGAACAAAGTTTTTTTTAAAAATTATTCTAGTTGTTTGTCGTTAAACACAGATCGGCTGCCAAAGTGATTTGTGATAGATACAGGACTTTAAGTCATGGGGACCGCGAATTTGTTAACATAATTATCATTTTCACAGGGTGAGAGGGAGGCAAGTGATTCTCTGGGGAAGGGGGTAGGCTTTTCCTAGTCCGAATCCTTGAGGACGGGGCCGATTAAAACATCTCGTGTAACCTCAGAAGACTTGCTGACTATTTTCTGTGTCATCTAAATATAGTCCCTTGTTTTTATTTCAGTCAAGTACGACAATCTCACTTTGTCATTCATGATGAACGGGAAATTCATCCCTGTATGCGAAGATAATTTGAAAGATCAAGACATTGCCAACAAACTTTGCCATTACGTTGGAAAAGGGTAAGTATTAAAATCATACCACATAGACATTAAATTTTTTTATATGCATATAAATTCGTATATATATATATATATATATATATATATATATATATATATATATTTCATTAAGATGAAATATATATATATATATATATATATATATATATATATATATATATATATATATTTCATTAAGATGATGCTATATATAACAAAAGATTTTAAGTTAAAAATTATCAAGACGACAACTTCTAAATAAAGGTCCATCAACCGGAATTCATCAATGTCCGGTTTGTTGTCACTTCACCTCCAATGATTTCTTTCACTTATTAGTTGTCTTGTTCCTTTTCGATTAAGTGGGTGCCACTTAGAAAACCAAACTTCAATGATCCCATCTGCCGGTTATAAAAGAGAAACACTTAGGTCGAGATAAATATCATACATTCCTCTTCTATATGGGTGTGTCCGAATCACGTATTTAGATGATGTTATTCATATTCAAAATCTTAAGACGACAAAATAGAAGAAAAACATTTTTATTATTAACTAGACTCACTTACATTCTGAAAATTAATTCCGCAAACGATAGAAGGAAATATCAGTTTGTTATTGACCTGTATAAATATTTGATTGTCACAATTTAACAATGATTGTATATTTGGTTGCCGACTGATTTATTTCTTGCCCTCACATTGTCCGCTCACCCTCTAAGTATAATTTCGCTCACTCTTTCTCTCTCCTCTCATTCCCCCTCTCTCTCTCTCTGAAGTTGTCAGTAGCCGATTAGCCCTGTCCGCTGGTGGCTAGAATACGCCGATTGACTGTTTGCCATAGATAGAGATTCGTGTTGGCTGAGGACGGGATCCTAGGGTCAGGAATTGAGCAATATATTCCTATTAGACTAGACTGTTGATCGAAGAGGCCCGATCCAATCGGCTGGTCATTTTACCACTAAACACACACACATTATATATATATATATATATATATATATATATATATATATATATATATAAAATCACTTTAAACGTTATTTTTAATGGATACTCATATTTGAGTAGGCCCTTGGTTTATTTATTAAACAGTATATTTATTTATTTTCGACTACCGGCCTGAATATTCGAGAAATCTTATTGAAGAAAATTTGCTCTCTCCAGCAGGAATCCAACCTTCGCCCCTTAGGGGAAAGGAGGATAGCGTTTAACACGGCACGCCTTACCGACTTGACCACAAAAAGTAGTCAAGCGAGGGCCAAATTTCAAGTGAAATTTCTCGTTTCATCCATCTTTCAATTTTTTCATTCTGCACAGTTTTGCATCCAAATGTAAACTAAGAGAAATTTTAGAATGGATTTTTTTAATTAATCCGTCAGATTTTTAGTACTTGGAATGTTTAGTAGATACTAGTATTTGAGTAGGCCCTTCGTTTATTTATTAAACAGTATATTTATTAATTTTCGACTACCAGCCTGAATGTTCGAGAAATCTTATTAAAGAAATTTTGCGCATAAATTGAATCTGCGTCCCGCTGTAGTCGAAACCGTCGTTAGAGAAAACTTTTCTTTATATTGATTACATCAGGATCACTTTTAAGAAAGGAAACAAATAACCTACTATAATGGCTAGTAGGGGTCATCTTTTGTGTAATGGGATCCAGATTGTAGTAGATAAGTGAAGCAAAAAGGAATTTTAATGACAACAGGCAGATAGAATTAACAAGAAATATCTCGTTTTATACGATCAAGATGGATCACACTTACTGAATTTCTAGATTATCAAAAAGAAAACGGAAAGCTTTTGATTGGTTAGAAATTAAGATTTTAAAAATTATTTTGATTTCTGCATCATGTATGATTTTATAACTATAGTCCCAAAACTGAATTAGACAAATTCCCATACTTTAGGAGGACTGTAAACAGGCGTTACACTCTTGTGAAGAAGATTAAGTCTGATCTAAGAGCGCACTTAAGAAGCACACAAAGATGGCGGTCTGCAATGTCTGCGTACTGACGTGTCTGGGGCATAGGTTGCGCGCCGTTGCCACTTAAACTCTTGGATAATTCTGTTTAATATCTTATTCTTGATATTCATTCGATATCCCACACACCAGATACCGTAGTCGTCAAAAAAGTCCAATGAAATCACTGTCAAAGTGCACATCCATTGCTTTGCTCAACAGGTAATGTAGTCCGCCTTGATCACGGCAGAATACACACTGCAAACGCTCTACGGCGATTTGTCCTATAGCGCCCGACACATTTAAGGACTGTTTTTAAAGAGTTTCTTGCAACCTGGCATATAGAAGATCCTGTTTGATCGAAATAAGTGGAGGCGTATAATTCATGAAGGCACTTCCAAGATTTTCCAAGAACATGTTTTGAGTTGGGCAAATTCAACCGTGCTGCTATGAAACGGGGACTAATTGATCCAGAAACCATCGATTTACATGTAATGAATTGCGTCAGGCTATGCAGAACACGTTAACCACGAGGGGGGTTCATATTGATAGACCTTTGACAATCAGTACTTCACATTAGGTGGGGGTGCCAGAAAACCTGCAGAAACCGCTCCGGTCACACCCATTACATGAGAAACCACGAACAATCTGAACGGAATAAACGGGTTTATCCCTTGTTCCAAGTTTAGGGACGGGTTTCCTGTTCCTTCTAAAACCTTTCCATTCTCTTTCACTCCCAGTAGCCCCTTGCGTCTTAGTAGCATCATCGCCTTGCTTGGGATAAACTGATTGAAACAAAAACAAAAAAGAAATCAGGCACTATATAGACTATTTGCAACAAACATTGCAAATCACTTGCTGGCTTCAAGAGCCATCATCATTTTCACAAAAACTAAAAACATTGATCAAACTTGTCAACGATGGTCATATTCTTGTTTAACGAGTCGACAACCATTATATATGCTTTCGGCATGTGACAGAGTTGTTATAACGTTTGTTTTTTTTTGCCAGATGACGCGGGTTCGAATCTCACCATGGTCGATTTGTCATGGAGGTGATATTATCGGGGTCTGGAAAGATAATCACACCGTGTCCTTGAAGAACCAAAGCACGAGTAAACCAAAGTCTTATGAGTAGCCGAAACTGTTCGCAAGCCATCAGCGGATGTTCTGGGACGAAGAAACAAGTCATCGTGACTGAATTAATTAATTTATTCATTTTCTACGGCTTATTATCCGGTTGCAGGTTATTTAAATCCATAAAATATGTTTAGATTGTAAGAAGTTTTGGAGATAATAACGATATAGTGATACA
The DNA here is from genome assembly GCA_963932145.1 of Acanthosepion lycidas. Classification (NCBI taxonomy): domain Eukaryota; kingdom Metazoa; phylum Mollusca; class Cephalopoda; order Sepiida; family Sepiidae; genus Acanthosepion; species Acanthosepion lycidas. The sequence continues at coordinate 19,269,521 of OZ010589.1, forward strand.
AGTGTTGCTAATTAACCCATAGATGGGGAGGGAAAGGTGGAATTGAAACGCGGCTCTCCGATTAACAATTTTGAGCCATTATCCATTACACCACCCGTGTATCCAAGCTTACAGCTCATGGTATTTCAAAACTGTCACCAATCTCGGTACTGACTAGATTCGATGTTGGTTAACTTCAGTGATCGTACGGGAACCGCTGTTTCAACGTGATATGCCCTATCATGACTGAAGGTATGACCCTACTCGCGGTGTTCAAAGTGTTGATCATAATAGATTATGCGCTTTCTCCCTAAAATTGTAACTAAGGTCTGCTCAGTAGAGTTGCATTATAAACCATAGGTTGATTCTCTGGGTATTTAACAAACAAAAATGTACCCGAGTAGATGTCTGCAACAGGGATTGGCTAGTCACCATAGTACGGAAATTGGTAGCCGGCCATTATAGTGGTAATTTGCTAAAATTTCAAATGAAAAGTTGTCTGGAATATTATAATGTATACATTTACCCAAATTAAAGACCGAACTTTATTGACAATTACAATCCTTGTTTTCTTTGTTTTTCTATTATTATTTTAGGAATGCTTCAGTTGGTATCTCCAACATTAAAGCAACTGGAGTGAAGTTTTCTTATTCGGCAGACGCTAAACAATCTGTGTTGCCTGACTTCAAACCTTCCCTGGAGTAAGTACTTGCTTCCATTTGTATGATTGTCGAAATATTCTGAATACATTTTCGTAGAATTTGATAGGCATTAAATATTGTCTGAAACGATTCTCTAAGGGGAAATAACGCTTTATAGCCCTAAATGTAACACTTCATGTCCAAAAATCAAATTCCTCATTTATTTCATAATACTTAATAATATTTACTTTTGTATAAAACAAACAAAATGTTGCACAAGGCCAAAACTTGGGGATGGCAAAGGCTGATCTTCATCTGTCTTTTCTTAAACTTAGCTACAATCACTGACCCAAACAAACTATACATATTCCTTGAACCAAAGCACCACATTCTTAGAATTTTTGCTACAACCACCATAATACCTTAAAGTCCCTATGGAAATCCTAACTAATCCCCATATGTACAATTTGTGTGGAGGTAGGGTATAAAATAACATTTAAAAATGTAAAACCCCAATGAAAATTTACAATATGCATAATACTATACATAAAAGAAACTAAACAAAATTAGTTATAAAAATTCCTAGAAATATCAGTTAACTGGACGAAATTAATGCGGGACTTGGATAAATGAAAAACAATCATTCACTCAATCACACACACAGCCACTCATTCAGGCATGATAACAAATTTGAAAATCTAAAAGTGTTCCGCATCTACCAGAAAACTGACATTTCTGATCACCTAACGGGTGGGGGGTATGGAGAATTAAACTAAAGAATTAGTTGTAGATAAAATGCATTATGAAGACCCAATTTCAAGTCCGATATTAGAAAACGATCTTGAGTAAGTTTAGTCTGGTTTGGTACACATCTAAAGATGTAAAACGACTAATGAAAAACGATCTCACTAGTAATAAAGCAATCCAATGTGAAACTAAGCTGTGAATCATCACTCTATGATAAGCATCTGAATATTTACCAAGTTTAAATTTGTCTGGCACAGGGCCACTGTAGTGAGCTACTCAGTGTCAGTGTAGACAGACCTCAGTATGCAGGTATGTATCAACGAGATTAGCTTGATGAAAATATCTGTAAGTATTCACCTAACTTAACATAGTCTGGCACAAGGCCACAATTGCAGCATATCCGTGAAGATGCAACTTACTATACTTGCCAATCTATGTCTCGATATCATATCATTTTAGATTGAATTGTTATTCATATCTTGAATATAACATGATAAATAATTTTCATATTCTTGTTCAGGATGAAATCAGTTTACTTTATTTCAATGTATGTTTGGTAATTAATATTGTAGTTGGTTCGGTTATGTTGTCGCTGGACGTGACAACCGCTCACAACTTTTTAAAAAGACGAAACAATTTCTGTGCTGGAATTTTTTCGTTCCAATTTGGTGGACATCAGTCCAGTATGCTGGTTGGCGTGAAGTAGTCCATTAAGCCTTGCTTTGTTTCCACTTCTATACTTGTAAATGGTCATTGAATAATTGAAAGAGTTCTTGAAGTTGATGCGAATCCGAAACTATTGCTAGACACTCAAGAGTAGCAGTAACTTGTCTATGTGAGCCAATCAACGTCACTATTCTATATCGATTTTGGGTGACAGCGGAGGCGTCAAATGTAGTTCTTGCAAGTTACAATTTTTCACTTTATTTCTGTTTCGCTAGAGTTCAATTTTTGTTTTTCTTTCACATGTTATTTTTTTTTCATTATGCCATAACATCAATAACCGAGAAAGAACCACCGAATCAATTTTGTTTAAAAAAATGAATTTGCTTTGTTTTGTAGCCCATGCACACTATTAAGCCTCCAGTGTAGTCGCAGAGGTGAGTACTAAACGTTCATTCTATTTCATTAAGTTACCAACAATATGAAGATTTTGAATGATTGTTTCATTTGTTGCAGCAATTAGATATTTTTCTTAGCGAAATGATAGAAATAACATCAATTATAATACAAATGATAAGATTTGAGGAAATAATTGATACTTGAAAGATGAAATAATTAGAAAAAGAAAATGCAATGAAAAGTGATAAAAATTTGTGTTCAGTTCAAGATATTAAATAAAATTGATTTAATAAAGTTCCTTTTAAAACTCTATATTAGAGATTACTGAAATGCTCGTTTATGTTGATAGTGTAGCTATTAATTTTGCTATATCTCTGACAATGAGGTGCCCAGTACCTTATAAAATAATAAGACAGTCCCTGCTTTAACTGCTAAACACAAGAAGATGCGCGTAGATTGGGTAAAGAAAAAGTAACATGGACAAAGGAGAAATGGAAACTGTGGTGTTTCTGATGAGAAAGATTTTTAATTTGGATGGGCCCGACGGCTACCAGTGTTATTGCCATGATTTAAGAAAGTAGAAGCAGCTATTTTTTTAAAAGGACCATTTGGAGAAGGATCTGTCATAGTTTAGTAAGCTTTTTCTGTGTCTGGAAAAGCTGATTTAGTAGTGATGGAAGGGAGTATATCAATGTGTTGGTAAAAAGTTTTGTCCCATTTATGAACAGTCTAGACACCAATAATGCCATTAGGACAACGCAGCCATACACATTTCTAAGCTCACAAAAGACTGGTTTAAAACAAAAAATATTGAAGTTTCGGACTGGTCCACTAAATCTCCAGATTTAAATGCAATAGAAAATTTGTGGCAAATTTTGTCAAGAATAGTATATAAAAATATCAATCAGAAAATAGAGAAACTTTAAAATCCTGCATTAAACAGTATTGGAGTGAAATTCCATCTGAAACTCTCCAAAAACTTATTGATTCAATGCAAAACAGGTGTTTTGAAGTATTACACTTGAAAAGGAATAAATGTAAATATTGAATTTTGTACAATTTTTGCTGTTAAATACATATTTAAAAAAAAAATGCTTATTTCCACCCTCGAAAACGTATTTTTCTTAACCTTTTTTGCTGGAAAGTTGTTATAAAATCGAATATATATATTAATAACATCAGATCTAGGTACCACACACAAATTTTCAGAGGAATTTGTGCAGTAATAAGAAAATTATTAACAATTTCATGGGGTGTCTTATACTTATTTCCCCCACTATATATATATATATATATATATATATATATATATATATATATATATATGTATTATATAAGGAATGTAACAGCAAAATTGTTCAGATCATGTAACAGCAAAATTGTCGAATTGTTAGATTAAGTTTTGAACCGTCGTATCTTAGAAATGATTAAATTTATATTACTGGAATTTCTGAAATTTCTTTTAATTTTTAACACTATTGGACTCTACATTGAACAATAAAAATTTAGTTTTAAGATGAAATGATGATCCCTCTTGCTGTTGTGACCTCCTGACCCACTTTTCCTCTCTACTTTTCCCTCTTTTTTAAAATTATTCAGCGTTCCTCTTGATGGTTCTTGAATAAACTTTGAAGATAGAAGCCAGAGTATGAATGTACCTTTACAGAAGGCCTGAATGATCTTTTTCCTCTCATCATTTCTCAGTTGGAAAGACAATAGGGCAAAATGATTTTAACCTGTTCTATTTCTAGCTGAATAACTCAAAGGAATTTTCAGTCATTCTTAGGACAAATGATGCCAAGACAGCTCCACGTCTTATCTGAAAATCTGTAAAAAAGAAACTCAGTTTATTTTTTTCGGATATTAAACATTTTGTGTGACGGACAATTATCCCATACCGTTACACGATTTGGACAATTTTGCTGTTACAGCCGGTATATTATATATATATATATATATATATATATATATATCTGTGAAAAGTGTCTGTATATATATATATATATATATATATATATATATATATATATATATATATATATATATATAATTATTTCTAAGAGCGGTATATGAAAACCGAATGATAATATGGTTTTAACAAAATATGTCATCATTTTTCGACAATATTATAAGATCCAACTTTACCATCCGATTAGTAATAACATTTATTAATATATTTCTATATTTAAAAGTCACATTTTAAAACCTTCTACTAATAAGTCCTTATGTACATATGCCACCATTTTAGATTTTTTGGGATAATCTCTTATGGTCATAAGATCAACATTGATTTAACCTTTCGTAACTGTTTCAGAAAGTTGGCATAGTACTCTCCCTTGATGGTGTGGCCCTTTTGAAGATTGTCATAATGAACTAGCCTAACAACGGTTAGCCTAGTCTATGATATCGAAGATTGACTCGATCACTTCATTTTAAATTTTTTTAAAAACATTTACATTTTATCCATTACTGTAACGATTTAAAAAAAAATTAATTTAGATTTTATAATCTTTTATTTATCGTCGATATAGAACACTCGTACCGTCTCGCCAAATCCATAACTCGTACGTCTTTCTAATATTTTTTTTATAATTTCCCGATTTACCTCAAGTGAAACTATACGTTTCGGCTTTTCACCATAGCTCTTTACACTTACTTTCTTTGGGATCGCAACGCATTTCTTTCGATATCCTTTACTAAAATGACATTCTTAATGGCATGAGTAACTTTGTAATAGACGCTTTTTTAATATATATATTTCAGAATGTGGAAGTCGGAGTCCAAATTTATATGACCCTATCATTCAACACGGCCACTTCGCCAATCCTGGCGAATTTCCTTGGCAAGTTTCTCTACATTACAAAGGTCGATTTTCATGTGGCGGTGTTTTAATTAGCCCTCGATATATAATCACTGCTGCGCATTGCGTGATGAACAGGTAAGTGTAATTTGAATTTGTTTTTCACGTAAGAAATTACAGATTTACTTAAAGAGAAAATTGCGTGTGAAAAAGAACCTTCTATTATGCGTGATCTCACTTCCGATCGTTGGCGATCGCGGCTCTCCACAACTTCATATCATTTGTAGGCTCTTAGCAATATCCCTCCCCTTATATTCACCCTGTCCCCTTTTATATCATCCATTTACACAAGCTTATTAGGATGGCTATTCGACACTGAGTGTCAAATTCTCCAAACCCACTTTCCTCATTATGTGTCCCAGAAATTCATTTATCTGTAATTGATTCTAAGCACAAGTGTTCCCATTCTTCCTAAAACTTTCTAATATGTTCCACCCATGACATTCTCAGCATCCTTCTGTAGAGGCACATCTCTGTTGGGTCAAGTCATCTCTCCAACAATTTTATCTCCTTTGTAGCTCTTAAAAGATTTTCTCTTTTTCTTGTCTCCCCTAAACCTTGTTTCGGTATCCATTTGTTCAAGCTCGCTAGGCATGTTATGCTTTGTATTTCTTTGTCCTTCTTGCCTTCAATATGTCCTGTGAGTATCAAATTTTCCCAGTCCTCTTTCCTCATTATGTGCCCTAGAAATTTCAGCTGTTTCTTTCTAATGTTAAGTATAATTGTTCTTTTTGTTTATAATTTTCTCTAAAAACTTTGTCGCTGCGCACAAGATCTATTCATGGTATTCTCAGCATCCTTCTGTAGAACCACATTTCTGTTTTTTCAGTTGTCTTCTTCATCTTTGAGGAAATTTTCCTGTATGCACTTCCTATATGGAGGATTGATATTACATAGAATTTCCTCACTCTTCTCTTTGTTTTTGTTTCTAATGAATTTCTGATTTTTAATACTTTGCTTAGTTTTTGGAAGGCATCTTTCACCCTTCCCATGTAACCATCGAATTTTTCTTATATTTCTGCACTTGATTTTGATATTTTCAATTCGTAGCTCACAGTCGTTGTTCCTCTTATTAACAACCATAAATTCTGCCTATTTTAAATTGATCATTCTTCTTCTTCTATGTGCCGTGTCCATTCAGGACATGGGTGATCATGGCTCTCCACAATTCCTGTCCTTTTTAGGTCTTCGTAAATATTTTCACTATCCAATTCCTGTTCTGCCAACCATTTAAACAAGTTCATTCTTCTTTTTCGGGATGTGGGCGATCGTGGCTCTCCATAGCTTCCTGTCTTTTATAGCACTTAGGAAATTCTGTCGTTTCACTCTCTCTCCTGATCTCTGTTCTGCCAAGCATTTACTCAAGTCAGTAAGATGAGTTATGCGCTCTTTCTTTTGCCTCTGTTGACTTCAATATGTCTTGTGAGTTTCAGATTCTCCAAGTACTCTTTCCTCCTTATGTGCCCTAAAAATTCCAATTGTCTTTTCCTGATTTTAAGTATAAATGTCCTTTTTTTCTTTCCATTTTCGGTAAAAGTTCGTCGTTACCCATATGTTTGGTACATGCTTTCCTCAGCATCCTTCTGTAGAACCACCTTTCTGATGCTCCAAGTCTCATTTTCATCTGTAAGAAGATTGTCTAGCATTCACTGACATACAGAAGGACCGATCTTACATAATTTTTCAGTGCTATTTTCTTTGTTTTTTACAAAAATATCTTGTTTCTTAATACTTTGCTTAGCTTTTGAAAGACAACTTTCGCTATCCCAATGCACCTTCGAATTTCAGTGTCGCATTTTTCGTAATCTGATAAAACACTTTCCAGATATTTAAATTGTTGTACTTGGTTGAGTTTGGTATCACCAGTTCGTAATTTACATGTTGGGGTGTTCCTTTTGCTAACAAATTTGCCTTCAGTCTTCTTACAATTGATGCTTAGTCCTTTCTTCTCGCTTTCCTTCACTACATCCTGTAGGAGTTCTTGTAGTTTCTTTTCTGTTTTTAACTGTCAACACTGTGTCATCTGCATATCTTAGGCTGTTAAGATTATGGCCACAAATAATGAATACTGGTAAGATTCCTAATTCTGTCAGAATCGTCTGACTGCATAGGTTGATTAAGTCCCATGTGAAGTCATCTCCGTACACATCACAGATGTCTCGATAAGCAATGGCAGCTTTGTGACTTAGATTAAAAGACACGGAGATATCGAACTTGCTCATTCTTGTCTACTTGGCGTTCCATCTCAAAAGGGGTGTTTAATCGGAAATAAAAATTCAATAACATTAAACAACAATTCCACAGAATGACCAGAGTTACTAATTCTCGACATTATCAATCTTGATTTGGCATTAATTTCTGTATTGACATTAATATTTAGTCAGTATTATAAATTATCGACATTACTATTCTTGATTTGGTATTCACTTATAAATCATCAATATTATTATTGATATAGTATTATAAATTATCGACATTATTATTATTGATTTGTAATTATAAATTAATGACATAATTTTTGTTGCTTTGATATTAACTTATAAATCATCGATATTATAATTATTATTGATTTGTTACTATAAATTATTGGCATTATTGTTATTGATTTGGTATTATAAATCATCGACATTATTCTTCTTCCTTTAGTATTATCTTATAAAGCATCGACATTATTATTCCTTTTATGTCTTTTCAATAGTTTTATAATAGCAGCATTTCTGATTTCAGTGCGTATGTTTCAAATTACGATGTCTTCGTTGGGTCAAATCTTCGTTACGGCGGCCAAAGATACAATATAAAGAAAATCATGTCCAATAAGAAATTCTCCGTGTCGCATCTAAGAAATGATATTGCAGTATTGGAACTAGAGCAACCAGTACCAATAACGGATTATGTTCGACCAGTATGTCTTCCATCTAAGCCTTGGGTGCCTTATACTGAATGCTTTACATCAGGATGGGGAAGGGATGAAAATCGTAAGTATTCACAGTGTTAATTTTAACTGTTTATATCTCCACGTGTTGACGCTTGTGTTTTGGACGAATAAAAAAATGAAAAAAATCATGAAAAAATCTTGGGGCGTAACTGGCTTTATATGTCGCTTATGATAAGGGAGATTTGGTAGAATCTATTTATACAATTAATTAAGTATTGGTTTGAACTTGTAGAGGAAAATTTGTTCTTTATTAATCCGCCTTTGTTCAGTGGTTCTGTACTCACACTAGTAGAATGGGAAGAAAATAAAATTTGACAGATTTTGTCTTCCGCATTCCTCTATTTGTTGGCTAAGGGGTATTTTTTTTTTTGGTGTGGAGATCCCTAATTTGTTGGCGATAAACTGCCGTCCTTTTCCAGAGTGATTGGCCGGTTTGGCCAATGTAATGCTCATGGCAACATTTGCTTTTATTTTTTTACTGTAAAAATACATAGATTAAAATATATATAAATATTAGGTACTTTTTCCAAATTTTTACTTTAGTCTGTACAAGTTTTTGTACAGAATCTTTCTAACAAGTTCATTTTTTACACACACACATATATATATATATTCGCGGATTAATTTCTTAGTAGCTGTGGAAAATTGATTAAGAAAATTATGAAAATTTTCTTTCAAATAATTTTTATTTTCAAAAGTACTTTCAATCTCAGCTGAGACCACCTTCAGGGGTTGAATTGTCTGGGAATGTGTATACGTATTTCTGTAAATTCAAAATGTTTTTTCTGTTCGTTCTCCTGTGCTTCCGTATGAATTTATATATATATATATATATATATATATATATATATATGTGTGTGTGTGTGTGCACTTCTATATATATATATTGATATGCATGGATTTATATATACATATATGCATTTATATATACATGTATGCATATATATATATATATATATATATATATATATATATATATATATATATATTAAACGATCCCAACACCAAGAAATTTCAATGGAACCAATATGAGAAAGGAAGAGTTTCGGAGGATAATTCTCCTCAGACCTCTCCCTACAGAAGGGGGAGAACCCCTCTAAAACAGAAAGTAATTGACTTCCAAAAATGGGAAGTGATAAATTTCCCTGTTCGAAGACAAAGAAAATCCTTATTGGGGATTTGGAATTATTGAAGAACCCAGACCACGACAGGCCCCAACCCAGTTTTGGTCGGCGTCCATATAAACGAATGTCCCCGGGCGTCTAGTTCGAGTAGAGTAGAGTTGGGTTGGAGATCGAAGACAGATCGACAAAGAGCTGTTGGGTTCGGAGACCCGCCTCGCAGGAGCTGGCCGAAAGATTTCCACGCATTCCGACTTAGACTTCTAACCAAAAGCAATTTTTTTGAAGAACGACTTAGACTTACACCACCAAAGCAAGTTTTAACGGATATCGCCTGAAGATACCAAAAAGCAGTTTATTGAAAAACAATTTAAGATATTAAGACTCGCTAAAGAAACGCAAGTGTCACGAATCCATAGAAGCGGGTTGGGAGAAAGACGCACTCCTGTATTCAGCAGACAAATATAAAGATACTTGTTATTTTTTTTCAACACATTTGAACCTCTTGAGTTTATTTCATTATTTTTCTTTTACATACACTTGTGCGGAGTCACATTTGCCCCGGATTCAGCTTGCACTACGGCCCGACGCCTGATTGATTTCGTCTACCTAAGATCAAATCACAACGTGGGTAGGTTAGACTAGAGATCAAAGCAGTTACTTGAGTAACCAGACGTTGAAGGCGAGCTGGGAACGACAAGGCTGATATCGAATCTAACCAGACATCGACCGCGACCAAGACAACCAGAGGGGTTAGTGTCACACATGGTAAACCAGATTTCCATCCGAACCAGCCAAGGGTTAGATCATCACAGATGGTGCTGCAATCAGCCCGGGGTTAGAGTAGGGTCACAGAAAGTACTTTAATTGCTGGATTAGCCACAGTAAATTTACGTCCAGTTTCCGACATTTCACCTTTCTTGGTAAATCTATAATCATAATGTGGGATATTTAATAACAAAAGTGATAAAAATATAAACCAAAGAAAAAGTAAAAGAAATCGGTTAGACTATACATCCAAACACATATATCTAAAAAAAAAAGAAAAAACTAAAAGCGTCCCTTCTCTTTTGTGCGCATCAATTTAGTCTGATGAAAGGACGAAACACGCCACACGAAATCTTTTCTCACTTTGTCATCGATTTCCCTCAAATTCTTCCTGATATATATAAATTTATATATCGTTTTCCCGTATATATATATATATATATATATATATATATATATATATATATATATATATATATGTATAATGCGTGCGTGTATGTATATGTGTGTGTTTGTTTTTGTCGATGTGAGTAAACTTGTGTAAATCTAACTTGATGCCCACTATTTGATTTTCTTTAGTCACCTACCCGAACAATCTCAAGGAGACCAAGGTTTATCTCTTGCCAAGAGATATTTGCGCAAAGCATTACAAGAACGCTGATGGAACAACGTTGTGCGCAAATCACAAGAATCCCAACCAGCCAGGATGTTACGTAAGTGACTGAATTTTAGTCAATCAATGATACTACTCATATTATAAATCTGAATGTGTCTTAATTAACGTGTACTAATAAATAATGGACTATTCCGTTGTGATTGCGCGGCAAGACGGAAAAGACACACCAGAGATACTGTTTACTTTTTATGGCTTACGGCCACATCACGTTTAAAGACCGGTTCCGTACGGTCCCTGAAGTCAAGCAACGTCAAGCCTGGGCAGTATCTACATGGGTAACCCAGGTGTTGTAAGCTTGGATGTGCGGATGGTGTAATGAATAATGGCCAGGAATTGTTAATCGAAGAGCCGAGTTCCAATTCCTGTTGGGTTCCTTATATTCACTTACACGCAAATGCCCTCGGGATATGCATGAATCCATTTCTTTACCCCAAGCTATGGGTTAATTAGTAAGATATGTATCCCTGAAGCTATTATTATCTAAAATTTATAAAAAATATTTATTGACTTTAATCTGCAAAGAGTTGATAACGAATCAAGAAATCAAGCTTTTTTTTTTTAATCATTTCATGCTAAACAATGTAGTAAAGCCACTAAGGCATGTAAATTTATTGAGTTTAAAAGAATAAGAAAAAAGTGAAAATTTATTAAGGAGGAGAACAATAGAAGAAGAGTTATCAAGAAGATAGTAGATAATGATTGACATTGTATTTAAATTTTTGAAGCTCAAAGTTGATTGGAAAGCATGAAGCCGTAAGAAAGCGAAAAAAGAAAGTATTAGCATAGAACTTGCGGTAACATCTAGCCATTTCAACTTGAAAACGATAAGATGAGATGAGACCTTTCTGGCAATCTTGTACTGCCCTAAAATTCACGAAGTCTCAGTACCATAAAAGAAAGTTTATCAGAAAAATTACCATCAAATTATTTATAGAAATGGCAAAGGGAAGCTACGTTACGGTAGTGGGGGAAGTGATTGAAACTGAGATGCCAGGTCAGGACCAATGACATTGCAGATTCTACTTTGAATTTTATCAAGAATTACATAAAAAAAGCAAATTATAACCCCCCACCACAATTATTCATTACAAAAAAAGTTACATGACAACATTCAAAATTAAATTGTTAGATTTTTATATTTTTACAATTATGAATGGTATTTTAACTAATTACATTTTACCAACTTTCATATACTTCAAAAAAATAGACAAATGTAAAGCCATTTAATGTTATAATTTACAGATGATTTGTTTATTTGCATTTGCTTATTATTATTTTCTTTTATATATTTTACAAACACAAATCATTGACACCAAACAAATTTCAAACCTATTCTATACTAAAAACGTTATAACGTGTCAACACACAAACGCGCACGCGCAAGCGCACGCGCACAAATTAATACAAATAAAAATTGTAATTTAGTTAATTGATGTTTTATTCAGTACACCAGAGTTTCGTAGACGGACTTTTTTTTTGTAATCGTGCAGTCCACTCATCAAGAGAATTCATCAATTGAGCTTTTATTTATATTTATATATATATATATATATATATATATATATATATATATATATATATATATATATATATATATTTGGACAGAAACATTTCTTTTATACATGTTCCACTGAATGTGATAGAGAATCAAACACTGAAAATCTTATATGTTTGTTTATTATCTTTTTGTAATTTTCTTAGTGTTTTCTTTTTGGAAGGATGAAGAAAGTGCAGAAGTTGACATAATAATTATTGTACCAAGCGATTTCTCTTATTTCAGTAGCCATTTTTAAGACTACTCATGTGACCCACTCACTAAGGTAACGTAACGTGTAATATACCTCAATGCCAAGTTTGTAAATATGTTATTATTGATAGCATTTCACCTCACCTGGCACACATACAATAACCCGACATTCTACCCTTTATTCAACAAATGCAATGCAGGAAATTATATCAGTAAAACTAGTACAGAATTTCGTCTTCGCTTTAATAACTACAAGAAAGAAAACAATCAGAGATAACGGTATCAATTTCACTCTAGCCGTACATTTCAACCAACCAGACTATAGGATTGAAAGAGCTTAAGCGAAATTGGTCTTAGTTATCTCTTAAGCTCAAATACATACGATTACAGTTTGCCGGCCACTGCTACCGAGCGGACAGGGAAATCATCTCATCCTTACTCCTATGGCATCCTTCTGGAAGTGTCTTCTCACGAAAATTGACTTTCCCAGACACCATAGCTCGGGACTCAGGGTTGGATATTGGGGATCTGGGGACATAAATACAGAACTGAACAGTGTGGAAAGGTTATTGTCAATGGAGTTCCGATCAATCATAGGGAGGTCGAAGGTTGATGATGATAGGATTGATAACTTTAGATACATTCTTTTAGCATCTTCATTTAACTGCTAACCAAATCGTAGAAGGGTCGAGTAATAATAAATTTCAACATGCGAGGTTTAAATAGAAATTTAGGCATGCGCAGTGAATACAGTTTCTACAAAAAAAAAAACCCATCTGCGAACCCCTCACAACCCTAATCGTGGCAGAGATCTTACCAAAAATCATTAGATTTCATTAGAAAAATAAATCACTCACACAGACATGGACACTATCAACACACGCATTCAGAGATATTAATGAATACGAAAATCTGACAACTACCAGAAAAGGCGGGTTGGAGTGGGGTTGTCATAAAATATGACCTTATATCCCCCAGCCAGATTAAAACAATTTAGACTAACTGAAATTATTTCGTATCCTCTATACTGAGGCCAGCCGTCCACTAATGTTCACGAGCACTTAATAAAAGAATAAATAGATCAACTCATGTACAAAAAATAACCTTGAAATCCTCACAAAAAAAAAAAAAAAAAAAAAAGTAAAAGAAAAATCACTTCATTTTTCGTTGAGAAAGGTTACCGGCGAAAATTATCCGAAAATTCCGACTTTTCACGTTTTTCTCGTGCATCTATTTTGTCTAATAGTCTAAAAGCATTATTATTATTATTAGTAGTAGTAGTAGTAGTGCTATTATATCTTTTTGAATTTCTATCATTGGCCATCTTCATGCATACGCACAGACACACAGGCATATAGATATATATAGATATAGTTATTAGTGGTCACCCAATGCAGATCCCAAGAGCCACTTAAGGTAGAATATTAAGTAAGATCTGCAATTTATGAGGATATGTAGAATAGATAATGGTTAACCCTAGACTTGAAGAGGTTAAGATCGTCGTGGTTGGGAAATTATCCTCTCGGAAGTCTGATCTGCAAAGTAGAGATTCTTGGGGAGAAAATGTCGGAGTGGAACTTCATTGTTTGTCATGAGATACAAAGGCGACGGTTCGTCCCAGTGTAAATGCCATGGTGGGTCTTAGCTGTGAAGGTCTGAACTGGTAGAACTAATAAAATCTAGCACGTCTGAACGATAGGCTTGTGATATTTTGACTGTGGGAAAGAGATCGTAGGTCGGAAAATAGTTCCTCACCCACAAGGCCACGTAGACAATTTTGACCTCTTATTAATACTAGAAAGTGAAACAGTTCCAGCCCAGATATGGCAGCAGTACTCAATGCAAATACCCTGAAAACAGTCTTTTTTCCCTCAGCTATGGGTTGAATAGCTAGACAGACTGGATCCTTTAGCCTTGGCTGACAACCAGTCTACCGCAGAAAGAAACGGCAACCTACTGCGGGAAAATCTTCTGCCCAGTTAGTCATGAACCGAAAGAGACATTATAGCTCAAGAGTGGATCACGTATGGCATATAACTGACTGAATGACTCCATTTTTTGGTGTGATCTGATTCTTGTATCGATAAAACATAACAGGAGTCAGGTACTCGCTGGAACAGTACAAGGAACCGACTATTTTCCTAGCAACGATGGATCGTATACATGTGTTCCACTTGAGGTTTCGAGGGAGCATTAGTTCCAATAGGGGCCTTCTTCAGAGAACAATTGTTCATTATTATAGGCAAAAATGAGGATGGAACATTACTAGTGTTGAATGTTACAAGCTAGTTATTCCCTTGTCTGAGCTAGTTCAGAGGAGAAATCAGCTGCAAGGCTGTGGTCATATAAGATTTTTGGACGGGGGCACCTATACACTGTGGTGTCATCTGAATAATTACACTTCAGTGTTTCAAGTGGACGCACGTACATTCAGCTTTATATATAATGCTTTTTTTTTCAGGGTGACAGCGGTGGCCCAGTGGTGTGCCGGAATAAGCAAGGATATTTTGAGCTATATGGAATAACCAGTTATGGAAAGATCAATTGTGCTGGCCATGTCTCAAGTCCACAAGTATTTGCTGATGTGTTCAATTTACAGAATTGGCTATTGAAACGAATAACATTTTAAGAAAACTATTCATCATTTATTCATCTACTAATTTTCTTATTTGAAGGAACAAAAATATTTACTAGAGAACAATATATACGAATATGATTTTTTCTCTCTCTAAGAAATCAACACCGCATCATTTATCTATAGATAAGACTAGTTATTAAAGATGAACTTATATTTGTAAATCTCTTCTTTAGGGCGGTAAAAAAATGTAATAACATTGTGGACAGTTCAATGAGAAGAACAGAATTAACTTCGTTAAGAGACAACGTTATTTAGTAAACATGTTTTTAAAGAACTATAAAATGAAACTCATGTTCAATTAAGTAACTGAAAGGAAACTGATGTTAGCAATAAAATAGCTGATATAGCTAGGATATATAATGAAGAAAGAATGCTTAGAGAATTTAACACTCACAGGACACGATGATAGCAAGAGAAGCAGGGAGAACAGCAAGTAAACTACTTAGCGAGTTTGAAAGAAATGACGACAGAATGGAATGGCTGAGAGGTTTAGTAAAGTTTCAAAACTTCAAGCAAAATGAACATAGATAGAT
Source organism: Acanthosepion lycidas (assembly GCA_963932145.1). NCBI lineage: Eukaryota > Metazoa > Mollusca > Cephalopoda > Sepiida > Sepiidae > Acanthosepion > Acanthosepion lycidas. The sequence continues at coordinate 19,285,228 of OZ010589.1, forward strand.
AGATAGATAGTAGAAATAATGAGATAGATAGATAGATAGATAGATAGATAAGAACAAAATGAAATAGATAGATAGATAAGAACAAAATGAAATAGATAGATAGATAATGAGCATAGATAATGAACGGAGATAGATTGAGAGATGATTAGCATAGATGGATAATGAACAGAAGTAGATACAAAGAGAGATACACTGAGATATATAGGTAATGATCAGAGATAGCTACACGCATACATACATAGAGGGATAGAGATAGAGATAGATGATGAACATACATAGATAGATAGATAAAGAGAGAGAGAGAGATACATATAGAGATAGCTAATGAACAGGGATATATATATATATAGATAGATAGATAAAGAGAGAGAGAGATACATATAGAGATAGCTAATGAACAGGGATATATATATATATATATAGATAGATAGATAAGATCAAGTCAAAAATACTATTCTACTTGTTCTCAATAATCCTGTGCCAAGACAATAGTAATTCAATTTAAATAATCTTTTGTGAATTAACTTAGTACTTACTGGAGATAAAATCGAATTTTTCTGCCATTTTGAAGCAGAGGTTGGGGGTTTTGTTCAAAAGGGATGAATTTAAAACCGGTGGGTTATATAAATATATTAAATATTTACAATCTTTTTCGACCGGTGGTGATTTGCTGTATATCTGTCATTTACAATTGCATAAAGGTTGTTGAATATCTCTGGTGTTATTTTGAAATAAAAAAAAGTAAAAAATTATTTCTTGTTTATTCATCGTCAGTAACAGGAATTGAATGTGCAATATTTGACTTACTACCTGCATTTGAATTGACAATAAAATATATCATCTTGTATCGCTATGACATCTTTTTCGTTTTATTTATTTATTTATTTAGAGTCTATTAAGCTCTAGAGTAAATTTCTGTCAAAAGCATAAATACTGTTATTACTCGCTAATATATAAATATATTAAGAAGAACAATAACAACAATAAAAGCTAATCGCCCAGACATCGTTATCAAAGTCCATAAAAACAGAATGTGCTTTCTTACTGACACGGCTGTCCCTGCAGATTGTAATGTATTTTTAAAGATTTTCCAAAAACTATCAAAATACAAGGATCTTGAAATGAAAATCTGAAAAAACGTGGGATAAAACATCATTAATTCCAGTTGTATTTGGTGTCGTCGGATTGATTGGAAAAGGTTTTGATAGACCCATTGAAGGCATCCCTAGTAGCCAATGACTTAAATAAATACAAAAAACATTGTTCTCACAAGTACAGCTCACACATTACGAAGGGCTTTATCGATGTAAAATACCTGTGCTCTTACGTTTTTTTATTTATGCTTTATATATCTGAATTAGTTTTTCTTTTTTTCTAAGTGACATTTTGGTGTGCCATAATAAATTTGTTCTGCTATTGCTCTTCTTTCTGGGTGAGGCTTAGAACTTTTAGAAGGGCTCTCGTAAATACAATATCAATCATTATCTTTTACCATTGCATAGGAAAGGGAGTGTTCAGTACCGTATACTCATAGATTTCCTTGGGTGTCACACCTTTCTTTTACAGAAACTTTATGACTGCTCGGGTTTCTGTTTTGTCTATTTTTAGATTTGTCGCACACCTCCCACCTTTGTATGGGCCTCACCTGCACAGAAATTTGAATTTCATCTATGGCTCTTCTCTCTGGGCTCGGCTTAGAACTTTTTTTTGAACGACCCTCGTATGAATATTTCAGCCCACCTTCTTATTTAATTTATTTCTAGGGGCTGACAAAGAGATGGGTTCATGTGCAGAAGTAAATGTAAACTATGATTTTTCCAAGACGCTTATCCATTCCACAACCTGTACATCCACAATATTTGGCATGGTGCAGAGTCCTGTTGTCAGTGATAGGGACTTCCATCAGCCAGCTACTTGAGCCAAGACAGCACTACTTGATGTAGAACTCCGTGAGAATGTGGCAAGATGAATGGAGGTATAACGTCGCCATCACTAGTAATCACTCCAAACACCATGATTTTGACTGCATATTTGTTTTCATCACTCTGTGTACATTTTTTTTGGTAAACACTTTTCTCTACACTCTCCTCAGATTGACATCTAAACATAGTGAAATATTTTAAATGGAACTTCCGGTGCCAAGCTGTACAGCATACCGTTTCTGGCGGAGGGAATTGTGTCATGGTGCTCTTCTTCTCACAGACGCTGTACAACTGACATGTTGTTTATATGTTTCCACAGTTTTAATCCGATTTCGATTAATTATTTGTTTGATAATTAATACTTCAGTGTTGTTTTTCAGTCCAAATTGTCTGGAAAAAATTACAAGCCTGAAGGTGAAAAATCGAAAAAAAATGATTTTTTGCCCTTTGCGTAAAAATCAAAGGCGAAATTTAATTTACTTTTTCACACATGACCTTCCAATCCTAGCTCATGCTGTTTGGGCGTGATTCACACCTCTACACGTTGCCCATCGGTTGCTGCTGACCTTGTTAATTAGCGCGTGCAGCAACGCGTGTACGTGTGGCCATGCAACACGTCGTGTGTCACGCGATGTGTCACGCGATGACATACGCGCTGATGTACGGGCATACGAATGACCTGCGGAACGTGACACCTGTTCGAGTTGCCCATTGGCTGCACGCATCCCCTTTACACGTCCAATCAAATGTCGCCATGTCATACTGATTGTCTACACAGTCCTAAGCTCATTGCTGCTGTTTAATTCCGCAATTCCGCTTCTACTTCCGTACATCCAGCCTTGCTTACACATTCCCCTCTTCTCTTGGCCAAGATATCAATCTCTCTCAAGTGAGGTTACCTTTTCCGTTGCATAAAGCCTGCTACCACAGTTTTAAGGCATTGCTTTCATTGTTGTTTATTGCCTTTCCCAATTTAATTTTTTTATTGTCCTGCCAGTTTTTGCATTGCATTCAACCTAGTAATAAGCTTGCTTGCTTTTTTATTACCCAACATTTATTTTTCCAACCTTTTCTAAAGTTATTCGAGCTTAGTGATTCCAGTAGTTTTACAGCGTTCTCTTGTGATATTTGCTCACGCATTCCATTTGACAATTCATACTTGCCTAAAACATGCCACCAAAGAAAAGAACTTGCCTAAGAGGCAAAACCACAGCTGCCAGGTCCGCTATGCGAATGCGATAAGAGTTTTCTGGTACTTTATTCAGAGTTACTGAGTTAATTAGCCGCTGGCGCCCAACACCAGAAAGAAGGCTACTCTGTCGCCGACAAGCCTAAACTACTCACAAAGTGGGTATGATGAGACCCCCTCCAGTAAATCCCGATACAAGACGTTCCTAGGCCGTGACAGAAGAATCACCTTCAACATTCTTTAGAGAATTACTTGGGATTACGCCGGCGGTCAGTCCTAGAAAACGGGGGAGTGACAGTAAGGCAAGTGAAGACTTCCCTAATGCTCCCCTCCATGTTCTGTCAACGCACGACGTAGGAAAGACAACCTCGAAGCACATCGGTGATACATCAAGTGTGGCATTCCCAGCCCCTAACCTCCATGACACGGACACTGGACACATACCACCTCGCGATACTTATGCTGGCCACCACCCCACAAGAGAGAGGAGAGCAAGCGCTCGATCGCCTTCCTATGGTCCTTGCTAATGAGGTCTCTTCTAGGATGAAAACCAGCATCTACGCTTTGGTTCCAGCTTGGAAATGCCAAGTGGAACCATGATCATCTCCCTGGTTCTCACCTACTTGCTCATCCACTATAGCCCACGGGAATCACTTCTTCCGGCTATATCAGAGCGACATGGTTGTAACAGATGTAGATTTCTCACTGCTCGTAATGAATGCAATCGTGTTCGCAAAGAAGCAAAGTGTGGTGAAAAAAAAAGTTACTTATCGATAAGAAGGGCACCGTGTGTTCTGTACACATCGAGAACATACCGAAGATAATATAACTAAAATAGAAACAAGTTAGTCGCAGGTATTACCGTAAAAATGTGTGTATCTATTTTGAGTGTGTGTTTGTATATATGCCTATGCGTTAGTGTGTTTATGTAACTCTGTGAAATTTGATTTCAATTTAGGGTATGTCTATGATTTAAAAATCTTCTAACTTTTAACAAGAAAATTCTCAGGTTGCTGTTGAAAGATTCCGCAGAATATTGTTGATTTATTTAAGATGGAATGATCTATTATGACATGTCTCTAATTTGTATTTAAGTACATTGAATTTATTTTCATTTTTTTCTAGTTGAATTGTTCACTTATATTGCATATGATCCATTATTGTACATAATTAGGTTAAATCAAATTTGTAATTTATATGAATACTACCTTATGAAAATTGATATTCATTAGATTTGGGGGATATTCTTGGGCGTACACGAGACCCTAGCACCGACCTTATATCCGTGAACCTGGATATAGAATATAGACTCTTACCATACATTCTCGTGGTGGACGAGACCCTAGCACCCAACCTGGATTCGTGAACCTGAACATGGAATATAGACACTTACCATACATTCTTGGGGTGGGCAAATCCCTAGAACCGACCATAGTTCTGTGAAACTGAATATGGAATATAGACTTTTACCATATATTCTCGAGGTGGACGAGACCTAGCAACGACCCTGGTTCCGTGAAACTGAACCTGGATATAGAATTTTACCATTCATTCTTGTGGGTAGACGAGACCCTAGCACCGATCCTATCTCCGTGAAACTGGATATAGAATATGGACTCTTATCATACATTCGTGGGGTGGACAAGACCCCAGTTCGGTGAACCTGAACATGGAATATAGAGTTTTAAACTACATTCTCGGGGAGGACGAGACTCTAGCACTGGCCCTAGTTCCGAGAAGCTGAACATGTAATATAGACTTTTACCATACATTCTTGGGGTGGACGAGACCCTAGCATCGACGATAGTTCTGTGAAGCTGAACATGAAATATAGACTCTTACCATACATTCATGGGGTGGACGAGACCCTAGAACTGACCATACATCTGTGAACCTGAACATGGAATATAGACCCTTACCATACATTCTTGGAGTGGACGAGACCCTAGCATCGACCATAGTTCCGTGAACCTGAACATGTAATATAGACTCTTACCATACATTCTTGGGGTAGACGAGACTCTAGCACTGGCCCTAGTTCCGAGAAGCTGAACATGGAATATAGCCTCTTACCATACATTCTTGGGGTGGACGAGGCCCTAGAACAGACCATAGTTCCGTGAACATGAATATGTAATATAGATTCTTACCATACATTCTTAGGGTGGACGAGATCCTAGTATCGACCATAGATCCGTGAAGCTGAACATGAAATATAGACTCTTACCATACATTCTCGGGGAGTACGAGAACCTAGAACCGAACATACATATGTGAACCTGAACATGGAATATAGACTCCCACCATACATTCTTGGAGTGGACGAGACCCTAGCATCGACCATAGATCCGTGAAGCTGAACATGAAATATAGACTCTTACCATACATTCTTGAAGTGGACGAGGCCCTAGGACAGACCATAGTTCCGTGAACCTGAACATGTAATATAGACTCTTACCATACATTCTTGGGGTGCTCTAACAAGTTGGTTTTGTTTTATTTTCCATCCTATTTTTGTTATTTTTGTATCTTTGCTGCTATATATGATATGAGAGGATTATATTGTGAGTATTCTTTTTTTTCTAACCTGATTTTTAGTGTGAATAGCTTTGCTGCTTTTATTGCAATATTTTTGTGGGATTCATTAGGATCTTACAGTAGATTCATATATTACGTTATTTTGTATGCTGTTACTACTTAGTGGGCATTCTTTATTTATTCTGCTGTTAAAGATAAGGTTTATAGGTGTTTTTTGTCTCTTGGTGATTTTTGTGCAGTGTTTTATATGAGTTGGTAGCAGAACTAGACCTGAAATCGGACAAGAACTTTAATGTTTCATTGCCGACACGGAATAAAGTAATTTATGCTCATATACCTCAGCTGAAAGCTTAACCAGTTATATTACTGAAGCTTGACTCAGTTCGACTGAACAAATTTGAACATCACAGCAATACTAATTATAATATAAATTATATTATCATTATATTTATCGATATATTATATACATATATCAGCTACATATTTATATATATAATAGATCTTATAGGTAGATTGTTTTATATATATTATAATGTATTTATTATATATTATAATGTATTTATTATATATTTTATATATTATGTATATAATTATATATATATATATGTGTGTGTGTATATATATATATATGATATGTTTATGTTATACATATTTTAAGCATATATTACATAGATATAAGTAATATAAAGATATAGACTTTCTTGCAAGAAAAGAGAATATTTATTTATCTTTAGATTTTACAAAATAGGTTTTCATAATATGTCCAAACATTTATCAACTCAACAAAATAAGATTTATTTAATATTGTTAGTACATAATTAGGAAGAAAGTTTATTTAACGTTTTAACCTTTTGAGCCCTGTGTTCCTGAACAATTTTGACCCATCTGCCTGAACCCCCCGAGTCAAAATTCGCAAATAATTGGTATGTAATATTTCACAGTGGATATAAAAATACTTACAAGTGTTTATCCACCGTTCAACCAATGGCTGGGTATTAAGGGATTTTTCTCTACCACTGTTCAACCGGGAACTGGGCATTACATCATTTTTCTCTACCACCGGTAAAGCGGTGGTCAGGGCCCAAAACGGTTAATATCAGTTATTTTCTTTGAATATATTTGTTATTCTTTTATTTTAGAAAATGCCGAGTTTGGCGTTTTTTTTCCATAAATCGTTAATCCTTTTATCGGTTATAGTCGGGTTTGTTTCGTTCATATCCGTGATTTTGTTTTTCCTTATTAATTCATCATATTGTAAGTTATCCATTTTCGGAGCGTAAAGACATCAGCGTACAACTGCGTTTCCGTCCTTTTTCTATAATACCAAGTCCAACTGACGACTCCATATACTGACCAATATCCTTGCATATTTCGGCAGACGAGAGGACCGCCTTCGTCACCCTAAAATCAATCAGAAAAGTAATAAACATTAACTAAATACAATGCAATGCGTTAATATTCAGACCAATTTTAGCCGAGTTTTTAATTTTCAATGGCCCAGTTCTAAGCAATATTATATCTATGTGTTTGTGTGTGTTTCGGGAAAGGAAAATGTCTTAAATATACGATAGTTGTAGGTCTAATTTGCATTTCATAGAAAGGTTGTTATGGGCATAATATTGGCTTAACAACTGAGACATGCCTCTGATTCATCGGCGCTGACCTCTTTTCCTATTAAATGACTTAATGGAGAGGAATAAACTGATCAATCTGAAGATTTCGAAAATGGATGTTTTTTGTTGAATATCAGAAAAAAATCATTTTTATTATTATGCTTAATGAGCATTGAAATGTAGAAAAAGAATTAAGCCCGTTAACTAACTGTGAAAATTTCGATTGGTTTTTGAGATTCTTAAGGAAACCAACCTAAATGGAAACTTGGAGATAACTTGATACTGAGTATCCACTCAATACATATGTGAAGTCGAGAAAAAAAGGATGACATGTGCTAAACTACTTCCTTGTCAGAAATAAAAAAAATTACCTTTAAAAGCCGTGAGATTAATTTGCTTACCTAAAGACCTATTCACCTGATTGGTGTGGTTTCTGAAGTAGGATATTTTCGGGAAAATGACTTTCTGAAAAATTCAGCCAAGCTGATTAATGAGCCATGTGATTTATTTACTCCGTTAGTTTCAAATAACACATGATATTATATTACACCTTATTAACAATGACTTAAAACTAAGTATACATCGTAATTCAACTAATAAAAATCATCTCATAAATATCTATACTCATCATAAAATAAAATCCCTATTTATTGAATTCTATTTAAAAGTAATCAGAATATGTGACCCTCAGTATTTATAGGAAAAGGAGAAATACATTGAAAATACATTAAGTTCATCAAATATCCTAATTATTTCATATTCCTTGCAAAACAAAATGTTTGTATATTAACAAACCCAACGAATGAAAATATAATATTCTACCTACCAAATCTATCACAACTGCGATTGAAAAGAATTTATATAAGCTTAACATAAAAATTTGTTACTGTGATAATATGGACAACCACACAGAAAGAGGATATGGTGGTCTTATTTTGATGTCAAATGGTTCTGTTTGATGGACCAGCAAATTGTTTTTTCAAAGAAATACAATTATCAAACGATGAATTACTTACATTATTTCCTGGTGAGGTCGGTTGGTTGTGATTAGCACATAACAATGTAGCGTCCAGGCCAGTGTATTCAGTATTGCAAACGTGTCTTGGTAAGATCTTAACTTTTGTTTCCATCAGGTCATTTTGCATGTTATCTAAATAAGAAATGAAAAACAAGATAAAATTAATTTGAATTCCGCGTTTCATCCACCATTAAAATTTGAAACAAGCGTAACATCCATCACTAACAGTAATAGTGTAACATAAATGAAGTACTGCAGCATCCATTATTATTAGTAACATATATCACTAACAATAATAATGTAACATTTATCAGTTAGTTTAACATGCATACCTAATTGTAATAATGTAATATATTTCACAGTAACATGCGTCACTGCATTGTAACATTTATCAGTTAATCATGCATCCCTAATAGTAATAATGTTATATACATAAAATAACATGCATCACTAATAGCAACAGTGACAAATCCATAAATACTTACTGAAATGAAAGTCTTCATCTTTGACATTATTAGAAATAACCATGAGTTTTTCCAGATTACATTAACCGTAAATATTGGTAACCTTCTGCGGTCAGGTGATAAAACATATTTATTTTCATGAATAAATTGTACCATGATATCAAGTCATACAGATTCAATCGAAACCTGTTTGATATTTATCATTGTTTAAAAATGCATTCAAGCATACATTTAAATTAAATTCTCGCCATTTGAATCTAACTTGAATATTGTGTGTCTTATATTCAATAGAAAACAGTTATTTTAACGCACAACAATGTAAAAAACATCAACTTTAAATTTAAGGTCCAATTACAACAAAACTGCTGGTCAGGTGAAGTGATTCATGTATATGTGTGATTCTGTCACTCTGGCTATGAAAACATATCCTAGAATAAAGTAATATAGATTCGATATCACCAAATACAAGTTTCGAGATGAGTGAAGATAGAGGCAAACAGTCAAAATCCTAAAACTGACATGGATGGAATGGGATATGAATGGAAGAGAGATAGTGATAGCAAATGAAGATTATGAGAATCAGGAAGATGGATATATTTCATTAAACCAAATTCCTCTTAATGTTGGCCGGTCACACACAAGTGTTTCACAAATGATCGGTTGAATCTCAAATATTTCATAATGTCCAATTCCTCTTCATCTGAGTCATCCACATACTAATGTTTAAAAAAATGAACCGTTGAATCTGAAATCTCTTCATTCTGTGATGTCAAATCACTCTGTATATAAATGGCAAACATACAAATGTTTCACAACTGAAAGGTTGAATCGCAAATTCCTTTATTTCCTGATGCCATATTCCATTCTGGATTACCTGGTTACAGACAGATGTTTCACAAATGAAGAGTCGAATTTCAAATTACTTTCTTTTGTGATGTTAAATTCCTCTTCATGCGAATCACACACATGCAAATGTTTCAGAAATGAAAAGATGAATTTCAAATTTCCTCTCCTTATTAGATATCAGTAGGCAAAGCTTTCAATTTTTTTTATTACGTGATAATGAATTCTTTTCTGTCTGAGATGCCCACATGAAAATGTATCACAAATGAATGGTTGAATCCCAACTTTATTTCGTAATGTCAAATTCCTCCACATGCGAGTCACCCACATGCATATGTTTCACAAATGAACATAAAATCAACAGGTAGAGATTGTGTGCGTGTGTGTGTGTGTGCTTGTGTGTGTTTGAGAGAGAGAGATATTAAATTAAGCCACATATACTTACCCTTTTCGTCTTCTCCCCAGCCAGTTGTGTAGCAAATCATGTAAGGTTCCCAAGGTTCAGAAGGAAGACATGCTGGTCGAATATAATCTGTTATCTGTACTGGCGTCATCAATTCCAACAATGCAACATCATTAGTGTCAGTCCAGTATGAGTAGTTTTCATGTACCTTGATTTTCTTGACCTTGATTTTCTGAAGTGCAGAAAAAACTGTAGAGCCCAGGCCGATCTCGTGATCTTTCGGAGACGAACTGAAATTTAAAAAGGAAAATATATATTTGCTCTATCACAATATAATCATTATCAATCAATCAATCAATCAATCAATCAATCATATATATATATATATATATATATATATATATATATATATATATATATATATATATATATATATATATATATATATCTTTCATTCAATCTAATTTCTTAATTAATCTGTTCGTAACTGTCTATCTACCTCATTGTGTTTATATCTGTCTACTTACCTATATATCTATCCCAATCTCTTCATCTCTTTCTCTCTCTTATTCAGTTCATATTTGTCTATCTATCTGTTCATAACTTGCTCTTTCTTAGTCTGTCCATAACTGTATATCTATCTATTAATGATCTGTTCATATATAGCTATGTATCGTAATCTGTGTGTTCATATCTATCTGTCCATCTCCGTTTCTTCATATCTATCTGTCCATCTCCGTTTCTTCATATCTATCTATCTATCTATCTATCTATCTATCTATCTATCTAATTTTATAATTAATCTGTTCATAAGTCTCTATCATTCTTTTCATATCTATCTATGTATCTATTCCTCCCAATCTATTCAAATCTATCTATATTTTCCTATTTATCTATCTCAGTGTTTTCTTGCCTATTCATTTCTCTATCTATGTTCTTATCTTGATGTCTCGTGGGAATACGTTATTTTCCGTTATGGAGCTCCTAATCTTTAAAGGTGTTAAAAAACACAAATGATATTTAACAGTTATCTGAAATAGGGATTAGCTTGTACCTACTCTATCATATAGTCTCAAACTAATAGCAAATCTTTTAATTTTTGATCATGTTTTAAATGAAGTGTTGAAACTATCTGTCTTTAATTCAAACTTACTTGCGTCGGAAACATTGTGCAGCCGAAAGTACGTATCGATTATTAAGAAGTACACCTCCACAGGAACGATTTCCCCTGTACATGACTGCAACCCTCCAGGGCCATTCTCCTGGAATGGCTTTCTGGCCATATGTAATAACAGGATCGTATAAAGTCGCACTCCTAGTACCACATTCTAAATAGCAAAGAAATCAGTAACAATAAAGGTGACAACAAAAGCAGCAACAAGAAAATGACAATAAAAAAGAAGACGAATTAGAAGACAATGATTTCCTTGATGTTAGCCTCTATCGGATTAAAGCTTGTGAACTTTAGAAAATTGGTAAAACTAAGTCAGCCTTTACTTTATATTATTTCTCCTTTTCATGTGAATTTACCTTTCTCGGGACTTGCTATTTTATAATTTTTAGACCACATGTTTTCATTTGTCGATTAAGTTATTGTTAATGGAGGTCTTATTTATCTTCCCATTAACGCAGATGGCCTGTGCAATCTGTCTGTATGTGGAATCGTCCTATAATTTAGCAGTAAACTTGTTAAGTAACTGTTTGTAGTATCTCTCCTTGTTGAAAATGCCTTCAATCCCATTTTTATCATCGGCACCATTCTTTTTGCTATGCCATTGGATTGTGGGTAATTCGGTGGTATTTTGTAAGGGAAGCAGCCAATCCGTTTCAATCAATTGCATAAATTTTCATCAGTAAATTCTTGTGCGATGTCTGATATCAATGTTTTAGGGATGCCATTTTTAAAAAATATCACCTTAATATTTTCTTTATTGTAGTTGGTTTTATATCTTTAATGATTCAGGCCATCCAGAAAAGGAGTCTACTAAAATTAGAAATAGTCCCATGCCATTAATGTGTGCATGGTCCGTATGAACGCGAGAGTTCATGTTTCTGTTTCTTTAGGCTACGAGTGTATACTTCCTTGTCGAAAATATTTATTTCTGTGCATTTTAGGCATTTATGAACACATCTTTCTATATAGCAATAATACACTGACCACCATGCCCCCAAATTTAATCTCCTCTGTGTAGCCGTTATCTCACAATACACATCATCATTTACACTTTTTAAAATATCTTTTCTTACTGTTTCTGGTGGTACTATCAGATTCACATTATATATAAAACCATTTTCCATTGTTGATTTATGCCTTATTTCTTTATAAGGTCTTTCAGCTTTGGAACAATTACTACACCTGTTTCTTATTTTCTCAAAAATCTTGCTTAATACTTGATCATGCAGAGTTTCCGATGTAGAAATAATATGTCAGTTTCAATCCAATGTAATATTTCATCATTCAAGATTTCTATATTTTTCTTTTTGATCCTTATTATATTGTAAGCTTGACAGCGTATCAACATGTTGTATTTTATATCCTTTTACATACTCAATGTCAAAATCATATGCCATTAATTCTGTTGCCCACCTTAGACTCCTGGAAGAAGTAACTTTTGGTAGCATCTTTCTATGGTTACTTAACAAAAATTGTCAAACTCTTTGCACTAGACAATGGCCAATACCTCTTTTTCAATATTTGAATAATTTCTGCTGCCGTCAGTCTTCTTGAAAGGTACATTATTGGATGGCTTTCTTGCAATAAAATTGTTGACACAGTTCGTTCATTTGTATACTAGTTAATTTAACATCCTTTTTGGGATCAAATATTTTTACAATGTTTTTTTTTCTGCAAGTATCTTTTAAATCCTCAAGCGCTACGTTTTGCCTTTGAGTCGATTGAGACTAATTATTCTTTTTACACAGTTCAGTTACAACTAGCTCTATTAAGACGCAGTATTTGGTAGGTATCTATTATAAAAATTAACCAAGCCTAAAAAGGATTCTAATTCCTTTTTTATTAGTAGGTATTTATACCTCTGAAAGTTTCTTAATTAACTTTGAATCTGGCGTAATATCATCTTTTTTTAAGTCTGATACCCTAAATATGATATTGTATCACAATCAAATTCACATTTGTCTATGTTTATTGTCATCCCAGAATTTTTAACTTATTTAACACACGTTCTGGCAAATAATCATGTTACTAATTTTGTCAGTTAACACCCCTCCCATTGCTCTGCGAAAAATGGCACTTGCCGTTTTCTCTCCAAAAGGCATTCTCGTCCATCATGATAATCCTGTAGGGGTGTTTATTGTGATAATTTCCTTGAATCTATCATCAATCTGTATTTGATTATAGGCAAATTTTAAATCAATTTTTGCAAACAATTTAATGCCCGATAATTTGTGAATAGCAGTTTCAATATCGGGAATAGGCAATATATCCGAGCATATTTTATGATTTACGCCTATTTCAAAATCACCATATATTCCTTAGTTTCCATCTGATTTTAGGCAAAACTACAATAGGAAAACCCATTTAATGCCACCTGGAGGAAAATGCTTCAAAGTTCCCTCCTCTACCATTTTTAAAAAAAATTTGCAACTACAAAAGTTATGAAGTGAATAGGTAATTTATGGGATTCAAAATAGGAGGGGGGTGTTACGATTTTCATTTAATTGTATGCTCGCTTTATACCCCTTTAACAATTTCGTTTTTACTTTTTCTGTTTACAGTATTGATTACTTTCGACGTATCCACCTTTAGAACATCTAACGCCCGTGAATTTTTTTTTTTTGCATTCAACTACTTCAGATGACTTTTTCTCACTTTCAGTTTACCCATTTGTTCCAAGAAATTTCTTGGGATTACGAGTGACTTCACTCCCTGTATTCGCTTACATTGGAAAGACATGCTATTTAGTTTAATTTTTTTAAAAGAATTCTTTTTCTTAGATTTTTGTATTGAAAGTACTTTCTTTTTCCCAATTTTTCTATATTATTTTTATTAATTTTGCATACAGACTAAAAATGCGTTTTTCTTTCGCACTTTTCCAAAAGTGAAGCACATTTTTCTGTTAGTTTCATGTTCAAATTACAGTATTTGCATTTCTTGCGTTCCTTTTTCATACTGCATGCTTCAACATTGTCCTCACTAGAATTATACTTTTTAATCAATTCCAGCTGTTGAATAACTTCCACACATATATTTAGAGACAAATTATTGAATTGTAATTGTTCCAATATCTTATATTTATGGGATATATATTCAGCCACACCTTCAATCAAATGTAACTGAATCAATTCGTCTTCGATTATCAAATCTTGAGTTCCCAGTTTCTCTTATTCTGCGAATATATTGCATAATTGATTCATTTTGTTTCTCTTTAATGGACAGAAATTTGGTTCTTTCCACTATGAGAAATTTCTTTTTAGGTCGTAATTTTCTTTTTATCATTTCTGAAATTTCAAATTCTCCAATTGTTTGGAGTATGCCATAAAATAAATTTTCATTATAGCTTCCAAACCCCCCTTATTTTCTTTCTATTTTTAGCCCTAGCCTGGGCTACAAAACACCGGACCCAAGTATCGGCAAATTCTGGTTCGTCCAAGTAACTTACGCATCCTATTAGCGACGTCATATTATTGTAAAGTTTTGTTCAATGACACGTGATCAGTAGTTAACTTTTCTCCCGTCTAACTCTTCACTTTATACATTTCTCCTATAACCAAAATATGGAAATAGATAACATCCTATTTACTAATCCTATTACAATCTCTAATTCTACAAAGTCGAAACATGGAAGTACATTAACAAAGAAAAGCAAGCAGCAATTAAAATCTGGTAGGTAGGGTAGCGGTAATTGATAAATGCAGCCAGATATTACATAGGAGGTTTTTTATGCATCTAGTCATGAAGTTGTCGTACCTTCAAATTTCACCAGAATGCATTCTCTGACCTCCAAATTTAGAACCAGATTCAGTCTCAGATGCTTTAATCAAGTCTAAAATTAGATCAATTCATGTTGTTTAGAAAAGGCTCTCCACACACAAAATTTAGAGTTCAAAAAATCAATTTCAAGTTGCAATTTAGAACCAATCAAAACACAAGTTTTCATCAATTTAAAACTCTTTTAGTGAGCCTGTGTGTGATAATCAATAGAGACAGCATAAGCAATGATCCGAAACGATTACAATGTTCGTATATAAAGATTTTTCACGTTAACATATTGAGTTCGGCCACAAGAAATTCCTTCTTTGAAACTAATCAATCCCAAAAAAGTGAAACAAGATATATTCACATTAGCATTCGTTCAAAGAATTTTTAATTTTTCCTCGACAATGCACACTCGAAAAAAGGGAATTTTTTATAAACATTTCCAGTTGAATTCATTTTCCTGTATAAGCATTTCTACAAACTTCAATCACCTCGAAAAATTTTTCACACTATGTAACCTTATTTAATATTTGCATATAAAAATCGTCTTTATTTGTTATGCAGTACTTAAATACGAGTATATAATCTAAATATGCTAGAACGTATTAATCCTGGCCCTGCAACACGAAAAATTTCTGAAACGCCAAAAGGACATATTGAAATGAAATAAGCCCTGGTGAATAGTGAACAAGATTTTCTCTTTGTCATTCTCATGCCAATGGACTTGCTAATATTTGAATTTTTGTTGTACTAAATCTCTCATCCATAAAATTATTGTCCATTCGCATCTTGAATTCGTTAATTAACATAAGAATTAGGATGTTTGAATTTACGGGGTATCTTCGAATATAAATGGTCTTTCTGCTAGGATGTGAGGGTAAATATATATTCCTGTCATGTGGTTCTACCTTGCGTACACATCCTAAGCGTAGCCTTGTCGACTATTTATCTCTATGTAGGGTGTGGGGGGGGGCAGATCATGTGACGTGCGAATCTGCATGTGGTGGTTTTGAAGTTACCTTCCAGGCTAATACTTTGATGCAACTGACTCTTTTGATGCTTTTAGGTTAAACCTAGTACATACTAGAATCACCTCAGATCAATCTTTCTTAGAAGAAAGGTCCCCTACTAACACTAAATTCCATTCGGACCTTTGGTATTCCTTAGTATGGATCATATACTAGAGTTATGGTGACATTAAGAAAATAAATTTTCAATTCGACATTCATTTTTTGTTAATTTCAAATCAACTTAAAAAACACAACCTATTTTGAAAGCATTTGATTTCAGGAAAGTTAATCCTACAAATCAAATTTATACAATAATATATTTTCATAATTACACAGAAAAGTAAGGAACATTACCAAACAAACTAACAATACATTTCTCTTTATCTGTTTTAAATTTTAACTGTTTAAATTCTAAAAAGCAAATAATGTATGTAGATATATAAATTTGTTATTTGTGATATATCAGTGTAATTTGTTTTTCTATTTCTCATGGACCAATTCATATCTCAATCCTCCAGGGTAATCTACGACTGTGTCTTTGCATCAGACAAAACTAAACTTAAAGAATACTTTGGGTACGTTCCTATGTGAAATATTTAGCACGGCCATTTTACGGATCAATTTGTGAGTGAAAACCATGAAAGGTCGTCATCGGTTATGTTCTTGTTCTAGACGAAGTTAAATCTTAATACTTTGGATGCCTCTATGCAAGTGCAATCGTTCGTAGGTTAGTCACACGGAACAATTCGGAAGAGTTTGTTCTTCAAGGTACTCAATGAGTGTGTCCGTGCGTTAGACAAGGTTAAACTTTAAGAAACTTTGGTTATCTCTGCAGGCGCAATAATTCATAAGCTCGTCTCATGGGCCAATTCGTGAGTGGCAATTCTTCAGCATACCCCATTATTATTTTGCACGGTACTGACTACCTCCATATTTTGCAAGGTACTGGGCACCTCGTTATTTAAGCATTGTCAGTGATATGGCAAAGTCAATATCTACACTATCAATATAAACGAGCATTTCAGTAATCTCTAATATAGAGAGTTTTAAAAGGGACTTTATTAAATCAATTTTATTTAACATCTTGAACTGAACAGAAATTTTTATCACTTTTTATTGCATTTTCTTTTTCTAATTTCATCTTTCAAGTATCAATTATTTCCTCAAATCTTATCATTTGTATTATAATTGATGTTATTTCTATCATTTTGCTGAGAAAAAAAAAATCTAATTGCTGCAACAAATGAAACAATCATTCAAAATCTTCATATTGTTGGTAACTGAATGAAATGGAATGAACGTTTAGTACTCACCTCTGCGACTACAATTGAGCCTTAGTGCGTTGCAGTCACTACAAAACAAATAATATAAAATAATTGGGAAGAAAGAAAAACAGTTCGAAATGAATGTAGACACCTAGAACTTTCTTATTATCAAGTTCAAATGAAAAGAAACCCAACACAGGAATTGTTTCATCTTTTAAAACTTGCTGAGCCGTAATTTCTCAAGTCCAGCGACAACATAAACGAACCCACTACAATATTAATTATCAAACATACATCGAAATAAATGAAGCTTGATTTAATCCTGAACAAAAATATGAAAGTTATTTATTATGTTATTTTTAAAGATATGAATATCACTTGGGTCAACTACAGATGTTTCACCTGACATTCATATATATATATATATATATATATATATATATATATATATATATATATATATATATATATATATATATATATGAACAGCAATCCAAATCTACAAATGGTAACCACCAAACAAGAAAACAATACATTTTCATGAAAATTACAACTCTCTATTATTAACAGAAGACAAATTGCTGAATATTATATGAACATATGGCTAGGTCAGCCGGTTACTTTTCTCCATTTCACCTCACAGTGTATTTCGATTCCTGTAATTTTCAGCAAGAACAAAAATTGAGAAAAGTCTCGTGTACGTTCTACGAAGGAACCGAAGGTGAAATATCGCCATGGTTAGAAAAGAATGCACGAATTATTACTCTTTGTTTTTTGGAGTGTGGGGGGGTTGTCATTTGTCTATAACTACATAGACGACGTTGTAATTGCCAGAAAGAACGAAAAGGAACTCGAAGAACATCTACAACGGCTTTTCCAAATATTGTCTCATTTTGGATTAAAAATAAAAAGTAGACAAGGGTATCTTTTCGTAAACCAAAACTTCAATTTTTCAGGACAGGAAAACGGAAAAACATCATGGCCCACTAAAGTCGAAGGCAGAAGAATTTCTGTAACTCACATTTTTGAGGCAACTTCGTTGCTTTACTACCGTTTATAGCAAATTGCTACTAAATCATTTTACTATTAACAGAACTTATTAAAACTTAATTAGAAAAACACATAATCCTTAGTAAATTTTATAAGTTTACATCTCTGACGGTCCAAGCCCCAAGTTGATACCGACAACATATGTATTGGATCATAATGTAGACACAATTATATACCAGAAAACAGCAAAATATATCAAACCAATATTTTGTCTCTTCAAAACCACTTATTAAATAATAATTATTATTTTCTCTTGAGAAATTTAGCTTTACCTTGCAATCAAACATTTTAGCTAGAAGAGCTCCGTACACAGACTATAAACTGTTCGCACGCACACCACACTACACACACACACTGAAAAATATACACTCAGAGAGATCTGTCACTTGGACTATATTTCCAAATTCAAAGTAGATACTTTGTCACGTACTACCCTTATTTCCATTAATTTATCAATCTTGAGTTTGGATAACAGATGAATAAGAAAAGAAATCAAATGCTACTAATTAAGGATAATACACTCTTACAATTGATAGAATTACCACAACTATTTGGTACTGCTACAATTTAGTCACCAGTTTACAAACGTCTCAGCTTAACATGACAGATTTTCCAAAATTTATATGATCGGCCCATTATCTCATTCACGTTGATATATATATATATATATATATATATATATATATATATATATATATATATATATATATATATATATATATATATGAGTGTGTGTGTAGTTCATGTTGAAACAATAGTAGAACAATGTTTTTTTAAATTAATCACTACATTTGGTGTTTTTAGAAATTCTTTTAATGATATTCACCTAATAAAAGTCCCAAGAGCCACTCAATGTACAGAGTTACTGAATAATGTTGTTGAATGAGCGTAACAGGAAGCAGTAAGAAGTGATGTTTAGAAGGTTATGTTGGAGAGATAACAGTTAACCCTAGACTTGAAGGGGTTAAGATTGTAGCAATTGGGAAAACATCGGTAAGCAGTCCGAATAGAATTTCTATCTTACAAACTAAATACGAAGGACATGGGGATGATTCGTTCTTGTGTACGTAACATGGCGGGTCTTAACTGTGAAGGTAAACTGGTGGAACTAAGGAATGAAGCTTGCTAGAACATTTGCCATGGAAATATCGAAAGAATAACGTGAGGTTTGCAACGTTTCGTTTAGTTTGTAGGCTTGATATTAATTCATCGTCCACAATGCTACGTAGGATCATATCAGAGAATATTTTGATGGGAACAGTATAAAATTAAACAAAACAAAATATTATTCGAAATGGCAATGGCTTCAAATATTTATTCTTATTTGAATTGACAAAAAATACCTAATGACAACATTTATTGCAAAGTAAATCCTACAAGAATTTCTAATTTCTTGTGCAACAAACTACATGATATATTTGACTTGAAATTTGGTTTACATTGTCTTAATTTTATAAAGTAAATTCTACATAGAAACCTCTATTACAGAAATAAATTAATAATCAAAGTCCTTTTGTTACAGAGTTAACTCCCTTTAGATTTTTACCCATGAAGCATTGTTTTCATTTTGTATCCGCTATATTGTGTTGAGAAATAAACACGGCATTACATTTACGGGCTTAAAGTGTTACCTTCAGAAATATAAAGAGTTATTTCCCCTTAAAGGATCGTTTTAGATAAGAAGGAAAATCGGTAAAATCTGTTTGGTTATATTAAATGTTGAAAAATAAATGAGAATATTCCCGAATAAATATTCGAGAATCAATTGAAAACATTTCGACAATTCCAAATGAAGGGTTTTCTCAGTCCTGTTGAAGGAAACCCTCCTTGATTGACCAGTCTTCAGAGTGTGTAGTTGTACACATCACTCTTGGCCAATTGTGGGTTAGTGAGGCTATTTAACCCATAGTTGGAGATTCTGAATTTTTCTAAACTAGTTACCAACCAAGGTTATAGGAGCCAGTTTGTCCTACTATTTACACATAGTTATAACATTCCCAAGGTTAATTGCATGTAAGCAAATGTAACGTTATGCGATCCATTACTCAAACGTGTCTCCATTTCAACAATTATGCAAAAGGAATTAAGTACTTACGCAAAGGAAGGTTTGAAGCCAGGTAACACAAAATGTTGGGAATTTTCTGAATAAGAAAACTTGACTCCATTTGTTTTAATGTTAGAGAAACCAACTGAGCCATTCCTAGAATAATAAAAATAAGTATAAAGATCACTATGACTGTTAGTATCTTTAAATCATATAAGTGTGGACATTGTAAATTTCTAAACACAAAATTTGCTTACAAATGATTGTTTCTTGATCAAAGAGAAAACAAAACAGTTTTCAAAGTTGAGAAATATTGAAGAATTTAATGCAAGAAAAAGTAAAATATTGCAATTCTAGAAAACAACTGATTCAATGGATTTTTATGCTATTCTACAAATGGTGTTATTGGTGTCGATGATACTTCAATTTCAGTGATCCTCAATGTGAGAGGTCATGAAAACCTTTAAAAATGGACCTGGAGATGCCTACTTATGGTATTGTAAAAGTTAGAAGCATTTAATATTTGGAAACATTTTAATTCGTGGTAGTCTACTACTAGGCACTAATAATATTACCAAGTATATAATATAATTTAAATCCCAAGTGATTGCTTTGGCCATAGGCTGGTCGATAGTAACCACAGACCTTAAGTGAAAATACGGTGGTGATGGTCGCCACTTTAAGAGTAGACAGTTGTTACAGTTAGTTTTTGGAATTTTACAAGTTAGTACTAACCCAAATAATGTTGTTGGCTATTAACGACTTTGAGAGATAGAGCGAGAGAGAAGAGAGAGAGAGAGAGAGAGAGGGGGGAGAGAGAGAGAGAGAGAAATGTTATGATAGTATCAGGGACGAAATGAACAAGGTGAGCTTGATTCTTTTTTAGAAAATGAACAGAGAAAGAGCTAAACAGCTTTAGCAAAAATAGCAAGAATGTATTTGCTGAAAGAGAATAATGTCTCTGAATAGTAATGATAATATAAACTATTTCCTTATAAGGAAACATTCAGCATTGTGTTGCTACCAGTTGAAATTTACAAAATATTTCTCTTAAAACAATTTTGCAGGAAAATAGGTTTCACAAGTTCACTGTTATCACGCTTTCCAGTACTGATGAGGGCTTTCAACATCATGATTATCACTTTATTTTTTCCTTCCAGTTGTATGTACTGTCTATTTTAGTTGTTACTATCGTTGGAAGGCCACAAGTGGTATGGTTTCTGTTATTTGGTCCAGTTCTTTGTGATTCTGTATCAAAAAAAAAAAAAAAAAAAGGATGGCCCCCTTCTTTGACCCAGAGGTTACATTCGCTTGAAATCACTTTTAACCATTGATTTGAGAAAGCGGTTATGTGCAGCTGAGAGTTACGACGGATGATTCCAGAATATGTCTGGATGCTGTATCTCCTATTCTGATGAATCAGCTGTTGGGATGATTCCTGTAGTATTCCAGTATTTTTCATGATCGGTTTATACTCTCACCCGATTCCTTTATTTTGAGTGCCTTGAGTGTTCTAGCACCGTGTTTTTGGTCGTAGTTCTTTTTCACACGATTTTTCGCTGAAGAATCTATCTCCCCGGCTTGTTCTAAGTCAGGCTATTTGGGATTTAGTCTGTTTTAATAACTTCGTAGTACCATGCTTATTTTCCTACCGTTGATCAACTCCACATGACTTGCTTTTGTAGCCGATATCGGTGTGCGAAGGTATGTCATTAGAGCAAGGAAAGTGACTGGTTGTTATATGGTCTTTTTACGATATTAACTCTACATTCTGCTGTTCCATTCGATTAAGAAAAGTGAGGACTTTGTGTGTAAATCAGTATTTGGACGCAAAGTCACTGAAATTTGTGTTTGTGTATTGAGTTCCATTGTCACTGATTACTTTATTTGGGATCCCCCATCTGACAAACATATTCTTCAAACTACTAATTCCATTGGCTCTGGTAAGTGGGTCGAGACGGTCTATTTCTATGTAGCGTGAAAAATAGTCGATTATCGATGTACATTTTCTTGAAGTGGTCACCAACTTTGTGTGATATTCTTGGCCACCATACTGATGCCTTAGCCTGTTCGCTACATTTGTTTAAGCCCACGTGACCACTAAGGCTTACCTTTATTGTTTCCGTTCTGAGGAATCCTGGAATCACTATACAGCCCTGGTAGAACAATAGGGCTTGATATACAGATAGTTCATTTCGGTATGGAAAGTAATGCCCTTCTTTCAACCTTTGTTCATTATCATTCCACTCATGTAATTTCAAATGAGTAACTTCTAAAAAATTACCGGCGATTGTAGCATTTCTAATCTCCCAAAGTTTACATGGCCGAGCGGCTAGGCACGTCAGATCCAATGACGGTTCCCCATAGGGGATGCAGGTTCGGCCCCTGCCGGTGGGCGTATATTTTTCTGACAATAATTCTCAAATATTCAAGCTGGTAGATATAGTTGGATAAAAAAAAATACTGTTTAATTAAAAACAGAGCTTCTACTCGAATATGAGTATCCATAAAGATAACGTTTAGTCAAAATAAATGAAAAATAACAATATGTCAGATTTACTCCATTTCCTAAACACACATATCTGTCTAGTGCAAGTGATAAAGTGACGTGTTAAAAGGTCAGAAATATATTGCCCAATTCCTAGTTTAGTTAACCACCAGGATCCTGTCCCCCAAAATAACTGGTCATCACCAATCAGATACTGAGTCCTTGAGAGAAGGAAAGAGATAGTAAGAGATTATAATGAGAGGTCAAGAAAGAAAACCGTCGGTAATCAAATATACAGTCATTATCGAATTGTAACAATCAAACAGTTATGCAGTTCAGTAAATGTCTAATGTTATTTTCCTTTTCCTTGTGTCGTTTCTGGAATTCATTTTCCCAATGTAAGGAAGCGAATCTAGTAAATTAAAAAATGCTGGTTGCTTTTTTCTCCTTGAAAGATTTGCCGTCTTCGTAATTTTTAACTTGAATTCTTTTGTTATAAATAGCATCATCTTAATGGAATATATATACACATTTATATACATATACATGAGTTTAATGTCTATTTGATATAAATTTAATACTTACCCTTTTCCTACGTAATGGCAAAGTTTATTGGCAATATTTTGCTCTTTCAAATTATCTTCACATACAGGAGTGTACTTCCCGTTCATCATGAACAACAAAGTTAGATTGTCATGCTTGACTGAAATAAAAAAGGGACCATATTTAGTTGACAGACCAAGTAATTATCAAACCTTTTGAGGTTACACGAAACGTTTAATCAAGACCCTTACTTAGGATGGAGGCTCGGAGGGGCCTATACGTCCCGAAAAATCATTTGCATCCCTCCCTGTGAAAATGATGTGAACTCATTTTAGTGTGCAAATTATTATTTGTGACCCACATGATTTAAGAACCCTCCCAACTCAAGACACTTAAACAACGGACTTGCGGTTAACAACAACCTTGAATAATGTAAAACGTCCTCGGTTTCCTAGAATTATTAGCTGAAGATTCTTAAAGTTCAAATAGCAATGGGTTTGGCTACAGCTTACAGTTTTCTTCTACAATAAAAGATTTTCTTGGTAGCTTCCGGTGTTAATGGGATATATAAACACTAAGTTCAATTCAACAATCTCTAAATATAATTTTGTTTATTCATTGAGGTCAGAGGTCACGAGTATTTTCAATACTTACAACAATGATATTCGTCAGATCCATCTTTGCAATTGTTAATTCCGTCACAACGTTTGTTCTGTGGAATGCACTCATAGTTAAGACACTGGAATTCATTGGGTTTGCATTTGGCTAAAAGAAAAAGAAATGAGATACATTGCTTATCTTGGTACAAGAGAGGAACAAATTAAAATAGGTTTGTATTTAAGTAACAATTACTCATCTAAATAGACATATTGCGTGGCGGGATAAATAATAATTTATACGACTCCTGGTATGATCTGCCTCGCAAACAATATTTTACAGACTTATATGAGTTCGGGTAAATAAATACACAATGTGTAATGAAAAGGAAAACATCGATCGTTAGTTTGATAGAACATTTCAACATCATACTTGGTAATGAAAAGAAAGAACAACTCATAAATCTAAAGCAAATAATAATAAAAAATGAATAAATCAATTGTTTTGTTGGTACATTTATACTGGAAAGAAATGATCTTCATTGTTTGAAGATGTCGAAATTTATTTCTTTCAATCATTTCAAAAGCAAGGCAACAAAGCTACTAAGTCACAAAGGGTTACCGAGAGTGAAAAAAAAAACCCTGAAAAGAATCCGAGAAAATCATTATCGAGGAGTGAGGACAATAAAAGAACAGGGTCCAAAGAGACATAAGATAACGATTAATATTGCGTTTAAACTATTAAAGATAAAATTTGACTGGAAAGGTAAAATCCGGAAGAGAGTTCCATAAGCGGTAAGTGCGAGAAAAAACAAACTGTTAGCATAGAAATGATTACATCTAGTAATTTCAACAGTAATATGTTATACACAAGTTCGTGTTTCTGAAGTTATCAAATACTTCCATGTCGCGTATATTGTAAGAGGTAGACAAATGTAAGTTTCAAGGTAGCATTGTAGAACAGAAGAATAGAAAGTAAAACTTACTGCATGATTGTTCATCTGTTCCACCAGGGCAGTCCTTCTCACCATCGCATACACTTTCTTTCCATATACATTGTGGATTACTTATAGTGATGTTAGAATTCGTTGCATTGTTTGCTACACAAGGCACATGAGTTGATTCACAAACTGAAAGCAAAATGAGACATGAAGATAAAGGTGAAGAATTGCAATAAAATAAATATAATAAACACACAGAGAAAAGGGTTTAATGATTGTGAGGAAGTGTTTTATCATTTGAATTATAATATGAAGATGATCGACAGAAGGAACAGAAATTTCAAAAGAAAACAAACCAATAAAATGGATGATTTTTTAGAGAGAGGCACAATGTCTGGCGGTGACCATGTGGTTTTATAACATGAGTTTTTTTTTTCAGTTGACTAAAATAGATTATAAATTGAAGCCTCACCCTACCCACAAAAATATACTGCCGGCCCTAGCTCTCCCAATGTAGAAATGAACCCAGTCGTAAGATATCGTAACCCTGCCAATGTGAGTGGGACACACATGGTAGGTTTCAGAAACCCTACTTACTGAGCATGTATGGGATATGTTTCAGACCCCATATATATATATATATATATATATATATATATATATATATATATATAGACGTTACAACATCACCAGTAGACGTAGACTACTTGGCACATCGCGTAGCCGCCATTATTCAAGTGAAGAGAGGATCTATAATTTCTTAACTGTCTAATTTTTAGTATTTCCACTTCTGTATTTTGGCAATTATTTCGATATTCATTCATCGTAATGAATCACACATGCAAACACATGTACCCGTAGATACACACACGCATGTATATATGAGAGAGAAAGAGAGAGAGAGAGAGAGAGAGAGAGAGAGAAAGAGAGAGAGAGATTAGTTAGTTGTTATCGGCACTAAATAAGTGAATTTCGAATTTCGGTTGAGGTTACTTATGCGTACAGAGAACTAGTGTCACAGGAACAGGCTTGAATCCGTCTCTCCCTGCATATACAATATAGTGGTGTGAGGCAGCATGAAGGTTATAAACAGAGAAAGTGAAATCGGCAAACCGAGTTTACACTTCGTTTGAGGCTGTTTATGATGTCTTTGGAAAAGGTATGAAGAGCCTATCACTGTCAACTAATCAAGAATGGAACTAAACTAAAATGCAGGATCTGTGGAAAATATCATGAAACTATTGACCATATTATATCAGGATGTCCAGAACTGGCAAAAAATGAATACACAGACAGACATAACAAGGTAGCGATATTTGTGCACGGGAAGATATGCAAGAAGTATAAAATCGAAACCACTGAGAGATGGTATGAACACCGACCAGGTTCAGTTACCCAAAATAACGATATAACTACCCTTTGGGACTTACCAATTCAAACTGACGGGGAAATAAATCCAACAGACCTGATATTATCATAAAAAAACGAAATTTGGGAAGTGTATGCATATTGACATAACAGAGAAACACATTCCATAAAAATTATCGAGAAATTGTCCAAATACAAAGACATGGAGATCGATTATTAACAGGATGTGTGTAATGAAGACTGAGATTGTACCAATAGTAATCGGAGCTCTGGGCCTTGTAAGAAACAGTGTCCCTAGTAACATCAACATACAAGTTGTCCAGAAGATCGCACTACTAGGAACATCCCATATACTAAGACAAGTGCTATCAACTAAATGACAATAGGGAGTAAGAACGATAGTGTGGACCCGGCTCTACATGATACAAAGCAGGAAACCTAACATACACAAATAATAATAATAATAATAATAATAATAATAACCCGGAAGCAGTCATAATACATATATGTTTATTCATTCATCTTTAAAGGAATTTAAATTAAAAATTGCATTGAACTTACGTGTGTTGGAACAGTCAACAGTTGAATTTATATAACATTTGCAAGAACTATTGCAAGTGTTGTAACTGCAACCTGTCAGGGAACTTTCATATCCATAACAGTAGAAATTTTTAACCATTGCTGATGCGTAATCCAAATGCTTTGTGGGGAAAGACGTTCTTGATACACTGTTAATATATAAAATAAGACATAGAATAAATGAAAACTTCTTTAAGATTTGATAAAATAATTTCTATCGGTAAAAATAATGTGGAAGATAACCAATTGCTAATAGATTGCTGGTCAGGTGCTTCTGTTTTATATCTCGAGATTCTTGAGAAAATCCAAAGAAGAGTCTGTCATGTTATAGGTTCTGACCTGGCATCACGATTTTACTCACTTTTCCAACCAAGCGATGTTTGCTTCCCTCTGTCTTTTCTATAAATATTTTCATGACAATTGTTCTGATGAGCTTTGCTCCTGGGTACCTAGATCATATGAATTTAAACATCCTACTAGATTGCTAATTTGGTAACATCATTTTACAGTTGAACTAGCTCGATATAAATTGTTTAAATAGTTTTTTCTCACACTTCTCGCATGTGGAATTCTTTCAGTTTCTTTTTTCCTTGCCAGTTCAATCTTCAGAAACTTAAATGCAATGCCAATCGTCATTTTCTGTCTTCCTGAACCCTGTTCTTTTATTGTCTTTTCTCCTCCCTAAAGTCTACCCATTCTATTTGCCTCTCAGTAACCCCTTTCATCTTAGGGTGAAATGATTAACCCCTTGCTTAGGGTGAAATAATTAAAAGATTGAGTGAAAATGTTACTTTTTATTTGCTTTCTTGAAAATAAGAATTATATTTGATCGGCAAACCTATATTGGAACACATTTCTGAGATTTGAAAAAGATCTTATTTAAAAGGAAATTTTTTATAGTGCAGGAAAGTCGATATTTTAAACTAAAATACACCCAGAAAATGTTACCTTTTGATCGTTTTGAAGAAAATAAATTTTATTTGCGCTGTAAACATATTCTGGACAACGTCACTGAGATTTGAATAGAATTATACTTAAGGGAAATTATATTGCAGAAGAAAAGTATGTATTTCAAGTAAACATTGATCGTAACATGTTAATGGCTGAATGTTTTCAAGAACATTACATTTATTTATCGGTAAACTTATTGTGTACCATGTGACTGAAATTTTAAAACGATTGTATATCAATTACATATAATATAAAAATATTATATATAGTATTATATATAATATTATATATATCTTGATTTGAATATTGATAACAAGTTGTTTTGTTTGTGGTGGATTTTATTATGCTGACAAAGTGTGAAATAAAGTGTTGAATTATGAATATATGGTAAATATATTTATGATTATATCAAAATTTATAAAGGCTATAGAAACATTTCATATGAACACCGTATCCAATATAACTGAATAAATAATTTTACTTGTTAACATGACATTTACGACCTTCTATGACCTTCATTAGTTTTTATTCATTGATTTTGTAGATTTTTTACTCTTTCGTCTTAAACATTACTTGCATCAGTGTTTATTACTTCCAATAGATTTTCTACGTTTTTATTTATTTTAGTATGAAATGAGATAAATAAAGATTAAATATGGGTCGGAATTATTTTACATATTAACATGACATCTACGACATTCTATGACCTTCATTAGTTTTTATTCATTGATTTTGTAGATTTTTTACTCTTTCGTCTTAAACATTACTTGCATCAGTGTTTATTACTTCCAATAGATTTTCTACGTTTTTATTTATTTTAGTATGAAATGAGATCAAATAAAGATTAAATATGGGTCGGAATTATTTTACATATTAACATGACATCTACGACATTCTATGACCTTCATTAGTTTTTATTCATTGATTTTGTAGATTTTTTACTCTTTCGTCTTAAACATTACTTGCATCAGTGTTTATTACTTCCAATAGATTTTCTACGTTTTTATTTATTTTAGTATGAAATGAGATCAAATAAAGATTAAATATGGGTCGGAATTATTTTGCATATTAACATGACATCTACGACATTCTATGACCTTCATTAGTTTTTATTCATTGATTTTGTAGATTTTTTACTCTTTCGTCGTAAACATTACTTGCATCAGTGTTTATTACTTCCAATAGATTTTCTACGTTTTTATTTATTTTAGTATGAAATGAGATCAAATAAAGATTAAATATGGGTCGGAATTATTTTACATATTAACATGACATCTACGACATTCTATGACCTTCATTAGTTTTTATTCATTGATTTTGTAGATTTTTTACTCTTTCGTCTTAAACATTACTTGCATCAGTGTTTATTACTTCCAATAGATTTTCTACGTTTTTATTTATTTTAGTATGAAATGAGATCAAATAAAGATTAAATATGGGTCGGAATTATTTTACATATTAACATGACATCTACGACATTCTATGACCTTCATTAGTTTTTATTCATTGATTTTGTAGATTTTTTACTCTTTCGTCTTAAACATTACTTGCATCAGTGTTTATTACTTCCAATAGATTTTCTACGTTTTTATTTATTTTAGTATGAAATGAGATCAAATAAAGATTAAATATGGGTCGGAATTATTTTGCATATTAACATGACATCTACGACATTCTATGACCTTCATTAGTTTTTATTCATTGATTTTGTAGATTTTTTACTCTTTCGTCGTAAACATTACTTGCATCAGTGTTTATTACTTCCAATAGATTTTCTACGTTTTTATTTATTTTAGTATGAAATGAGATCAAATACAGATTAAATATGGGTCGGAATTATTTTACATATTAACATGACATCTACGACATTTTATGACCTTCATTAGGTTTTATTCATTGATTTCGTCGATTTTTTACTCTTTCGTCTTAAACATTACTTGCATCAGTGTTTATTACTTCCAATAGATTTTCTACGTTTTTATTTATTTTAGTATGAAATGAGATCAAATAAAGATTAAATATGGGTCGGAATTATTTTACATATTAACATGACATCTCCGACATTCTATGACCTTCATTAGTTTTTATTCATTGATTTTGTAGATTTTTTACTCTTTCGTCTTAAACATTACTTGCATCAGTGTTTATTACATCCAATAGATTTTCTACGTTTTTATTTATTTTAGTATGAAATGAGATCAAATAAAGATTAAATATGGGTCGGAATTATTTTACATATTAACATGACATCTACGACATTCTATGACCTTCATTAGTTTTTATTCATTGATTTTGTAGATTTTTTACTCTTTCGTCTTAAACATTACTTGCATCAGTGTTTATTACTTCCAATAGATTTTCTAGGTTTTTATTTCTTTCAGTATGAAATGGGATCAAATAAAGATTAAATATGGATCGGAATTATTTTACATATTAACATGACATCTACGACATTCTATGACCTTCATTAGTTTTTATTCATTGATTTTGTAGATTTTTTACTCTTTCGTCTTAAACATTACTTGCATCAGTGTTTATTACTTCCAATAGATTTTCTACGTTTTTATTTATTTTAGTATGAAATGAGATCAAATAAAGATTAAATATGGATCGGAATTATTTTACATATTAACATGACATCTACGACATTTTATGACCTTCATTAGGTTTTATTCATTGATTTCGTCGATTTTTTACTCTTTCGTCTTAAACATTACTTGCATCAGTGTTTATTACTTCCAATAGATTTTCTACGTTTTTATTTATTTTAGTATGAAATGAGATCAAATAAAGATTAAATATGGGTCGGAATTATTTTACATATTAACATGACATCTACGACATTCTATGACCTTCATTAGTTTTTATTCATTGATTTTGTCGATTTTTTACTCTTTCGTCTTAAACATTACTTGCATCAGTGTTTATTACTTCCAATAGATTCTCTACGTTTTTATTTCTTTCAGTATGAATTGGGATCAAAAAAAGATTAAATATGGGTCGGAATTATTTTACATATTAACATGACATCTACGACATTCTATGACCTTCATTAGTTTTTATTCATTGATTTTGTAGATTTTTTACTCTTTCGTCTTAAACATTACTTGCATCAGTGTTTATTACTTCCAATAGATTTTCTACGTTTTTATTTATTTTAGTATAAAATGAGATCAAAAAAAGATTAAATATGGATCGGAATTATTTTACATATTAACATGACATCTACGACATTTTATGACCTTCATTAGGTTTTATTCATTGATTTTGTAGATTTTTTACTCTTTCGTCTTAAACATTACTTGCATCAGTGTTTATTACTTCCAATAGATTTTCTACGTTTTTATTTATTTTAGTATGAAATGAGATCAAATAAAGATTAAATATGGGTCGGAATTATTTTACATATTAATATGACATCTCCGACATTCTATGACCTTCATTAGTTTTTATTCATTGATTTTGTAGATTTTTTACTCTTTCGTCTTAAACATTGCTTGCAACAGTTTTTATTACTTCCAATAGATTTTCTACGTTTTTATTTATTTTAGTATGAAATGAGATCAAAAAAAGATTAAATATGGATCGGAATTATTTTACATATTAACATGACATCTACGACATTTTATGACCTTCATTAGGTTTTATTCATTGATTTCGTCGATTTTTTACTCTTTCGTCTTAAACATTACTTGCATCAGTGTTTATTACTTCCAATAGATTTTCTACGTTTTTATTTATTTTAGTATGAAATGAGATCAAATAAAGATTAAATATGGGTCGGAATTATTTTACATATTAACATGACATCTACGACATTCTATGACCTTCATTAGTTTTTATTCATTGATTTTGTAGATTTTTTACTCTTTCGTCTTAAACATTACTTGCATCAGTGTTTATTACTTCCAATAGATTTTCTACGTTTTTATTTATTTTAGTATGAAATGAGATCAAATAAAGATTAAATATGGGTCGGAATTATTTTACATATTAACATGACATCTACGACATTCTATGACCTTCATTAGTTTTTATTCATTGATTTTGTAGATTTTTTACTCTTTCGTCTTAAACATTACTTGCATCAGTGTTTATTACTTCCAATAGATTTTCTACGTTTTTATTTATTTTAGTATGAAATGAGATCAAATAAAGATTAAATATGGGTCGGAATTATTTTACATATTAACATGACATCTACGACATTCTATGACCTTCATTAGTTTTTATTCATTGATTTTGTAGATTTTTTATTCTTTCGTCTTAAACATTACTTGCATCAGTGTTTATTACTTCCAATAGATTCTCTACGTTTTTATTTCTTTCAGTATGAATTGGGATCAAAACAAGATTAAATATGGGTTGGAATTATTTTACATATTAACATGACATCTACGACATTCTATGACCTTCATTAGTTTTTATTCATTGATTTTGTAGATTTTTTACTCTTTCGTCTTAAACATTACTTGCATCAGTGTTTATTACTTCCAATAGATTTTCTACGTTTTTATTTATTTTAGTATGAAATGAGATCAAAAAAAGATTAAATATGGATCGGAATTATTTTACATATTAACATGACATCTACGACATTCTATGACCTTCATTAGTTTTTATTCATTGATTTTGTCGATTTTTTACTCTTTCGTCTTAAACATTACTTGCATCAGTGTTTATTACTTCCAATAGATTTTCTACGTTTTTATTTATTTTAGTATGAAATGAGATCAAATAAAGATTAAATATGGGTCGGAATTATTTTACATATTAACATGACATCTACGACATTCTATGACCTTCATTAGTTTTTATTCATTGATTTTGTAGATTTTTTACTCTTTCGTCTTAAACATTACTTGCATCAGTGTTTATTACATCCAATAGATTTTCTACGTTTTTATTTATTTTAGTATGAAATGAGATCAAATAAAGATTAAATATGGGTTGGAATTATTTTACATATTAACATGACATCTACGACATTCTATGACCTTCATTAGTTTTTATTCATTGATTTTGTAGATTTTTTACTCTTTCGTCTTAAACATTACTTGCATCAGTGTTTATTACTTCCAATAGATTTTCTAGGTTTTTATTTATTTTAGTATAAAATGAGATCAAAAAAAGATTAAATATGGATCGGAATTATTTTACATATTAACATGACATCTACGACATTTTATGACCTTCATTAGGGTTTATTCATTGATTTTGTCGATTTTTTACTCTTTCGTCTTAAACATTACTTGCATCAGTGTTTATTACTTCCAATAGATTTTCTACGTTTTTATTTATTTTAGTATAAAATGAGATCAAAAAAAGATTAAATATGGATCGGAATTATTTTACATATTAACATGACATCTACGACATTTTATGACCTTCATTAGGTTTTATTCATTGATTTCGTCGATTTTTTACTCTTTCGTCTTAAACATTACTTGCATCAGTGTTTATTACTTCCAATAGATTTTCTACGTTTTTATTTATTTTAGTATGAAATGAGATCAAATAAAGATTAAATATGGGTCGGAATTATTTTACATATTAACATGACATCTACGACATTCTATGACCTTCATTAGTTTTTATTCATTGATTTTGTAGATTTTTTACTCTTTCGTCTTAAACATTACTTGCATCAGTGTTTATTACTTCCAATAGATTTTCTACGTTTTTATTTATTTTAGTATGAAATGAGATCAAATAAAGATTAAATATGGGTCGGAATTATTTTACATATTAACATGACATCTACGACATTCTATGACCTTCATTAGTTTTTATTCATTGATTTTGTAGATTTTTTACTCTTTCGTCTTAAACATTACTTGCATCAGTGTTTATTACTTCCAATAGATTTTCTACGTTTTTATTTATTTTAGTATGAAATGAGATCAAATAAAGATGAAATATGGGTCGGAATTATTTTACATATTAACATGACATCTACGACATTCTATGACCTTCATTAGTTTTTATTCATTGATTTTGTAGATTTTTTATTCTTTCGTCTTAAACATTACTTGCATCAGTGTTTATTACTTCCAATAGATTATCTACGTTTTTATTTCTTTCAGTATGAATTGGGATCAAAAAAAGATTAAATATGGGTCGGAATTATTTTACATATTAACATGACATCTACGACATTCTATGACCTTCATTAGTTTTTATTCATTGATTTTGTAGATTTTTTACTCTTTCGTCTTAAACATTACTTGCATCAGTGTTTATTACTTCCAATAGATTTTCTACGTTTTTATTTATTTTAGTATGAAATGAGATCAAAAAAAGATTAAATATGGATCGGAATTATTTTACATATTAACATGACATCTACGACATTCTATGACCTTCATTAGTTTTTATTCATTGATTTTGTCGATTTTTTACTCTTTCGTCTTAAACATTACTTGCATCAGTGTTTATTACTTCCAATAGATTTTCTACGTTTTTATTTATTTTAGTATGAAATGAGATCAAATAAAGATTAAATATGGGTCGGAATTATTTTACATATTAACATGACATCTACGACATTCTATGACCTTCATTAGTTTTTATTCATTGATTTTGTCGATTTTTTACTCTTTCGTCTTAAACATTACTTGCATCAGTGTTTATTACTTCCAATAGATTTTCTACGTTTTTATTTATTTTAGTATGAAATGAGATCAAATAAAGATTAAATATGGGTCGGAATTATTTTACATATTAACATGACATCTACGACATTCTATGACCTTCATTAGTTTTTATTCATTGATTTTGTAGATTTTTTACTCTTTCGTCTTAAACATTACTTGCATCAGTGTTTATTACTTCCAATAGATTTTCTACGTTTTTATTTATTTTAGTATGAAATGAGATCAAATAAAGATTAAATATGGGTCGGAATTATTTTACATATTAACATGACATCTACGACATTCTATGACCTTCATTAGTTTTTATTCATTGATTTTGTAGATTTTTTACTCTTTCGTCGTAAACATTACTTGCATCAGTGTTTATTACTTCCAATAGATTTTCTACGTTTTTATTTATTTTAGTATGAAATGAGATC
This sequence comes from Acanthosepion lycidas, assembly GCA_963932145.1. Taxonomy (NCBI): domain Eukaryota; kingdom Metazoa; phylum Mollusca; class Cephalopoda; order Sepiida; family Sepiidae; genus Acanthosepion; species Acanthosepion lycidas. Next base: position 19,320,064 of record OZ010589.1, read on the forward strand.
AAATAAAGATTAAATATGGGTCGGAATTATTTTACATATTAACATGACATCTACGACCTTCTATGACCTTCATTAGTTTTTATTCATTGATTTTGTAGATTTTTTACTCTTTCGTCTTAAACATTACTTGCATCAGTGTTTATTACTTCCAATAGATTTTCTACGTTTTTATTTCTTTCAGTATGAATTGGGATCAAAAAAAGATTAAATATGGATCGGAATTATTTTACATATTAACATGACATCTACGACATTTTATGACCTTCATTAGTTTTTATTCATTGATTTTGTAGATTTTTTACTCTTTCGTCTTAAACATTACTTGCAACAGTTTTTATTACTTCCAATAGATTTTCTACGTTTTTATTTCTTTCAGTATGAAATGGGATCAAATAAAGATTAAATATGGATCGGAATTATTTTACATATTAACATGACATCTACGACATTCTATGACCTTCATTAGTTTTTATTCAATTTCCGACTGAATGCAAGGAAACGTTTATCCATCTCATATATTTCACTTTTATTAAAGCTTTAATAAAAGTGAAATTAATAATGTTAGATTGATAAACGTTTCCTATTTCTTCTTTAGCCTATCATTCTTTCCATATACATTCCTTTGTTTGATTCCTGCAGGATTAATATCTGGAGAGGTTGGAGATCATTTCATGAAATTAGTGTCTTTGAAAATTTTTTTTTTTTAACAAAGAACTTTGTATAACTTAAAGGAACATGGCCTTGCGTGGATATATGCTTGAACTTGAATCTTCTTGATTTTATCTTTATTACTCACAAAACGTCTTGCGCAAAATTTTAAAACAATTCTCTGCATTTATCTTGATTCGATCAATTAACGTAAATGAAACTTATAATTTTACTGTCAACATTATGAATCCAAATTCAATATATTTGCAGCTTGTAACGTTGTGCATCTATCACTCAGTAACATTAATTTTTCTTTTTTCAGATTTTATTTTTTACCACTTATCGAAATTTTATCAATAACTATACTATTATATATATATATATATATATATATATATATATATATATATATATATATATATATATATATATATATATATCACTTTCAACGTTATTTTTAGTAGATGCTTATTTTTGGGTAGACACCCGATTTCTTTATTAAACAGTATAATTATTTTCGTCTACCGACCTGAATATTCGAAAATTCTTATTAAAGATAAATATGCATTCACTAGCAGGGTTCAAACTTGTATCCCCATGGGCTGAGGGAATGGTCGTTAGGTCCGTCGTGCTTTAACTGACTCGACTTCTTTTGACTACATGTGTAATCGACGGTTATTTTGAATAAATCTTCATTCTACTATAACTGTTTACCTATTGCTGAATATATGACATAATAATCTTTACAATTATTTGAGAATTGTACTTACTTATAACCCAATTCTCGACAAACAACAGCGGCATTTTGTCCAGTCCAACTTCCACAAATTAAACTCCATTTTCCATTGTAATACATTTCAACTTCACCTTGCTGAACATTTCTTCCTCTGACCAAACGAACATTAGAATATGTTGCTGAAAAATAACATAATGATGCAAGCTATAGTTTTCATAATTGTGTGTATATATATATATATATATATATATATATATATATATATATATATATATATAGTGGAGAAAACTTATATTTGTACACATAAAAATTAATATATGAAAAGTATGTTTATTCATTAGTTGGAAATACAATAAATTAAAAATTTGTATGTGTACGAATATTTATCTTCTCTCTCTCTCTCTCTCTCTCTATATATATATATATATATATATATATATATATATATATATATATATATCAGGTTGGTGCAAAAATAATGACGTAATAATGTCGTTTTTTGACGTTAAAAATACTTCACAAAATGTCATTATTACGTCATTATGTTTGCACCAACCTAGTATATATATATAAAAAAAAATACCAGGAAGCCATAACTTACGGTAAGTTAAAATTATTTTTCAAATCATCTTCAATAGGTAAAAGTTGAACATAGCAAGAATGCAATATACATACGAATTGTAAAGATTAATTCAATTTTAGCAGATTGCAATACATTTTTCAGAAGACTATATTGTATAAAAGCTTTTAACTGATTTTCTGTTGCTAACACAACATTCCTAAATTCTTTTCAAATTTATATCATTAACGGAAAAGAAAAAAAAGTCTATAAAATGAAAGGGAAGATTTTCGTTGAGATTTCACCGTTAAACTATTTCTAAAATTTAAAACAAATTAAAAATGTCATTTTATCCTAGTAAATTGAATGAAAAACTGTATTCTTCCACTGTAAGAGTGTGGAAAGAAAGGTGTGACATAGACGCTATGTGGTTATATGAAAATAAAAGAATAAATGAAAGAAAGATAGAACAAGAAAGGAAGAAGTCTTTAAAATGAAATGAAACAAGCGTTAGTTTTTCATTTTTTTCGCTTAGATTCCTCTATTGATAACTGTAGAGAGAGATATGGGAGGAAGGAGGAGTAGAGATAAAAGAAAATCAGGGTGGGAAAAGAGGAGGAGGAGGAGTGTACGATTTGTGGCGAGAAATGGTGGACAGGCTAAAGGAGAGAAATTAAAATATTTTATTTAATAATTTCGTTAATGAATGCACTGCTGATTTGAGAATCTTATAAACATTTAATGATTGGGAATTACTAAGTTCATTTAGGATTGGAAAGTGGAGATATAAACTGTGACAAGTAAATATTTTTCAAGGATGTTCTCTTCTAAAATGGCTTCATCCATACTAGCCACCATTTCATGGTTGTCTATAAGTTTTCATCAGTCCTATAGTTTTCAAAATAACCATGAAATTCCAGCTAGAATAAATTATTACGCAAAAATATAAAAAATGGAGCTATATTACTGTATGACTCAAAGTACCACAGCATAGTGACAATTGGCTGGAAGATAAATTTCACGTGCAAACAAGGGAGGTAATCTAGAATCAAGGAACTTTAATCTTAAAGATGGCCATCATTGTTTGGACAAAAGGCGCAATTTAAATGATAGCCAGAGTTGCTATTTCTTTGTTGACAAGCCTCTGGGTTTGTTTGATTAATTTCAATCATTTCCAAACGTTAGAGGATACACATTTTGAAATGAAATCTCTTACTGCAGTTTCGCTCGTCTTCTCCGTTGGCACAATCTTCGTCGTGATCACAGAATTTAAATTTAGGAATACAAACCGGTGAATCGCTACATTTTCTCCAACCTTCTTCGCATTCTGAAAATAGAAAATATAATTGTTTTAAAATGTTTTTTTTAAATATCTTCGTCAAATATCTTTTTAAATATCTTTGTTAAATATCTTCTTTGTTAAATATCTTCTTTGTAGATTGAATTTCTTCAAACTGACAATATGAAACATGAAGAATGCTAGAATCCAAGACAGTGAAAATTGCCAAAAACTTTTTGGTAAAAAAAATATCCATGATTTCAGTTTCGCTGTTGAAAAAGTTTTAGACTATTTAAAAAAAAACAGCTTCAGTTCCAAATGAGCAAAATGTCAGTTCAAATTTTGGTACTACTTAAGTAGATAGTTTTAGTCATAAAAATAGGTACATTAGTATAATTTGGGACGAATAATTTTCGTAGATTAGCATCCTTCCTTTAGGGTATGACATTTTGCACAATATAAAAATAATGAATTTTTATCATTTTAAAAGTGGGTTCCTGTTCATAATATCGATTCAGTGTAAAGTCGACTTTTTACGAGGTTATCTGAACATAACTCTTCTGTATAAGACAACGTACATTATTTTTACAAAAGGATTTTTTAAATAAAGAACAAACGGATACATCAGTTTTTAATTTAAGAACAAAAATTTCTTCATGTCCTTCGGAAAGATTTACCCTACCCACTAAAAACATTTTTAAAATTAAGAAAATTAAAAAGCACACTTTCAATAATTTAAGTAACTCAGGAATAAACTATCAGGTCATCCCATAAGTTCTGTCCAAATTTTAACTTTTTGTTAAAATGAACGAAATTTAAATTTAAATTTTTATAATGTCTAATGGAGCTGAACATTATTTTTATGTTTAGATGCATTTAAACTGATCAAATTTTATTTCAGAGAACAATAAAATTAAATTTTGTTTGATTAAAACCCTGCTAACATGGAAGTACCCAAGAATCATTTGAGGCACATGCTTTATGAGTTCAAGAAAGGAAACTCAGCAGCCGAAGCGGCTAGAAACATTCACTCAGTTTATGGAGAGGAATGTGTGAATGAAAGAACTTGCAGAAGATGGTTTGCAAAATTCAGAGGTGGAGATTTCACCCTTGAAGATGAAGATCGAACCGGACGTCCAGTTGAGTTTGATGAAAAAGCTTCTTGAAGCAGCCCTTGAAGAAAATCCTGCTTTATCAGTTGAGGAATCAGCAGAGGTTCTCAGTTCAAACTATACAACTGTTCATCGTCATCTTCAACAACTTGGAAAAGTTCCTAAACTTGGAAAATGGGTGCCTCATGAATTGTCTGAAAACAATCTCAAATCCCGAGTTGACATCTTCTCTTCTCTCCATTCTCGCCAACTTGTTTCAGCTTTTTTGGATAGGCTTGTGATTGGCGACGAAAAATGGATCTTTTATCGAAATGTTAAGCGTCGTAGACAGTGGCTTGGTAAAGGGAAAGGACCCCAGCTACAGCCGAGAAGGGAACTTCATGGGCAAAAGGTTCTTCTTTCAATCTGGTGGGATCGCCAATGAATAATCCTCTTTGAATTCTTACCATCTAATGCAACAATTAATGCTCAAATATACTGTCAGCAATTAGAGCGTTTGAACCAAGCTTTGAGGAAAAAAGACCTGCTCTAGTGAATCGGAAAGGGGTGATGTTTCATCAGGACAATGCGCGACCCTACACAGCAAGAATCACGTCACAAAAGATCGAAGAACTTGGTTGGGAGAAAATTCCTCATCCACCTTATTCTCCCGATCTTGCTCCTTCAGACTACCATTTGTTTCGTAGCTTACAGAATCATTTGGAAGAAATAGCTTCTGTAACACAGGAAGACGTTAAAACTGACATTTGCAAGTTCTTCAAATCAAAGCCAAAAGAATTTTACAGTAATGAAATTAGTAAGCTTGTTAATAGATGGAAGGAAGTCATAGATAATCAGGGAAAATACATTGTTGATTGAATATGTAATTAAATGTAACATTTGGTCACTTGTTTTCTTTATTCAAAATTCGGACAGAACTTATGGGATGACCTGATAATAAAATCAGGAATCGATTTTACATTCTTTCAATATAATAGACATGACCCCCGTTCTAAATCAATAAAAACTGACATTTTTCAATTCTCGCAAATCGTGACTTGAAGAAAGTCTAATAAATTCTAAGCTACAAAAATTATTCACCTTTACAAAAATTGTTACCCTTTTTTTAGTGACTGAACCAATCTATTTAAGCAGTGATCAAATTTTAATGGCGCTGAACTTTCAAGTGAAGCCCAGTTTGCTAGTTGCATCTCAAATAACGTTTTGAAGCCCAACTCTGCAATCGTCAATAATAAATACTAAATGTGAATGTAATTAGAAGAATAACCAGATGAAGGCATTGAAATCATTTTGATGATAATTAAATAAAAAACAAATATCGAATAATTTCACAACGTCAGTAAATAAAGTGTATTTACCAAATAATTTACATGTTCCATTTGAAAGGTGAATACTGTCCAATCCTAAAACATTATACGGCATCAAGTCTTCATTCTTTCCTTTTGTATGGGAAAAAGTGATATTGTGTTTTCCTGGGCTCAGTTGGATCTGGGATTTCTGCCACGTATTGATGTTATTTGGTCTTATTTTCAGCATTGACACGCCATTGTCAAGTATTTCCAATGCTCCAGAACCATGAAAAGAATAGTAGAAAGTCAAGCAAGCATCAACTGGCAGCATCACTTCGGGGGCATGAAGATCATGTATGGTATCATTTGTCTGCTGACTGAAGGATGATGCAAAGTAATTGCCTGTAAACAACAATAATAATAATAATGGACGATCTGTCATCACTATAAAATCACTATACTTTCGGTTAAAATTTTTAAAAATCTTTGTCTTAAATTTTTTCAGGAGAATAGGTTTCTCAAGTACAGAAAGTATTATTGATCCTGCCAGTGTTGATAGGGGTTTCCTTCCTAACATTTTCTTTGAAGTAGTGTGGAATGTCAACATCTTGATTATGTCATTATTTTCTCTTACAAGTGCTATCCATTTTAGTTATTACTGCTGTTGAATTTCCTAAACTGATGTGTTTTCCATTATTTTGTATAGTTCTTTGTTTGTGATTCTGCAGCGCCAGTCCACATTGTTCGAAAAAGACTAAGACCCCCCAGTTTTCACTGCCACTGTATATTTAAATCTGACTCAAGTTGGTAGAAATTATAAACTGAAGAAGAAAGGAATACATCAGAGTAATAAAAATACTTAAAACTAAATGGTAGAAAGCAGATTAAAAGAATACATATTGGATTAATTTCTCTCCCATCGAATCAGCAGCAGCTGTGATTGACTGCTAAGTGTGATGTGTAATGTCTGACTAAATTCTTCTATATTACGAGTGGCAGCTCATAATTGTATTGTGGAAATATAATGACGCCTGGTCAACCGATGACGTAAAGGTCTCACTGAATATCCGATAATGGCCGTCAAATATCGGATTTCTGCCATCAACCATTGGTTGCAGTGACTTCTACAGTTGTCAAAAAGTCCGGTCAAATGCCTACGTTGTGACTGATCTCAGATGACCAGAAATCTGCTGCAGGAGTTGGTATACCACGGCTATCGGCGGCTCTAGCGGTTATATAATTTAGAGAGACAACTCTTTTCAACTTTAATAGATCGTTTATACAAGGTAATATCGGAAAAAAATCCAACCGCTGGAGTGATGGACGATTATACCTTAAGACTTGGGCTCTTAGTTTCTCTATGCGACTAATTGTTGGTTTTAGATTGGTACAAGGTCATGGGTTCAAGAGGTAGCCTAGCTAGTTTTTAGTCACATCCTAATTCAAATCTAAATGATAACTCTTTTCGGATTTATTCTGTGGATTTTGATGAACTACTCTGGAGTCTGCTGATCTGTTCTGTCCGACCTGCGGTTCTATTCTGCCCGACCTGCGGTTCTATTCTGCTCGACCTGCGACCCTGTTCTCCGCTCAACCTGCGGCCCTGTTCTCCACCTGCGGCCCTGTTCTTCCCGAAAGCCTCAAAATGCTCCGTTTTTATAATACTTCGCCTAAAACCGGTAGGGGTCTCAATGGCTGGCGTAGCAATATCAACTATTTCTTTGTCTCAACTGAGATTTTTCCAATTTTGGGCAATTATCTAGCCCCTTAGTGGCAGTGAGAGGGTTAATCCACATATCCAACTCCAATTTGCCTTCTCTGGAATCTCGACTTCCACTCATAGCTGCTACCTCCTCTCCTTCCTCCAACTTCCTTAGAAACAACCTGTTACGACTCTCTTTGGGGTGTCACTTGATCTGGTTGACCAATCTCTTTCTAGGGACCGTATCAAAACGTTAACCATCTCAACTAATTTAAATTTGAGGTGAATTCAATTTATGGAAAAGGTCACTCCTTGAAAAAAAATCATCATCCAGTTTCTGCTGGACATTGCCAAAAGCATCAAGAAATGGCTGTATGGATTTATTTTATTGAGAAATCAAATCTGAATAAATAAATAAATAAAAAGAAAAGAAAAGAAAAACGCTTTCTCTAATCATTATCTTCAAGTGAAAATTTAGTATCCAAATCAGCGTCCTGTTTTAAGCCTGAATGCAACTGACGAGTGGGTTTAAGTGTGTCTAGCCCGGAGCCCTCTAGTCAAGATTTAAATAAATAATATTTTTTTTTTACTGAGAACTGAATAATTTTTATAGGGTAAGCAATGTTTACATTATTTCTTAGAAATGTGCACGCGAATTGTGCACACACACACACACACATATATATATATATATATATATATATATATATATATGTGTATAGATAGATAGATGAAATTTTCCTTACCTGAATACAGACCATGAGAATAGTCTAAGTCGGGATATTTTTCTTTTTTTCCACTGCTGACTCTCCATGTTCCAGGTTCGTACTCATAGCCACATTGATATGGATCTTCAACATCACAATCTATGGATGAAGCTGAAACAGCCAAATAAACATATTATGTTTTATAAGAAAAAAAACATTTACATTGTTGCCATGGAATGCAATTTGAAAGAAAAAAATATTTATGAGAAATCATTTTTAAAAAGTCAGTTGAACATAAGCATGTAAAAATTTCAAAACGAAAGAAAGAAAAAAACTTTTTTATGAATAAATAATTTCTTGGTATGTGGATGATTCAAACTAAGTTGTAGGTTTAGATTATAAGTTCATATGAAATATATATGGCTAATGAAATATCTACATTATAATGATTTGATCTCTATATGTGTCCAATGTACCTTCGCATTATATAAATAATAATGATCTGAATTTTGGATGCTTGTCCAAAATTCAGATCATTATTTTCAGCTTTTTTCAGATCATTATTTTCAGATCATTATTTTTCAGATCATTATTTTTCAGATCATTATTTTCAGCTTTTAATTAAGCTGAAAAGAAAATTACATCAACACTGAAATAGGAAAACAAATGAAAAGATTACGAATATATATATATATATATATATATATATATATATATATATATATATATATAAACCATTAGAAAAGGAATTATCACTGAGTTTGTCAAAATATTTTCAAATTCTGTTTAAGTAATTCAAATTGAAGAAGATTAAGACTATTCCTAAATTCAAATCTGATTATCTTTTCCACGCTGTCCTGCCTTTATCTTTCCGTCAGTGCAAAGTGTTGTCGTCTTTAATAGAAAGTAAAATAAATCACATCATTATTGTTACACGATTACAATTACTTTATTTTTTGAACGCAAACCCATCACGATTAGGAAGTAGAAGCATAACAGGAAATAAATCAAATGTTTTTAGAATCGACAATTATCGGAATTAATCGGTTATTATCGGAATTAATCGGTTATTATCGGAATTAATCAGTTATTATCGGAATTAATCCTTGAAACGAATTGTGTTTCATAACTAACAATTTTCTTGATTTTCAAAGCTACTTTTTTTAACAATTAATTCCAATAAAAATAATGTTTGAATTTGAATTGAGAATTGAATACATACTGCAGTTGACTTCATCGCTGTTATCTGCACAATCTTGGATTCGATCACACTTGCTTTGATGAGAAATGCACTTTTCGTTACTACCACAAGTAAAAGAATCATCTGGACAAACTGGAAAATGAAAAACAGTAAAGAGGTTAACCCAAAGACAATCCTATCAACATTTATATTTGTTTAAAAAAATGAAACTTAAAACATTGTTAAATCAATATCTGATGACACATTTTTAAAAAGTCATCTCTGAAATCATTACCGGGGATCAAAATAAGAAAACAAAATTTGAATTGAATCTAAGATTAAATTGATAATATGGAATGTTTGAAATAAAATCATTTTATTTACGAATCTTAGAGAATATTAAGTTACAGGCATAAATCTGCAGCCGAGTCGACCGTTGAGGCATCTTTTTAATTTGTGTCAAGAAGTAGAGAACATTTAGACGGTGATGATATTCGACACAGTATTCCAGCTTGATATATTTTTTATATACCTTTATGGCAAATAAAGAAAATTAACATGTTTTATGTCTCAGCACTCAGGAAGCCTCATCCTGATTTCCACCTGAGTTATTTAGAGTCAATTCCTACTAGCCATATATTCGTTTAAATTGACATTATTCAATTTCATACACCTTTAAAAAATGTAAATTTTTATATTTGTTTAACTTTTGGGGGAGTTGAAAATTATCGACTATTATTGGAATTAATGGTTTTTTATTGGAAGGTAAGACAATATAAATTAACTCAAAAACCCTCAGTATCGACATGTCTTGGTTGTAAAACTAAAAGTGTTAATGTATTTTATTCATCTTTGGTGATGTTCATTTTAGTCACTGTGCTCATTTCTTGTCCTCGATTGAGGTCAGATGAGAGAGGAACAATAAACAGGTTAAACTGTTTTCTTCTTTTTTCTCTTTTCGATAATAGAACTTGATGGTAATATAAACTTTTTTGTTGCTCCTTTTTTATTGTTATTTTTCTTGTTTTAAATGATATTTAAAATTTTATCCATTTTAATTGATATTTAAAATTTTGAATCCTTTTAAAAACATATTTTTTATTTGTTTAATTAGTGTTGGACGTGACATTCACTTAGATTTAGCTCCAGATAAATTGTCTTCAACCAACAAAAATATGACCTTTGATTATTGAGAGAAAACAAAAGATTAAAATCAAATTAAAGAAATGCGTGAACAAAAGAACGAGAAGACAAAAGTTATTGTTTGAATAACAGGTGAAATAATTGTTTTAACAAGTAATACAAAATCTTTATCATTAAAGATGATGTTCAATGAAATGGATATTTCTTAATGAAGAAGAAATTACAAATCAATCGCTGAAGAAATTATGTCATACGAACGTTGTGAGTGCCTTTATGTATGTCTGAGTACGTTATAAAGTGGATAGATGACTCTCATTGACTGAAAAACTTATGTGTTCGGAGAGAGAATGCCTATATGCGTCTGTGCGTGTGTGGGTGTGTGTGTTTGTACGTGTGTATTCATGCCTATCGCTCAGAGAGACGAATGGGTAGACTCGGCGTTGGCGTGACTAATAGACAGCGTGACTTATGCAAAGGTTTGTTGGATTATCGAGGCTATTTCGTGAGAGTCTTTCTGATTGGTCTATAAATCTAAAAAAAAAAAATCGTTTATTTTTAAACTATAGCAACTTATCCGGATGTTTTCAAATGAATCCTTTCAATTCTAAATGAGAAGCTTTTGGTTCGGAAAAAAACAAAAAAAAAAACAAAAAAACAAAGAAAGGTTTTCTAAAATAATGATTTATTAGATTTGAATCTAATTTGATTGAAGTTAATGCAATTCAATAATGATTGAATGAGTATTTGAATCATTTTCTGTTAAATCGAACTTTACAACTCTGATGACCTTTACAGAAAGATTATTTTATATGTTTCATATATTTAAACAATTTCCCAATCACTCACTGCAATACTTACACTGAGGTTCCTACATATAAGAGAACCAAACGATTTAGACGGAATTATAGACAAATTAAATTGTGTTAAATTTGTCCTGTTGGATTTTATGAGGATGTAAATGTAATTACTCACCAATTGGACCACAGTAGCCATTCTCTAGAATTACATTATCAAGCGCTATTACAAAACGTTTTTTAGAACCAATGAACATCAAAGATATATTTCCTCCGGGTATTTCGAATTGACCACGCGTCCATTTTCGTAAACTGGTGTAGGAATAATCCCATGACGTCGCGATTGTGCCATTGCTATTATGCACCTTCACCCATAGACGTGAACCCATGTCACCAATGTGATGGAACTGAACACAAGACTGAGGAATCATTTCGAAAGGAGATATAAGACGAGGCGCCATTCCATATTTTAAAACCATTGAATATTCTACAATGAAAAAAAAAAAATAACAAAATAACAATTTATTAATTTGGCCAACACAGAAATAATACAAAGATAATTGTATAATCACAGATAATATGCTAAATATTTTATGATTATTTTTAATATTAATAATTTACAATTATGATGTGATAATTATCAGAATCGTCCTAATTATTATTATTATGATTACTTATGCATTTCTATTTTGACATTTAATGTATAATGATTATTGCAACAAACCTCTACAAATTTCCACTACCCTTCACGATATGATCGCAGACACCAACAATAGCATGCCCTTCACAATTTCAAATCTTACTTGAATTTATAACACATCTAATAACGATTCTACCTAATATGACATTGCACCAATCATGCTTAATAACATCAGTTCGATCATAATTTTCATTTTTCATAATCGTTTCTAATTTTTATTTTACACATACAATCCTTTCAGATTCTATATTCTATCTTAATCTTCATATTCCACATTTCACATTCGATCTTAACTTTCATAATCCACATTCGATTCTAAAATCCATATTCCATATTCCTTTCTAACTTTCATATGAGATTCTAACTTCCATATTCCATGTTTGATTTTAATTTTCATATTCCATAATCGATTCTAACTTCTATCCACATTTGATCTTAACTTTAAAATTATTCTTGTCATATTCGATTCAAAATTTCATATTCAATATTCAATTCAATTATGTTATTCATAAAAAAAATAAACAGAAATAAATTAGCGACCAAACAAGAGAGCAGTGAATACAATCAAAATTGCGGTTTCAGTTGATACATTATTTAGAGTTATTATGAAAACAACCTGAAAAGATGCATAACAGCAAAAAGAACCTCATTAAAAAATTCAGTCAGTTATGTGCCATGTGTGATACACGCTTAGGTGATCATGTATCTTTCGACAAGGCAGATTTTTTCCCGCAGTAGGTTGCAATTACTTTCTGCGGTAGACCAGTTGCCATCCAAGGCTGTAAAACCAGGTCTGTCCTGCTATTTACCCATAGCTGGCAGGGGAGAAGATGAGGATTCATACCTTTCTCAAGGGTATTAGCACGCAGTGAATGTAATGGATTGGACTGGACTGGAATTCGAACTCAGCTCTCCGATTCCTCAATCCATTACTCCACCGTGCCTCCCTCCTCATTAACTACAATAAATAAAAAAAATAACAGAAAAAATTAGCAGCCTGACAAGTGAGGAGTGAATACAATCAAAATTGCGGTTTCAGTTGATACATTATTTAGAGTATTATGAAAAAACTACAACCGGAACAAGTGTAAGCAGGAAAAATACCTTCATTAACAAACAAACAAACAACAAAAAAAAAAAAAATGACAGAAAAAAATTAGCGACCAGACAAGTGAAGAGTGAATAGAGTCTTAATTGAGGTTTCAATGTAGCGTATTAAGAAACAAATATCTTGAACAAGTTCATAGCAATAAATAAACCCTTATTAACAAAATAGAAAAAAAAAACAAAACAGACATCGGAATAGAAAACTGAAGTAGCCAAAAGAACACCTAACTTTGGATGCTGGAAATTGTCAAAAACCAATTATATTATTCTAATGCAATTGAATATGTAAGAAGATCAGTAAAATGAAAAACCAATGCAAAACCCATCACAAAGATGGTAACATTTGGCGGTGGATACGTAATGGTGTGGGGTTGCATCGAAATTGATGGTAGAAAAAAATTGGTAGACGTTGATGGAAACCTAAACAGTGAAAAATATATTACTTTATTACGGTCTAATTGACCGGTGTATAAAGATGGGGGACCTTTTCAATATGTCATTACTCCTTGCCACACATCACGTGCAACAAATAGTTTTCTTTTGGATAAAGATTTTCAACATTTGGAAGACTGGGCAGTAAAAAGACCTGATCTAATTACAACTGAACCATTGTGCTGGGAACTAAAGAGAAAAGTTCTCCAAAGAAATCTAAAGAGCTTTAGGATTATTGCCAAGAAGAATGGGAAAATACGCAATGAGAAAATCTGGGCCTTATTCCATTCAAAGCCACATCCAATTGATGTAATTATTCGAGCCAAATTGAATCGAGTCACTGTTTATCTAAAAATAAATATGCTTAAATTCGCCTTCATTACTGCCGTTTGCCTTCATCACTTTCCTCTCTTTTAGATTCCTTTTCCCAACGGCTTAGTGGTATAATCCTCGACTGACGCCAATTCAGTCGGGTTTCGATCTTAGCTAGAGGCAACCGGATGTCTAGTCACACTGATGAGCTGTGATACAGCGAAGCCGTCTGTCTGTGGATGACAAAATATATATATATATATATATATATATATATATGATTCCCCCTCCTCAACCTATAACTCTCTTGATCTACCCAACGACACACACTAGTAATAATAGACCTGCCTAACGCTATTACACCGATCAAAATTTTAAATTTAAGTTCATTTTCATAAAAAAGGTTTCGCACATCGAGGATCTGACAGAGATCGGATTTTTGCTAACAATACGATTTCCACTGGAAAATACACAATCTAAAAAAACATCTGTAAATGCGTAATTTCCATTTCTCTGCTTATTTATCGGCCCGTTGATGAAGGACATAGGCGTATCTGAAAATTACGAACTTTATATTTTTCTCTCCGTGCTTCATTTCTGTCATATGCTTAATAATTAATATTTAATAAATGTTTATCATACTGATTATATTGGTACCTTTTCGTTTGTCCTTGTTTTATTAACTAACCTATATATATATCTATATATATATATATATATATATATAAACTAATGTTCTAAAAAACTATTGCATGCCTGCACAACTAAATTTCCCTTTTACGACTATAATGGCAATATCTACTCTCAAACTAGTGGTGTTAGTGTTGGAAATCCACTAGGTCCGTGCTTCTCTAACATGTCCCAAGTAGAACAAGATATTTAAAAAAGTTACTAGACCTAAAATATATGTCCTCCATGTTGATGATATTTTTATTTTCACTGAAAACAAAAAAGAAATTGATAATTTTAAAATCACATTTGAAGAAAACTCTGTTCTTAACTTTACCTATGAACTTAGTCAAAAAATGAACTCTCATTTTTAGACGTTCTTGCAGAATTCAGTATTAATAACAAATTCACTACTTCCTTATACCAAAATACTAGTAGAAACATATTCTACCTTAATTTTATAAGTGAAGGCTCATTTAGATATAAAAGAGTCATTGTAAGAATTTCCTCAAGAGACTACATAAGATATCATACTTTCGACCCCATTTCCTTAAAGATTTCAATAATATGAAACAGACGTTAGTTAACATCGATCACCAGATTAGACTATTTCATTCTAAAATAACTAACAGCTATACTGAATATACAAATAAAAACAATAACATTAACATTTTTTATGAAAGCCAAATACACGTTAATTATAAGCAAGATAAATTTTCGTTTAGAAACATTACAAAGAAATACACAACCCCAATCAAATAGAAGGAGAAAATTAAAATATCTACGATAAAAATTAAATCAGCTAACCGCTAACATACCTGCAAACTCTATTTTACAGAGAAACAATATTATTTATGAATTCACATATCCCTTAAGCAACTGAGTTCCTGATCAAACCTAACTCAAGAAAAAATATATTGGACATACCACTATCTAGAAACATCACCTTACACCTCACTGATAATAACTCAATTAGGATTCATTTAAATACACACGGAAAGCTACCATCTGCAACATATTTCTAGAAAATACAAGTATAATAGCGACATCCACATGTAAAAAAAGACTAAAAATAATTGAAGCAGTAATAATAAAAAGGAAAAGCCAACACTCAGTAATATCATCTATGAACACGATCACAAGGTACTGAATGAGTTTGGAAAATGAAACATTCGTATAACTCTAGATACATACATAAACAAACATATATTCAGTTAAAAACAAAAGATAGAAATCGTCCTTGATAATGGCTGAAAGAATAAACAAAAGCGCTCAGATATGCAGAATATTTGGACAGTTTTTGCACATTTTATGTCCAGAAAAGAAAACACATGTGTACACAGGAACAATTAAATAAAAAACTTAATTGCTGTACCTTGTCAGTCGTCTTTACTGAAACTTATAAAGAATAAAAGAAGGATTGCTTCTCAAATATACAATTATATATATATATATATATATATATATATATATATATATATATATATATATATGGGGGGAGTTGCATGTGTGTGTGTATGTAAAAAATACTTATTGTAGAATGACGGAAATTATTTTATCTAATATATTTACCTGAGGTATTCAAAAATATTTCTGGTAGATATGTCGAAAGTTTTTCCCGCGACCATCCATTGTCATAATTGTAGCCACAGATAAATTTCTTTTCAAAGTCACAAGAAATAGATCGAGCTGTAATTTTAAAAAGAGAATACCAATCAATCATTCAATTGACCATTCAATCAATCAAATAAATTGTTTCTTAAGTATTGTTCTTTAATTTCTTTAACCTTCACCGACACAATATACTAATGTTTTGTCAATGAAATACTGATCTTCGAGAGTGGACTAGCCAGAAAACTTTTCAGCATCTCCTCGTAAATATAAAGATATGGAACAAAATAAAATTCTAATATATAATCGACGATATGATATAAAATGAGTGACGAAAGTTTATATTTAATTGCCAAATTTACAAGCTACTCTCAACTAATTTTATTTCTTCCAATTTTTTAAAAAATAAAAAAGCCGGTTAATTTTAAAATGTGACCTTAAATTGTAGGTAAATGTGATCATTTTAATATCTACGACTAAAGTATTTTTTCTCAGTGAAACTTGGGTTAGTCAAAAATCATTCGGCTAAAAGTATGTTAGAATCTTCATGGCTTGAAAGCTTCGATCAACCTGCCAAAGACAGAATCTGCCATAAAGTGTACAGCATTTTTTTGATTGACATTCCTATTTTGTTACGGTTATTACAATCCATTACACTTAAGCTGTAGGTAAGAGCACGGGTGATTTTTCAAACGAAAATCATTCTGAGTTACACGCTTCTGCATCAACTTCAAGACTGAATTGACAAAATAAACAGAAGAATGTTAAATATCAAGATACTGATGTCTTTTTTTAAAAATCAATCGTTATGCACATGATGTGTTGCGAATGGTATGTAAAAAAATCTCATATTTCAGTACCTTAAAGATTAAACAGATAAGCACTTTCCATCCAACATAGTTCAGTATTCCTCCATTTCAGATTCTGACATGCGCCCTTCCCTTCCAGACATAGCTAAATGCCCCTCCCATCCATACACAGCTATAACCTTTCCTTATATATATATATATATATATATATATATATGTGTGTGTATGTGTGTGTGTGTGTGTGTATATGTGTGTGTGTGTGTATTCACTTACCTTCCAAACATAACACATTGTCATTCTTTTTCATACATAAGTGTCATTCCCTTTCAAACAGCAAGTGTATTTCCCTTCTAGACGCAGTAAAGTGTCTTTCCCAATAAGATATAGGCAATTTCCTCTTCCTTCTAGTCAGCTAAATGTTTGTTCCTTCCAGCCATACCTAAATAACCTTTCCTTTCAGACATAACTGTGTCCAAGGCCAACATAAATTATAACATTATGCTTATACACTTTATATATAAATAAAAGATCCGTTTAAAAACTGATATCTTAATGATTTCAGGAACAGACTATTTCCACTAATACTTTTTGATAGGAAATAAAATCAATTGTACTAATTGGTGACATTTTAAAATAATAATTCGACATTATACTTTTTCAAAGCGAAGAGAAATTTTCAATAGAAATCATTTGATACTTACAGCAGTTACTTTCATCACTTCCATCATTACAGTCGACTTCCTTATCACAGATAGAAGATTTGTCTACACAGTGACCCTGATCTGTGCAAGCCTGAGTGGCATTCCTACAGTCTGAAAAAGGTATGATATTTTTATTTCAACCATCTGAATATCAGTAATAAAGCTAGGATAATAAAAGGAACAAATTTAATCCATTCAGTCATGAATTGAACTTTGAATGTTTACGAAACTTTCCTCGGATTGTCTTTAATTTTGAGAAGAGTCATTAACTTATTCAATAATGTTCCGACGTTCAGATTTCTTTTTTGTAAAGTTGCTGTGCTTTTCTTCAACCATCAGATATAGTCTGTTGCAAAAAGGTAAACTTCTCACTCGAACAACAGACCAATAAACTGTTCATTAATATATCCTCGGTCTGGTCTATTCTTACAATGACAAGCACATACAAAATTAGAGGGTTTCTTTTTCTCGCAAATTAAAACTTAAAGGAGGCTGAAGATTTGACAAACTGAAATGGTCTACTCAGTACAACAAAAATACAAGGATTTGTGTGTTAGAATAATATTGAATATTGGAAATTGATGAGGGTGGATCAATAAGTCCGTAGACTGAAACATAGTTATTAGCTGAATTTCAATTTGTGATATTCAGTGTATAATGTTGGATGTATCTAATAAATATTCGAAATCGAGTTAAGTAAATTGACAAGGAAAGACATTATATCGAAAAATAATTGTATTTTTTTCAGTATTAGGCTACGGGCTTATTGATATACTTAAGAATTTATAACTTGCGGTTTCTAAGTATATGCTCTCTGGTTCAATATATTCGTCTGATGTGATGAAGTCATATAAAACAGAAACTTAGAAATATGTGACCCGGAATCACAATGCTTTTTGATCAGTGTGTGAATAAAAAAGGTTAGGTTTGTTTTACGAGTGTTTGTTTTACGAGTGCAAATTGGTGATTCATAACAAAGTCATTACTTTAATAAATATATTCAGCATCAAGAACAGAATATGTTGGCTTGTGTATTCTGTTGGCCTAACTTGTTTGGGGTCGGTAATAGCTGTATTTATTATGCATCCACTACGGTAGAAAAGGTGACAAAATTACATTTTCCATTCAAAATGAAGACATTAAAAAAGAACTTGCATTTGTTTCAAAATATTTCTTGCATTTTTGTATGAGTTTTTATTCGTTTACAGAGAAAAACAAAACAAAAACTACAGAAATTTAGTCAAGAAGAAAGGAAAAAAATTAATTTTCAGTTCATGAACACTTGCAATGTGTAAATGTTGTCCTGCTAAATAGTATCTTCAGCCCAAGTGATGTTGGGATGATTAATTTCACTCTTTTTGTTGCAAGCAACAAATAGGATGCAGTCAACAGTTTGAGAAAAGCAAAAAGAATGAAATCAATAAACGTAACAATTTGTGGAATCATAATGAATCATTTCAAATTCATATAAAGTTGCCTATTTAATGTCACTCAGGAAAAGAAAATATTGTAATAAATTGATTTATGATGGTTATATGATTGTACGTGAATCAATAAGTCTGTAGCTTAATGATAAAAATATAATCTTCATTTTTGAAAATGCACTTAATTTAATGGTAAATATTAAATACATAGATCAAACATTATAAAGTGAAAATATCAGATCCAAATCCGACTAATATGTGTATGAAACTTAATAAGTCATCCTCGCACATGCAAAATAAAATCAATCTTGCTTCTCTATTAAATGTCCCAATGTCAGTTGAAATTCACGGAACCCATTTTTTTAAGGAAAGACACATATAAAACTGAATCAGTTAAAAGAAATTATATCTTCACAACTTTACGAAAAAAATATTCGCATTAATACTTCGTTTGAAAAAAATTGTTTAAATTTCAACAAAATATTGAATGATTTTTTCATGGTTCAGGAGGCTTCATTATTGTTTCTTTTACAACAATCGAAAATACAAAACATAAACTTGCTTTTAACTAACAGTAACGAATAGTTCCGATTAATATCAATCATAATTCGTCTTACCTAGATTGGGGCATTTCCCATTTAAAATGGCAATTTTGTCGATGCTAATTGTACAGTACAACGAATAGGTTCTTGTGCCAGCTTCAAATATGAGACTCGTTGTAGCGTTTTGAATGTAAAATTGTGCTTTCTGCCAGTCTGTATTATAGTTTTCTTTTAATGAGAGATATTGATGATTGTTATAAGATGTATACACATTCAGTCCACAATATTTGCCTTCAAGTTGGTAGGAAATCTGAATACAATTGTCTGACAAATTTCCTAATGGAGATTTCAGACTAAATATGTCATAGGAGCCCACAGCATTCATATAGTAACCTGAAACAAAGGAAAACATATTTATTAGTCGATTGGTCAAATAGATTTTAATAATTAATAGTTTTTTTCACAAATTAAAATTTAATTAGTGAAACAAACTGATGCTGACTTATACACTTTTTATAACTAGAAAAAGATTGTTTTTATTATTATACACTGAACTGAACTCATCGTTTCAGGCTTTTTTTTAGAGTCAAATAAATGTTTTTCTGTTTAATATTCAGCTTTTAAATCTTTGTCAACTGAACCTTATTTATTTCTACAGATCCATTACGGAGCTGAGTGTCATAATCCTTCTACTTCCGCTATGGTTCCAGTCGTAAGTCAATTTTTTTTTTCAAATAGATTTACTAGCACCTCATCTATGTAATAGCATATTTGGAATTATTCTTCTGATTAGTTGAAAAAACAAGGATGGAGAGCGCCTTTTACCTTGCTATTTTCCCCCAAAATGAAGATTCATGTGCCTTTCCCAAGGGTATTAGTTAGTCGATCGGTCAAATAGAATTTTAATTAGTGACACAATGCTAATATGAACGATTTAAAAAAAAATCTTCCATATTCTAGTTCCTCCAGTCAAGAGCATTACAGATGGAATTCACTTTGCCACTTCTACGGATACAAATCATCATTATTTCCTTCGTGTTTCAAATCTACAAATAAGCTCCAACTTAGGCAGCTTTTAGTCTCGAACTACGACTCTGTAACAGACTGCACCCGAAACACTTTAATCTTGCCCTCTTTAAGTCAACGGCCAATTGTGATTTTTCTTCCTGATTCTCCATTTCTTTAAACATTCTCTTATATTCATTTCACATGCATCATTTTTTATGACCGCTTTACTGTCTGCAATCATCTACCATTAGTGGATCTTGACGATTGTATTGGGCGACGTTTAGCACATATATATACATAAATACATACATACATAAATACATACATACACATACATACATACACACACAACATATATATTATTTTTAGTGGATATCCATATTTGAGTAGACCCCCCGTTTATTTTAAATATTGTTTATTTCGTCTATCGACCTGAACATTCGATCAATCTTATAAAAAAAAATGCGCCTTCCGAAAGGATTCAAACCTGTGTCCCTATTTGCAGGCGAAATTTCTTTAGAAATCGCTTTGTTTACTATTCGGATAAGAAACTGAGCATCTCTCTCTCTTCTCTCTCTCTCTCTCTCTCTCTCTCTCTATATATATATATATATATATATATATATATATATATATATATAGAGAGAGAGAGAGAGAGATAGATAGATAGATAGATAGATACTTCCAACGATTTGTAAAACAAAATGAATACATGAAAAAATCTACAAAACTTTCAAAACGTTTGTGTCATTATTAAGAGGAAAGACCCAATTAATTTTTATGTAAAAATTATATTTTAAATACTTTTTGGAACCTTCGAACTTATGGTTAAAAATCTTATTTTTTGGCGTCAACGGGGTACCATACAGGAAATTTAATTGCCTTTTTGTCCTGGAAAAAAAGAAGTTGATTGGAGATACTTGTAAAAATTAGATATTTATCGGATTTTAATGAAACTTTCAGGACTTATGCGCAAATGAAGTTTTGTATTTGTTACCACACACTTTTCTAATTTTATGAAATTTCGAGAAATTCTTTTCGTAGCACTTTATATTTATAGCAGTTATAAGGACAAGTCCCAGAAAAATTTAAATAATCATATTTTCGGGTTCAAAGAGGATCCCCAGTTACAGACAATCTACCATGATTTTGATGAAACTGTTGAACACATAGTATCAAAGTCCTTGCTGAGAAAGAATACTGGATATAATTATTGGACATGACAGGCTAGGACATTGGCTTGTTTGTTTGAATGATGTTATTGAAGTCCCAGATATATGGTACAAACATCACCCAAATGATATCACAAATGATGATGGAGTGACTATGCTGTGGAATTTCACAGTCTTCCTAGATAGGAACATTAGAAACTTCAAATAGAACAAGACATAGTCAAAACAGGAACAGGGGCATTGTGTTTGATAAAGAAGGGTACCAAGAATTCCGTGGGAAAAATTCCTGGACACATCAGTCTCTCAGAGAGCCACAAAAGGTTACTTTGTATAGAATTGCAGCTATCATCCGCAAAATTCCCCATCTAAAAGAAACATCCCAAATGTGCATAGATATCTCTCTTACAGTGCTGCCCTTTTGTACTCATACACCTCGGAGAGGACTTGATAATTAGGCACTTAAAATTACTCTCTGGCAAGATAATAACACACACACACACACACAATAATAATAATAATAATAATAATAATAATGATTATTATTATTATTATTATTGTTATTATCTATTTTTAAGATAAAGAATAAAGCCTAACATCTCATCGCTTCAGAAGTTTGCTTTACTTAATTCTTTAAAGTTGCTATCTCTTTGATGTCGTATGACTTGATGGAGGACAACCATAATGTAAGATTTCCAGTTGAAAATGAAAAACCGTGCAGAAGAAGAGAAGATAATAATACTCTTGTGGCGTATTAAGTCAAAGCTTCAATGTCAAAATAAAACAGTATTTAATTACAACCGCAAATAAATACTTAACAAGAACAAAGAAGTAAAAGTCAACCAAAGATAATTAACCATTTCAGTGAATACCTTGTTAGTAGCGTGGCTCGGTTTAACGTCCGGTAAATCCTAAATCAAAACCCAAATCATCGACGCACAATAATTCACACTAATTCGACTGGATAATTCCACCGAATAGTCACTCAATAATCACTCCAGTCAGTAGCCTGATACCGCTATTTATATAAGTGGCGGAAAATATGTATTCATAAGTCTAGAGTGTCACGCTCGAACCTCGGTGTCGGTAATTACTCATTTTCTTCTTATATGACAAATAATAATAATAATGATAATAATAATAATAATAATAATCCATTTTTTAATTAATACACAATGAATTAAATATCATTAAGAAGGTGACTACATTAAATATAATTACAAAACTAGAAGTACAAAAAAATTATCCATAGGAAATGCTCATTCTAAAATGAAAGCAGAAAGTTTATTTTAAATAAGAAAACATTTTAATTATTAGTACCTGAACCGGATCGCTTCCTAACCCAACCAGAATTGCTAGTATGAGACGTGTTTGTATAGCCACATACAGTTTCATCATTGAAGTCACAGGGAATGCCTTGATCTGAAAAAAAACAAAAAAAAACATCATTATGAGCGTCATAATTATTTGTAAAAATAGTAGTAGTAGTAGTAGAAAATAAAAAAAATAAACAATCATCATCATTATTATCATCGACAATAGGATTATAATATATATAATTGAATGGAATACTGATTGTATAGTCCAAAAGGAATTTTTTAGGCAATGAACGTTTTGTGTCACAGATATTTCGAATATTTTTAATATAAACGATGTTGAATTTATAACTGCAGAGCATCGATATTTATCGTGTGTCCAGAGGAGTAACGATTTGCTGAGATTCCCTGAAAATGATATTCAATAACCTCTTATTATTTCCACCAGATTAGCCATTTCTGATAGTGATTTTCCAAGCGTAGCTTGGATGTGGCACAAGGCCGAAAGTAAGAGGCATCCAGTGAGTATCGAACTCTCTACTCAGTCGCAATTGTTATAGCGAGACAATCTTGCTAACCATTACACCACCTCGAGGTGCCCATAACCATTTCTGATAACCTCATGACTAAAGACATTTCTATAATATAAAAAGAACTGAGACAATCCAATAAAAGACGAGTCATATAAAAATCAGAACCCAATTCAAAATCAGTGGTAGAAATACTTGTAATGATGATGTCAATGAATTTCGAATTTTATTACAATCAATCTACAACGTTGTTTTCAGTCCCTAAAATCCTTTTACAAATGATGAGATAATGATAATCGATTTAGTGGAAAACATTTTCAAAATATGAATCTTTGAAAATTAACCTCTCATCAGCTCTACTCTATGAAGTTTCGTTAACGTACAAACCAACAGAATTTTGATTTCTTTATAGAATTTCGATGAGAAAACATCCATTGCCGTAAAAGAATTTATGTTACTGTTTGGAAACCAAATGAATTGTTTGTGATCATAATGGACCAAAAATATTAATGTTACTTCGACATTGAAAGTTCACAAAAAGTTAAAATAAAACTCACCAGAACAGACCCCAGGTACAACACCAACATCGTCGATTGCTATGTATTGAGCCTCAGTGAGATACGATCTCACTATAAAGTCGTAACTGATCTAGCGAGACAACGATGCTAACCATTACACCACGTCGAAATGACCGTCATCAATTCTTCATAGCGATTTATTAATTGTAGCTTAGATGTGGCACAAGGCCGAAGGTATGGAGCACCCAGTTTGGATCGAGCTCATTACTCAGTCGTAATTGATCGAACAAGACAAACTTGTTGACTATTAAACTACATCGAAATTCACGTCTTCAGAAAGATATTTAATAGGTAAAGTCTATCACGGTTCACAGGGATGACAGCTACCTGCTGCTCATTACAATCCGTAGAAGGCTAGAGGGTACTTAATTGGGAAAATAACAATCGCCAGCTGATAGTGCGACTGCCTATGTTGATTTTCCAAGTATAGCTTAGATGTAGCACAAGGCAGAAAGTACGGGTCATCCAGTGAGGATCGAACTCATTATTCAGTCGTAATTGGTCTAGCTTGCTAACGATTACACAACGTTAAACAGCCCAAAAAATGGACCCAAAATATTAATGCTACTTGGACATTTAAAGTTCACAAAAAGTTAAAATTAAACTCTCCTATGTCTTTCTTGTTGGCTGTAAAAGAATGAATACACGGATAGCGAGAATGGCTTTTGCATTCCATCTCGCATTAGTAATTTTCTGAAATTTAATCAAAAGAAAAGGTCTTTTACTTCAAAGAATCTAAGCACCCGTGATCAATAGTACAAATACTTCATGTCATCTCTCCATCCTGATTTACCAAAAATCTCTTTTGTTCTTCATAGTAATTTACTAAGCGTATGGTAGATGTGGTACAAAGCCGTAAGTATCGAGCCTCAATGTCGTAACTGATCTAGCGAGACAACCATGTTAACCAATACACCACGTTGAAATGCCGTATCAGTTCTTCATAGCGATTTACTAAATGTAGCTTAGATGTGGCACAAGGTCGAAAGTGTGGAGCACCCTCTGTGCAACTACCTATGATCCTTAATTGTAAGTTTATGTAAATTCTTTTTTCGTTTATTTAGAGGTGATCTATTTTGAAATTGAGAGGAAATAAGACCATTTTCTTTGTTTTTAAGCAAAAGTTTCTCGATTTATGATACAGGAATTACCTTTTAGAAAAACAGGGGAAAAAAAGCCATGTTAGGTTTTCAAATTTTCTCTTCCAGAGTACTGTCAGTTTCTATCTAATTATGATATGAATTTGCATTAAATGAGGGAACTCACCGTAACAAACGCCAGGTACGACACCAACATCGTCGATTGCCATGTCACCTAATGGACCATTACCTCGTATTCCAGTAAAGACAACAGTCGTTGTCTCATTAACTGGAAGACTGACGCAGCCTTTCACCCAGTTTCTTCCCATTTCACCTTTCTCGGACCATTTTAACATTTTTCCTGAACGAGTGATAATTTGAACCTAACAAAAGCAAAATAACAGACAATATATTCAGTTGAAGCAATCATTAAATATTAAATAAATCTAAGACTGCGTCTATTGGATCCGATATACGTACATTACTTATAGAGTAAAAGGAATGAGTGTAGTATGATTTGATGCTAGTCGTATTCATCTACTAAATAATGATTGAATTTGTAATTGCAAATGAAGTTTTCTTCTCATTCGTAATAGATTATAAATTAACGAAAAGAAAGTTGAATACAAAAATAAAATCAATTAAGGAAAAATCAAAGCTGAATGAAGTAAAAAATGAAAGAATCCGTCAAAATGAAGTGTTATTTCATTTTTCTAATGAATGAATGAATGAATGTTTAATATCTACTGACAAATCCACAGAAGATCACTTAAATGGAAGTGAGAAAAAGAAAAGATCATTTGAATTCTATCTTCAGAATTTAAATGATAATCTGAAATGCAAATATATAAATGTTTTTATATCAATATGCCAAGATGTTATTTAATTTTTTTTAACTGGTTTCGTTTTCGTATCCTACAATTTTTCTGTCTGTCATCAGTATGGCTGATGCTAAACTCCAGGATAGTAACAGTCTATACCTTTGTGGGCCCACGTTTTCCACTGATATGAAGTAGAGTAACTAATATCAAATCAATTGCTATATCTACTGCTTGGAAAATTGGTTCACTGTGTCGTGCCACTAAGATTTTCTCGCCAGAATTCATCTTTAACATTTATAAATCTTCCATTGGCCACTGCATTGAATACTGCTGCCATATCTGGTTTGGTGTTCCTGCTGTAGACCTCGAGATTGTTGGCAAAATTCAAAGTAATGTAATCGATCCTGACCTGGCATCTCGACTTCAATCACTTTCTCACCGACGCGATGTGGCTTCCCTCTGTCTTTTCTACAAATATTTTTATAGCAACTATTCAGATAAGCCTTTTCCTTGAAAGCATGAATTTGGAAACTAGGTCTCAACGTTTTGATGTAGAACTAAGCAGATACAACCGCCACTTCTATTCAAACAGTTTCTTTTCTCGCACTTCTCACTTGTGGAACTCTATCCCGATTTCTTGCTTTTCTGACACCTGTAATGTTCAAAAATTTAAATGCAACATTCATCATCATTTTATGACTATCTGAACCCTGTTCCTTTATTGTCCTTTCCTTACTCCTCCTCACTAATGCCTTCTAATTCTCTTTTAGTCCTTGTAGAACCTTGCAGCCTGGTGGTATTGTCCCCCTATTTGGGGTGAAACAATTTAAAAAGTTAATTTTACCTACATTCATCATTTTCCTTTGATAGACGTAACCGTTTGACTAAGTATCCTCTTCTCTTTTTTTCTTTTCAAATTTTTACACTAAATATTAAATCACCTGAAGAGTTCCAATGTCACGACCATACATGTTGTAATAGAAACTGAGGATATGTCCAGGGGGTGTGACAAATTCAGGAAACACAAGTTCAGTTGTGTCACCTGGATCACCAAATGATGATTCAGTATACATGAAATCTGTAAAAAAGAAGATATAAATTGTATTTTAATGAAGGAAAATACAATATTTTCATGGACAATTTCAAATATAACATCTTATTTACTTTAAAGAAGATGATAAAATTCAAGTAACATTGCAATCAAATTTATCATTAAATTATCGAAAACGTTTCTTGCATTTTTTATTATATTCAATACTTCCAAAATTAAACAAATTCAAGTATGAATTTCATTAATTTATGAATTTAATTCCCTCGATGTTGTTTAAACGATGGAGTCTTCTCATGAAAACATTTTTTTTTTAAATTCCACCATAGATTTTCAAATGGATTTAGATCCAGACTAGCTGCCGGCCATGTCACCTCGGCTCTTGCTGGTATTTCTTTTGTGGAAGTAAATTAGATTATCATTCGAGAATCTTCAACGTTATATTATTCCATAATAGCTTCCACTTTATGGAATGGAAAAAATTATACCATGAATTTCAATAATTTAATCAAGTTTGAAACAAAAAAAAACACCCATTTTCAAGAAAAATTTGTTTGGAACAAAACTTACTGTTCTTCAAGGAATTCAAATTAATAATTTAATTAACTGCACATTACCCCGCAAATGTTGTGAGTCAATTCATCAGACTGAGAGTAAAATTTTTCACCGCCAATTTTAATTCTATTTGTCTGTTAATTTAAATTTTAAGATTATAAATAATTATTGAAAAGCCAGAATGATCTTCAATTAGGTGCAAGAAATGGCTTGCAAACTTTAATGCATCCAAATCATATCTGTTTTAGTGTAATTATCTTAGAGAACTATTTCAGCATTCCACAAGCATATGGCTGATGCTAACCTCCAGGAAAGTAACTCATTGCACCATCTCAGTCTCATATTTTCTACTGACATGGAATAATTATACTGAATGAATTGCTTGGTTTGCTGCTAAAAAGTTTGCATCACTGTGTCGTGTTAGATAATTTTTCTCGACAGAATTCATCTTGTGCGTTTATAAATCTCGCATTTGACTGTGCATTGGATATTGCTGGCACGTCTGATGTGGTACTCCTGTTATATATCTCGTATCCTTGACAAAATCAAAAGAATGTGTTTTTAATCATTTTACCCCAAGCAAAGCAGTAAAGCCACTAAGATACAGAGGAGTAAATGAGTGTGAATAGAAAAGAAAGAGAAAAACGCTAAGGAGCGATATTAATAAAAGAGGAGTGAAGAAGACCCGAGATAACGATTGACATTGCATTTAACGCTCCTTTAATACTTCAGTAACTATAGAAATGTTTGTGTCCTGGAAATTATCACTAAAGCAGAAAGTATTTTTTTATAACATAAATTTCTTTATATACACCATATATATATATATATATATATATATATATATATATATATATATATATGGTGTATCAAAAATAATTTGCGGCGAGTTCTTCACACCAAAACAAGGACAAAAGTCCACATAAGCATTCATTTTTGAGTTATTAAGTTTAAAGAAAATTTATAGTAGGAGGCACTGTGTTGCCATGTAGAGTAGTTTACATTTGTCATTCATGTACATTTGTGGCTAATCTGTCTTCAGCGTTTAACGTATGTAGTAGTGAGTTAACTGAGAAGTGTTCCGTTTAACAATGGCAGGATATTCATATAGTGAGCAGTCAGATATTAATTTTACATACGTCCGCGCGAAAGATAATGGACGCGAGACTGCACGGTTTTATCAGATTGTGTTTTCAGACCGAAGGTAACCGAATCATCCAATCTTTGCTTGTGTTTATCGTCACATTGCTGAGACAGGAGCCGTGGCATCACAAACTATGGATCAGAGAAAACCGAGATCCGCTCGTGTGCCTGAATACGAAGAACACATTCTATAGGATGACGATCCGGGTGTCAACACACGTCAAGTGGCCCTAGCATGTTGTACATCTCATAATACCACCCGGAAGGTACTTCAAGAGCAGCTCCTGTATCCGTATTATCTGGAACGTGTGCAAGGTCATTCGCCCTCTGATCACTCACCACGCGAAATCTTTTGCTGATGATTTATTGCAAAAACTGCCGATCCGATCTCTTCAGTCTTGTTTACGGATAAGGTCACTTTTGGAAGAGATGGAATAACAAATTTACTCAACCCACATATGTGGGCTGATGGGAATCCCCATAATGAAATACAGGCTAGACACCAGAATAATTTTACGATTAATGTGTAGGCTGGAATTGTAGGTAACTGTTTGGTAGGTCCATATGTTCTCCCATTACGTCTTGCAAGAGCTGTCTACAGGAACTTTATTTCAAACACACTTTCATACCTGCTAGAGAATGTACTCCTGCTAATACGAAGATGCATGTGGTTCATGCATGATGGAGTTCCAGCACATTTAATCTGGCTGACATCTACCATGAAAGATGGATAGGTAGAGGAAGACCTGTTCCATGACCTGCACGTTCCCAGAAGACCTCAATCCTTTGCATTTTTATCTGTGGAACCACTTAAAACAATTGGTTTATGAAATAATAATGCAGAGACGTTTCATCAACATGTCATTGTGGGGCTCTAAAACCATTCAATGCGTAGGAGCATTTGAAAGGGTCCGCTAGTCAATGATCCGACGGTTGCATGCGTATGTAGAAGCAGGCGGGGGATATTTTGAACATTTGCTATGGGTTGCTGTGTTGAAACAACAATTGCCTTTTGGACATTGTGACTTGTTTGGATCTCAGAATCCTCCCCCAAAGTTTGTAAAATTATTTTTGGATTGTATCTTGGAGCCTCTAACGTAAACTTTAAACTAAATTACTCAAAAAAGGAAGATTTGCAGATATAAGTATATTTGGACTTTTATTCTTATTTTCGTGTGAGGAACCAGACCCCAAAGTTTGTAAAAGTATTTTTGATACACACACACACACAGTATATATATATATATATATATATATATATATATATATATATATATATATATGTTTTGAGAAGATGCTACGATTAAGCTTTTTATTTAATTGTTTTTGTTCGTATAAGTGTTTTCTTTTCAGGACGTAAATTATGTAAAAATTATCCAAATATTCTTCATATCCAAGTGATTTTGGCTATTCTTTTAGGTATTATTAAGGGTAATTTTTACTTTTTTTTTAACTGAATGTATAGCACTTTTATATTTGTATCTAGATTTATAGGAATGTTTAATTTTCCAAACACGCTCAGCATATTGTGGCTATTGAGTGTTGGCTTTCACTTTTTTTTGTGATTAGTACTTCCAAAAACGATGGAAAATAATGGAAGCGGATAAACAGTAATTGTTTTAGTATCACTTTTTTCGAATACCTTACGACCATCATTTACATTTTCTTGTATGGATTTATGTGCAAGAGCATGGTCAACTTGCATTATACGGCTCCACATTTCACATAACAAGCTGAATTCCAACAGGTCGATATAATGTAAACAAAAAAATGTAAATGGCCGCTTAGAAAATTGCTAATCTAAAAGGGAGGTAACTTTAAAAATTTAATCCTTAGAACGTACATTAACAACGTACAATTACATAGAATTTATCCGACGTTATTTCAATTCCCTAGACACGTTTTCAACATTAAAATGCATATTTACACCTTTTTTCTTTTGTTTTACTAATCCACGAATTATAAACGGCTGTGAGTTACCTCAATTTTATGATTTTCATTTGCGTATAGGGTCCGATTTTGCAAATTTTTGGTAAATTTTCTCCCTTTAAGTTCGAAAAAATATTGTAGTATGTTTTTAAAAAAAGGCAAAGGTCAAAAGAAAATTGATTTATAGAGAAACTGTTGGTAAGTTTTTTTTTTTTACTTGTATTTGTTTTGTATTACTGCTCAATTCTTTAATACCTTTTTTGTTTGTTGACAATCTTTTATTATTACTTTTCTGTTTAAAAAGAGAAAAAACAACCTGTTTATGTATTTTAGACGGTTTTAACATGTTTTAGATAAAACGGACATACACTGACTATAAACCACACCCATCAATTTTGAATATTTTTATCCATTTCTCAGAATCTAATGTTCATATGATGCTAGGTTTTTTATATGTTGATAAGCTCACGAAAGGTAAAAAAAAAAAAAAAAACTCTTGGTAATGTCTTTCAAAAAACTCTTGGGTTTATATTAACCTCGCAACACAGTTTTCGTGCAGTTCTCAATACAATAATTAATGAATAATGTGATGATAGTATATTTACTTACATTTGCTGCCTTTTCCACTATGATCTGAAGAAGGTCCTGTGGCAGATGAAGGAGTTTTTTGCACTCTTTTCCACCGAAATTTGGTTGCCTCTTGACAGCTGACATTGTAGCCGCATACATTTGGTTCTTCAAATGTGCATATATCATTCACAATACCAACTGTGACAAATTATATTATAATAATATAGATACCGACATAATAAAATTGTAGAAAACAAATAATATAATAATATTGTCGAAAAGAGAATCAAATAAGAAAGTGTTTTATATTGGATTGGAACAAAAGTAAGTTTTGTTTTTCAATAAGTGACAATTAGACAAGTAATTTGACTTCACGCGTAACTGAAAACTATGACATATATACATATTATATATGATTCATATAGGGATTATACATTTTAATTGATTTTTTATGTTAGAAGGGAATGTAGAAGAAAGTCAGATGAATTTTACTTATCTGAAGCTCCTTTATTTCTGGAAAGAAAGAAAAGATGAACAAACAGCAAAATCATATGTGCCATTTATGGAGATGGTGCCATAGATGACGGTATTGTTTGTAAGTTGTTTTCTACGTTCAAAAGTATAAATTTTGATCTGAAATACCAAGAACATTACGCTAGTCCTACACGAAATTGAAGTGCTGATAAAATATAGCGAATAACAAAAGCGAAATGAGTTTTGTTTCAGTCAAAGCTAAAATAGTGTTTAGTCATCTTAACGGACGATGTGATCATTTAAGAAATATATTTAAGTAATTTGAAGCAATGAAGACAGCTTATTTTCTGGGGTTTTGTAATAAATAAAAGAACATTACTGAAAATAAAGGATTCTGAATTTGTAAATGTGTTTCTTTTATGAATAATGGGATCTGTTTGTTAATTTCTGCATGTTTTAGGGATTTTCTTTCTTTTTTCTTTCAACATCACTCTCTGTTAACATAGAGGCTAATTTTGATAGATTTATAGATGTTCAATAATTGACTTAATCTTTTTATAGCTTTATTATTTACAGGCGGGGGCCTCATCTTATAAACCATCCAAACTATCGAAAAGGTGGCAAGAGAAACTAAATTTGACAGAATTTTAAAGTTGGAATTTTTCATTTGGAAAATATTTACCTTTAGAAAGTCAGTTTTATAAACTATCATAAGATATTCTCGACTAAATCTTGTAAATTTAGAAATTTGAGAATTTTTAAATTGTAAAGTCAAATATCCAAGCAAAAATGAAAGAAATATAAAAAAAGAAAAAAACCTTACTTCATTATTTTGTGGATCTGTTTGCATTAAATTTTCCTATATAAATCATTTTGCCACGCCGCCATTTATCGTATAAAGGAGACAACTTTTTAAAATTGCATGCGATTTTTACGAATTGTTCCTTAATATTTCTGTATTTTGTTATCATTTGTAAAAACAAATTCCTATGTATAATTAAAGCGAAAAGAAAAGAAAGCGTCCTGGTAACCAAAGATTTATATTTAGAAAGAAAAATTAATTTTGAAGTAAGACATTAAGAACATATTTTTTTATTGCAATTGGCGGGTTTCTGTGGTTCAACGCAACTTGTCGTAACAAAGTGTCAGCTTGAGTACAACTTGAACTTACCCGTACAGGATGATTCATTGTAGGAGACGTCATCGAGCAAGATTGAATATGAATTACTGCCACCACTTACAGCGATAAAATTGACTGATATCTGTTCATTTGCTGGAAGGTCGATGCAGCCCATAACCCAGCCATTTAGGTCCAAATTAAATTGCTTGGGTTTCATCACTGGTTTGCCTGATAAACGGTTAATTTGAACCATGAATTTACTTGTACCTGCACTATATTGATTGTAGTAGAACTGGAGACTTGAGGTATTGCTTGTTTGTTGTATAATAGGTGTTGTTAGGTTTGTCATATAACCTTCAGATGAATGGTAATGATAAACTCTCATGAAATACCCGGAACCTACAAAGGAGAATGAATCCTTGGTAAGATTGATAAATAAGAATATCCCGAAAGTGTACTGGACTTTATTTGTATTAAAATATTCCTTATATATATATATATATATATATATATATATATATATATATATATATATATATATATATATATATATATATATATATATATATGCATAAGATTTAAGAAAAAGCAGATATTTTTATATATTAAAAGTATTTAAATAATATTAAAAATAGAGCGTTAATAATATTATATGAAAAGATTACTTAGCTTTTAATAACAATTTTATCCCAACTTCAAAGTATACAAGTTTAAATCACAACCCGTGAAGACTGGTAATTTTACCAAGAAATGGTATTTTAAATTTAAGTAATCTTTTCATATAACACACACACACACATACATACATATATATATGTGTGCGTGCGCGCGTGTGTGTGTACTCAGAATATGGAACTGAGTATATTGTCACTCTTACCGCCTGAGGATTGGGAAATAACAATATCAACATGTAAGTGTCCATATTAAATTGTAAGCTTCGGAAAGCAGTGACATTTGAGTATAGTTTTATTGATATTTTATGTTGGCCCTGTTTTTTTATATTTTTTTGTATTTTACATTGACCTCTGTTTTTATAGCATCCCGGTTTGCACTTAATTATACAATATATATATATATATATATATATATATATATATATATATATATATATATATATATATATATATATATACGCAAACAAACACATACTCTCGCACACACAGACACACACACACTGGATGAATGCGGGGAAGATCCCAAGGGGAATACTTTGAATGGGACTAAGACGCCATTACCTTTGACAGACTACTTGTTTTTGTTAATATTAAATGGATACATCATTTCAGAGTACACTAAGTATAAGTATAAACTCAACTAAAGACTTATTATTACTTACCATATGTATGATCAGTGCCAGATACCAAAGACCATTTGTAACCGTAATAGTTAGTAGTCACGGTGTAGTTACACATTCCGTATTCGAAGTTACAGTCGACTGAGCCTGAAATCATGAAGCGGGAGGTTGAAATAAAATTGTTAATAAGAGTAAAAGTCATTTGTTGAGTCAGTAGTGCTTCGTTATTTCCTAATGGCAAAAGGCCAATATCTGACCTGTTGAATATCCCATGAATTAGGAATTTGTGACAAGGATTTAAAAAGTGATCGTCAATTCACTTTGGAAAATTTGGGAGATCGATAAAACGCGAAATTTCTCAGACTGGGACAAAGATGGCTTACAACATGATTTTAAAATAAAAGCACCATGAATTTCATTTTAAAAGGTTAGATCCCCAAATCCTATGCACACTTTAATATAGCATTTTTCTTTTCCGATTGGAGATGCCTTTAGAATTATTGATTATAACATCAAACTATATATAGTTATATAAGAATTGTTGCTTTCTGAATCAGATCTCGATAAGCATACGAACATCTCCGAGTGTTTGTTTGTCAATCGGAGGCCATTTCAGAGGATTCAGAAAGGGCTGGATGAGTATAATCGTGATTACAAAGGTACGGCTGCTCGAAAAACACACTCTGAACGTTCTGATAAGAAAAGAACATTTATCTTCCGACAGGGCTTTTTGACTCAACACAGAGGGGCCTATATCAAGTGCTTTGAGGAAGTAGTGGCTGCTGGAAGACCTTATATCTGGAAACAGGACTCTGCACGATGCCACACATGTAGGAGTACCCAGTCATGTCTGCCAGGCAATTTCTGCGACCACATCACCTCTTACTTCTGGTCACCTAACTCCCCAGACTGCAACCTCCTTGATTATATGTGCAGGATGTAGTTGAGCGAGAAAACAACAAAACTCCTTGTAACACCAAAGATAAACCGAAGAGAAGGATTATGGCAGCATTTTAAACAAGAAGACCGTCCAGAAGACTGCTGTATATTCCGAAGTTGTCTGGAGACCGTGATTGAAGCCAATGGGGATTTTATTGAAAAAATTTACTTTTTAGTATTTCAAGATATTTTTGTGTAATTTTTGCAAATATATCTGTTAAAATGACATGTCAGTATTATTTTCATTTTTGCGTAATTTAGACGACAATTTATTCATCACAACCTATACATATCATGACCTTGAAAAATATAAACAGTTAGTTTTGAAAATTCCTTCGTATATTCTCAGATAGCAAATATAACGCAGTTAATGTCGTTCTTGTCTCACATGCTAGTGCGAATTCCTGACTAGGTTCTTCCTGAATCTAGTCTTTGGACGAATTTCCTCAATTCAAACATTATCAGTGTATATGTATGCATGTATATATACAACAATGGGAAACTGTCAGAGTGTGATGGTTAACAAGTTAGACGTGAGTTAGTGTTGTGATCTGTTGAGGTTTTTTGCCAGATTAAGCGAACTTTAATAAATATTTATAATTGAAATTATCAAGATGCAAATAAAAAACATTTTGAAATTATTAAAAAACAAAAAATATTCTTTTTTGTTATCATTTTTTACTTACTTGGACATGGTTGGGAAGTCAAGAAAACATTATCAAGGGCAATGTCACTTGTGTATCTCGATCCTCGGACAGCAACTAACTTTACCTCATCA